>OX336347.1:19135347-19735347 GCA_946902875.1 Nematopogon swammerdamellus | reverse complement strand
GCTTCCCCTCGAAATCCGTTTATCCCAGTCAGTATTTATAATATTTAAAAAGTGTCTTACTATCTGAAACCTTAAAATTATTCTCTATAATTGAATTAGAGTCTAATGTTAGTATTTTCTGTATATTTTATTCATGTATAGTATATTTGTATGTATTTATGTTGTAGGTATAATTTGTTGAAATTGTAAATCTGTCACGCCGCTCCACACTCATTCATGATAACCCAAAGGTTGGCTGGAGGAGAACGCCTACGGCGTTAAGCTGTCCCTTTTGCTAATTTTTAAAACTGCAACAAACATAATTTTGATTTGATTTGATGTTGCAGACATTCGACCACCACTGCCCGTGGGTGAACAACTGCATCGGGCGACGAAACTACAGATTCTTCTTCTTCTTCCTCATATCCCTGAGCGTGCACATGTTGAGCATATTCGGTCTCAGCCTCTACTACGTCATGTACAATAAGGAGCATATCACCAAAGTGGAGCCCATCATATCGTATCCTTTGCATAATTTATCACCATTCGTATGCCATCAGCGCCTCGAAGTGCCGATCGTCTGCTAAGAAATAGTTTCCGCCACCAAGGCCTCGGTAATTTCAGCCTTGGTAGTAGAGCATGGCAATCACTAAAATTTTGAGCACCCGGGTCGATCGCCACCTGTTTATGAAGTGATCGGGAAAGCTGATGCGATCGACACTGCACTAGTGTTTGTTTTAGAAGATTTGATCTTGATAGATAACTTGTGTGCGAGTACGTAGTACGAGCGACAGTACGACTGAGTGTGTTTAATCGTGTTTTTCTCGAGGTTTTTCTGGAGGGACTAGATTCTCAAGTGTGTGGTCTGATATGTCTTATAAAGTTAATACATCTATATTTTTCAAAGTTCTCTTACATAGGTATATGTCATATATGGATATATCTGTATATATGACATGTGTAACTGAAATTCATTCATTTTATGGATATCTGAGGTGGCAATGAAACAAAAGTCATCTTCTGGAATTTCTTTATGACACGAAGATGTGAGAGATGAAAACCGGACTGAAAATGGAAGGGTAAGAGAAATAAAATCCAACCTGTTTTTAAATTAAGTACTTATTTTGAATCTTTCTTGCTGCCTGCCTACCCGGCCTCAAATGTCGGTGCACGCCACTGGATGAACAAGTGCCTGTTGAGTGCAAGTGCCGGCTGAACAGCTTAGTATAGGTACTCTCGCATGAGAAAAGACTCGGACAAGACGTCCTGATGTTGTGACCTGAATACTCCTTTTTCCCTGGAACTAATGTCAGCCTCGATAGCTCAGTGGTGCAGACAGTCAACTGTCGCTATTGAATGTTAAGCAACGCTGGGTGCGGTCAGTACTTGGATGGGTGACCGCTGACCGTTGGAGGCTGACCGAGGTTCGGATTCCTCGTAAAACTGTAGGTCCCTTCCCTCCTAATCTTAATTGGTGGTAGGGTTTAACCCGCCCGGGTTGGTACCACCGCACTGAATGAAACGTCGGTTGAAACGGCTATGTAAATAGTCTGTGTTTTCCGACCAGTTCAGTGTAGCCGGCACGATCAAAGGGGGAAGCACTGACATGGCACCTAGTTCACCCAGTTAAGGGCTGACATCACGGACGTTGTAGGTGATGTAGCCAACTGTGTCAGTTTACATAAAAATAAAAAAAAAACCCATCCCTCGTGTTAAACGGGGCATTACTGTATATATATGTAATGAATATGCTTTTCATTGGATATGTACTCACAAGCTTTGAGTCTATCGGAATAAATAAAAACTAATAATTTCCTTAGCCCGCTCCTCAGTATGGTTATAATGGGTGTGATAGCACTGCTGGCCATACCGATATTCGGTCTGACCGGTTTCCACATGGTGCTGGTGTCGCGGGGACGCACCACCAACGAGCAGGTGACGGGCAAGTTCACCGGCGGCTACAATCCATTCTCGCGCGGATGCTGGTACAACTGCTGCTACGCGCAGTTCGGCCCTCAGTACCCGAGGTGAGTTGGTAATTGGTAAAAAAAAAAAAAATTATCTGCCTTTTTTTATCTCACAATACAACCCTGGCTAATTTAAACTTAATTTTGAGGGTGAATTTTTGGATTTTCTTATAATTTGATGTTAATTTCCTCTTTACAGCTAGTTCGATTATCACAATGAAAATAACTGGCATGAAACTTTGCTGAAAAACATTTAACCCAAAAATAATAAGTATTGGTGATGAATTTGTGATAATAGTAATTGATTATTTATATACATACATATATACCACGCACTGTATCCCGACAATTGGGGTAAGCAGAGTCATCGGTGTTGTGCTGCAAGTACTCTTGTAAATTACAGCACAAACCCCGACAATGTGTTAGGACAAGATAACTATCAATCAGCAAGTAAGGCACAAAGACCCACCTGCTGCATGACTCGGTGGAAGGACAAGTGGCTATCCTGCCGCCCTTATGCACGGCATATTGTCCTCATCTCTTAGTCGCCTTTTACGACTTGCACGGGGAGATAGGGCTATTCTTTTTAAGTACCAGCCCCACAATTGATTATAATTTATTACAATAAAAATATTCTCAGCCTGGTGCGGCCGTCAAAGTACATATACAAGAGCGGCAAAAAGCGTCGCGGCGGCGACGCGCTCCCCCCCGCCGCTCTCTCCGCGTCCGCCATCTCGACGATAGCCACGGACACGCACCAGCAGGTAAAGACGTACACGGCAGACAACAACGGCAGCGCGCACCGGCCGCCCGCGGGAGTCGCTGCGCATCACGCCCTCTACAACAAGGTGGGAGCCAGACGGAAGCTTCGCGATCACATCTCATTCTGCATACGCATGCTATAAGCTGTCAAGACGTTTTATCAGTCATCTGTGAGCCTGTGACAAGATGTCAGACGTTTTATCAGTCATCTGTATGCATGTGAAAAGCTGTCAGATGTTTTCCCAGTCATCTGTGTGCCTGTGACAAGCTGTCAGACGTTTTATCAGTCATCTGTAAGCCTGTGACAAGATATCAGACGCTTTATCAGTCATCTGTATGCATGTGACAAGCTGTCAGATGTTTTCCCAGTCATCTGTGTGCCTGTGGCAAACTGTCAGATATTTTATCAGTCATCTGTATGCCTGTGACAAGCTGTCAGACGTTTTATCAGTCTTCTGTATGCTTCTGACGAGCTGTTAAATGTTTTATCAGTCATCTGCATGCTTGTGACGAGCTGTAAGATGTTTTATCAGTCATCTGCATGTTTGTGACAAGTTGTCGGACGCTTTATCAGTCATACGCGTGTATGTGAAGAGCTGCGCAGATTTTTTGTTCACTTACGGCGGCAGTGATGGGGTTGTTTTATTTGCAAACCCTTGCGCACCTTTTGGGGAGGGTATCTTTGTTTGAAATAGCACCACTCTATTAAAACTACGCAAATTGCTTAATCAAAATATCTCATTCTATTGCTCCTACCTTATTGTTCTCAAACTTCAGTCACGTTCTGCACCTACTAATTTATATTTATTTTTGAACGGTTAGCATGACTTTTCCTTACTTTGTATTTCTTTGTATTTATCACCTCTGTAGAGCCAGAACTATTGTTATTGGAGGACATACGAAATTTTGACCATACATATTACTGTAAAAATTTTTAGCATATTGAACGGACTCATCAAGAATGTAACCCGGAGACACCGGTTCAACTGCACCGCGAACTGCAAAATTGCACTGTTGTGTAATTTTGCAGTTGACCCAACTATCTTAGGGTCTACCGGCGTAAACTCGCTCGCTAACTCACACAAATACTCGCATATTTCAACCAATAGCCGGGCCGGATGCCTCACCGAACGCCTTCTGATAAGTTGAGTGAGATCTTTTCTCATACTCACAGTTTGCTACGCCGGTACAGGGCTTATGACTGCAAATGTTATACCCTAAAGAGCTAGGACCAGGCAACACGATGTATCTGGAAAAAAAATCAAATATTTCACACAACTTTACGAAATAGCACTTTGAAAAGTGTTGGATCGATAGATATAATGAATTGCCATATTTTAGTTTAAAAATTGTATTGAGTGCCGGCCACAGTGAACTGTATGGAAAACGCAAACTATTTATATAGCCGCTTCGACCGATCTTTCATTCAGAGCGGTGGTAACAACCCGGGCGGGTTAAACCCTACCACCTACCTAGTAAGGTAAGAAAGGAAGGGACCTACAGTTTTACAGAAAAAAAATATTGGTATGGAAGTGATTTTGATTTTAAAATAATTTTTGGGATTTTTGATAAGGTATTCATACATTACAGCATGTTAAGTGTACAAAGTTACTATCTATATCAGTACCATGAAATATGTTTCAAATCCCGGAATTCCCGGGAATTTTTCAGAATTCCCAAAAGAAGTGGTTTTAAGCGCTCCATGTTATGTCTCCTCGCCAACATTAGGTATTTATACTCTACCTATTCCGATCCCTGCTAATGAGATAAGTGAAAATTTACTTAAGACTGTAGAGGCAAACTTGGCCATTAAGTGCGCCCTTGAGCCGCCTTACCCCTTTTCTTAAGTCATAAGTGAAAATTTACTTAAGACTGTAGAGGTAAACTTGGCCACTAAGTGCGCCCTTGAGTCGGCTTACCCCTTTTCTTAAGTCATAAGTGAAAATTTACTTAAGACTGTAGAGGTAAACTTGGCCACTAAGTGCGCCCTTGAGCCGGCTTACCCCTTTTCTTAAGTTATATATAAGTGAAAATTTACTTAAGACTGTAGAGGTAAACTTGGCCACTAAGTGCGCCCTTGAGCCGGCTCACCCCTTTTCTTAAGTCATAAGTGAAAATTTACTTAAGACTGTAGAGGTAAACTTGGCCACTAAGTGCGCCCTTGAGTCGGCTTACCCCTTTTCTTAAGTCATAGTCATAAGTGAAAATTTACTTAAGACTGTAGAGGTAAACTTGGCCACTAAGTGCGCCCTTGAGCCGGCTTACCCCTTTTCTTAAGTCGTAAGTGAAAATTTACTTAAGACTGTAGAGGTAAACTTGGCCATTAAGTGCGCCCTTGAGCCGGCTTACCCCTTTTCTTAAGTCGTAAGTGAAAATTTACTTAAGACTGTAGAGGTAAACTTGGCCACTAAGTGCGCCCTTGAGCCGGCTTAACCCTTCTCTTAAGTCTGTGTACCCCTATTTGGGAACCGCTGGCATAAATAATACAATTCTGGGTGCACAATAAAGTATTATAGTGTAGCCCACACATACATATCAGCTCAGTTTGAAGTAGTGAGTAGTGCATCGTTCCCGTAGTCTCATGTAGTTGATTCGAGCTTGTAGTGCATATACGAACGTACCTTCAATTCACTGACTGAGGTATCTATCTCGCTAGCACTATGCACGAGTCACTCGCATCCAATACGACTTATGTGCACGGGTCGGTGTGAATTGAAGACATGGAAAATGTCTGGCTCTCTCTCTCTCTCTCTCACTCCCTCCCTATCTATCTATCTCTCTCTGACACATACGTTTCTGACTCTTTCGTTTGATACATTGAAAGGAGTTCATTTTTTTGTCATCTTTTGAGACTGATGGCAATAAAATTGATACATTGTTAATGAAAGTAGTTTCGTATGAATTTTTTTTTCACTTAAAATTTCTGCATGCCATGCATCTTGAAGTTTTAACGTGAATATTTTCTATATGGAAACCCCTTTAGCGGATGCTGTGCGTCTCGGCCCAGATTACTAATGTTATATAAGGATTGCTTCAAAAATGGTATACGGCAAAATTATTTTTTATTATCAACCTCTGTAGGAACAATTATTTTAATTATAATTTTATTTTATAGAAAGCGCAACATTTGGCGCCCAGTAAAGGACCTTATTTATATTAAGAAGATTTTTTTTCAAAATATTTGCTTAATTTTATTTAATTAACATGATATTAAAATTGTTCCCACAGAGATGCAGATCTTGTAGAAAAGTTGATACAAAGTAAAATTTTCACCCTATGCCAAATGCTTTTGAAGTGATCGTTCGATTACGTTAGTGTGGGAGTCGTATCATAATATCTGAAATTGAATCACACCAAGAATAAACATTTTTTTAAACATTCATTCACAAATAAGTATGGATGAAGGTGCAGCTGCCACAAATTAAATCTTCCATGTTGATGAAATAAAGAAATTGGTAGAAGTTGGTTACCAAATGGTTTTGAAGTGATCATATGATTACGTTAGTATGGGAGTCGTATCATAATATCTGAAATTGAATCACACCAAGAATAAAAACATTTTTAAACATTGATCCACAAATAAGTGTGGATGAATGTGCAGCTGCCACTAATTTAATCTTCAATGTTGATGAAATAAAGGAATAGGAAGAAGTTGGTTACCAAACGGGTTTGAAGTGATCCTTCAATTACGTTAGTATGGGAGTCGTATCATAATATCTGAAATTGAATCACACCAAGAATAAACATTTTTTTAAACATTGATCCACAAATAAGTGTGGATGAAGGTGCAGCTGCCACAAATTAAATCTTCAATGTTGATGAAATAAAGGAATAGGAAAATTTGATAAATAGTTCACTCTAAACTCCAATGCCAGTGCCCATTTGGTTGGTTTTGCTTTTATTCATTCGTTCCGTCGTCAGGGCGAAAGTGTCAGCTCGCCTAACGTCATGCGTTGTATGGGACAATTTTTCCAAGTGTGGTCTGCTCATTTGTGTGTTAAATAACAATGTCTTTCACAACGCTTTACCATGTTTGACGTCAGCTAACAGCTCAATATGTGTTACTTTTGTTATGATATTCAGGAAAAAAGTCTAAGGAATCCTCAGTAGTGTACAGCCTGATTCTTAAACTGTTTGTCATGGTACTGAGACAACACTTCATAATATACGTATACGTATACATTCATAATGGTTAGACTTTGAAAACGCCTTCGGTTCGGTGCGCCATGAGTTACTATTAAAGGCGCTAGAGTGGTATAATGTGCCACCTCTGATCTGTAATATAATAGCCTCCTACTACAAAAAACTTTCCTTTGTAATACAAGTAAAAGGCGAAACGGAGAAGACACCGGAAATTCGTTACGGCATAGGACTTTTCCAGGGTTGCTGCCTCTCTCCTGTCACATTTAACATTGTTATCAACATTCTAATTGATACGCTTGTTGTAAAAGAAAAGAAATGGGGATACAGGTTCAAATATGGAGACACATATATGGCGGCCATCCTGGCATTTGCGGATGATATTACGCTGTTAACCCGCAATCCAAAACAAAATCAGTCGCTTCTTAAGGTGGTGGATGACTATTGTGAATGGACCAAAGGGATGAAGATAAAACCAGCGAAGTGCTACTGTTTGAGCTTAACCAGGAAAGGTTCAAAGTTTACCTCGAGCAATCCAGGTTTGACAGTAGCCGGAAAACCAATCGCAACCGTGGCTGATGAAGCTCCTTTTAAATTCTTGGGCAAAAGGATCACCAGCAGAGGAAAGGAGCATCCTACTGATGATATTGTCCAACTTTTCGAAGAGAGCCTCCGCCAAACTGACAATCTTCCCCTCCTGGGTACACAAAAGGCATGGATTTACGATAACTACCTGACATCAAAACTTTCATGGCCATTTCTCGTCTACGACTTCACAAAGCAAAACCTGACTAAATTAGACTCGTATGTGACCAGATTCCTGAAATCATGGTTTGGACTGGCTCACCCGGCTGACTCGTCAACGCTATACAGATCTCACAATAACTTTGGACTGAACATTAAGAAACCGTCGATATTTTATCAAAAGGCGAGAATAGCCAAACGATGTATACTCAAAGACTCCAATGATAGCGCTATTCAAGCCTTACCCAACACATCACTATCAGATGAACTGGAATCGAGACTCGACTTCTACAAATCATTCCAAGTTGGTACACGCACCAATAGATCTGGATTGGGCATAGAAACAGCAAAGTCTGATAAAGAAATACTGAAAGGTTTTGCTCAGGAGGACATGGAACAAGGCTTCAAACTTCACGCCTTAAACCTAGAAATGCAGAATGATTGGCTAACAGTGGGTGACTTCTGCATCCCTCCTGCATTGAAGTGGAAATCCATAATATACAACTGGTCCCCTGAGCTGCTTAAGTTCTACTTAAATGCATTCCAGCTTACTCTCCCCGACCCGAGTAACCTAGTTAGATGGGGGAAATCTACAAATAAACTATGCCCGTCATGTAAGGAGTTCGTAGGCACGGCCAAACATTTGTTATGCGGATGCAAAATACTACTTGAGCGAGGCCAGTATTCCTACCGTCATGATAAAGTCCTCCAAATCATCAGAGAGGCCATCAACCTGTCAATTGCACGGACCAGGAAAGGGCAAACCAGTAGCGGCTTCCAGAAGGTCAACTTTGTGAAACCTGGAGCCAATAAGCTGCCCAAAGATAGGACTAAACCTTCTTCAATTTTGGGAGCAGCAAAGGATTGGGAATTGTTGATGGACACACATGAGAAGCATTACCAAATGCCTTCGGAAATCTGTACCACAGCATTAAGACCGGATATACTCATATTCTCAAAAGCGACAAAGCATGTAGTACTTGTTGAACTTACAGTTCCATGGGAAAGTAACATACCGAAGGACCACAACATCAAACTTAACAAGTACTGCAACTTAGTAGACCGGATTGTGAGAAACGGATTCAAGACTGATCTCTTCGCTGTGGAAGTCGGAGCAAGAGGACTACCAGCGAAGTCGCTCTACAGTCTCTTCAAGAATCTAGGGCTCCCAAGATCGACGCTAAGCTCATATATGGAGAGAGCTTCGAAAACGTCACTGGAAGCATCCTACAGAATATGGATAGGTAGAGAGAGGGAGGTCGAGAGCGGGACTGGTGGTTTCCCCGCGTCCTAGTCAACGCAGACTAGCTGACGAGGGCTTGAAGCGAGCCGAAACGTGAAGCATGCGCGGGAAATTTAGAGTGGCCACTCGCTAGTCCCGGCCTCGATTAATACCCTCCTCTACTGCCGATGGGCCCGGATATGTTCGGTGAAGCCATCGTAAGCTTAGATCCACACCTTCCTTCTCTAAAACAAGTGAGTTAATCTTTGCTGAGTGTGGGGTGAAGGGAATCTTACGTCGCAGCGCGCAGCGATTGACGTCTGCGAACAATCAGAGTACAAACACGCCGAATGCTCATCTCCAAAGTTGTCAATCACCAATGCTTCTTCTTCTTCTTGACGGGCAGTTTCAGCATTTAGGTCGCTCTGAATGGACCCAGCCCAGCTCCTTTCAGAAGTCCTGCAGGCGGCCGACGTCCTTGCCTTGCCTTGTCCGGGTTTTTGAGGACGTTTGCCCCCTCATTTACCATCCCTCTCATAACCAATGCTAGCACTCAGTCTATCTTATTCGATATGTCTATGATGAAACTGAACGTAACTCTCAGTAGAGTGTTTTCATTTTACGAAGGAACGAGGGGTACGAGGTAGTAAGTGGTGCGAGAGGCGACCGCGCGGAGCTCAGTAGAGAACGAACTCGGTGCCCGGTCGGTACACACGTTCTACACGTCACCGTGTCGCTCCGTCGAACCGAGTCGTTCCCTACTGAGCTCCGCGCGGTCTCACACCACTTCCTGCCTCATACCCCTCGTGCCTTCGTAAAATGAAAACACTCTACCCAAGTGCCGGTTCCCAACGCTATATTCTAGAACGATAAAAAGGTATGGACCCCGAACCCTATCCTCGCCAGCGTAACACGATATAAGTAAAAGCATACTTGTTTCATTGGACGGTTGCGCGCTGGCCCGTCGTCTGTCATCGGCTGCGTTCGCAAAAACCTGTGTGAAATGCCCGCATGCTCTGGGTTTACGTGTAAAAACACTACAGCCAAGTTAAGTGTGCACAATAGTGAAATATCTTATCGGTAAGTACACTCCGCTCCCCGCAACTCGGCAACGCTAGTTTTCATACAAGCATTTGACAGTCCGGCGTCCATAACTTTTTTATCGTTCTAGGCTATATTCGAGGTTAGGCTAGGCTAAGTATTGACGTTGCCGGTGCGGTGCGCAGCTGTCGCCGCAGCAGTGCCGCGACGGCAGCGACGAGGGCGAGATGGAGGGTCCGGGCGCGTCGCAGTCTGCGGACTGCGAGCCGACGCCGCCGCCGCTGCAGCGCCGCGGCTCCAAGGCGAACCTGTTCCCGCCGGAGGCGGCGCACCTGCACCTCGCGCCGCCGCACCATCCGCACCAGTACCCGCGGCTCAGCCCTCTCTCCAGGAACAGGTCAGCCGATAGACACGTTGAGATCAATACCAACTGGCAGCGTATTATCAGAATGGTTTACCTATGTATGTATATACTACTTACCTGACTGCTTAATTAGTTAAATCTTGATTATGTACGATTAGTACCTAAATTTTATTAATCCATTCACAATTTGATACTTCAAGTATTTTAATATTCATATATTTTTATTTTTTATTTTTGACAATTATACTACATTGTAGTATGTTTAACCTCTTGGCTTCCGTAAGGGCCTGTAAATTTTTTTTAAACCTTTGTAATCTCTGGCGGGAAGGTAAACTGGTTTATAGTCTAACATTATTTAAAATGTGTTATTTGAATAGTATACTAACTAATAGTAGTAAAGGTTTTTTAGAAAAAAGTCTAGAAATATGGTCTAGAACGCGCGGCGGCGGAGAGTGCGCGGGCGCACGCCCACTTACGAAAAGTGCCTGGCGCTTTAGGGTTTTTTTTGACGTATAACTCTGGCGCTTGAAGGGATAATTATGTTGATACAAATTACGTATCAAAGTTTGACAAAGGCTCTTTACACCTGATTCACTTAATTAATAAGTCTTTGTTGTCAGAACTCTCAGCAAAATTGTTAATCTTGCTCTCAAGCTGTGTTTTCGATAGACTATGGGCGGTGTTATTATGTGTCTAGTCACTAAATACTTGTAAAAATATGTATAAAAAAAATATCCTGCAAAGTTTCTTGCCGGTTCTTTTTCATGGGTGCAATTTCGAGTGCAGTCTAACGGTCATATGAATGATCAATAAAAAATACAATAAATCGCAGTTCCATTCTGCTTGAAAACCTTGTTCTGAATCCTGTGGAGTATTGAGATGTTTGAGTTGTTTGTTGGTGTTGTTTGTTTTAGGGGTTGGCTCTAAACCTGCAAACTAGTCCCTCTCGATCGAGAACCTTCATGCAAAATCCCTTCATCTGCAGCTACCTCAGCCAGCCTATGTCCTCCACGAAGGCCACAAGATGACCAGGGTGGCCGCACACCTCAGCGTTGCTGAGTTATAGCTCCACAGTTGTAAGGACTACAACTGTGGAGCACTAACTCAGGTCCACACTGGCGGCAGAGGTTTCAGAACAAGGGTTCTCAGGCTGGTGATAACTGCACAATGGTTCACTCGCAACACCGAAGTTCACAAATACCTTTGAAGTCACCACAGTAAAGTAATCAGAGACCAGACCTGAGACCAGAGTAAATTGGCGACTCCACTGATGGCAACCAACCTGTACACGAAAAGGCTGAAGCTTTCTGTCCTCATGGATCTACGATCGTCATAATGAAGCTACACTCCGGAGTGGATCTTCTTTGAAGAATGATTAATCTTACTTGAAGAATGACCCACCCTACACGCCACTAGAACTAGGGGGGAGGGGCATACTTTTGAATTTGTCCTGTGATATATGGAACGAGTCGTTACTTAAGGGGGTTTTTTTTATTGCTTCCGTACTGGGTGGCTCTGCCCGAGGTCGTAGACTCAGGCGCAGCCAATTTCACCGCCGAGGAGGTGCCAGTCCGGCTGGAATGACATATTGTCTGGATTTCGGGGTGCGGGAGTGATTGATTCCACCTATCCCTCCCCCCGGATATGTGTCTTGTTTCAATGGAGTTGATGTTGCTGTTTTGGTTTGGGGTTGGCTCTAGGCCTGCAAACTAATCCCGCTTGGTTGGGGACCTTCGTGCAATACCCCGCATTCTCCAGCTACCCCAGCCAGTCTATGTCTTCCATGGAAGCCACAAGTCGACCGGGGTGTCTGCAGGCCGCTTATCCCTTAGTCGCCTTTTACGACATGCACGGGGAGAGATGCAGTGGGACTATTCTTATTAAGTACTGACCCCACACAGTACTTCAATGGAGTTTGTTTGCAGCCACGGCTACCGTGTGGTGATGGAGCCGCTGCGATACGACGTGGGCTCGAACGGCGGCGCCGGCACAGTCGGCACAGTCGGCCGTCCCTCGCCTCCGTTGCAGCAGAGGATCAAGGCGCTCGGAGTGCCTACCCCTCTCGCGATCAGCAGCCCCGTGCGGAGGTCAGTCCATGTCCGGTCACCGTCATCATGAGAGTCGTATTGCGGGCTTTCGTAACCGGTGTAATTGGCGAATTAACTTTGTTACCGATCCGATTGCGAAATTGCACGGCAAAGACCGGACGAGACAAACATTTCGTTGCATTTGGAGAGGCGAAATGTGACATCGTAACTAGAACTGTGATTAAATTGTATCGATTACTGAAGCTGCAGTTTATGAACTGCTTCTTTCAAAAACTTTATTATCAACATATTTGATAAATCTCAATGATTAGAACAAAAGCCTTACTGTAACACGTATTCCGTAACACGGACCCAAAGGGGCCGACCATATATTGCGTCATTGATTTTTGACGATTTTAGACCTCCCCCCTACAATCTTATCGTCATTATCTAATGACCCCCCCTCTCGCAAAACTGCCATCATTTCCATTAACTGTATGACAAAATCAATATTGTTGTTTAAACAATTGGATTTTCATCTTAGCAGAAGAACAAGAGCTGTGTGGTTACCGGCATAGAATAGGGCCGCCCCATTTCTTCATGTGGGTGTCATGCGAGGCGACTATAGGAGCGAATACCAGTGGATGGGCGGCAGCGTCTACCTGAGTAATAACCAATCTGCCTCAAACCCCCCCTAACCTAACCTAACCTAACCTAACCCTCCTTCTTCATGTTACCATAATCTGGGGATTAGACACCCCCCCCCCCCCCTAATTTCAAATTATGGATGTCCCCAAAAGGTATAATTTTTTTGTCAAATTTCTTAATCTGTGTAATTAGTATTACAGTAAAATAAGCTGGATAATTCAGGGGCCTTATTCTGAAATCTAACGCCTAATCAGCGAGAGCGGCTCTCGTCTCGTCGCCGTCTGTGTGTGTGTCTGTAGTTTGCACACGCACACAAACGCGTCTCTCGTCTTGTCGCCGTCTGTCTGGTGTCTGTATTTTGCACACGCACGCAAACTAATACGCAACGACATGAGAGTGTGTGACCACCACGAATGAGTGAATGTTGACAGCTATAAATACAAAATTTACCCAAAATAATAAATTTAAACTATTCGTAAAAAAAAATTCTTTTATCTTGCATATTATATTAGTGACCGTACCTAATTATAACACCTTTAAAAACATTTCTCTACATGTATTCATTCGCTTTCAGCGGTTTTCATACATTATTAAATACTTGTAGTACAAACCTTTCCTAAGTGTTGGTAACACTGAACTGTCGATATCGTCCGTGACAAGAGACATCTAGCGAGAGGGTCTTGGCTGCCGCCGAGTCGGTCTCGATTCTCGCTCTCGCGGCGATCGACGATACGTCATAGTGGCGTTCGGAATACCAATTTTCATACAAAAGAGAACTAAGCGATATTCGCTCTCGCCTAAGCGAGATCGATTAGGCGTTAGGATTCAGAATAAGGCCCCTGTACAATATTCGCTACACCTAAATCAGTATTTTCTCAAGAACGTACTTGTTTGGTGATTTCGGGTTATTTGCTATCAGAAATTGGATGGTAACAAAGTTAATTTGCCAAGAACACCGGTCGTTTGGTTTTCATTCATAATGAATATTTACCGTTTTCGTTGAGTGAGACGTTGGGTGTCCTTAAATCGCTGAGATTTAACTCTGGTAAATAATGGTTTCGGGGTATCATTGTTGATTCATAGTAACATTACACACATTTAGTACAAAATTGTTATTTATACGTTTTTAACAACAGGCAGATTCATTTGTGGGTGAAATGGATTGGCTTAATTGTTCATATCGATTGTTAATAAAAAAAAAGTGATATATATTTTTAATGTTTGCATCAAGATTGGATAATTAAAAGTCATTAAAAATCAGGGTATTTAAAAGAGTAACTGCCTTAACTTGGGAAATAATTGTTGAGAACAAAACATACAAAAAATATTTCCTCTTTTTTAACCCCCGACGCAAAAGGAGGGGTGTTATAGGTTTGACGGCTCCCGTCTTTCTGTCGTAGCTACAAAACGGATGGACCGATTTGGATGCAGTTTTAGAAAGCTGGTTTAAACGGAACGGTTATTAGCTATGTAAAAAAAATATAAAGATCAAGTCAGCCGATTCGAAGATCATCTACACTATTCTTTATTGGTGAACGAATCTCTGCTGCAAAATGGAAATTTCTTAAACTTTCACTCGTCACTTTTAAGTAAATAAATAGAAATTATTATTTATTACACAACAAATAAATTCGTTTTGTAATAATTTCCATTTATTTACTTAACAGTGACGAGTTGAATAATTTTGTTAAGTTAGGTTAACTTAACAAAATTATTGCAAGTTCATATTAGTCTTAAATAGCTTGAAATAAAAGTTAAATAACAAATTTCAAAAACTGCCGGCACATCAACAACCCATAAAAAGTAAAGTTTTTTTTTATCTCAAGAGGATGAAGTTGATAGTTTTGATCTCAATAATAATTTCCTAAATTACAGCAGTTTATACTATACACCAGGCTGTATAGTGAATATTCCGCAACACACACCCGAGTGTACTCCGTCACACCGGTTGCATTTATATTTTTTATGTTTTGGTGCATCGCTTTTTGAATTCCTTTCCGATAGATGGTAACAATTTATTTTGCATGTACTGTTTGTTTGCAAACTCACACTAATCCCCCATAGTTGGTGTACATGAGTATTACGATCACGGAGTTAATTTTCTTTATACAACGTGTCCCAAAACTCAACGTCAAGCGGGAACCAGGGAGTAGGCCAATTTATGACTAGCCAGGGAAAAAAAGTAAGAAAAAAAAAATCTGAGTCATTTATTTTTTTAGAAAAAAATTGAACTGAATTTGTTTTGGTAAAACTACAGGCATTCTGGTTATATTTGGGATGCTGATCAATAGCAGAGTTATTTAGGCTACCAATAAAAAAATAATTAACAATTATATTTGCAAATTTGTAGTTGTAGTACTGAAAAATGTTGTACGAGAAATTTTCAACGTTTTTCAAAAAATGCTCATATCATAAAAAAACAAATGACTCCGATTTATTTTTTTATTTTTCCCTGGGTAATCATAAACTGACCTATTCCCTAGTTCCCGCTTGAAGTTGAGTTTTGGGACACGTTGTATATAATATATGTATATGTCGTGTCTTAATGCTGAGTCAGTATTCTGTGTGTGTACCGCAGTGCGTGTTGTGTTCGCATACGATTTTTTGTGTAATTGATAAGAATTCGGGCAAACGAAAATCATGGGTAGCTCTGCCGACGGGACACGGGGTGTTTGACACCCCTATGATGCGACGTTTAAAGACCGAAGGCTGAAGGTTGAAAATGAAGTGTGTAAGTTATATTAAAAGAAAAGCGCTATAAGGTTTCTTACCTGGTTCTTCCTTATAGATTGCACTGCTGAACGGGACATGAGATAAAAAAAAAAATATGACGAACGATACTGAATATGCACATGTCTCAATGAAATATTGTTAATGTTGTGTGTTCTTTATGGCGAAATAAATATCTGAATCTGAAGGAATCTGGAAATGCACTCGTCGGCAGACAATTCCACATCCTGGCCACTGCTTTCGCTTATAATTTTGTTTTTTTTTGGGTGTATCAACTTTTTCTTGTTTTTGGTATCTGTCTGAAAAAAGGATATTATATTGATAAATTCACCTTATTTTAATAGTTACAGCAACTCTCAGATATATAATTGATCAATAAGTAAGAAGCCGCACAAAGAATTTTGAGTAATTTTTTTTAAAGATGGTGGTTACCCTGAGGACAACCCATTTTTCCCATACAAAACTGGGGACAAAATTGTCCCCTGGGTCACCCATAAAAATTTGGTAAATTTTTTATTTTAAATAGTTCTCTACTTTTCAATTGCCTATAAACCTAAGTATATTATACATATTGATTTTCAACTAAGTAATAAATTATTGCAATAATAATTTTTTTTTATTTGGCTTTGCAGCTGGTATTTACGTTACAAGAAAAAGTTGATCCACCCTTTTAATACCAAGATCGTCCCAACACTTATGAAGCCCATTTTTCATCTATCGTCTATCTCTGCTTCGGTGGAATGCGATGCGGTTGTATGCGAGCACAAAACGCAACACCCTCTTAAAATTCTGTACTCGATAACAAATTTGGCCCGCGGGACGTTCGCCGGAAACACATGTGTACTATTTGACCTTCTCCTTTTTGGTGTGCTTTCGTTGGCTTTCCGATGCCGAACCGACAGATGGACCTAACGCATAATGCCATCGTCGTTTCGACGGTAAACACACATACCACACATTTATGTATCGGAGCGAATTGTGGAATGTTTTCGTTGTGGTTGTGGTCCTTGTTTTGGAAATGTATTAAATTTTGTTTTGGGTTTTGTGTATTGCTGCCGAGTCAAGTTTGTTGGTGTGAAATTAGCCTAATCCTTGGTATTTCAACTTCCACTTAGTGTTAGAAGGGTCGTTAAGTGACGGATTTCCCGTACGAGATCTGTTAGCAACGTTACTCCTAGCATTGAGTGAGGGTTGAAATACCGGCCTAGAGCCCTTAAGAGCAGATAGGGGTTAGTCATGGGATAACACAAGAGGTTATTTTTCTTCATACAAAATCGTATTTTGGGGTTTATGTTTTCCCAACCCCTAAACCTTGGCCGATTTTTATTATTCTTTTATCTTTTTTGGTTTTTCAAAAGGCAAAAAAAAATGATTTAATTTATGACATGAAATTCATTAAGCTTTTTTGAATTAGTACTTTGGATGTCAAAAAATTAAAAAGACAGGTATGTAGATTGATCTGTCCTAATTACAACAAAACAATTAATTGTAAAAATCAGATAGGGTTTACGCCCTAAACTTTAGGGCGTCCTACTCTACTACGCCCTAAACTCTAGTACCGTGTGGGGCCGGTACTTAAAAAGAATAGCCTCACTGCATCTCTCCCCGTGCATGTCGTAAAAGGCGACTAAGGGATAAGGACAAGATGCCGTGCTAAAGGGCGACAGGCTCGCCACCTCTCACCTTGGCATGGTACTTCCACCGAGTCATGCAGCAGGTGGGTCTTCGTGTCTTAATTGCTGCTTGATCGATTGAATCTTGTTCGAATAATTTGCGAAACGTGGTGGTCGGTGTTGTGCTGTAATTTACCAGAGTTCTTGCAGCACAACACCGATTACTCTGCTTACCCCGATTGTCGGGATTCAGCGTGTGTGATATATCTATACTTTAGGGCGTCGGGAAAGCATACGCCCCGAAAGACAAATTTTGGCGTAATTTTTAGGTATATTAGCTGAGAGCGTGCAGCTGTCCCTCTTGCGTTTGCAGGGAGTTCGCGTGGAGGAAGGAGATAGCGATACTTTGTTCAACAACATGTTATCACGTGACTAACTTCGGTCTGCTCTTAAATCAAGATACTTAGAAGAGACTATTTATTGTGACATCTTAAAAAAAAATTTTTTACTCAGTCGTCTGTACGGCTCTATATTTCGGACCAAACGCGTACTTCCATCTTAACACGTTTGGCTCGCAATGTCGAGCCATACAGCTCTACAATCACGGGTGAAGCAATTTTTTTGCAAACGGTCACTTTATGCGTGATGAATGTCTAAGAATATTGGCTGGTTTTGGCTCGGTTAGTGATGCAGCTAACTTCACATCAGCAAAGTTATTTGGTGAGACAATGTGCAGTGTGATTTTAGAGTCCCTAGAACCTTTATAAGCGATGATTTTGTATATGGAACTGTAAAACGTTAGATTAATGTGGATTTTTTTTCGTTATTACGCTACGCCAGTTCCATCGTGCCTATTCAAAAAATATACGTAAGACTAAATTACACTTCTCTTGAAAGATCGTTTGTACACTTTTTTGGAGAAAGAGAAAAGAAAGTATCGTGTGGGGCCGGTATTTAAAAAGAATAGCCCTACTGCATCTCTCCCCGTGCATGTCGTAAAAGGCGACTAAGGGATTGTTGTTGTTCGGACTCGTTCTCCGCGCTTAAGCCCGCTCCATTGTGGGCCTTTTGCCCACTTTGCAAATCTTTGTACGAATCATCCCTCAAAAGGGTTCTACTGTCTCAATAAACATACTGTATTTTCGTTTTTTTTTATACCTACTTAAATAGTCCTATATTACTGAAAAATAAGTTTTTTTTTATAACATATTTTATACAATTTTGAATAAATTTTCAGCACGTAGAATTTTTACGAATGTCAATAACCTGATACAGAAATAACAATATTTTTGAATACTATAGGACTGTATTTGCTCCGTATTGTTTGTGTATTCTGCTGTACATATTAAACATTCTATTAGAATAGTTTTTTAGGTATAATGTATTTTGATGTGCAATAATTTTTCATAATCACAATGTAAATATTCTGAGAGGTATTCAAGCCATAATTGAAATAGTATAAATTTATTTTAATTATATTTACAGTATTATACAGGGTCATTTTTTATTAAGTGAAGTCCCTTAAATGGTAGGTTCTATATCTGAATTGAATCACGTTTATGATGTTAATTTTAATAAATGAAAAAAAAAATACATTTACGTGCATCTCATATGCGCGGGACAGCTGGCGCGTGCGGCCTTGAGCTACTTTTTCATTCGCACGGGTCAACGACCACCCAGCTGTCCCGCGCGAATGATGCGATGCGCGCATGTAAATGTAAATTATTTTCATTTTTTAATAACTTTGAAAGTACTGGACCGATTTTATTGAAATTTTCAGGGTGTATTAGTATGAAAAAATCTAACTTTCGGTACGTAAAGTAAAATTAACGTCATAAACGTGATCCATTTTAGATATAGAACCTACATACCATTTTCAGGGTGTATTAGTATGAAAAAATCTAACTTTCGGTACGTAAAGTAAAATTAACGTCATAAACGTGATCCATTTTAGATATAGAACCTACATACCATTTAAGGGACTTCACTTAATAAAAAATGACCCTATATAAGGTGTTTCCATACTAACTGCAAATGTTTTTGGAGGGACACATACCCATCATAATAAACATGTTAAGAAAAACAATTATTTTAGCATTCGTTTTTGAGAAATTTAACAAAGTATGTCTAATCCAGGGTCTTCCAACCTTTTTATTAACTGGCACACTTTTTCATGTACGAAAATTTGACGGCACACCACACTTTTGTCCATACAGAAAGCATAATATGAAATTTAGAAAACTAAAAACTATTGGTGACTTCGTACCTACGTAATGTACTAAATATAATTTATTTTATTTATAGTGAAATCTCTCTCAGAAAATATCTTTGTGGCTAATCTATCTATGTATATAGATAGACGAAAAATTATGCTGTTTTCATGCAAATTTTTAATGATTACTTAGAATTCGCGGCACACCTGGATGTCACTCGCGGCACACCAGTTGAAAACCCCTGTTCTAATCGATGAAAACGTTCCACTAGGTATCTAAACAGCTGATTATTTGAGGTCGATGACTCATGGCCGTGCGCCACGCCGCGATACCTAGTGGCACGTTTTCATTGTTAGAGCATAGACATGCTTTGTTAAATTGTTTTAAAAATTAATGCTAAAAATTTCTTTTGTTATGTTTAACAGTTTATTGTGGTGGGTATATTGTGTTAAACAGTTTATTGTATGGGCACTCCCAAAATATTTTCAGAACATCCTATATAATAAAAGATGACACCTTAAACACCAGATTATACCTTGCATAAAGATCTTCAGTATTAAAAAGTCCCCTAATTTTTTAAAAATAATATTCCTTGGTTGCCCTAAACAGTAGATTGAATATTATATTTTTTTTCTATACAGTACCTATATTCAATCAACATTATTTTATGAAATATACGATCCACATTGTTTTATTGTTATTTTGTAACAGATTTTATGTATTTTTCTTTTAATAATTTCACCTCAATCTGTATTCACATATTTATTTGAAAAACTTATTTATAACACAAATACTACTCATATGTCCACCTAAAAGATTTTACAAAACTGCATGTATAAAAAAATTTACAGTTTACAAAATGAGTTTGAAAAGATAGGCAAGCATCACAGAAAATGGTTCTTATACATTGCACATTATTAAAATATATATTATTATTCAAAATTAATTATTATTATAGTCATATATTATATAAATTATTTTATAATTGTAGGTAAAATTGTTTGTATAATATTTTTTTTACCTGCAAGTGTGTATATATCAACTTTTAGCATGTACATTTTTTTACTGTATTTACATGTAAGATTGATGCATAAAAACGTAATAAGAAATTTTAATATAAAATAAAATAAATTATATAATTTAGAGATCTGTTTTCTCTGCGTACTCCATTGGGAGACGGGCGTAAACATTTTGTATGAAAAAAAGAAAATCAAGACGTTTCAGCATTATCTTAACATATTATATACAGAAGTGTTATCTATTAATTGAAACTGTTGCCAAAAGAGGGCGCTGTGTAAAATGGCTGGAAGTGTCCTTTTAGTATTTGAAAAAAATTATTTATATGCAATTTACTGTAGTTTCATATATCATTTTAATGTTTCATTCAGTCATACCATTCCAGCCGTTTCGGTTGAGCCGCTAAAAGTGTTCCATTTTGGCTTCAGATTGTACCTTTTTGGTTTTTGTTTGATATTGTACTATATTATTGGTTTTAATAACGTAGCGTTTGGCATGCATCCCGCAACCCGTAGACAGGCCCCGGGGTTACTCTGGCCGACAATCAACTAGTCCGATAGGGTTTTGGCTCTTATTGTGAAGAACCAATGAACGGGATTTTAATGTTAGAGTTTTATGTCATTCTGACATAAGTAAATGTTGATTGATGTGTTTACACATTTTGCATCCCGATTTAAAAATAATCAACTCATAATCATAATAATAATTGTATTGAGTACCAAGAGAGATGTTACTATTGTAGGGTGTTGTAATATAGTAGACAGAAGGAATTAGAGTTATTATGTCGGTCGGGGGGGCACCTCGGGGTCGGCGCTCGATCGCACGCCTCACCGCTTCGCCTCACAGCTTTCCGTTTCGCTCTGTCCGTAGGCTTTACGATAATAGTAGAGAAGGGGACGACGAGGAGTTTGCACGACTTAACCCCTGACGTGAGCGACGCCGCACAGGTCCAACCCCGGCACGCCTACGCAGCCGCGCCGCCCCGACTTCATCGGCGTGGGCGCCGGCGGCGGCGCGGGGGGCCCGCCGCCGCGCGCCTCCCCGCAGCGGCGCTTCCTCTCCGAGGGCGAGCTGCTGCGCGCCGAGGCGCCGCCGCGCGCGCCCGCACACCCCACCACGGCGGACGACATCCGCGAGCTGGCCGCGTCGCCGCAGCGCGGCGCGTACCTGTGGGCGGACCCGCGGCCGGGCGCGCCGCGCGGCGGCGTCCCCGTGTTCCCGCCGCAGCCGTCGCCGCTGCCGCGCCGGCGCGCGCCGCCCGCCGCGCCGGCAGCGCCGCGCGCCGCGCGCCCCCTATCCTTCGTGCGCGCGCTGGAGGTGCAGGACCAGATAGAAGCGCGCGCGCAGCCGCCCGAGCCGCCGGACCGCGCCTCCGTGTACGACTGCAACTACGAGATATCGGTATAGAAGTCGGGCCGTGCGGAGCGCGGGAGCGCCGACCGCTCGCCGGCGGTGTAGACAGCGGCCCGCCCGCACGGACTCCCGACATGTGCACACCGTGAACCTCGACGTGTTTGTAATAGACGGCGGTGTCGTGTAAAACTGTTGATAGGTTTATTGACTTGCCTTTTTTCGTCATCATATCTCTTTGTACGTGTGCTTGTATATAGTTTGTGTGGAGAGTGCGCTCGGACTCGGAGGTGGGACGCCCGTGCACGTGGAGAGGTTCGTGTGACATCATTACATTGTAGATTTATTTGACCGCTATAAGTCACACAATTAACAGAGGAAACTATCTGAAAGTGTATAAACACATTTTGCATGCACTGTTTCTTGATGTGACACAGCAGGATATTATGATCCAGACAAGTTTGTAAGATCATCTAGGTTTAGTTGAGTAAAATTAACAAAAAAAAAAAACCAGCTAGAATAAACTGCCCCCGAGGAAGTTATTGTAGCACCCATGATAAACGCATTCAAAAATAGGCTTGTCAAGAATTTAAATAACGAAGAAAGATAACAAACAGCAACTCCAGCGATCATCAAACGAACACATCAGCAAGAGTTCATTAAAAAAAATACAATTTAATTGTATGGTGGCCCTTACGTTTTGTCTATTTCAAATTACATACTTTCCCAATAGCCCAGTTAACATAATCGTTAGTTCAAAACATCACACAACACTCTCTTACTGGTACCGAGTGGAGAATGAAGCGGTGTTTTGTACTTGTGACACTCCTACAGTAGGCAGAAACAATTGCAAGGATTTGCCAGCCAGAAATCAAACAAAAGTATATTTTTGGATTGGATTGTTGACTAAGAGTCTGTATTTTAACTCCCACTCGGAGCTAGGAATAATATTACGGATATTGTATGGCGAATTTGTCAGTAAGTGGAAGTTGAAATACCGAGGCTAAGTGAAAGTTGATTTAAAGAGGCTGAGTGGAAGTTGAAATACCGAGGCTAAGTAGAAGTTGAAATACCAAGACTAATTTCTTTCAATTGTTTCTGGCTGCTTTAGGAGTGCAACCAGTGAGATGTTGCACTAAGTTTTAATTTGCCACCGCAGTTGTCATGACTAGAAGACTTCCAGCGCAAATGAAATTCCTCATGTTCTCTCCGCGGGAAGGCCGACTATAAACATGCACGTTATTGGTCTGATGTTATCTCAAGTTTGCGATAGCTCCGAGTATTGAAAATAGCAGAAATTTCTTTAGTCGCTCTGAAGAATCAATGTTTTTTGTAACAAACCATCCCCATGAATGGATAAATTAAATAAGCGCAAAGGAAGATGCACCCGAAGAATTGTGTCGCAAGGTGCAAATTTTATGTTGTTCGATTTGTCCATTCGTGTAGACTAAAAGGGTTAAAATGTTATGCTTTCGCAATGAGAAGTGTGACATCTAAAATAGAAAGTATGCCATTCGAAAGGGATGTCCAAGGTCGCACTGTAGCCCAATACTGGGTAACAGTCATGGTAGGGAGAGATCTTGTTGACCTTTTAGAACGGTGGCAAAGGTAATATTGATGGATTCAGTATTGCAGTCTGATAAAAAAGCTCAATATATATATATTGTTCGCTGCACTTCTTTTGGGGCATAGTAATGACAGGACGAGCGACCCTATGATCTACCTCCCCGCTGGTGAGCAATTACTAACGGTTATTGTTTCCAGTTGTATTAAGGTGCATTTTGTGGCGTTTGCCATTATCAATAGTGATTCTGTTCCCAGACCGCGCGTAAAAAAGGAATATTGACCTTTGATCGTTAGCTGCCCAGCGCAAACGTGACGCGCGAGGGCCAACTCGACGAGGTTTGTGGCAGACACGGCGTAAGAGAGAGATGGCTATACGCGCGCAACGTTTGCACGAGGGAGCTCAACGCTCGCCACCGACCACCGACCTTAGGTAGGGACGGCAACAAAGCCTCCCAATGTTGAAACCGACTGTGCCAAAAATCGTGGGTAGTGCAAAATGTAGCGGGGAGAGTCGGGGCGGGAGCGACGGCTAATTGAACGCGGCGCTCAGCGGAGGCGCGTGTCGCGGGGCAGTGCTTGCGTTGCATAGCTTATTTGGAAAATATACCTTTACCCAACGCTCCATAGTGTTGAGCTCGGGTATACAATCAAGAAGTAGCAAAGCAAGTTTATCACATAAATAGTATCTATGTGATCACAATAAAAGTTTGAATTTTTTTCTTGAAGAGAGACCGAAGATCGCTTCGTTACCGTGCCGTCGCGTTGACATCGGGTATATTTTAAAGTGCCTGCGCGCGAAGTCCTGCATTTGAAAGTATACCCGACGCCAGCGCGGTCAGTGACCTCACAAATGTTAGGTGAAGGTACATTTAAAAGGCCTTCATTTTCAATTTCTCTGTTTGAAAATATACCCGACGCTAGCGCGGCCAGTGACGTCACGAGCGTTGGGTAAAGGTATATTTTCCAAATACGCCGTTGCGTAGACGGGAGGCCCGCTGATGTGTGGACAGTAGGCGGTCGGTGACGTACGGGGGGCCAATGTTATCGCGTTGCCTAGGAACAACAGTTTAATAAGTAGCACAGGTGATGTTGTTTAACTGTACGTAGCGTGCGCGGTTGCCAGTGTAAAGATTGTTTTATTCGTAAGGTGTAATTAGATTTTTATATTTATGTATATTTGTGAAGATTTGTATCGTTGACGTAAACATAGTAATATACACGTATTGAGTGAATTTGTTGACACGGATTGGCGTGTAGTTATAGTGAATGATACCGCAGAATTTATCGACGGTTATAAATATGTTCTCGGCAGTACAGTAGGACACGAGTAAAAAGTTACAATATATAAAAAAATTACAAAAAGTGCAAGCAATTATACACTTTAACTCATTTAACGTAAAGTATTTTTTATGTCGCTACGGATTAGAACTTTGATGTCTTAAGTCACATTTCGTACAGTTCAAGGAAAGTAAAACCTCCCACTAGTGTCCTACTGTACATAGATAGCTTAATTGTAGGCTTCCGCGATTAAGGGGTGCACAGTTGACATCGTTCTATGGACAAAATATGATTTAAGGAATTGACTGACGTTAATGCACGTAATGACTGTTCTAATGCATTTTTGCGATTTAAACCTGCAGAGGGATTTATGAGTGTTTTTTTAGACGAGTATGTGCCAAATATTTGGTAGATAGTTGACGCACTTTTCATTCTCTTTTTGTACTCTTTGAAGTTTTCTCGACTACTTTTTCAGTAAATAATTTTCATTCGGACCGTAACACTTAAGGTTAGATTTTTCAATCGTCAGTTAAAGCAGGCAGTTTTATATGACTTGTTCCTCGAATAGGATGCAGGCAGTCATTATTTCTTCGAATAAGCCTTAACTGTTGCTCCGGGTGTTGGATAGTGAGTTAACCGTCTGTTAAGTTCAGGTGGGTGATTCTATCAAACACAATGTTAAATGAATACATACAAACGTCATGCAAACAAATTTTAGGGCTTCTCGCTCTGGCGTGCAGAATTGTCGGATCATTCTTTCCCTCTTTCATCTTTCGTCTGAAGTTAGCCCCAATATGTATGTAGGGAGGAAATAAAAAAATTCGCTCTGACATGACATTATAAAAAGTAACCTTGGATTACTTTTTATAATGTATTGTTAAGTGACGATTGAAAAATCGGTCCCAACTCGAGTTGTAACTTGTAGGATAAGCTGTCGATGGTTTATTCCGTAGTGCACAGGTTTGAACCGGCACATGCAAATTGATTTAGTAAACACAATGAGAGTTACGTATTAAAACGATAAATGGCACATGTGTGAACCACATAATCAGCACAGACTGTTGACATATGGAGCAACATTTTACATAAACATTTAACGTGAAATATGCTTTCTTGTAACGAATCTCGGCATATTATTTAAATTACAATTTTTAAAATTTTCATGTTTGTATGAGGTTCTTCTACAATTGTATAAGGTAAATCGTTTTTCTAAAGCTTTTTGTTACAAATCTCGTTATGAGAAACATTAGTCAACAATTTACTTTAATAAAAATGTCCCGAAATACAATGTTCGATTAATGTAAAAACTCAGTTTTGTGCTAAATATCCAGGCAATTAAAACATTTCAAATTTCGTTGTTACCTTCTCAGAAAGTTTCAAGCTACCCGTCCTAAGTTTCTTTAAGTTTTAGTTATTGTACCTTATTGTATTGACAAGAGTTATGCATAAAAGCTAGCGTGATTCGTGAAATTAAGGATGCTTTGCAGGTTTTTAGTAGTGGTTTTTAGATGGGATCTGTCTTTTTCATTCATGAATATATTTTCCCAAACTACCTCAAAACACTTCAAGAGCTTTAAACTAATTAACTATTCATCCTGGTCACTGCACCACTGAGATCACTCGTGAGAGCATGTCAACCCTGGTCACGTGCACCATTCCGAAATAAATTTGTGAAAAATTGTTTTATTTATAAGTAGAAAGTGGAATGATTGTGCACAAAATATTTGCAAGGCCGTCGGTACAGCAGGACGCAAGTTAAAAGTTACACCGATGCACACATTGCGGCGTCGCCAAAAACGCAAACATGCAAACAATTATAGACTTTAACTTGCGTGACACAAAGTACATTTTATGTTGCTACTGATTGGAACCTTCGCGTCCGAAGGCACATTTCGTTCGATCATGTCCGGGTTGGACGGAAAGGGTCGATGTAACCTTTGACTTGCGTCCGAAGAAGCATCTTTAATTTTGTGAAAGTTAAGAAATATGTGAGAGTTGTTGAGATTATTGTGTATTTACATTCAATTAATAAAAAAAAGTCTTCTATTTATTTAGTTTAAGATTATGTAAATAGCAGAAATGGAGAATTATTATTACATTCTAAGGTATATTATGTAACTATGTATGTATAATTATTTATTTCAGAGTTATAGTTAACAAATCTATATTTCCGTTTATGGTACAGTTGATATTTGACGTTTCTGTTACTATTAATAATGTGGATATAGAATTATGTGTGACTAAAATATATTTGTTTCCTTCACGAAAATGTCCAAATTACCCGAAAACAAGTCTTGCCTCTTTCTGTGTATCAAAATATGACAAGTCGGCTTAAAACGAGGAGTATATCTATCTTTTTTTAAAATTTGGAGGAAGCTTTTCTATGTAATTATCGTGATTTAAAACATAACTTGTAATGAAAAAGAATTGTCAGTGATTTGTCCTACCTGTAGGAAGGTGTGGATCTAAGCTTACGATGGCTTCACCGAACATATCCGGGCCCATCGGCAGTAGAGGAGGGTATTAATCGAGGCCGGGACTAGCGAGTGGCCACTCTAAATTTCCCGCGCATGCTTCACGTTTCGGCTCGCTTCAAGCCCTCGTCAGCTAGTCTGCGTTGACTAGGACGCGGGGAAACCACCAGTCCCGCTCTCGACCTCCCTCTCTCTACCTATCCATATTCTGTAGGATGCTTCCAGTGACGTTTTCGAAGCTCTCTCCATATATGAGCTTAGCGTCGATCTTGGGAGCCCTAGATTCTTGAAGAGACTGTAGAGCGACTTCGCTGGTAGTCCCCTTGCTCCGACTTCCACAGCGAAGAGATCAGTCTTGAATCCGTTTCTCACAATCCGGTCTACTAAGTTGCAGTACTTGTTAAGTTTGATGTTGTGGTCCTTCGGTATGTTACTTTCCCATGGAACTGTAAGTTCAACAAGTACTACATGCTTTGTCGCTTTTGAGAATATGAGTATATCCGGTCTTAATGCTGTGGTACAGATTTCCGAAGGCATTTGGTAATGCTTCTCATGTGTGTCCATCAACAATTCCCAATCCTTTGCTGCTCCCAAAATTGAAGAAGGTTTAGCCCTATCTTTGGGCAGCTTATTGGCTCCAGGTTTCACAAAGTTGACCTTCTGGAAGCCGCTACTGGTTTGCCCTTTCCTGGTCCGTGCAATTGACAGGTTGATGGCCTCTCTGATGATTTGGAGGACTTTATCATGACGGTAGGAATACTGGCCTCGCTCAAGTAGTATTTTGCATCCGCATAACAAATGTTTGGCCGTGCCTACGAACTCCTTACATGACGGGCATAGTTTATTTGTAGATTTCCCCCATCTAACTAGGTTACTCGGGTCGGGGAGAGTAAGCTGGAATGCATTTAAGTAGAACTTAAGCAGCTCAGGGGACCAGTTGTATATTATGGATTTCCACTTCAATGCAGGAGGGATGCAGAAGTCACCCACTGTTAGCCAATCATTCTGCATTTCTAGGTTTAAGGCGTGAAGTTTGAAGCCTTGTTCCATGTCCTCCTGAGCAAAACCTTTCAGTATTTCTTTATCAGACTTTGCTGTTTCTATGCCCAATCCAGATCTATTGGTGCGTGTACCAACTTGGAATGATTTGTAGAAGTCGAGTCTCGATTCCAGTTCATCTGATAGTGATGTGTTGGGTAAGGCTTGAATAGCGCTATCATTGGAGTCTTTGAGTATACATCGTTTGGCTATTCTCGCCTTTTGATAAAATATCGACGGTTTCTTAATGTTCAGTCCAAAGTTATTGTGAGATCTGTATAGCGTTGACGAGTCAGCCGGGTGAGCCAGTCCAAACCATGATTTCAGGAATCTGGTCACATACGAGTCTAATTTAGTCAGGTTTTGCTTTGTGAAGTCGTAGACGAGAAATGGCCATGAAAGTTTTGATGTCAGGTAGTTATCGTAAATCCATGCCTTTTGTGTACCCAGGAGGGGAAGATTGTCAGTTTGGCGGAGGCTCTCTTCGAAAAGTTGGACAATATCATCAGTAGGATGCTCCTTTCCTCTGCTGGTGATCCTTTTGCCCAAGAATTTAAAAGGAGCTTCATCAGCCACGGTTGCGATTGGTTTTCCGGCTACTGTCAAACCTGGATTGCTCGAGGTAAACTTTGAACCTTTCCTGGTTAAGCTCAAACAGTAGCACTTCGCTGGTTTTATCTTCATCCCTTTGGTCCATTCACAATAGTCATCCACCACCTTAAGAAGCGACTGATTTTGTTTTGGATTGCGGGTTAACAGCGTAATATCATCCGCAAATGCCAGGATGGCCGCCATATATGTGTCTCCATATTTGAACCTGTATCCCCATTTCTTTTCTTTTACGACAAGCGTATCAATTAGAATGTTGATAACAATGTTAAATGTGACAGGAGAGAGGCAGCAACCCTGGAAAATGCGGTATCTGTCAGTCCGTAAAAAAAAAATTTTTATTGAGTTGTCTAAACTGTGTATTGTTGTTCAATTATAGTTGCATACACTGTAAAATACAGGTTATGGTTATTTTTAACATTAAAAAATAAATATTAAAATTACCATCAATTTTTTTTAATTTTATTATACTTTTGCCGAATACAATCAAGTCAGGTGTGCTCCCCATTTTAAGAAGGCCTTAAATGTATCTATTCCATTTAATTTTCTAAGAAACTATGTTATTTTTCTGACAATGCAACCATAGTTTTGAAATGCAGCTAGTCCGTCGCACTTGGATCGGCCTATTTTGTTGAAATTATTTGTTGAAGTTTGTACAACGATTCCGATCAGTTCTAAATACTTTGTAAACACAAAAAGGCCGTAGGCATCACATCGGTATTTCATATTAGATCTTTTGGAGGACACTTCTACGCCTAAGTACTTGAGGGGAATAAGGGCATGAATAATTTGCATGTTGGAAATTGCTTACATTTTCATATATTTTTAGCTGATACGACGGAGGATATAGTTGAGAAGATTCTAAGTAAACTGCGCACGTGCCCCCCAGCTGGGGGCTCGAATTGCGAGTGACATTCCGTCAGTTGCGTCTACATGGTCACAAATGCAAATTTGAAATTTTGTTATGCGTGCGTTTGATATCAATCAGCGCACGCTCGGATAAGACAAGATATACATTAAATGTAAAAAAAATAAAGTTCAAATTTTTATTGTTTTATAAAATGTATATTCCAGCAAATTGAATGCGTAAATTATTCAAAGCCATATATTCCATGAAGTGTAAACGGCACTGTTGCTGATACATCTTGTTTTAGTTTTGTACACTGGCCTCAAAGAATTGAAATAGAGGGGGCTGATTGTCGAGCCATAAATGTGTGCACACAGACAAAACTACAAATATACAGGTTGTTTTTAATGATCCACACCACTTTAGCGGGTCATTCTGTACCTCAAGCGTAACAACTTGGGCAAATAAATGTGGCAAAAAAAAAATCATAATCTCCAAGATTTCACTTAAAATTTCTTGAAAATATAATCTCAAAATGTCTGATTATGTAAAATCGCCTCCATGTTGTTCAGTTTGAGGTAACTACACAATCACCCGCTAAATCGGTGCGAGTCGTTAAAAAACCCTGTAACTATTATTGTTTCCAGGTGAAGCGGCATCAGAACCTTGTCACACTCAATTGTCAACTGAAATTAACGTCAAAGGTATATTTTCGCGACGACGCAGTCCCGTCCTGCTCTTAACGGAAGCCAAGAGAGAGAGAGGACTACGTCGTTTCATTCTTTTTGACATTAGTATGACAGCTGAGTGTGACACGATTGTGGTGTCGCTTCACCTAGAATATTGTGGACTTTGTGGACATTCATGTTGCAATCAGCTATGCAAATTGTGTGCATTTATAGGTTATATCAGTGACAAAGTAAATTGTAAACAATGCAATAACATTATATGAAATTCTTTGATTTCGACAGGATGTTGTGTTAAAATATGGACAAATTTAAAAAAATTACAACTTGATCCATGTAGGTACTTAATCATTGATAGAATATCCAGACGTTGCTCATTTTTTATTTAATCAAACCGGGTTACTGTGTCGTCTGTCTCTCGGCCGTTGTGCTATGTTAAAAGTAGTGAAAAAAGAGGTTCATTTAACGATGTGTGTTTCTTCATTCCATGTTAAACGCTAATCAGGTCCATAGTAAACTTTTTCAGCGATGATCACCGTCCCTTTATTGGTGTCCCGTTTTTTTTCGAACCCTACTTTTATTATAAAATAACCGTTGGAGACCTTGGTTGAAAATTGTAAAATTTAGTAGAACGGACAGACATGCATTTGTTACGGAACCCTACATTCATTTTGAAATAAATGTTAAATTTAGTAGAACGGACAGACATGCATTTGTTACGGAACCCTACATTCATTTTGCAGAACTTAGTAGAATCGACAGACATAAACGTGTTACCGAACCCTACTTAACAGTTGCACTCCGGGAGTGCCGGCAGATCCCGTGCCACTCTAACTTAACCCTTAATGCAATGACTTAAGGTTTCATTTTAAAAATGACGCTGACGCGATGTCGCGATGTCGCGAGTTATACATTTTTTACCCACCTAAAAAGTGCCAAGCGCCGCTAAAGAAGTTTTCACTTAAAAAAAAGGAAGGGACTGTATGTTCAAGCGTGAGAAGTCTTATGAGTTTTAGATTTTCACTCGTTCAACTAAAAGTTGACTGACTGGATCGCGTCTCGACTTTAACTGGGATTTAGTTGGATTTAGTGGAAGAGTGCTACCGTGAATTGAATATTTTTTTTAAATTTTTTTTTATGGAAACTGACACGGTTGGCTACATCACCTACAACATCCGTGATGTCAGCCCATAGCACCGGGTGAATTTGATTCTACTCTGCTACTTTTACTTAGCATAGCGGCTTAAAATATAATCAAACATGGATACCGCAGTACGCAATGACCCGACAGAGCTTAGTTTGGGTTATTCGTTAAAGTTTAGTTCGAAACACCGACCGCAGTAACATGGAACGCTGATCATTTGTAAGTTTTGTAAAATATGTAAATAGTGTTTGTTGGTATTTGTTGTATGGATCGTGTTACCGGCCATTTAAATGGCGTATAGACCTTGCGGTCCCCGAGTGCTTGGGACGGGACGGGCGTGCAATGTTAGCACGTGAATATTTCTTAGGTAATTTGTACGCCAGAAGTAGGAAATAAATTTTACTGCACTATACACGCAAAGATTTATATTAAATTTTATGCATTATAAAAAATTTTGAGTGTCGGGCGGGACTCACGGTTGATGTGTAAATATTTGCTTGTAACGCGGATTGCGGCATCAAATATAATTTCCCTCTAACCTAGAAAAATCGTAAGGGTCCCGGTATATAGTGCGACAAGGCTGGAAATTAACGTGGCTGACAGCGGAACTAACGCCGCCACAGTGTTGCCAGATGACCGTCTCGCGTTTCACCCGTTCACGCCTAAGTTAGTATCTCTTCTTAGTCTGTGGTGTTGTTAGGAGAAATCGAAGTCTCTCTGTTATTTTATTAGTGAGCAAGTCTTCCTAAAATTCAATACATAAAATAAAAAATATGTAAGTACCTACCTACCTTATAGGTACTATACATACATTTTCTTTTGCAGCGATATTTTCCCCTAATGTAAGGAAATTTTCAAAATTGACAACCCTAATGCTGAAGCAGCGCCCTCGCACAAACGTCATCCACGTTCATTTCAAGCCTTGTCGCACTGTAGATGTTTACACAGTGCCCACTGATTCACTGATTGAAAAATTGACATTAGTATGCCCACCACATAGGTGGCATGGAGTCTCGCTAAGCGGGGTTTCGCGATCTGTCATTAGCTATGTAATAAAATTCAGTGGACCCTTCCAGTTTATTGTTATAATTATGATAATCTCCAATTATGTGTTCACTTAGGGCCGAATTTATCAACTTCGGTTATTTAACGGATCGTTAACTACTTACTGTCAACTGTATGAGAAATGTTACTTTAACTTAACCGAACGGTGTATGTTAACCGCGGCTTAACAGACAATTATTATTGAAAAATCGACCCAAAGGTTGGAAAGTACACCTCAGTTAGAATTGCAAAATGCTTTCTTAGTGCTGGCAACAGATGGCGCTGTAAGTTAGAATTGCAAAATTCTTTCTCAGTGCTGGCGACAGATGGCGCTGTAAAAATCAGTACTGGCAACAGATGGCGCTGTAAGTTTGAATTGCAAAATGCTTTTTCAGTGCTGGCAACAGATGGCGCTGTACTTGTAATTGCTGATGTTTCTACTTAATTTTTAATTATTTTTTTCATTAGTCTTTATGTGAATATTTTCGAAGACATCTCCGTACCGAATAACCGAAAAACATTAATGTAATTTTCTACTTCTGGTGTGTTTATTGAGTGATAGACGGTTAGTGCGGAGCAAGCGTTCAATGTTCCTATGGTCGGTGCAGTGTGTATGTAGCAGGAGCAACTATTTTGTGTTTAAGAAAAAAAGTGTATTTTTTATAGAACCCCCCCCTCAGAACTCTCATAGAGGTAACGTTGTATGTGGCAGTGTTTTATTTTTGTATTTTGATAAAGTTTATGTAAATAATTATCTTATTTTATTGGTATTAAACTCAATTAATCAATGAACTTGTGTCGTTTTATTATCTTCGTATGTGTGTCATTTTAGCATTTTTTTTTATGGAAACTGACTCGGTTGGCTACATCACCTACAACGTCCGTGATGTCAGCCCATAACACCGGGTGAACTAGGTGCCATGTCAGTGCTTCCCCCTTTGATCGTGCCGGCTACACTGAACTGGTCAGAAAACACAAACTATTTAACATAGCCGTTTCGACCGACGTTTCATTCAGTGCGGTGGTACCAACCCGGGCGGGTTAAACCCTACCACCAAGTAACATTAGGAGGGAAGGGACCTACCGTTTTACGAGGAATCCGAACCTCGGTCAGACTCCAACGGTCAGCGGTCACCCATCCAAGTACTGACCGCACCCAGCGTTGCTTAACATTCAATAGCGACAGTTGACTGTCTGCACCACTGAGCTATCGAGGCTGACGATATGTCATGCATGTTTCCCCAATCCAAGTTTGAGGCGATAAATAAAACAAAATGCATATAAAATTTAATATTTTATAATATTCTACATTGCATTAATAATTTATTTGTCCGCTCTGTTTCTGTACAATACAATTTTCTTATAGAATAAGTTACACATAAAAATGCATTTCCAGGAAGTCGCTCGAGATTTTTAGCTCTCGACGAATTAGCCTGTTTGGACTAGGGTACACTGTTAATACTTTATATTTTGTACTTTACTTAAATATTAACTTCATCATTTGCACCATATTATCATCCAAGAACATTTCAATAGGTAAGGACGTCGGACCTTCCCCCCGCCAGCGTAACACGATGTTTGTATAAACGTACAAATTCCATTCGTTACCAACAAATCAGAGCGCGATACCGCCCGATACCACCCAATCAGCAGGTCTATTCTTGTAAATTCTGACAACGGAATCAGCGCTGTTGTGGCGCTGAGAGCCACTTACTAAAGTGGCTCAGCGCCACATCAGCGCTGAGTCCGCTGTCAGAATTTACAAGAATAGACCTGCAGAGCGCGCGCCGTCCCCTCCGCTACCCGCGGAGCTCGGCGACGCTGTTTCTCATATAAGCATTAGACAGTCTGACGTCCATACCTATTAAAATGTTCTTGTTATCATCATACAAAAATACATGCGTTCAGTATGCGACTATAAATAATGTAGAGTTCCCGAACAGCAAATGAATGCGTGTCGAGAATTAGAAAGAGACCATCTCGGTTTGTAGAGCGTCGTCCCTGTCGAGGTCCCTGTCGCACGAATTCGGACGTCTCTGTGCGACAGGGACGACGCTCTACAACGGGATTGTCTCTTTCTAAAGCTCGACACGCATTACTTGCTGCCGGGAACTGTACATCGGGCTTTAGAAACAGACAAACCGGTTGTAGAGCGGCGTCCCTGTCGCGGACAGAGATGTGCGAGCAAGTTCGTGTGACAGGGACGACGCTCTACAACCGGATTGCCTCTTTCTAAAGCTCGACACGCAATACTTGCTTCCGGGAACTGTAGATCGGGCTTTAGAAAGAGACAATACGGTTGTAGAGCGTCGTCCCTGTCGCGCACAGAGATGTGCGAGTTCGTGCGACAGGGACGGACGACGCTCTACAACCGGATTGCCTCTTTCTAAAGCTCGACACGCAATACTTGCTTCCAGGAACTGTAGATCGGGCTTTAGAAAGAGACAATACGGTTGCAGAGCGTCGTCCCTGTCGCGCACAGAGATGTGCGAGTTCGTGTGACAGGGACGACGCTCTACAACCGGATTGCCTCTTTCTAAAGCTCGACACGCAATACTTGCTTCCGGGAACTGTAGATCGGGCTTTAGAAAGAGACAATACGGTTGTAGAGCGTCGTCCCTGTCGCGCACAGAGATGTGCGAGTTCGTGTGACAGGGACGACGCTCTACAACCGGATTGCCTCTTTCTAAAGCTCGACACGCAATACTTGCTTCCGGGAACTGTAGATCGGGCTTTAGAAAGAGACAATACGGTTGTAGAGCGTCGTCCATGTCGTACGTGCGGTTCGTGCGACAGAGACGACGCTCTAAACCGGATTTTGTCTAAATCTCGAGGTTTAATATTTACTGCTGGGTACTGTACATACATACACTCACGCTGTATTCGGACAAACGGAGTTAGCAGAGCAATCGGCGTTGCGCTGCAAGAACTCTGGCGAATTACAGCGCAACACGCGACCACCGCCTTTATTTTATAAATGGAAACTGACACGGTTGGCTTGTGGCTACATAACCTACAACATCCGTGATGTCAGCCCATAACACCTTGGTGAACTAGGAGCCATGTCTGTGCTCCCCTATGGTCTTGCCGGCTACACTGAACTGAACGGAAAATACGATCTATTTACATAGCCGTTTCGACCGACCTTTTGTTCAGTGCGGTTATATCAACCCGGGCTGGTTAAACAAACCCTACCACCACCTAATAAAGTAAGAATGGAAGGGATCTACAGTTTTACATGGAATCCAAACCACGACCCGCCTCCGACGGTCGAACGGCCACCAATCCAAGTTCTGAACTTCAGGTGTACTGTTCTCAGGTGTGCTTATGATCACGCACGACAGTCGACCGACCGCACCACTGAGCTACCGCGGCTAACAGTGTCATGATCTCGACCTATTGCAGCGAGAGCCAGTTCATATTATCGCGGTGTCTCTTGCACAAATATAGCTTTTGTGAAGCTCCTGGAAGATCCCAACACAAAATAGTGATCCAAAGTTTCTTTATTCGCAGCGAAGAACCAATTTTATTTTCATGTGACTGTCGTGCTTGGTGCCTTCACTATTTGGGACTATCAAATCTTCTTAGTTTCTCTCACTTTACTAAAACTATTGAAACGAGATGTCATTCAAACTTTCGGCATTATTCTGCAGAATGGGTTGTTTTAGGAACACTTCCATCAATATTTTATAGCAGCAACTTGGGTTTGGGACCTTGGGCTTGAGTGGGTGTAGGTATCATATAAGTACCCAGATGTTTTGCACAACGTTTATACGGTCGCATCACCGAACGAACCCTTGTAATTATCCGGATGACTGTGCTCTCTCATGATGAGAGGCGTCGGTGCCTGGTCTCCGTTGGTCATGGGGGTGGGCACGTGGTTGAGGAGTATGGGTGCGGTGGCCGTGTTGGCGGCCGTGTGGCCGGTGGGAGGAGGCGTGGCGGCCGCCTTGTACCTCGCGACGGCCCAGCCGCACCAGCCCTGCCGCGCCACCAGCGAGACCAGGTCGCGCCGGTACTGCTTCGTGAGGATCGCGTAGAGGAACGGGTTCGCGCATGCGTTCAGCGGGTAGAAGAACACGAGCAGCACCTGCAAGTCGGAAATCGCTTCAGTAATTCAGTAAGTACAGTTTGTAGAGTGTTTTCATTTTACGAAGGCACGAGGGGTACGAGGTAGGAAGTGGTGCGTGAGGCGACCGCGCAGAGCTCAGTAGAGAACGAACTCGGTGCCCGGTCGGTACACACGTTCTACACGTCTCCCGCTCCGTCGAACCGAGTCGTTCCCTACTGAGCTCCGCGCGGTCTCACACCACTTCCTACCTCCTACCCCTCGTGCCTTCGTAAAATGAAAACACTTCTACCTAACCCTATTAGGCGATCGAACTTGTCCATAAAACTATCGAGATATGACGCACAAGCTCCGCTCTTTCCACCTCCATGATAAAAAACTTGAACCTTTGGCACACTACGTATACCACAAGTACAGTTTCGGTACCTAGGTACTTAGAATTTTGAAGAACTTTTCCAGTTCGAGATACTGATACAATGTACAAACGCTCACCTTCCCGTGAGTGACGTCGACCAGAGGTGCTCCAGCTAGCGCCGTGATTCCAAAGAAGGCCACGGGCGCCCAGCACAGCAAGTTGGTTCCGACCAGCAGCGCCATCTTGTTGGCGATCCTCCTCTCCGCCGCCGCCGCCGACGCGCGCCCTCCGCAGCCTTCGCTGCCGCCGAGCGAGCGGTAAATCTGAACGTAGCACCCGACAATCGTCAGCCAGGCCACAGCGTTCGTCAGAAATATCGCGCCCTGATACAGCCCGTCCGCTACCCCGGCGCTCTCGACCGGCAGACAAATGGACGTCGACGAGTAGTCAGATACTCCAGCGAGCGGAAGTCCCGCCATGACAGCCGAAAATATCCAGCCAGCGATCATGATCTGCGCCGCGGTCAGCAGTGAGATTCTTCTATCGAGATATATCGCGTAAGTGATCGCAAACCAGCGCTCCAGCGTCACAATAGCGAGCGTGTACACCGACAGCTGTCCGGAGAATACGGAGAGGAAGCCGGCGATCTTGCATCCGGCGCCGTACTGCCAGTCGTAGGCGTAGTTGAAGTATTCGCCGTAGGAGACCAGGTCTACGGCGGCGAGCATGAGGAGATACACTCCCGTGCAGAGGTCTGCGAGCGCCAGGTGGCACATGAGGAACTTGGGCACGGTGAGGTCGGAGCGGTAGGCGAGGAGCACGAGCAGAACGGCGCAGTTCCCCGCCACGGCCACCAGCGACACGACCCACACGCAGCCGCGCAACCACACCCACCCCATCACGTCCTCGCACGGGTTGAGAGCGTCCGGCTTGGGCCCGCACGACACCTCACGCCGCCTGCAATGAACACTTGGTTTTAGTTTCTTACAAACGTGTGCCCATTCAGTCGTTTCCTTGTGCCCCGAAATATGTGTTTGAATTGGCATAGTTACAAAGGAAGACAACACAAGAAAAACACTTAGTTAGTGGAATACTTATTGTATATAACAATTATTTATTGGGTAGGTACCGTGTTGGACCGGTACTAGAAAAGAATAGCCCCACTGCATCTCTCTCCGCGCATGTCGTAAAAGGCGACTAAGGATAAGGACCAGATGCCGTGCTAAAGGGCCACAGGCTAGCCACCTAGACTCGGTGGAAGCACCGCGCCAAACTCACCTTGGCCAAGCTTCCACCGAGTCATGCAGCAGGTGTGTCTTCGCGCCTTACTTGCTGCTTGATAGTTGCCTTGTCCTAATACTTTGCTAAACGTGGTGGTCGGTGTTGTGCTGTGATTTGACAGAGTTCTTGCAGCACAACACCGATTATTCTGCTTATCTCGATTGTCGGGATGCAGCGTGTGGTATTTATTTTTTATGGAAACTGACACGGTTGGCTACATCACCTACAACATCCGTGATGTCAGCCCATAGCACCGGGTGAACTAGGTGCCATGTCAGTACTTCCCTTCGGTCGTGCCGGCTACACTGAACTGGACGGAAAACACAAACTATTAACATAGCAGTTTCGACCGACGTTTCATTGAGTGCGGTGGTACCAACCCGGGCGGGTTGAACCCTACCACCTAGTAAGGTAAGAAGGGAAGGGACCTACAGTTTTACGTGGAATCCGAACCACGGTCAGCCTCCAACGGTCGAGCGGTCACCCATCCAAGTACTGACCGGCCCAGCGTTGCTTAACCATCAATAGCGACAGTCGACTGTCTGCACCACTGAGCTATCGAGGCTGACAATGGTATATAAGTATGTAAAAATATTGATATAATGTCTTACGTCTCAGTGAAGTTGCCGCAGTCTGCATGTAGCGGCTCGTCTGGTAGGTCTAGCGCATGATCGTGGAAGCTCTCGTCATACTCATCATCCGAATCCTCTAGGCTGGTGGACTCCCCAATGTAACTTTCCTCGTCCGATGACACCGTCATGTATTCCTCGCTATTCGTCTGATCACCTTCCGCCAGGCTCCTGTCGAGTGTCATTAAGTGCTCATTTACGACCTGAGAAATGGTTCGATCGAATTTATGTACGCATTGTACGGCTAAACAGAAATTCTCCCTGGTCCCATTGGTGGGTTAGGTAGGCCGGTGGGATGGACGGGTCCCCTCTAATTTATTCTTACTATATCTAGGAATTTTAGGATATATTTTTTGTTTGTTATTTACTTAGCAGTTTCTCACAAATTGTTTTTTGTCATCCATGTATGTGTAGCCTGTAAGTAAAATGTATTTCCCGGCAAAATGGGTTCAACTGAATCGCAATACCACCTATTCTACACGTTTACAGTCTATTGCACACGCTGATGAGTTGGGCCCAAAGATAATGGAAGTTGTTGTGCCCAACTTGTCACGGTGGTTGGGCCCAATTTGTCGCCAATATTAGTGAATGATTGAGGTGTATTGAAAATTGTAAATTGTTATACGAAATGGCGACAAATAAACGTTTCATTTCTTTTAATTTCATTTTCGTTTCATTTCATTTACTGAACTTTTGTATTTTATCTCCCAACTGTACCTGGGCCAATTCGGTTGACGAATGCAGGGAATAAATGCAACAAAACGAATTCTTCATGCAAACATTAGAAGTTGAGGAATACGAAATAACCCTTGAGTATTCCCGATTTCACATAAACACCGAAGATTTTTTGAGACTTGGGCAGATTACTGCTGTGTGAAATGGCAAAGAGCCTAGTGGTTGCAAAGCCCTTCAGTCCGGAGACCCCACAGCGGACTAGCAGGGACCTGCGTACTTAGAGACCCTGGCGGCGGGCTGAGAATGCAGACTGCAAACAAATGGGAATGCAAATTGAAGAGAAGATGATGACTCACCCCCACCCGCTAGGACTGATGGGTTTGACCTTAGTCAGGTTGAGAGATCTTTTCCGCCGAGCCGCCGCTGTTCCCGGCTGATGCGTCGGATGCCCTTTGCATCTCTGTGCAACAGAAAATGATGTACAGTTAATCTATTATTTCAGTCAGTCAGTCAGCGTGTAAGCGTCCACTGCTGGACATACGCCTCTCCAATTTTCCTCCAGTCCTCCCGGCCTTCAGTGCTTTCCGACGGCGTACTTGATGTCGTCGTCCCACTTGGCGGGTGGTCTTCCCACACTCCGTTTTCCTGTCCACGGCCGCCAGTGTAGGGCACGGTTACTCCAACGGTCGTCGTCTCTTCGGCTGACGTGCCCAGCCCACTGCCACTTGAGCTTAGCCACCCGATATCCAATATCGACTGCTTTGGTGCGTTGGCGGATTGCCTCGTTACGCACCATATCACGTAGCGATATTTCCAGCATGGATCGCTCCATTGCTCGCTGGGCAACTTTCAACCTTTGGACTTTAGTAGTATTGTTACTTCTGGCTGTTTCCGTATACTCCAATCAATGAAGCATTTCCACTCGACGTAATTCCTCTGTCGCTGAATCTTTGCAGTGTGATAAAGTAGGGTTTAAAATACACGTTTGACAAATTATCTAGGATTTTTGATGTTTGGAAGTTAGGTATTTATACCTAAAGATGAAAATCGCTTATAACTGCTGGTGAAAAATTGCTCCGTCCGAAGTTCCTTCGGTATATGATATTATATATTAATAAGAGTATATATATAACATTATCTATGAAAATTTCGATTTCGAATAGGCAGAAATTTGAAAATACCTATTTTGTATCACAACTTCTTCAGAAAAATTGCTCTGTAAATTTTTATTTTATTATATGTCTTAATTTATTTATATATATCGCTTTAGACAAGTATCTAGGAAATTTTCCTTATCGATCACACCTTTACAGATTTTCGGCAATAATTCGCTGTGAAAAATTGCTCTGTCCAAAATTCTTTCGGAATATGATATTATATATTAATAAGAGTATATATATAACATTATCTAGGAAAATTTCGATTTCGAACAGGCAGAAATTTGAAAATACCTATAAAAATTACTCTGTCAATTTTTATTTTTTTTCATCTCCTAATTTCTTTAAATATATCGCTTTTCACAATTATCTAGGAAATTTTCCTTATCGATCACACCTTTACAGATTTTCGGCAATAATTCGCTGTGAAAAATTGCTCTGTCCAAAATTCTTTCGGAATATGATATTATATATTAATAAGAGTATATATATAACATTATCTAGGAAAATTTCGATTTCGAACAGGCAGAAATTTGAAAATACCTATAAAAATTACTCTGTCAATTTTTATTTTTTTTCATCTCCTAATTTCTTTAAATATATCGCTTTTCACAATTATCTAGGAAATTTTCCTTATCGATCACACCTTTACATATTTTTGGCAATAACCCAAGCACTGTGAAAAATTGCTTCGTCTGTTTTTATTAACTTATTAGACACAGAACATCAAAATATAATATAATTGTATATTATCCAATAAAATTTCTCCATTAAACATGAACTTTCGAGTAGTTTCGAGTATCGCAATATAATAAAACAACGTTTAAAAAGCGCGCGCTCGCACTACAGTGAACTCGGGGTGCGCGGGAGGGCTGCGGGGAGTGGGGAAGAATAAGCCCGCCCGCCCGCGCGCCAGCAGCTCATCGTCCCGCACCGCGACCGACGAAACCACACGCGAGCGTCGTCGATGCTCGCGGCTCGCTATTCCGCCCGCCACCTCTGTCGTCCCACTACAATACAACGCCGCTCAGCCGCGCCGTCCTGCCGCCTATGGAACGAAAATGTAGGGCCTATATAGTATTAGGAACTTTTAAAATTTAACTTTCGTTCTGTAATTTAATTTGTATGACAGTATGTCGAAACAACTTATTAAACATATTTCATGCACGTACAGTCTGTATGTAAATAAAGTGTATACATTTTTGTAAAAAAACGATTTAAAAAATTAAAAACCGCCTTCAAAAATGTATGAAATTAAAAAAAATCGAACCCTAGAGTTGAAGGCGGTCGGTTATTTTTGCTTGCTTTAGCACCGCCTTCAACTCTAGGGTTCGATTTTTTTTATTTCATACATTTTTGAAGGCGGTTTTTATATTTTTTTTAATAGTTTTTTATTTCAGTTTTTTTAGTAATTTTTTGCTATTAATGTACTCGGCGGAATCGCTCGGCCTTTGGCTTCGCGAATCCGCCTCGCTTTCCAATCCGATCTTGATGAAATTGAAATGGGACCACACGGAAAGCACCAGCTTTCAAATAAAAAAAGAATCATCAAAATCGGTTCACTTGGGGACGGAGTCGCGTGTGTCCGCCTGTAAGTATCTACAGGTCGCACTCAGACGACGCGGGGACAGCTCGATTGTTCGAGCACTTGAGTAGAGCGGCAGATGAAGTGCATGTAGTTTCCCTATATATATATATATCCGCGGATATGGTTCTGCTTGGGGATTTTAATGCCCATCACGAGGAGTGGCTGGGCTCCGGGAGAACTGACTTCGAGGGGAGAGCCGCCTACGACTTTGCCCTGACGCATGACCTGCCTCAACGGATAGACCAACCTACCAAAGTGCCAGACATGGACGGTCATGCACCCTCTCTGCTGGATCTTCTGCTGACGACGAACCCTGCTGGATACAAAGTCACAGTGAGCACTCCTCTTGGCTTCTCTGACCACTGTTTAGTGGGGTCCACGGTGCCATTTTTGCCTCCTTAGTCTCGTACTGGAGGAATGCGTCCAATTTGGCACTACGTGTCAGCGGATTCGACGGGATGCGAGAATACATCACATCCTACCCATGGAGAGAGCTATGCTTCAGTTCGGTGATCTACACCTCGGATGATCTACACCTTGGCTACGGCATTGGCGCATTCCGGCAGAATGCGCCAATGCCGTAGCCGAGGTGGTTCTGGGGGGAATGGAGATGTTCATTCCCAGCGCCCTCGTGCGCCTCGGTGGTAAAAGCCAGGCCTGGTACAGCCGCGACTGTGGTGAAGCTGTCGCAGCTAATGGCGCAGCTTATCGTGCATGGTCGTGCGCTCGTGCCAGACGCGATGCTAATGTATCCGAACTGAAGAAAGAATACAACCGCCTCTCCAGATCCTGCAAGAGGGCTATCGCCAGGGCCAAATTCGAGCACATCGGCAGAGTTGGTGATAGGCTGAACCAGCACCCAACTGGGAGCCGTGAGTTTTGGTCTCTCGCCAAATCTGTCGTATCGATTTTCTACCGCTCCTCCCTTCCACCTCTACAGTGTCCTGGGGGCTCACTTGCCCACTCCGCAAATGTAAATGCTCTATTTGCGTAGAACTCCACCCTGGACGATGGGGTGCCATCCCCCCATCCATAACTAGGTGTGAGAACTCCATGCCGGAAGTACAGTTCCGACAACGAACTGTGCGGGCGGAGCTTATCTCCCTAGACACCAGGAAGGCGAGTGGGCCGGATATGATTCCTGCATTGGTGCTGAAACGGTGTGAATTGGTCTCGATATTGCCAAGGCATTCAAATGGGTTTGGCACAAATCGCTTCTGGGCTAGCTTCCGTCGTACGGACTTCCTTCTGGCCTCTGCGACTGGGTCGCCGACTTCCTACATGGGCGTAGCATTTTTTTTTTATGGAAACTGACACGGTTGGCTACATCACCTACAACGTCCGTGATGTCAGCCCATAGCACCGGGTGAACTAGGTGCCATGTCAGTGCTTCCCCCTTTGATCGTGGCGGCTACACTGAACTGGTCGGAAAACACAAACTATTTACATAGCCGTTTTGACCGACGTTTCATTCAGTGCGGTGGTACCAACCCGGGCGGGTTAAAACCTACCACCAAGTAATATTAGGGGGGAAGGGACCTACAGTTTTACGAGGAATCCGAACCTCGGTCAGCCTCCAACGGTCAGCGGTCACCCATCCAAGTACTGACCGCACCCAGCGTTGCTTAACATTCATAAGCGACAGTTGACTGTCTGCACCACTGAGCTATCGAGGCTGACAACATTCAGGTCCTAGTGGACGGTTGCTCTTCGGACGCCCTGTCAGTGAATGCCGGCGTACCGCAGGGATATGTGTTGTCTTGTCACCAACACTGTTTCTTCTGCATATCAATGACATGCTGCCACTCGGCAACATAAATTGTTATGCGGATGACAGTACAGCACATGGATCCTATACCAGTGACCCTTCAGTCAGACGGGATGTTGTGGATGAAGAGGCGAAGACTTGTGTCTGATCTCAAACAAACGCTTCGGTCTATTTCCGAATGGGGCCGCTGTACGCAACAGTCGTTCTCACCCCGTGGCGTTAGTGGGTGGACTGTAGTTGGGTGGGGGTGCGACTGTGCACATGCAATATCACGCCGTCACCGCAGCGGTACTCATATTCTGGGTTTGATAGTTTCATAAGGGGTGAAATAGGGTAAATAAGAGACGATTGGGACTTTTACAAGTTTCCCCGAGGCTGGTTTACGCGGCGGCGACGGGTGTTGTCTACTGTTATCTATCAGTCAGTTCAGATCTTATTTTGCGCTTCGTGATAGGATTAGTTTGGCGTAGCGTCTGGATCCGTCTGGCTGACTTCGGAAATTCGCTTAGGTATCGGGCTCCGTCTGGATGGCGTCGGGGAACGCAGGACAGTATCGGGCTCCGTCGGGATGGCGTCGGGGGACGTAGGGCAGTGTCGGGCTCCTTCCGAGCTGCGTCGGGATTCGTCGGACTGGCTTCGAGGCTCGCTTAGATGTCAGACCGCGTCTGGATGGCGTCGGGGGAACGCAGGGGCAGTGTCGGACTCCTTCTGAGCCGCGTCGGGATTCGTCGGGCTGGTTTCGGAGCTCGCTTAGATGTCGGACTGCGTCTGGATGGCGTCGGGGGAACGCAGGGCAGTGTCGGACTCCTTCTGAGCAGCGTCGGGATTCGTCGGACTGGTTTCAGAGCTCGCTTAGATGTCGGACTGCGTCTGGGTGGCGTCGGGGGAACGCAGGGCAGTGTCGGACTCCTTCTGAGCAGCGTCGGGATTCGTCGGACTAGCTTTGAAGCTTACTTGGATGTCGGGCTCCGTCTGTATTGTGTCGGGGAACCCCAGGGCAGTGTCGGGCTCTTTCTTAGCAGCGTCGGGATTCGTCGGACTAGCTTCCGAGCTCACTTAGATGTCGGACTCCGTCTGAATGGCGTCGTGGGAACGCAGGGCAATGTTGGACTCCTTCTGAGCAGCTTCGGGATTCGTCGGACTAGCTTCCGAGCTCACGTAGATGTCGGACTGCGTCTGGATGGCGTCGGGGGAACACAGGAAAATGTTGGACTCCTTCTGAGCAGCGTCGGGATTCGTCGGACTAGCTTCGAGGTGTAGCGCAAAGTGTGTGGTGGTGTGGTACCTCCTACCTGGATGTTGATGTCTCCGCCCGCAGCCGCACCTTCGATAGCTCGGTCCTTCAGGTGGTGGTCGTCGATCGGCACGGAAACGTCCCGGTGTCCGAGGATCTGCTGGGCCCAGCTACGCACACACTTCGGAAACTACACTCACTATACTTATGCCGTATTAGGTCGCAACAAGCCCTGAGAGCCCGCGCCGCGCTCGATCAGGGTGGATTTTATCTTTTCCAGAGCAAAATGTTTGAACAAAACCGCCCGCTCCCGCTTGTATTTTCGGACGTGTCAGATCACAACAGTCCGTCGCCTAGGCAACCGGACTCTTCTCCTTTCCGTCAGGAGGCGCTGTGTGCTTCTTGCATGAAGACCGCTGCAGGTAGAGTCTTGAGGCGAAGAGAATGGAGGAACGTTTTTTTTTAATTTTTTTTTTATTGAAAGCGCGACATATATGGCGCCGAGCCACCCATAAGGTGTCTAACGACGCCCATGGACATTCGGTCGTATGCGGGGGTTGCGAATGCCATGCCGGCCTGACAGGTGCCCATTCACGCCCCTCTTGAAGGACCCGAGACTGTACTTGGGGGGAATTATATGAGCAGGGAGAGCATTCCAGAGTTTACCGGTTCTGTATAGGAATGATCTGCAGAATCGATTAGTACGCATCCGCGGTAAGTCCAGCGTATAGGGATGCAATCCCTGCCCAGTTCATGTGGCGCGGAGATGGAAAGGGGACGGCGGGATAGCGTTAAACAGCTCCTCCGAGTACTCCCCATGGAATAAGCGATAGAACACACTTAGGGAGCCGACATCCCTACGGTGTTGCAGTGGTTTTAGATCGCGGGACACTGCGGGGTCACCCACTAGTCGCACGGCTCGACGCTGGATCGAGTCCAGAGGCGCAAGCTGGTATTTGGCAGAGCCATCCCACAGGTACGAGCAGTACTCCAAGCAGGACCTGATCTGCGATTTATACAAAAGCAGCCTTTGGTCCGGTGTGAAGTACCGTCGCACCTTATTGAGTACGCCCAGCTTTTTAGAAGCCAGCTTGGCCTTCCCCTCGATATGGCGACGAAAGTTCAAGTCGTGCGACAGTTCGACTCCGAGGACCCCGAGGTGTTCGCTTAATTTAAGCGACGTGCCTTGGAATGAAGGAGCCGGTGTGAACGCCGCTCTCTTCGCACTTAACGCGCAAACTTGTGTCTTGGAAGCGTTGAACTCGACCAAATTGCTACGGCGCCATTCGGAAATAGAGCCGAGTGTGTGTTCGAGCTCAGACACAAGTCTTCGCCTATTCTCATCCACAATATCCCGACTGGCTGAAGGGTGACTGGTGTAGGATCCGTGTGCCGTACTGTCATCCGCATAACAATGTATGTTGCCCAGAGACAGCATATCATTGATATGCAGAAGAAACAGCGTGGGTGACAACACAGATCCTTGTGGTACGCCGGCGTTCACTGACATGGCGTCCGACGAGCAACCGTCCACTAGGACCTGAATGCTACGCCCATGTAGGAAGTCGGCGACCCAGTCACAGAGGCCAGAAGGAAGTCCGTAAGCCGGCAATTTGCCCAAGAGCGACTTGTGCCAAAGCCGATCAAATGCCTTGGCAATATCAAGGCCAATTGCCAAGTATTTTTCATTTCATTTTTCATTTATACATTTCCATCTTAGGTACCATCGGTACACTTGAGTTCGTCACATTTTAGTTTACCAAATTTACAATTGAAACTGTCTGGGTCTAGCCATGGTAAGGGACTAATAATTAGCAATAATATAGGTACATAACTAAAAATTATAAGAATACAGAGAAAAAAAAAACTGTTTTGTGCATGAAAGGCAATTAAAACTAGAGCTAAATTAAAATACTTCGCATCAATAGAATTGTCAAAGGTTAAAAATTCAATTATGTCAATATAAAAAAATATAAAATTAAAATAAAATTAAAATAAATTAAAATAAATTAAAATTCAAAATTAAAATAAGTAGCATCAATTCACCATGACCTTCAAGCGATTCCCCCCAAAGGTGAGTGACGTACGCTAGGAGATCACCAGCAGATCGTTTTGGCCGGAAGCCGTATTGCCGATCGCTGATGAGGTCATTCGTCTCCAGGTACTTCATGAGCTGCGTATTGATAATGCGCTCCATCACCTTACAGAAAAGGGAGGTAATCGCTATAGGTCGGTAGTTTGACGAGTTTGAGCGGTCACCCTTTTTAGGGACCGCTTGCAAAAACGCAGATTTCCAGGCCGCCGGCACACGGCAATTGGAGTAGGAGAGACGGAATAGGCGCGTCAGCACTGGGGCCAGCTCGGGAGCACACCTTTTTAACACCAATGCAGGAATCCTATCCGGCCCACTCGCCTTCCTGACGTCTAGGGAGAGAAGTTCCGCCCGTACAGTCCGTTGTCGAAACTGCACTTCCGACATGGAGTTCTCACACCTAGGTATGGATGGGGGAGTGGCACCCCCATCGTCCAGGTTGGAGTTCCCCGCAAAGAGAGATACCAGTAAGTCGGCTTTCTTCTTTGCGGAGTGGGAAAGTGAGCCTCCAGGACACTGCAGAGGTGGAAGAGAGGAGCGGCAGAAATTTGACTCGACATATTTAGCGAGAGACCAGAACTCACGGCTCCCAGTTGGGTGCTGGTTCAGTATATCGCCGATTCTGCCGATGTGGTCAAATTTGGCCCTGGCAATAACCTTTTTGCAGGATCTGGAGAGGCGGTTGTATTCCTTCTTCAGTTAGGATGCGTTCGGATCACGTCCGCCACGACCGCGCGACCATGCCCGATAAGCTGCGCATTTAGCTGCGACAGCATCAGCACAGTCGCGGCTGTACCATGGTTGGCTTTTACCACCGAGGTAGACAGAGGCGCTGCGAATAAACATTTCCATTGCCCCCAGAACCACCTCGGCAACGGTATTAGCGCATTGCGGCGGATCGCCCGAACTGAAGCAGATCTCTCACCAAGGGTAGGATGCGAAGTGTTCTCGCATCCCATCCCAATCTGCTGACGCGTAGTGCCAAATTCGACGCGTTCCTCCAGTACGGGACTGAGGAGGCGAAGATGGCACCGTGGACCACACTAAACAATGATCAGAGGAACCCAGCGGGGCTCTCACTGCGACCTTATATCCAGTGGGGTTCGTTGTCAGCAGAAGATCCAGCAGAGAGGGTTCATGACCGTCTATATCTGGCAGCCTGGTGGGCTGGTCTACCAGTTGAGACAGGTCATGCGTCAGGGCGAAGTCGTAGGCGGCTCTCCCCGCAAAGTCAGTTCTCCTGGAGCCTAGCCATGCCTCGTGATGGGCATTGAAGTCTCCAAGAAGAACCAAATCCGCGGTAGGGAACCGCTCTTGGACTTTGTCTGCCGCTCCACTCAGGTACTCAAATAACCGAGCTGTCTCTGCATCACCAGAGTGCGACCTGTATAGACAGGCGTACACCCGCGAGACCGTTCCCAGATCCTCGTGGACCCAAAGTACTGATAGCTCGGAGTCCTCAAGGCAGCGCAGGCGACGACAGCAAATATCTGCCCTGACAAACAAGCAAACCCCGGCTCGCGACCGGAAGGCTTCTTTCAGGGTGTAGCCGGGGTAGTGCAGGTCGATATATTTGTGATTCCGTCAGGAAAAGCAAGGCCGGCTTCTTCGTCTCCAGGTGGTGATGGACGGCATTCAAATTGGTATGCAACCCCCGCACGTTGGTCGAGTCAACGCTAAATAGTGGTGTAAGGGTGTGCACCGCTGATTGAACCTTTTTTTCCTTTTTTTTCGCTGCCATGATTTTTGTAAGAGGGAGGGAAAGAGCATGAAAGGGTGGCTGTGGTGATTCACGGGCAAAGCGTGGACCCTAGCTTCATCGCTTACTACTCAGGTTAGTGTTGCGCCGACACGGAAGACGGAAAGGCCCCCGGTCCCCCCCGGAAGTGGCCGCCGGAACCTCTACTCCGGTCACCAACCGGCACGACGGACCACTCCGGGATTATCCGCCGGTTGACCGGGGCAGCCTCTCGCGTTGGTTAGACGCGATTGGGCTCCTGTACTACCCGGCGGGCGGCCAGCGGAATAACCGTTTAACCGGGTCTCCCTGTCAACCGTGTCGATGCGTCACCTCTGAACAGCGAATCCGCGTCGGGATCACTCGCCTACTCCTCACCACAGCCAACCCCACCTGCTACTGGGTCCCCGGGAAGTACAACGGAACACAGCGAACTGTTATGCCGGTGTAATTGTTTCTCCCGGGGTGTGGTGGCGAACCCAGCCGATCCGAAGATCTCCCACACGCTGATTGCTGTTCATTTGGCACCACCCAGGAGGCACGTGTGACTTTTATCTCGGATTTCTATTATTAATAATTTTAATTTTAATAGGATTCATTTATTATGTTTCATATTATTTTATTTTCTAAATAGAAAAAATTTAAAATGTGTGAATGTTAGTTTGTGACTTGTATATGTTATACAAATAAATATTCTATTCTATTCTATTCTATCTTCAATGGTTACGTTAGGCGGCGCGGCGTAGGCACCTGCTTGGACGACGACGTCGAACTACACTCTGACGATATGTCGCGATCACTACGTAGTAGGTACATTGAGCCACGTCGAAAACAGCAATTTATTTACTTCGCGGTCGTGAACTGACACATTCGTCGCGGTAGTGAACTGAACTGAACTTATTTATTATTAGGCGTTCTGTTTCATAGAACGTAGACATGTTTGATTTTATTTTTAGAAAAAGAACTCTTATTTCCAATGAAATAAGACTCACTATAGGTCCCCAAAGGCAAACCAACCACATAAATTGATTCCATTTTTGCAATATACCGTTTGTTTTTATTATAAATGCCAAAAAGAACCACATAAATTGGTTCCACTTTGCGATATACAGTTTGTTTTTATTATATAATGCCAAAAAGAACCAGATATCTTGGCTCTGTTTTGATAAATACTTTTAGCGTACTTCATTAAAAACAAAAAAGTCCATCTCGCTTGGATCTTTTACGCAAAAAAAAAATCTGACCAGTTAGCTAGTACCAAGTAGCATAATTCTTTTCTGCTGTTGCGATATACCTCAATTGGGCGGATGGTTCTTAGACGAATGTGTAGAAACCTATTAGTATCATACCAAGTAGCCTGCCTGGGTCTTTTCTGCAAAAAATAGAGTGTTGATTAGCTCTCGATTGGTATATTTAACTCATTTTTAACCAATTTGTGGGTTGGTGGCTTTTGGCATTTATATGGTAAATTTTCTGAAGAAGTTGTGATACAAAATAGGTATTTTCAAATTTCTGCCTATTCGAAATCGAAATTTTCCTAGATAATGTTGTATGTATACTCTTATTAATATATAATATCATATTCCGAAGGAATTTCGGACGGAGCAATTTTTCACAGCGAATTATTGCCGAAAATCTGTAAAGGTGTGATCGATATGGAAAATTTCCTAGATAATTGTCAAAAGCGATATATTTAAATAAATTAAGACATATAAAAAAATTTAAATTGACAGAGCAATTTTTCTGAAGAAGTTGTGATACAAAATAGATATTTTCAAATTTCTGCCTATTCGAAATCGAAATTTTCCTAGATAATGTTAATATATACTCTTATTAATATATAATATCATATACCGAAGGAATTTCGGACGGAGCAATTTTTCATCAGCAGTTATAAGCGATTTTCATTTTTAGGCATTCATTCATTTTAATACCTAACTTCCAAACATCAAAAATCCTAGATAATTTGTCAAACGTATATTTTAAACCCTACTCTATCACACTGCAAAGTTTCAGCGACAGAGGAATTAGTCCGAAGAGCCCATACAAGGAATTTCCTCGTTTCCTGGACTAGTAACGCAAATATCTTCGAAAAATTCGACTTGGTCCTTCTGGCCGACTAAATAGTCGGTAGACTTAACAACAGTCAACCGACCGCACCACTGAGCTACCGAGGCTGACGATAATAGCATGCACATTATTAGTTTTTACTTTCCTGGCCCCCCCCCCCCCCCCCCCCCCCCCCAATTGAGAGGCCTCTCCAGATCCGGAAGGATTGGAGAAACATTGAAGAGGGGAAGAGGGATATTGAACGCCAAATGACTCAGAGTGGACAAAATGTCGTTTAGCGACGTAGGCAGGCTGGCTACGCCCTTGCACTGAGGCCTCTCCAAATCCGGGAGGATTGGAGAAACATTGAAGAGGCGTCCTGAACGCCAACTTACTCAGAGTGGACAAAAGGTCGTTTAGCGACGTAGGCAGGCTGACTACGCTCTTGCGCTGAGGCCTCTCCAATTGAGAGGCCTCTTCAAATCCGGAGGTGTACTGAACGCCAACTAACTCAGAGTGGACAAAATGTTGTTTAGCGACGTAGGCAGGGATATAAACGGGGGACTGAATTAATCTCCTGCTAATGCTGGCCCATCGCACGATGGTGAAGTAGTAGCGGAGTGAAATTCTTTCTCCAATTTCCGACTCACACCTCCTCGCGGTATATCCTGGAAACTTAGGTGCGTAATACCGTAGGTATTACAATCCTAAGGCTGACGAGAGCGGAAGACTCGCCAAGACGTTTGGCCAACGTGGCGATTTATGGCCAAAACCCTCCAACATGAAAAGCAACACAGTACCTCGGCCCCTAGTTCCCAGCGGCCCCGCTATTCCGGATCATCGTGGTGGCGGTCCTGGTTCCGGCGGGGTGAGGGGTGCTAAGAATCCCTGGGTTAGATCTGGCTGCCACACCCAACTACACTTGGCTACTCACAATATACGGACCTTGAGAACGCACGAGAAACTGGTCGAGCTAGAACAGGAGCTGGCTCATATAAAATGGGACATCCTAGGTCTTTGTGAGGTCAGAAGAAAGGGCGAAGAGACTGAAGTGCTACGTTCCGGCAATCTGTTTTACTTCAGAGGAAATCCCCAAAAATCGGAAGGTGGAGTGGGATTTATGGTGAGGCGCAGCCTCGTGAACAGCATCATCGAAATCGACAGTGTGTCGGACAGAGTGGCCTACATCATCATCAAGCTGAACAAGCGGTATCAGCTGAAGGTGGTGCAGGTATACGCTCCCACGAGTTCGCACGCTGACGACGAGGTGGAGCAGTTCTACGAGGATGTATCCAAAGCCTTGGAAACCAACAAATCTTACTTCCAGTACGTGATGGGAGACTTTAATGCCAAACTGGGCAAGCCTCTGAAGGGAGAGAGAGCAGTAGGTCCGTACGGTATCGGTGCCAGAAATCGACGCGGCCAGATGTTGGTCAACTATCTCGAAGCCAACCAGCTCCACGCCATGAATACATTTTTCCTAAAAAAGGAGAAAAGGAAATGGACGTGGGCCAGCCCTGACGGTTGTACGAGAAACGAGATAGACTACGTACTGGCGGACAGTAAATCGTCATGTATAGACGTTACTGTCCTTAACCGCTTCGATACTGGCAGCGATCACCGACTAGTGCGAGGTACGCTGAAGTTAAACCTCAAGATGGAACGGCGCAAACTCATTCACAAACCGCTGGCCAAGCTGAACATACCGGACGAGACGCTCGAAAATTTCGAAGCGAAACTCGAGGATGCTTTTAGCTTGGTGCCACGAGATGAGGATGCCGACATCGACAAGGTGTATACAGACTTCGTATCCGCACTAACGGACACTGCAGAGCAGCACTTCAGCAAAAGTCGACAGGCACCCCGCAGCAAGTTATCCGCAGAGACGTCGAGGCTCCTGGAAACACGACGGAATATGAAACCGGAGACCCGGAGCAGTCTCGTGCACAGGAACCTCAACAAGACCATAGGCAAGTCCATTCGCCGTGATATTCGCCGAGAGAACACGAAATTGGTTGAGCGCATTATAGAGGAAAATCGAGGCAGCAAAGTGTTTGCCCGTGCCTTCTCTACCGGCGCTAACCAAATTTCCAATCTCGAGCGAGCGAATGGGGTTGTCACCGCAAGAAAGCCGGATATACTTAAGGCGGTGGAGGAATTTTATGGTGAATTGTATTCCGCAGCAATTCCTGCCCCGAGTCCAAGCAAACCAGTCGACTCTGATAGGCGTGCGCCGCTCACTAGACACTACACGGAGGATCTGCCCGAGATTAGTGTCTATGAGATAAAGGCTGCCTTGAAAGGACTCAAAAAACACAAGGCTCCAGGTGAAGACGGGATAACGACGGAGCTTCTAAATGCTGGCGGACGACCGATCTTGAAAGAACTGCAGAAACTGTTCAATGCAGTTCTTGAAAGTGGTGTAGTTCCGGCCGCATGGCGAAATAGTGTCGTTGTCTTGTTTCACAAGAAGGGAGATAGGGCGAAGTTGAAAAACTATCGACCTATCTCACTTCTCAGCCACGTGTATAAGGTCTTTTCGAGAGTCATCACGAGTCGGCTGACACAGAGGCTGGATCAGTACCAGCCTCGTGAGCAAGCTGGATTTAGGAAAGGATACGGCACCATGGACCACATATTTACTGTGCGACAAGTGGTGCAAAAGTGCGAGGAATACAACAAGCCGCTCTTCCTAGCCTTCGTCGACTATGATAAGGCGTTCGACTCAGTTGAAAAATGGGCTGTCGAAAACTCCCTCCTGAGGTGCAGAATCGACCACCGCTACATCGAGGTACTCCGAAATCTGTATCGGTCCGCGACGATGACTGTGAGGCTCCACGAAAGTACCCAACCCATCCCCCTTAGTAAGGGCGTAAGGCAGGGGGATGTGATCTCACCCAAGCTCTTCACGAACGCATTAGAAGATGTGTTCAAGACGCTTGAGTGGGACAACATGGGTATCAACGTGAATGGAGATTTTCTCAGTCATCTGCGCTTCGCCGATGACATTGTCCTTCTGTCAAATTCCCGAGATCAGCTTCAGACCATGCTGGAAGACCTCTATACAGCGTCGATGAAGGTGGGTCTGAAGATGAACCGGGACAAAACCAAGGTCATGGCGACCGAGGTTATGACGGGAGGACAAATCGTTATTGACGGAGAAGTGATCGAACAGGTTGAAGAGTACGTATATCTCGGTCAAATTCTGCGGCTTGGTAGACAAGGTCTGCTAAAGGAGGTCGAGAGACGAATTCAACTGGGTTGGGCTGCCTTCGGAAAGTTAAAATTCGCCCTGAGGTCTGATCTTCCGCAAAATTTAAAAACCCGTATATATGACCAGTGTGTCCTCCCGGTTATGACGTACGGGTGTGAAACGTGGACGCTGACGGTCGGTGTTGTCCAAAGGTTGAAAGTTGCCCAGCGAGCAATGGAGCGAGCCATGCTGGGTATAACGCTACGTGATATGGTGCGTAACGAGGCAATCCGCCGACGCACCAAAGTAGTCGATATTGGATACCGGGTGGCTAAGCTCAAGTGGCAATGGGCTGGGCACGTCAGCCGAAGAGACGACGACCGCTGGAGTAACCGTGTCCTACACTGGCGGCCGTGGACAGGAAAACGGAGTGTGGGAAGACCACCCGCCAGGTGGGACGACGACATCAAGTACGTCGGCGGAAAGCAGTGGTTCCGTACCGCTGAAGGCCGGGAGGACTGGAGGAAAATTGGAGAGGCGAATGTCCAGCAGTGGACGCTTACACGCTGACTGACTGACTGACTGACTGACTGACGTAGGCAGGCTGGCTACGCCCTTGCACTGAGGCCTCTCCAAATCCGGGAGGATTGGAGAAACATTGAAGAGGCGTACTGAACGCCAACTTACTCAGAGTGGACAAAAGGTCGTTTAGCGACGTAGGCAGGCTGACTACGCTCTTGCGCTGAGGCCTCTCCATTTGAGAGGCCTCTTCAAATCCGGAAGGATTGGAGAAACATTGAAGAGGCGTACTGAACGCCAACTAGCTCAGAGTGGACAAAAGGTCGTTTAGCGACGTAGGCAGGCTGGCTACGCCCTTGCGCTGAGGCCTCTCCAAATCCGGGAGGATTGGAGAAACATTGAAGAGGCGTACTGAACGCCAACTGACTCAGAGTGGCCAAAACGTCGTTTAGCGACGTAGGCAGGCTGGCTACGCCCTTGCGCTGAGGCCTCTCCAAATCCGGGAGGATTGGAGAAACATTGAAGAGGTGTACTGAACGCCAACTAACTCAGAGTGGACAAAATGTTGTTTAGCGACGTAGGCAGGTGGGTTACCTCCAGCATGGTTGTGCGCTGGTCCAGGTACAGTTTGTGCCGCACGGGGTCGTGCCGCTCGGGGAAGGCGAACGCACAGCAGTGGAAGTGGTGAGTGAGGTGTGCTACTTTTAGCAACTGCGGGCAAACAAGACATTTTATGAGTACCAAATTGTTTTGTAGGGGTTTTTTTATGGAAACTGACAAACTAATCACCTACAACATCCGCGATGTCAGCCCACAACACTTTGGTGAATTAAGTGCCATGTCAGTACTTAAGTGTTATAAATTTTCATTTTTACATCAGATTTTTTATTGTATAATTTAATCTATAGGTAGGTAACCTACGCTTGGACGTGTCGAAAATTCCGCTAAAAGTTCTAAATTCAATGCGAAGAAGAACTGACAAACAAACTTCGCAAGTCACACTGTTTTTTAGTACAAAGTATTATATTACAGTAACTTACAATAATTAACCCATACTACCGCTCACAAGATCATTAATATTTACAGCATAAACATGAATGCACTCAAGAATCTGACCACTCTGCCTATTTACATTATCTACCTAGGTAGGTCTTCCCTTCACCATTTAGGAAAAGTGCCGTGGAGTCAGTCAGTAAGCGTGTAAGCGTCCACTGCTGGACATACGCCTCTCCATTTTTCCTCCAGTCCTCCCGGCCTTCAGCGATACGGAACCACTGCTTTCCGCCGACGTACTTGATGTCGTCCCACCTGGCGGGTGGTCCTCCCACACCCGTTTTCCTATCCACGGCCGCCAGTGTAGGACACGGTTACACCAACGGTCATCGTCTCTTCGGCTAACGTGCCCAGCCCACTGCCACTTGAGCTTAGCCACCCGGTGTCCAATATCGACTACTTTGGGGTCTACTTGGCCGTGGAGTGATAAGGGATAATGAAACAATCAGATTGAAATGATTAATAGAACGAAGGTCTCACCTGAAAGTTGTATATGGAGGGGATGACCTTGAGAGTGGGAGTGCGTTCTATGCGGAGTACCTCCAGTTTCTCTAGACCGTTGGTTGGAAGGTGTGTGATGGCCGTGTAGCTGAGGTCCCTAGAGAACGAGTTTTCATCAGTAACGGAAGCACTGAAATTGCACCTAGTTCCAATGAGAAAAAAACTGTAGACAATTCCATTTTCTGGAAGCGGCACAGGGGAGAACATGCAATCTGCTGCGTGACGTCACGAGTCACGACCGCATCTACTGAACCGGGAATTCGTTTGTTCATCCATGTGCTCTGTTGTTGTAGCGGTAGAGCGTGTTACTCTTTTGATCTCATGGTCGTGGGTTCGAGTTCCGCTTGTGCATATAGTTTTTTATTTTATTTTGTTAAACATTGTTAGGGCATCATAATAGGTTATTTGGATATAGGATTTTGACATTTAGGGATACCTCTGGTCCCTTGGCAGAGCCACGCATAATAGTTAAAAAAAATTGGTTGTCTGTAAAGTCGGTTTACGGACGATAGTTTTACGCGATAAGGTCATAAAGAAACACAGCTATAAGAATTACCGTATTTTTTCGTACGGCACCCCTATCGCTGCAGTACGCCGTACATTTGTCGATTTCTAGCCTCGATTACCGTACGATACGGCAATTACCGTACGTTTGGCAACACTGCCGCTTGGGCCGATTGTGCCTCTCTATCGCTTGTTACGCGCTCTCGCTTGCACACACAGGTTCAGATGGAACGTGACACTTTTTCGTGCGTGCAGCCGGTGTTCATCAATTTATAAGACGTTATCACGTCAAAAAATTATAATTAGGTAGGTAGGTATCTCGAATGCTTACAGTTCTCGAAGAAGTAGATTTCCCGTGAAGGCGTTCTCATTCAGATTTGATAGTTTCGTGTTGCCTTTGAAGCTTCTGAAATCCAGATATAAAGGTAGGTAATGTAAATATGCAGAGTGGTCAGATTCTTCAGTATTCATGTTTATGCTGTAAATATTAATGTCTTTGCCGTCGAGACTTTAGGTGCTTGTAGCAAAGAGGCAAAGTCACTAACCTCCGTTTTAAGTTAAAAATTAATTAACCTGTCAGGGAATCTTAAGGCAGGGCAATACCTTAAACAGCGGATAGGAATCGCTATCCAGCGCGGGAATGGTGCGAGCGTTTTGAGTACCCTACGAGGAGAGAGTGACCAAAATTTGTGTGAAATTTTTTATGTTGTTTAGGTTAGTTTATTATTAGTCTTTAATTTATTTGTTAATTTCATATTGTGCAATAAATATATTTTTCTTTTAATATTAATGTTCTTGTGAGCGGTAGCATGGGTTAATTATTTGTAAGTGACTAATAATACTTATGAGGTACTAATTACCTATGGATGAAATTATATAGTAACAATTTAATCAAAGTTCGTGTAGGCACTTAAGACAGCGGCAATCAAGCCATAATACACTTTATACCATTTAATATGTGGTAAGGGCGGGCTTATTGCCTTAGGCAATTTCCTCCAGTCAACCCGGTGGACCTAAATTTTGACATGGAATCCGAACCATGGAGCCGTAGGTGAAGGTATTCACGTATTTTTTTTTAAATCAGAAAAAAATTATTGATACACGCCGACCGGATTCGAACCTCGGACCTCTCGCAAGAGGAGCCGACGCCCAAACCACTCGGCCACCCACCGCTTTTTACTATTACATACATACATACATACACAGTACATACCATACGCTGTATTCTGACAATCGGGGTAAGCAGAGTAATTGATGTTGTGCTGCAAGGACTCTGGTAAATTACAGCACAACACCGGCTAGCTATTACGGTTCCAAAGATACAGAAGTAGGACAGACAGACAGACGGCTGCGTCGGAGGTTAAAAATAAAAGCATTCATTGATCCTATCCCACGAATAAATAATTTTACATCATGGAGGAAAAGAGCAAGGCGTGCGGTGGTACGACAGTGCGATGGTTCCCATGATATATTGTTGTACCGGTAAATTAGCAAAATGTATGAGTACCATCATTATGGTTACTTTGATCAAATTATGGCTTTATATTTATCTGATTTTTAAGTTTTTAATACTCTAATGCCTTGCTCTGGTTTCTTCTGAGTGTCTGAGTGTCTGTCTGTCCGCTTATAACTCGAGAAACACTGAACCGATTTTAATAAAAAAAAATTCTACGGATAGCTTGATTCTTCCCATCAACTATAGGCTACTTACTATCACGCTAAATGGCTTATGAGGTTAGCAGTGAAGTGAAATATGAGAGCGGGCGGAGCCGCGGGCACAGCTTGTGTAAATATAAGGCCAATTTGCCATACCAAACATTGAAAATGGTAAAAAATGGACTTTTTCGGCTGGTCGAAAGATATATTGACTTTAGGGTAACTTTGACATACACATTACCTCTCCTCCGTTTTCCTCTATTTTGTGCAAAGTTTATGACTGATGGTTGACTGATGGGGTATCTTTGAACAGAGTTTCCCTTCATCTCTCCCCATGCATGTCGTAAAAGGCGACTAAGGGATAAGGACAAGATGCCGTGCTAAAGGGCGACAGGCTCGCCACCTCTCACCTTGGCACGGTACTGCCACCGAGTCATGCAGCAGGTGGGTCTTGGTGCCTTACTTGCTGCCTGATCGATTTAATCTTGTTCGAATACTTTGCGAAACGTGGTGGTCGGTGTTGTGCTGCAATTTACCAGAGTTCTTGTAGCACATCACCGATTACTCTGCTTACCCCGATTGTCGGGATTCAGCGTGTGTGATATGTATGTATGTAGTTTCCCTTCAAAATGGGGTATAAATTGTTTGGGGTGCCCTGAAATAACATAAATGCAACACTTACCAAATGGAACCGTTAGAACTGAACGTAAACATAAATTGTAATTGTTTGTCAGTTTAGCGACTTTAGCGTCTCTTCGACCGAATTTCGAATGACATAGTAGTTTGATAGCTTTTGGCAGTTACAATATACCATAGTTGAGTCGATAATTTATTTCATTAAATAAAAGATAAATTTCAAAGTGGATACACAGGAATGGTTCAATTACATACATATCACACACGCTGAATCCCGACAATCGGGGTAAGTAGAGTAATCGGTGTTGTGCTGCAAGAACTCTTGTCAATTACAGCACAACACTGACCACCACGTTTCGCAAAGTATTCGAACAAGATTAAATCGATCAAGCAGCAAGTATGGCACGAAGACCCACCTGCTGCATGACTCGGTGGAAGTACCGTGCCGAGGTGAGAGGTGGCGAGCCTGTCGCCCTTTAGCACGGCATCTTGTCCTTATCCCTTAGTCGCCTTTTACATGCATGGGGAGAGATGCAATGGGGATATTCTTTTTAAGTACCGGCCCCACACGGTACTAATAATGGTTCAATGTTATATTAAAATTCAAAGTTACCCGGAATGATGATTTGGCGAATGTATTTCAAAATGTGTATACTCAGGCAATACTTACAGTTCTGATATCTCGGCGTTCTTGAAGGCGTGCGCTGGTATCTCCTCGATCTGGTTGTAGTTCAGGCTCCTGAGGAAGTTTAATAATACACTTTATGCCACTTAATGCGTGACAAGGGCGGGATGTTGTTTTTTTATGTAATCCTGTATGGGTGGGTGAGTTGGAGGGGCCAAAGAACATGCTCCGACCAGCCAATACAACATACCGGAGACTCCCCTGGATTGCTGGATATTCTGGACTAGAGGAGAACACAACCGAGGCTGCTATGCGGCCATCTTACATCCAGTACGGTGGTACCAGCTCAATCCGCTGCAACTTGAGCCTACTACATAGTAAGTGGCAAGGGAAGGGACCTACAGTTTTACACAGGTTCCGAACGGTGAAACAATATCTGTAGGTATTTAACATTTTTCGTCAGAAAAAACTCATTGGTTTTTCTGACGAAACGTAACACGCCGACCGGCGGATTCGAACCTCGGACCTCTCGAATGAGAAGCCAATGCCCAAACCACTTGGTCATCCGCCGTTTATTAGGGCTTAGGTATTGCCTTAGGCAATTTCCTCCAGTCAATATGGTGGACATACATTTTTACATGGAATCCGAATCATCTCTCTTTCGTCTCGCGCGCGGTGCCGCTCTGCACCAGAGTCCTATTTTTTTCATGTTGAAAGAATCGAACGAGTGAAGGAGTTGGGAAGGGACGCCCTAGACGCACGTACCTGGATGGGACACATTTGGTATAATTATAACAAAAAAACCAGCCAAGTGCGAGTCGGACTCGATCACGGAGGTTTCCGCACGACAAAAAAAAAGTACGGGGACTCCATTAATTGTAGAATTTTTCTATTTTGTATAAGTAATTTTTTAAGCAAAACAAAACAAAAAAAAAAGAAAAAACAAACAGAATACAGAATTAAATAAAAAATAATGAGACGGGATACCTAATGTGACTTACACTTGGTCGGCGCGCACGCGCAGTGCGTGCGGTGGGATGCGCCTAATGTGGTTGCCGTCCAAGTCCCTGCAAAAGTTTTAGGATAAATAAGCGATGATACCGTGTGGAGCCGGTACTTAAAAAGAATAGCCCCACTGAATCTCTCCACGTGCATGTCGTAAAAGGCGACTAAGGGACAAGGACAAGTTGCCGTGCTAAAGGCCGATAGGATCGCCACCTCTCACCTTGGCACGGTACTTCCACCGAGTCATGCAGCAGGTGGGTCTTTGTGCCTTATTTGCTGCTTGATCGATTGAATCTTGTTCGAATACTTTGTGAAACGTGGTGGTCGGTGTTGTGCTGTAATTTACCAGAGTTCTTGTGGCGCAACATCGATTACTCTGCTCACTCCGATTGTCGGGATTCAGCGTGTGTGATATGTATGTATGTATGATACTATCTATACCTATGATTTTTTTTATATGTAAACATATAATTACTTATGTATACCAAAATATACAGCATGTTTCAGGACAGGCTTGAGAAACTTCAGGAATAGAAAGTACTCATTATTAGAAGAAAAAAATCCTTATCACTCGAATCGAAATTCCGCATTTTTTTTCTACAAAATTTGAAAATTGCAATAAAAACTCGATGGACAGTGACTTTGGGGAGATTTGGCAAAAGTGCTGTTTAGATCTAGGTAGTGGAATAACCTAGTCCAGTCCCGTTTTTCTTTTGATGTCATTCAAATCTAAGTGTTTGGAATTAACCTACACGCAGTTCAATTCTATTAAGCATCTAAGGCCCAATTGCGCCAACACGAATTTAGAGTTAAGTAGCGAGTTATGGATTTAAACGCGGTTCCCACAGTCAACGGGTTAAACGGCTTAACGAGTTAAACTGGTTTATATCGTTAAATTCGTGTTGGTGCAAGTGGGCCTAAGTTAGTCATTTTATTCTTATTTAATAAAAGTGGCCGTTAACCGTCCACCAAATCTCGATGAAACGATTTTCACCAAAAAGTACTATAAAATGACCGAATCTGGGAAAACGTTTCAGAGCTAGATAGATAGATAGAAATACTTTATTGCTCCAAAAAACATTTAACATAAACACACAATAAGAAATTTACATGAGGGGCAAAAGCGGACTAATCCCTTACAGGGATTTCTCCCAGTCAACCTTTGGATGTTTGAGAGTCGTATGTTGCGAGATATAAGTAGGTAGTAGCAAAAGACTTGAGTGTGGGAATGTAAAATATAATATAAGGAAAATAACTATAATATACTATAATATACACTACATATAAGTACATACTAGTTAATTAAACGTATAAATTACTATTTATAGATTAAATTAAATACATATGAATTACAATTTCTTTTCGTCTTCAAATATTTTTGACCCTTTTCGACGACAGGGTTCGATCCTTTCGAACCCTGAAGTAATGAAACCCTACACTGAAACATTCTGTATAACAACTACTGTGTGGGGTCGGTACTTAAAGGGTATCCCCACTGCATCTTTCCCCGTGCATGTCGTGAACTGCGACAAAGGGATAAGGACGAGATGCCGTGCTAAAGGGCGACAGGATAGACACCTCTCACCTTGGAACGGTCCTCCCACCGAGTCATGCAACGGGTGGGTCTTCTTGCCTAAGGCAAGTAGCCTTACTTGCTGCTTGATAGTTATCTTGTCCGAATACTTTGCTAAGCGTGGTGGTCGGTGTTGTGCTGTAATTTTCCAGGGTCCTTGCAGCACAACACCGATTACTCTGCTTACCGGGATTGTCGGGATACAGCGCGTAGTATGTATGTAAGTATATTTGTTAGCCTCGGTAGCTCAGTGGTGCGGACGGTCACTGCTGTTAAGCAACCCTGAGCGCGATCAGTACTTGGATGGGTGACCGCTCGACCGTTGGAGGCTGACCGTGGTTCGTATTCCACGTAAAACTGTAGGTTCCTTCCCTTCTAACCTTACTAGGTGCTAGGGTTTATCCCGCCAGTTTATACCACCGCACTGAATGAAACGGCGGCGGTCGAAACGGTTATGTAAATAGTTTGTGTTTTCCGTCCAGTTCAGTGTAGCCGGCACAACGAAGGGAAGCACTGACATGGCATCCAGTTCACCCGGTGTTATGGGCGGTATTATGTGTAAAACTGTAGGTCCCTTCCCTTCTTACCTTACCAGGCGGTAGGGTTTATCCCTAGGCGGTATCCACTTAGCGGTAGGGGTTGGTACCACCGCACTGAATGACACTTCGGTAGAAGTTCAGCGTAGCCGACATGAAATGATGGGAAGCACTGACATGGCACCTAGTCCACCGCGGTGTTGTGGGCTGACATCACGGATGTTGTAGGTGATGTAGCCAACAGTGTCATTTTCCATAAAAAACCGGCCAAGTGCGAGTCGAACTCGCGCAGCGAGGGTTCCGTATGGCCATGTCATGGCTAGCGCCACTCACACAATCTAGATGGTATGTTATGAAATGCTTCATATTAGTTAAATGTCATGATTAGTTAAAATGCTTCACGCTCTATTCGGTAGATGGCGCGCGCGCATACACTTTTTTGGTTTCTTCTATGGGAACCCCGTGAATTTTTTACTTTTTTTATTTTTATTATTTGTTGTTATATCGGCCCTATTAGCACATATTCTGTGAACATTTCAACGGGCTACCTATTACGGTTCAAGAGATACAGCCCTCGGACGGACAGACGGACGGACGGACAGACAGACAGCGTAGGCTTAGTAATGGGGTCCCGTCCCGTACCGGATACGGAACCCGAAAAAACATACTCACAGTACATGGAGTAGGGCGTCATGGTTGTGCTCGTGAACTCGTCCCAGGTTCGGCGCCTCCAGCAGCCCGGAGTTGATCACGCGGCTGCAACGTGCCGTTTGTACAGTCATCAATGTACCTGAGTCCCAGGAACGTTAGAAGAGGTAGGGACGTCGGACTGTCTGGAGGGGGGCCGAGTGACTCTATCACCTGACACCTGGTTTGCTGCGATTGGTTGAGCGGTTCGTGAGATAGTGGTATGCCGAAAGTTAATAAAAAATTACGGTCGATTTTTGCAAATGACACGGATAAGACATTACATATGGATTCCATGTAAAAATAAAAGCGGTCGGTAAGTTGATAGTGCAATGAAAGAACTTACAAGGATCGCAGCTCAGGAAGGGAGGGCAGCGCTGGGATACGCTGCAGACTCGGCGCCTGGTTGATGTAGCTTAAACAAAGCATTATATTACCATTAGTATAGCATAGCCTAGTGTAGTGTAGTGTAGTGTAGTCTAGTGTAGTGCAGTGCAGTGCAGTGCAGTGCAGCGCAGCGCAGTGCAGTGCAGTGCAGCGTAGCGTAGTGTAGTGTAGTGTAGTATAGTAAGCGAGCATCACACGGTAGTATATGACCATCAGACCTTGGTCCAATGGTGGACATAGATGTCCATGATACGGAATATAGTCCTCTCCCAAGGCAAGCTACAAAAGGCATGCAACAAAAAAGAACAAAAAAAAAAACAACAAAATCATACATACATACATATCACACACGCTGAATCCCGACAATCGGGGTAAGCAGAGTAATCGGTGTTGTGCTGCAAGAACTCTGGTAAATTACAGCACAACACCGACCACCACGTTTCGCAAATTATTCGAACAAGATTCAATCGATCAAGCAGCAAGTAAGGCACGAAGACCCACCTGCTGCATGACTCGGTGGAAGTACCATGCCAAGGTGAGAGGTGGCGAGCCTGTCGCCCTTTAGCACGGCATCTTGTCCTTATCCCTTAGTCGCCTTTTACGACATGCACGGGGAGAGATGCAGTGAGGCTATTCTTTTTAAGTACCGGCCCCACACGGTACAACAAAATCACCAAAGACAAAATGCATTTCCACGACCAGAGTTAGAAAGTTGTATGTGTGTGCGTGTGTGTGTGTGTATCAAGATAATTTTACCGCAGTAGAAGTGTTTACGAAGTAAGCTAAAGTGCAGCTTTCAGCAGCTTAACCGGTGTAAACACCGTCTAGACATCTCAACCTCGGATCTAATAGCCTGGGGACTATCTCTCAGCGGGAAACCCTCTAGTGATTCATACGAGGATGGAATTATGAAAGCAGTTCGTGCCATATCGATAAATATTTTGTTTCAGGAGAAATACGAACAAATTCTATATAATATGTAAGTTTTAGTTACGTAATATGTTTTAATTTTCTTACCAATCAGTTTTGTTGTGAATTTTTTTTTCTTTTTAAATACGAATTCGACGCGAGCGAAGCCGCGGGTAAAAGCACCGAAGAGAGATATAGGGCTAACGCCCAGAAGCGACACGAGCCTGTACGTGTGAGTTTAGTAATGATCTATAGATACGCACGGAGATGCGTATGTAGCTTGAGCCCGCTTTGAACGATAGGGTTGGGAAACGCAGAATATACCGCGCGGCACGTAACTTGGCCGCTGTGCGAGCGGGACAGCGTTATACCAACGATCGCATGCGTATAACGTCGTCCCTCTCGCACAGGGGCCAAGTTACGTGCCGCGCGGTATACGGGTGGATGTGGAATGAGTTCGGTTCGAGAAAGAGAAAGATGAACAGCGGGCGAACGCGCCGCGACACCGCATCGCTTGCTAAACGAAAGAACAATAATGCTAGCTCGCAGCAGGCAGCAGCCTGTGCGACGAGTCACCTCCCGTGAGGTAGTCCGACCGCTCCCGTCGACCCGCATCCACCCCGGAACACACACATGCGCACGCGCGGTTGCTTACACAATACATTCGCCGTGTCGCCGGCCTGGTAAAAGCTAGTAATTTTAATAAAAAGTTAAATTACAGTTTTAAAAATCCCCGAGCCTTAAGAAGTTTTAAATAACGGTTTTTTTAAAAGCTTGAAATAAAAGTTAATTTCTTTTAAATTTACACCGCAAGCCATTAAATTTGCCTTTTGTGACGATTTTATTATACTGATAAACAAACTCAAGAGAACTCACTTCAACGCTATTTGTTTGTACGAAACCCGAGTAAACTAAATCGAGCCACGAGGAAGTTTCACAAGCCCAACTTCCTTATCTGCTCGTATTTCAGTAGACGCAGTGAAAGCCTGGCCGAAGGCCAAGTTTCAGGTCCCCACTACAAGGCGGAAGCTCGAAGAAAATGGGCCAATATGAAAACAGTCGTAGAAAAGGTTTTTTTTTATATATAGATACTGACACGTGTTGTCTTCATAATACCGGGTGAACTAGGTGCCATGTCAGTGCTTCACTTCGGTCGTGCCGGCTAAACTGAACTGGATGGAACACACGAACTATTTACATAGCCGTTTCGACCGACGTTTCATTCAATGCGGTGGTACAAACCCGGGCGGGATGAACCCTACCACCTAGAAAGGCAAGCAGGGAAGGGACCTACAGTTTTACGTGCAATCACGGTCAGCCTCCAACGGTCGAGCGGTCACTTATCCAAGTACTGACTGCGCCCAGGGTTGCTTAAAGTAATAACTAATAACAGTCGACCGACCGTACCACTGAGCTACCGAGGCTGACAAATTTAATGTTATAACTGTCTACCCCATTGGAAGAAAGGCGTGGTGTATATAAAAAGTGGAGCGCGGCTCACATGGACTGGAGGTAAGGCATCTCCTTGAAGACCTCCACGTCTATGATCTCCAGGTCTGGCGCGTTCATGATCAGCCTGAAATTGAAGAAAATATAAATTTTTTTATTTTTATTTTAGTACTAAGCTTATACCTACCCACTTTTATTGGAGAGCCGAAAATGAAGAGAAAAAAAACCCACCAAGTGCGATTCGGTATCGCGGACTGAGGTAACCGCACCACAAAAAAAAAACCTTGAAAAATGTTTTCTTGTATGGCTTCTATATCCGCCAAAATAACACATATTCTGTGAAAATTTCAACCGGCTAGCTAGCTATAACGGTTCTAAAGATACAGCTATCGGATGGACAAACGGACGGAGAGACAGACAGACATACAGAAGTAATAGGCTTCCGTACGGGTTACGGAAATCTAGAAATACGTCCCGACCATATGAAGCTTGCTATACGTTACCAATTACATTCCCGGGTCGTGGCGTATTCTCTCAAAATTTTGAACTGTTGAATCTTCTATACAGGGTGTTAAAACGGCGAGTACATTAATTTCGCCAGCGCAATCCTCATGTTTTTCCTAGACAAAAAAGCAAGTAAAGTTTTTATCTAAAGTGTCTAGTTTTCGAGATATGAATTTTTGAAATGTATGTTTTCGTCTAGTGTAATTTAACGTGTTGTTGCCGCTCCGCACCCTCTGCCTGCCGACCTCCAGTCCTCCACTCACAAAGCTAACCCTCGCCCCTCCCGCCAACACCTCCATCCGAGGCGCTCACGTCTCACCCGCTCTTCCCCCCTCCGCGCCGCCCTGTTGTCATTAGATCATTTTTACACGAAAATAATCAATTCGTTAAACTGTAACTTTTTATTTAAAGGGAATTCAGAAAAAAGTTATTTGACTTTTTTGTTACTCTTGATCCCAATAATCATTTCCTAAATTTAATGTACTCGCCGTTTTTACACCCTGTATAGTTTGACGCAAGCCCCTGCATTCTGTCAACTTGCAGGATTCAATATGTAATAATCATATTGAATCCTGGTCTCGACGTATTTTTAGGGTACCGTATAAATACAGAAGTAATAAAAAAAGCAAAAAGTAAAAAATTAAGGCGGTCCCCAGACAAGAAACGTGCTAAGAATAGATTAGTGCATATTCACGCTACTGAATAATAGATGGCGCCACAGGTATTTATATTTTGCAATATAGAATGACAAAATATAGACCAATATGGTTTTTGAAAGGTGTCGTGTAGCGGTTCTAAGGAACCCTGCGTGCGCGAGTATAACTCGCACTTGACCAATTTTTTTTCTCTTTAATTTCTTTCAGCTTAGCATCTATCTAATGAAGAAATGATAAATTTATTAATATTGATATCTGCACTTTACGATAATTGCATACTTATCTGACCTTGCAAAACAGGTAAACAATCTATTTTAAAATCTGTCAATAACCCCAAACGTATAAACAAAACAAGCTGTGCCCGCGGCTCCGCCCGCTCTCGTATTTCACTTCACTGCTAACCTCACAAGCCATTTAGCGTGATAGTAAGTAGCCTATAGTTGATGGGAAGAATCAAGCTATCCGTAGATTTTTTTAAATTAAAATCGGTTCAGTGGTTCTCGAGTTATAAGCGGACATACAGACATAGACTCAGACACTCAGACACTCAGACAGAAAGCAGACGTTGGATTTTATTATAGGTAAGGATAAGGAAATAAGGAAATAAGGATAAGGAAGGATTCCTCAGAAGCTTAAATTATGAGATTTTTTTTAAGACGAGACGGAAGTTAACTTTCTCCGCACAAAATCGTCTTTCGGCATTTATGTTTTCTAGCCCCCGATCTTATCCGGAACCTTATCCGATTTAAAATTTTTTTTTTCTTGTCTTAAGTTTTTTTGTCTTGTCTTTTCTTGTCTTCAGTCCAATCTACGTTCCTGCCATTTTTATGTTTAAATTAAATATATCTACAACACCGGAGCTAAACATTTGTATTTCGACGGAAAAGAATTGAAGGTTTAATTTTTTGATGTCATGAAGTTCATGAAGCTTTATTAATCAGCCATCCATCACTTTAGATATTAAAAAAATAAACGTAGAACGTAGTAATTTGTAAAAATCGGATAAGGTTTAGGGGGGTAAAAACATAATGCCGAAAGACAATTTTGTATGGAGAAAGTTAACTTCTGTCTCGTCTTAAACCGAGTCTTAACCTCCGACCAAGGAGCTTTGAACCAGACCAGTCTTGCCGAGCGGGCACGGGCGCGGCGCGGTGTGGCCCGAGGTGGGCCCGATCGTTGTTCTGTGCCTCCGACACAAACGGAGGAGTGTTATATATAAGTTTAACGTGTGTCTGTCTGTGGCATCGTAGCTCCCAAACGCATGGACCGATTTGGATCGGTTTTTTTAAATTAGAAAGTTGGTTATATAAAAATTATTTTAGAATTTTTAATTTACATTTCGCTTAGAAATTAAGAAAGTCATTTTCAATCCGCACCCACCTCGTGTCAAAAGGCCTCCTGACAAAAAGAATAAGAACAATACAAAAAATAAGAATAAGTAGTAATAATATGAAAGATAAGAATAAGAAAAAGAAATTGAAGAAAATAAATAAGAGGGATAGGAGAAAATAGAGAAGAAAACTAACAACAAGAGGAAGATAAAGAAGAGGAATGCGAGGAAGAAGGAGAAGAACAAGAAAAAGAAGACGTATAATAAGAAAAAGGAGAACAAGTGAATATTGACACTCACAAGTCGCGCACGAGCCGTACGTTGTAGCCGGCTTCCAGCAGGGTGTCCCTGGAGAGCCGCGTGAGGTTGCAATTGCGCAGTGTCACGGTCAGGAACCGCCGGTCGAAGTCCTGCGCCCGCGCACCGGTCAACCCTGACATTAACAAGATTGTCTCGTAAGAATACGTAAGGTCGTATTTTGTTAGGTTTCCGTATCCCGTACGGAAGCCTATTACTAAGCCTCCGCCGTCTGTCTGTATGTCTGTCCGTCCGTCCGTCCGTCTGTCTGTCCGAGGGCTGTATCTCTTGAACCGTAATAGCTAGCCCGTTGAAACTTTCACAGAATATGCGTTATTATGGCGAATATAACAACAAATAAGAAAAATAAGAAAATGTTAAAAATTAAGGGGGGCTGCCATACAAGAAACGTACCGAAAAATCTATTATTCACACTATTGAATATTAGATGGCGCCACAGGCTTTTATACATTGCATTGTAGATAGCCGCTTCTTAATCTTTGGTCGTTCCAAAAAAAGCATTTTCAAAAGTTTGATGTTTGACAGATCACTTTTAAAAAATAAAGTGACGTAACTATGGTAACAGCTGTCAGTGTGCAAACATGGAGACCTGTCATAAAATAAACAAACATCTGATAATTCAAATTCGAAGACCATGCCACCTGAGCGGATAGGCGGATATTATTGATAGCGGATAGATACGGAAACCTGCGCGCGCGAGTAAAACTCGCACTAGACCAATTTTTTTTTATGTAAACTAACATGGATGACTGTGCCGAGAGGCAAACGGTGCAGTCGACAGAGCCAAAGTCCTCGCGAAACCACGCTCAGTGGACGCCGCGCCGCTCGGAGGAACTTGCTTCCCTTATTCAACCAACCCATCCATTTCCCATCCAACCTATCTTCGCAGCACTCGCCGCAGAGAAACTGAGCACCCTTTTGTTGCTGACATTGGGCTTTTGAGAACCCATCGATTCTCAAACATCGATGTCTAGTTTTATATTAAATATACATCAATGTTCTCAAAGTCGTTTCTTTGTCGCACGCTAGGGTGTGGAACTGTGTTTGGGCGAGTGTGTTTCCCGAATCCTTTAACCTGGGTGTCTTCAAACGTCTCGTATCAACGGGCTTGACAGCCTAGCAACAGTCCGCAAATCTGCTGGCATGGCGCCTCACTGAGCGTGGTTTCGCGAGGAGAGGGGTTTTTGGCTCTGTCGACTGTACCATTGGTCCCTCGACACAGCCACCCATGTTGGTTTACATAAAAAAAAAGCCATGCCAGGAGATTTGCGGACTGTTGCCGCCAAGAACATTAAAGGTTAAACCTCTGTTCTTGGTTGCCGCGTTGTTGTTTACCGTAATACATACAGACAGACGTTCCATTTTATAGAAGTAGATATCGAGATGGATGAATAGATATTTTACGGGATTACATAAAGAAAACGGTCAAGAACGAGTCAGGCTCGCACAAATTATGGTTCCGTACTAAAATAAAAATATGTTTTTTCCCCGAAAATTTTACATTGTCTAAAAGAACCTGCAGTTTTCCTGTGATCTATGGCTTAACATCTACTAACCCTATGAATGTCAACATTTTAGCTTTAGAAACCTAAGAGAACAGCAGGGGGGGGGGGGGGGGGCGGAATTTTTAGCATATCATTACGACCACTGAACGTTAAATTTTACAAAAAAATATTTTTTAGAATGTTTACAGTTAGTTCTTTCAAATGATACCCCACACGATATGTTAATTAAAACTTTTTTTATATCAACTTGCCCCCCCCCCCCCCCCCCCATATTTATATAAAATAAATATTTATCAAGTTTTTATCGAGCGATATAAGTGCGCGTGATCAAGATCGTTATGCTAAATTTCAAGTTTCTACGTAAAAAAAGTTTTCGAGAAAAACCTCTGTGACAGACGGCGGCCGGTCACCGGAGTGATATTATCAATATATATATATATTATATATATACTAATAATAAATCTGTAAGGGATGGTCATGGAGTAAGTTACTTTGTTTTAGGAAATATTGAGTTTGTAGCCTCTATGTATGATACTAAAGCTAAATTGACGATTTATAGAAATCTTTTCTGTATGTATGTATGTATGTATGTATGTATGTTCCGCCATAACTCTTAAAGCCATCATCCGAATTCGATGAAACTTAGTACAAGCACATTTTACTATACGGGACACAGGATAGGCTAACTAAAATTCACTTCCGGCCACGCTAAGGTGTGGCTCCCATACAAATCGAATCGAAATAAAAGCGGCGCGGAGCGGCGGGGGTTGGTGGCGGCTAGCTGCGGAGGCTGGTGGCGGCGGCGGAGGCGCGGGGCGGGGCACGGGGTGCGGTCTGGCGGAGCGCGGTGTGTGTATGCATTGTCTCGAGCAGAGTATCTTATTTAATTCGATTCATAATATTATGTAGGTTTACTTCGTTAGGTATCTATTTGATTAACTTTAGGTGCAAAGTGTTGTTGCAAGTCGATGTTAGCGGATATTTACTTAACTGGAGTTCCTATTTGATTTAAGTTATTTGATCGTATGTTTATTATATTGTACGTACGTAGTGTAGTACCTATGCGGGCAATATTAACGAAAAGATTCTTATTTTTACCCGACTACGGCGAAGCGAAAAGGAGAGTTATGTGTTTGACCGGTATGTATGTATGTATGTATGTACTAGCTTTTGCCCGCGGCTTCGCTCGCGTGAAATTCGTATTTCAAAGGAAGAACTAAGGGCGAGCTGGGTTCAGGTAAACGATAAACCGTCTCGAAGAAAGTGAGTTACTTTTTGAGGCCGAATTCGGAGTTGCGTTCAGGAAGACGATAAACCTTCTCGAAGACAGTAAGTAACTATGGGCGAGGCCGAAGGCCGAGCTGCGTTCAGGAAGATGATAAACCTTCTCGAAGATAGTAAGTAACTATGGGCGAGGCCGAAGGCCGAGCTGCGTTCAGGATGAGGGTAACCTTTTCGAAGAAAGTAAGTAACAGAGGGCGAGGCTGAAGGCCGAGCTGCGTTCAGGAAAACGATAAACCTTTTCAAAGAAAGTAAGTAACAGAGGGCGAGGCCGAAGGCCGAGCTGCGTTCAGGAAGACGATAAACCTTCTCGAAGACAGTAAGTAACTATGGGCGAGGCCAAAGGCCGAGCTGCGTTCAGGAAGAGGATAAACCATCTTTAAGAAAGAAAGTAACAAAGGGCGAGGCCGAAGGCCGAGCTGCGTTCAGGATGAGGGTAACCTTTTCGAAGAAAGTAAGTAACAGAGGGCGAGGCCGAAGGCCGAGCTGCGTTCAGGAAAACGATAAACCTTCTCGAAGACAGTAAGTAATTATGGGCGAGGCCGAAGGCCGAGCTGCGTTCAGGAAGAGGATAACCTTTTCAAAGAAAGTAAGTAACAGAGGGCGAGGCCGAAGGCCGAGCTGCGTTCAGGAATACGATAAAACTTCTCGAAGACAGTAAGTAACTATGGGCGAGGCCGAAGGCCGAGCTGCGTTCAGGAAGAGAATAAACCATATTTAAGAAAATAAGTAACAAAGGGCGAGGCCGATGGCCGAGCTGCGTTCAGGAAGAGGATAACATTTTCGAAGAATGTAAGTAACAGAGGGCGAGTCCGCAGGCCGAGCTGCGTTCAGGAAGACCATAATTACCTAAATTACTGTCTTCGAGAAGGTTTATCGTCTTCCTGAACGCAGCTCGGCCTTCGGCCTCGCCCTTTGTTACTTACTTTCTTCGAGAAGTTTTATGGTATTCCTGAACGCAGCTCGGCCTTCGGCCTCGCCCTCTGTTACTTACTTTCTTTGAAAAGGTTATCCCCTTCCTGAACGCAGCTCGGCCTTCGGCCTCGCCCATAGTTACTTACTGTCTTCGATAAGGTTTATCGTTTTCCTGAACGCAGCTCGGCCTTCGGCCTCGCCCTCTGTTACTTACTTTCTTCGAAAAGGTTACCCTCATCCTGAACGCAGCTCGGCCTTCGGCCTCGCCCATCGTTACTTACTATCTTCGAGAAGGTTTATCATCTTCCTGAACGCAGCTCGGCCTTCGGCCTCGCCCATAGTTACTTACTGTCTTCGAGAAGGTTTATCGTCTTCCTGAACGCAACTCCGCCTTCGGCCTCAAAAAGTAACTCACTTTCTTCGAGACGGTTTATCGTTTACCTGAACCCAGCTCGCCCTTAGTTCTTCCTTTGAAATACGAATTTCACGCGAGCGAAGCCGCGGGCAAAAGCTAGTAATACCATAAAAATGTAGCGACACTATTATATGTTTGATGGTCTGTCTAGCTATAAATCGCTCTGAGCTGTGGAATAACACTGTTGCATTATTTGAAATTGTGTCGATAAAGTTTAAATGTTTATTGTTTCATGTGTGCATATCGTGAAGAATATTGAATTATTTTTGTTTTTTTAATAAATCTGTAAAGTTTACGGCTGTTCGAATCTCTCGTGCAGTTAACTCTGTCTAGCTAGACAAGGAGTCGAAGCAAATGCAATAAACATAAGAATGTGAAGTTTTATATCTTTTAGTGTGTAATATCGAAATCGCTTATTTTATGAAAAAAGAAAAAATCTGTTAAGTGCGAGTTTTACTCGCGCACGGAGGTTTCCGTTTCTATCCGCTATCAATAATATCCGCCTATCTTTTGTCTTTCAGCAATGCAATGTATAAAAGCCTGTGGCGCCATCTATTATTCAGTAGCGGGACTAATAGATTTTTCGCACGTTTGTTGTATGGGAGCCACCCTTAGTTTTTAACATTTTCTTTCTTTTTTATTATTTGTTGTTATATCCGCCATAGTAACACATATTCTGTGAAAATGTCAACGGGCTACCTATTACGGTTCAAGAGATACAGCCCTCGGACAGACAGACGGACGGACGGACGGAGGATAGACAGACAGCGGAGCGCTTAGTAATAGGCTTCCGTACGGGATACGGAAACCTAAAAAAGAAACCAAATTATGATTTTGGGGTTACAAGTTGCAAAACTCTCCCTCGCTCCACCCCACGATCGATTTATCCTGTTAACTTGGTTTCGTAATAGGTATAAAATTACATAGTATTGTATTCTAATTTGTACTTTATGAGAACACAATTTTATAGTTAGATTCATTTACTCATTATTACAAAAAGGTAAGCATAGCATAGCAAGCATAGCAAGCAACTTTTTTGTAGACGACTGCGAACGGAAAGTAAGGTAAAGTGTCTCACTTTTTACCCGACTGCGAACGGAAAGGAGGGTAACGTGTCTGGCTTTTTACCCGACTGCGAACGGAAAGGAGGGTAACGTGTCTGGCTTTTTACCCGACTGCGAACGGAAAGGAGGGTAACGTGTCTCACTTTTTGCCCGCCTTCGAACGGAAAGGATGGTTACGTGTCTCACTTTTTACCCGACTGCAAAGGGAAAGGATGTAGGCTATATTAGAAAACCAAAAAAGGAAAACCCAATGGGTGCTTTCCTTTGGTCGTAATGCATTTATCTGCGAATCTGATTGTAATAATAATACACTTTATGCCACTGGCAAGGGCGGGCTTATTGCCTTAGGCAATTTCCTCCAGTCAACTCGGTGGACGTATATTTTTACATGAAATTCGAACCACGGTGCAGTGGGTGAACGTATGCACGTACATTTTTTCAAATCAGAAAAAAAAAACTCATTGGTACACACACGCCGATTGGATTCGAACCTCGGACCTCTCGCAAGAGAAATCAACGCCCAGACCACTCGGCCACCCGTCGTTACTACAGGGTTGATTTTACTGTAGGGTCATAAATTAACTATGAGTTTTACGGAACCCTGTGAAAGATAATATATTGCAAGTCAATCCGTTTGCATAAATAACCGTTTCAAGTGCTCTATGTAGGAAAATCCCCGCTTCTTCAGTCGCCGCGCCCGCGCGCGGTTCGAACCAGGGTTGTTGCTGATGCACCTTTTGGTCACATCAGCTGATGCTGATATGTTATCATTGACATCAGCGGATGCTGATGCTGATTTTAATTATTTTCTTTAAAAAAACCGGCCAATTGCGAGTCGAACTCGCGCACCGAGGGTCCCGTATCGCCACAGCTAGCGCCGTCTAGATGGAGTGTTATGAAATGCTTCATATTAGTTAATGTCATGCTTCATAATCTATTCGGTAGATGGCGCGCGCGCATACACTTTTTGGTTTGTTCTATCGGAACCCCCGTGAATTTTTTACTTTTTCTTATTTTTATTATTTGTTGTTATATCGGCCATAATAACACATTTTTTGTGAAAATTTCAACGTGCTACCTATTACGGTTCAAGAGATACAGCCATCGGACAGAAGGACGGACGGACAGACAGACGGACGGACGGACAGACAGACAGACAGACAGACGGCGTAGGTTTAGTAATAGGGTCCCGTACCTGATACGGAACCCTAAAAAGGGAAAAATACTGAACTATATGAATATTGTGAATTTATATTCAAAGTTTTGGTTGGTATTGAAATAAAAGATTGTGTTTTATTAATTTTGTTACATTAAAAAAAAAGAATCAATCTGATACCAGTACCAGCAGGTCTATTCTTGTAAATTCTGACAGCGGACTCAGCGCTGATGTGGCGCTGAGAGCCACTTTAGTAAGTGGCTCTCAGCGCCACATCAGCGCTGTGTCCGCTGTCAGAATTTACAAGAATAGACCTGCTGTTCAGTAATTCTGACTCTGAAATTATTAGTATTGGATGGAACTTTGGAACTATTTGGAACTGTATGTGCTGCTTTTTCGGCTTCGAGTCTGTTCCGAGAAGTTTGTAAATTATATTGACGACTCGAACATCAGCATTAATAATCAGCATCGATCAATGCGGATGCTGATGCGATGCTGATGTTGAAAATGATGCTGAAGTTCTGCGGATGCTGATGCTGATGCTGATGTTCGCAACAACCCTGGTTCGAACAAACGATATTTTAAACGCGTCGATAGATACTAAAAGCGACCGGAAATAGAACTGCGAAGACTTTCGACGGTAGCTGGTCGACCGGACTACACATCGGCCAACGCGGGCAAATATTATATTTGCATTTCCCTTTAATTGATTAGTCAGAGCGAGACAACACTAAAGTATTTGCCTGCGTTGGTGTTGGCCAATGTGTAGAGGAGGCTTATGAATCGTGCTTATGAAGTAGGTTTAATAACAAGTATTTTGCTACTGTATTGTATTGTTTTGTATTGTTTATTTAAACCTTAAAATGTGTAGTATGTATATATTATACTAGCTTTTGCCCGCGGCTTCGCTCGCGTGAAATTCGTATTTCAAAGGAAGAAAGTAAGTAACTAAGAACGATAAATCGTCTCGAAGAAAGTGAGTAACTTTTTGAGGCCGAAGGCGGAGTTGCGTTCAGGAAGACGATAAACCTTCTCGAAGACAGTAAGCAACTATGGGCGAGGCCGAAGGCCGAGCTGCGTTCAGGAAGAGGATAAACCATCTATATGAAAGTAAGTAACAAAGGGCGAGGCCGAAGGCCGAGCTGCGTTCAGGAAGAGGATAACCTTTTCGAAGACAGTAAGTAACTATGGGCGAGGCCGAGGGCCGAGCTGCGTTCAGGAAGAGGATAAACCCTCTTTAAGAAAGTAAGTAACAAAGGGAGAGGCCGAAGGCCGAGCTGCGTTTAGGAAGAGGATAACCTTTTCCAAGAATGTAAGTAACAGAGGGCGAGTCCGAAGGCCGAGCTGCGTTCAGGAAGACCATAAATGTTATCGAAGAAAGTAACTTCTTTGTTAATTACTTTCTTCGAAAAGGTTTATCCTCTTCCTGAACACATCTCGGCCTTCGGCCTCGCCCATAGTTACTTGCTGTCTTCGAGAATTTATCGTATTCCTGAACGCAGCTCGGCCTTCGGCCTCGCCCATAGTTACTTACTGTCTTCGAAAAGGTTTATCGTCTTCCTGAACGCAGCTCGGTCTTCGGCCTCGCCCTCTGTTACTTACTTTCTTCGAAAAGGTTATCCTCTTCCTGAACGCAGCTCGGCCTTTGGCCTCGTCCATAGTTACTTACTGTCTTCGAGAAGGTTTATCGTTTTCCTGAACGCAGCTCGGCCTTCAGCCTCGCCCTCTGTTACTTACTTTCTTCGAAAAGTTTACCCTCATCCTGAACGCAGCTCGGCCTTCGGCCTCGCCCATAGTTACTTACTGTCTTCGAAAAGGTTTATCGTCTTCCTGAACGCAGCTCGGCCTTCGGCCTCGCCCTCTGTTACTTACTTTCTTCGAAAAGATTATGCTCTTCCTGAATGCAGCTCGGCCTTCGGCCTCGCCTATAGTTACTTACTGTCTTCGAGAAGGTTTATAGTTTTCCTGAACGCAGCTCGGCCTTCGGCCTCACCCTCTGTTACTTACTTTCTTCGAAAAGTTTACCCTCGTCCTGAACGCAGCTCGGCCTTCGGCCTCGCCCATAGTTACTTACTTTCTTCGAAAATGTTAACCTCTTCCTGAACGCAGCTCGGCCTTCGGCCTCGCCCTTTGTTACTTACTTTCTTAAAGATGGTTTATCCTCTTCCTGAACGCAGCTCGGCCTACGGCCTCGCCCATAGTTACTTACTGTCTTCGAGAAGGTTTATCGTCTTCCTGAACGCAACTCCGCCTTCGGCCTCAAAAAGTTACTCACTTTCTTCGTGACGGTTTATCGTTTACCCGAACCCAGCTCGCCCTTAGTTACTTACTTTCTTTCTTTGAAATACGAATTTCACGCGAGCGAAGCCGCGGGCAAAAGCTAGTTATAACAATAAAAACATATGGTACATATCACTACAAAGATGTATTTTTTTTAAATTAACTGCATATTTACTTTTCCTTTAAATAGAACAGGAAGTATTATATTTCAATTTTCCACTATTTTCGCTCTCCTGAACAATTTAGCATTTGGTTAATACAGTGTTTCACTCTGGAGCAGCCGATAGGTTTGCACCTAAAATTAATCAAATAGATACCTACCGAAGTTAACCTAGATAATATTATGAATCGAATTAAAAAGAAACTCTGCTCAATGCATACACACACCGCACTCCGCCAGACCGCACCCCGCGCCGCGCCTCGAGCCTCCGCCTCCGCGCCGCTAGTCTCCGCCAGCAGCCCCCCCCCCCGCCGCGCCGCGCCGCCCTTTATTTCGGCGTTTGGAACAATTCGATTTGTATGGGAGCCACATCTTAGCGTAGCCGGAAGTGAATTTTAGTAAGCCTATCCTGTGTCCCGTATAGCAAAATGGGCTTGTACTAAGTTTCATAATTTTCGGATGATGGCTTTAAGAGTTATGGAGGAACATACATACATACATACATACAGAAAAGATTTCTAATTCATACAAATTAGGCGCAATAGGCGAGCTTAATGCCGCGAGGCATTCTATTCTAACTAAGCTTTGGGATGTGGGAGAAGTACATGCAGGCGAACAAGAATAGATTGTGGCAATCTAAGAATTATGTATGATAAACTACATACGATGCTAGTCAACGCAGACTAGCTGACGAGGGCTTGATGCGAGCCGAAACGTGAAGCATGCGCGGGAAATTTACAGTGGCCACTCGCTAGTCTCATCGCAAGCTTAGTTCCACACCTTCTGTATATAATAAACTTGTGCAACTGAATGACAAGAGAGAGAATGATAGTAGATTCAATATGCCTATTTCGAAAATAAACTGATTTTCATTAAAAATCGCTGAAATTATATTTTACAATATTTGACGTTATATTTTGGAATCATCGCCACGGACAGAGCAAATTTTATGTATTTCAACATACTTATAACCTTTATTACATACCATCAAAATAAAAAAATAGTAACTTATGCTATTTAATTTTAAAAGTCTAAATAATTTTTATTTATTTCTCAAATTCTCAACTATCGCTAATACACATCAATACTAATAATAAATCTGTAAGGGATGGACATTGAGTAAGTTAGTTTATTTTTATTATTTGGTGCAAAGTACTTTATTTCAGCCAACTAGGGCCATACAGTGAACAAGAAACTATAAAAACATAATGAAAACTCAAACTAAACAATATTAAAATAGTTATCAAATGAATCTAAGGTAAAAGTACCTAGCACACTTGCGGCATATACGTTTTTAACGATTTAGTACTCGAACTATTTGCGAACCCTATTTAAACATCATTTAATAAAGAAAAAGGTATAGCTGACACTGATCTGAAAATCATATTTCAGTGTAGGTTGGGTTTGTTTGGTTTAGTTTTAACGAATTTTATATTTCATACTAGCTGTGCCCGCGGCTCCGCCCGCTCTCATATTTCACTTCACTGCTAACCTCATAAGCCATTTAACGTGATAGTAAGTAGCCTATAGTTGATGGGAAGAATCAAGCTATCCGTAGAATTTTGTTTTATTAAAATTGGTTTAGTGGTTCTCGAGTTATAAGCGGACAGACAGACACTCAGACAGACAGAAAGCAGACGTTGGATTTTATTATAAGAAGAAAAAAGAAAAAAGAAAAAGAATACATTTTTATTGATATTTATTAATAAAAATTGATTTACATGATCTTATGTTATTAGATTTGTATTTAGCAATAATATTGAAATATTTTAAGACCTAAAAAGTTGTACATCTGAAAAGATCAATTACATCGAATAAATGGAATGAAATGAGACATAGTTGAGAACGCCTCATTACGTTTACTTTTACGTTTTAATTTTTTTGCCTCCCGGAAATCTACAACCAAGTTTCAAGTGGATCGCACAAGCCGTTTAGGAGCTACATACAGGCTGTGACAGACAGTCAGGTGGACGGACACAGACACCTGACCGATTTTATAAGCGTCACTTACTACGGAACTCTAAAAACTTGAATTTTACGCGAGACGAATTTATTCCTTTTATACTCCTAAAATATATAATTCGATAATAAGAAACCTTATGTAATACATAAAGTATTAATATACCATCCTTGGGCAAGTCACGATTAGATAATAAAAATAAGAAATAAAACTTTAAGTATCGCATTACATTCAAATTAATGTACCTAATAAAACATACACATTGATAACTCCCGGCGGAATATTTCAAAGGAATCAATTTTAGGCTTTATCTATAGGTATTGAAAACTCTTTACTCTTTACAACTGTCTTTAAAGAGACAAAATAAGACAATGAGATGAATCCGCAAAATATTTAGCCTGTACAAGGGAAATCATTTCTTACTTTTCACATGTTTTTAGGGTTCCGTACCACGAAAGAGGAAAAAAAAAACGAAACCCTTATAGGATCATTTTCTTGCTCAGCTTGCTTGTTTCAGCTTATTTTCTCCGAATCTACTGGTAGAAAAAGTTCAAACTTGGTACATATACATGATGTTTCTGGATAGGCTCGAGAAACTTCAGGAATAGAAAGTACTCATTATTAGAAGAAAAAAACCCCTATGACTCAAATCGAAATTCGGTATTATTTTTCCATACAAAAATTGAAAATTGTAATAAAAACTTGATGGACAGTGAGATTTGGCAACAGTGCTGTCTAGGTCTAGGGAGTGCAATGACCCAGCTAGCTCCTTTTTCTTTTGTTTTCATTCAAAATTAAGTGTTTGGAATTTACCTACATGAAGTTACATTCTACTAGTTTTTTTTTTATGTAATCCGGTATGGGTGTCTGAGTTGGAGGGGCCGAAGCGCATGCTCCGACCAGCCAATATCACCTCCGAGAAGGTAGGTGCCATACCGGAGACTTCCCTGGATTGCTGGCTATACTGGACTAGAGGAGAACACAACCGAGGCTGCTATGCGGCCATCTCACATCCAGTACGGTGGTACCAACCCAATCGGCTACAATTTGAGCCTACCACCTAGTAAGAGGCAAGGGAAGGGACCTACAGTTTTACACCGGTTCCGAACGGTGAAGCGGCAGGTGTCGGTATGCACATAAATTTTTTTATTACACATTAATTATCGCCAGAAAAAACTCATTGGTACACGCCGACGGGATTCGAACCGCGGACCTCTCGCATGAGAAGCCGATGCCCAAACCACTCGGCCACCCGCCGCTTAAGCATGTAAGGTAGTCAATTTATGTTTATTTAAAAATGGTGGACGTTAACCGTCCACCTAAGCTCGATGAAACGATTTTCACCAAAAAGTAATATAAAATGACAGAATTTGGGAAAAAGTTTCAGAGCTTTTCGTCTTCAAATATAGACCTCTTTCGAATCCTGAAGTTACGAAACCCTATCCTGAAACAACCTGTATAGAGTTTGATGACCCAATCTGATCATCAATGACTCTAAAACGCGGCGGCATTACTGCGACCTGCGTTGTTACGTTACTTGGGCGGATGTGCATCTTCGCAATGCACTGGCCTGGCTCGCGGCCAACACTGCACTCTCGCAATATTCAGTTTCTTCCATACTTCCACAGAGTTGACCTAGAAATTTATAATAATTTGGCCTTGCAATGAAAATGCTTAAGGTGATGTGAGACTGCGTCTGATTCGAATTTCAAGAAGTGTACCGCCAATATTACTTACCTGACAGATTCAGTTTTAATATATGTAAAACTTCATCTATCAGCGCAGATCGATAGCTTTTTGAAAACACGATTTGATTTACTTCGCTCGATAGAAAAAAATCATGAACATGCCTCTGAATTTAATTATAAAAACGTATTTAAGGCAACGTAACCAAATCAAGCCTCTGGAAAAAAAAGATTTTATTTGTTGAATATATATCTAAATCTGTAGCTTTTTACTTTTTTGTTTCGATCCGTAGTTTTGGAATACAAAAATAAAAACCTAATGTTTTATTGATTGTGTTGCATCCTACTCCAACCAGTGAAAGCGGCGCCTTTAAAGAGGAGTACGGGTGAATACGGGTTAACAGTGGCTTTAAGAGTGCGGTACTACAGCATCAAAATGCGCACTGATAAGGCGTATTTTGATTAGCGAAGCGTTCGCTTGTTTTATAGTATTTGTTCAAAGTTTGTTAAACTAATTTACATTACACGAATATCCAAATCTGTCAAAAGAATTAAAATTTTATCTTACATAATCTGCAATTAGTATAAACTCAAAATAATGTTTTAGAAAGCTGCAATTTCGAAACAAAGAGAGCATTTCGGAGTATTTAGGACCATTTAGTAGTACGTTTGTGATTTTTTTTCACATATTAAATTGACATAAATAAAAATAAAAATGTGTCACCAACTTTTAAATATGGTCAATTTATAGACAAGATTTTTTAATATATATATTTTTTAAATTTGTTAACAAAAAACCGAAAAGCATCACCATTCATTCACAACAGTAAAGTGGCATCAAAATTCCGCACGTAAACGCGAACATTCTCCGCCAGCGTCGCTGGATACGGAACCCTGAGAACCTAAACCACAGCATCACCGCACAATGTTTGTTTGTGTGGTGCAGTGGCTCGACAATACGCGACTCAGCGTGGTCTGGTCACGCCGCCTGGCGCTAGTTCAGGAGACGCGGCGTCAGCTGACCGCTGGCCATTAATCAAGATGACATTACTGAGCACACAACGCGCCGTCAACGCCGCGCCGCGCCGCGGTCGAGCTGTGCGCTGCTACCATCGACTACTGAGCCTCAAGCAAGACGCAATATGGCGTATTTGCAATATTGAAAGCGAGTGCGCCAAAACATTGACGCAAGACGCACTATGGTGTATTTGCAATATTGAAAGCGAGTGTGCCAAAAAATTTACGCAAGACGCAATATGGCGTATTTGCAATATTGAATGCGAGTGCGCCAAAACATTGACGCAAGACGCACTATGGTGTATTTGCAATATTGAAAGCGAGTGCGCCAAAACATTGACGCAAGACGCACTATGGTGTATTTGCAATATTGAAAGCGAGTGTGCCAAAAAATTTACGCAAGACGCAATATGGCGTATTTGCAATATTGAATGCGAGTGCGCCAAAAAATTGACGCCAGACGCAATATGGCGTATTTGCAATATTGAATGCGAGTGCGCCAAAACATTGACGCAAGACGCACTATGGTGTATTTGCAATATTGAAAGCGAGTGCGCCAAAACATTGACGCAAGACGCACTATGGTGTATTTGCAATATTGAAAGCGAGTGTGCCAAAAAATTTACGCAAGACGCAATATGGCGTATTTGCAATATTGAATGCGAGTGCGCCAAAAAATTTACGCCAGACGTAATATGGCGTATTTGAAATATTGAAAGCGAGTGCGCCAAAAATTTACGCAAGACGCAATATGGCGTATTTGCAATATTGATAGCGAGTGCGCCAAAAAAGACCGAAGGGAAGCACTGACATGACACCTAGTTCACCGAGGTGTTACGGCCTGCCATCACGCATGCACTAGGTGATGTAGCCGGAGAGGCGGGAAGGGAGCGACCTAAGAGCCGTCCAATCGAATGCGCCCAACGGCGCGCGTCGCGTGTACGTTGCCATGGTTACATTGCGTTGCTTGCCTTTCCAGCGCATACCGTACAGTATCCGGCAGAAGTCATGAACACCGACGTTTAAAGAGAAACAGTACGGTTGTAGAGCGTTGTCGCTGTCGCACATAGATTTGAGAGTTCGTGCGACAGAGACAACACTCACAACCGGATTGTCTCTTTCTAAAGTTCGATGTGCATTATTTGTTGCCGCGTATTATGCTTAGACTTAATTTTGGCGCACTCGGGTTCAATATTTTTTTTTTTTTATTGAAACTGACACGTTTGGCTACATCACCTACAACATCCGTTATGTCAGCCCATAACACCGGGTGAACTTGGTGCCACGTCAGTGCTTCCCTTCGGTCGTGCCGGCTACACTAAACTGGACGGAAAACACAAACTATTTACATAGCCGTTTCGACCGACCTTCCATTCAGTGCGGTGGTACCAACCCGGGTGGGATAAACCCTACCACCTAGTAATATAAGAAGGGAGTCATATCCCTTAGTCGCCTTTTACGACATGCACGGGGAGAGATGCAGTGAGGCTATTCTTTTGAAGTACCGGCCCCACACGGTACAAATATTGCAATGACGCCATGTTGAGTCTTGAGGCTATGAGGTCGATGGCTGCTACAGTCCTGCGGAGGTGTCATGGCGAGTCAGAGCTTCGGGCCGGCGCCCTCTGAAAGACCAGTGAAGGGTTTTTTATACAGCAAAACGGCAGGTAACTAAAGGTGATTTTCTATTTACTTTGCCCAGCCCTCACTAAAAGCTGCTTCCGGCCGGGGGACGTTGCCCGCTGACAAGTAGTGGGTCCAGCGTTTTATTGTTTTTATTTATTTCATTTCTTGCCACCCGCTTAGTCGAAACGGCCATTTTTTTACTGAAAGCGCGACATGTGGCGCCGGGCCACCCATAAGGTGTCTCACGACGCCCATGGACATTCGGTAGTATGCGGGGGCTGCGAAGGCCATTCCGGCCTGACAGGTCCCTATTCACGCCCCTCCTGAAGGACCCGAGACCATTACGAGTATTTATATATCTTTTCAGTGTAGCCGGCACACTGGATGGAAGCACTGAAATGGGACCAAGATTTTGGATTTATTTTGCCTTAAAAAACACATGTTAATATTGTCACATATGCGAAATCTAGTAAGCTTAGTAAATTTTTTGGTCTTGGGTATCAAGCGAAAATTTTTTAATTACAAATTTAAAATACCGCCGACCCCTAAAAAGTCAAAAATAGTTTCCGTTTACTTACTTAAAGTTGTCTTTTTTCGTTAGGGGTTAATAAAATTGTCACCCTACCTTGGGAGTGACGTCACTTACTCAGTCACACCACAGGTCACACCCTTCCCTTGACCTTTGAACAATAAATTAAGATTAACTGACATCACAACGGAAAAAGGAAGTTTCAGGTTCTATTAGAAAATTGTGACGCACAATTTATAGAATAGAATATAATATAAATATACTATATAGCCCATAACACCTTGGTGAACTAGGTGCCATGTCAGTGCTTCCCTTCAGTCGTGCCGGCTACCTGGTTGGTAACTGGACGCAAATTACATAGCCGTTTCAATCGACCTTTCATTCACCAACATAGCCGTTTCAATCGACCTTTCATTCACCAACCCTTAGTATAGGTAAGAAGGGAAGGGACCTACAGTTTATCGTGGAATCCGAACCACGGTCAGCCTCCAACGGTCGAGCGGTCACCCAGCCATCCACGGACCGCACCCAGGTGTGTTTATGATCGGACCGACAGTCGACTGACCGCACCACTGAGCTACAGAGGCTGACAAAAATAATCAATCGTAGGAGTCGCCGCTCTCAGGAACTAGCATCCCTTACTATCGTACCGTATGGAGCCGGTACTTTAAAAGTATAGCCCCACTGCATCTCTCCCCGTGTATGTCGTAAAAAACGACTAAGGGATACGACTCCCTTCCTATATTATTAACCCGCCCGGGTTGGTATCACCGCACTGAATGAAAGGTCGGTCGAAACGGCTATGTAAACAGTTTGTGTTTTCCGTGCAGTTCAGTGTAGCCGGCACGACCGAAGGGAAGCACTGACGTGACACCAAGTTCACCCGGTCTTATGGGCTGACATCACGGATGTTGTAGGTGATGTAGCCAACAGTGTCAGTATCACCAAGCATACATACGGGAGTGGCAACCGTCGAGCGCTATTATATGGGAAAATTAGCCGCGTCTTAGTGCATTATGCTCTTACAATATAATAGTCTGCGGGATCGAACGTCAGTGCACATGTGACTTGGGGACAAAGAACACGTATATGTGCACTACGCAAAATGGCGAGTTGTGCAGTTCGTACGTGTCGAAAGAGCTCAAGATCATCAGGAATAACAAAAGATGGCGTAACCTTTCATAGGTAAGTCATTTTAATGATAATACAACGCTTAAAACGTGAAAAATACAATAATTCCGCGAGTTAGGAGCACGACTGCGCGCCATACCGGGCGCGTACACATGATAGGCAAATTTGACAGACTGAAAAGAAATTTGAAATCAATTATTGTATACGGGGATGTTGTTTATAATAAATGCGATGTTGTTTATCATAAATGCGAAAGTATATTTGTTTGTTTATTTGTTTGCTATCATGTTGTTTATCATAAATGCGAAAGTATATTTGTTTGTTTATTTGTTTGCTTGTTTTTTTTTAAGTGAAAATTTCTTTAGCGGTGCTTGGCACTTTTTTAGGTGGGTATAAAATTTATAACTCGAAATCGCGACATCGCGTCAGCGTCATTTTTAAAATGAAACCTTAAGTCATTGCATTAAGGGTTAAGTTAGAGTGGCACGGGATCTGCCGGCACACCCGGAGTGCAACTGTTAAGTAGGGTTCGGTAACAGGTTTATGTCTGTCCATTCTACTAAGTTCTGCAAAATGAATGTAGGGTTCCGTAACAAATGCATGTCTGTCCGTTCTACAAAATTTAACATTTATTTCAAAATGAATGTAGGGTTCCGTAACAAATGCATGTCTCTCCGTTCTACTAAATTTTACAATTTTCAACCAAGGTCCTCCGACGGTTATTTTATAATAAAAGTAGGGTTCCGTAACACGTTTATGTCTGTCCATTCTACTAATAAGTTCTGCAAAATGAATGTAGGGTTCCGTAACAAATGCATGTCTGTCCGTTCTACAAAATTTAACATTTATTTTAAAATGAATGTAGGGTTCCGTAACAAATGCATGTCTGTCCGTTCTACTAAATTTTACAATTTTCAATCAAGGTCCTCCGACGGTTATTTTATAATAAAAGTGTCTGTGTGGGCCCTGAATACGAATCCGTTGTCAAAATTCAAAAAAAGTGGCCGCCATTTTGAACTTTTTAGTTACTGGACCGATTGCTTTCAAAATCGATATCTGGGTGTCTGTGTGGGCTCTAAATACGAATCCGTTGTCAAAATTTTATAAAAGTGGCCGCCATTTTGAACTTTTTAGTTACTGGACCGATTGCTTTCAAAATCGATATCTGGGTGTCCGTGTGGGCTCTGAATACGAATCCGTTGTCAAAATTTAAAAACGTGGCCGCCATTTTGATCTTTTTAGTTACTGGACCGATTGCTTTCAAAATCGATATCTGGGTGTCCGTGTGGGCTCTGAATACGAATCCGTTGTCAAAATTTAAAAAAAGTGGTCGCCATTTTGAACTTTTTAGTTACTGGACCGATTGCTTTCAAAATCGATATCTGGGTGTCTGTGTGGGCTCTGAAAACGAATCCGTTGTCAAAATTTTATAAAAGTGGCCGCCATTTTGAACTTTTTAGTTACTGGACCGATTGCTTTCAAAATCGATATCTGGGTGTCCGTGCGGGCTCTGAATACGAATCCGTTGTCAAAATAAAAAAAAAGTGACCGCCATTTTGAACTTTTTAGTTACTGAACCGATTGCTTTCAAAATCGATATCTGGGTGTCTGTGTAGGTTCTGAACACGAATCCGTTGTCAAAATTTAAAAAAGTTTTCGCCATTTTGAACTTTTTAGTTCCTGGACCGATTGCTTTCAAAATCGATATCTGGGTGTCTGTGTGGGCTCTGAATACGAATCCGTTGTAAAAATTTTATAAAAGTGGCCGCCATTTTGAACTTTTTAGTTACTGGACCGATTGCTTTCAAAATCGATATCTGGGTGTCCGTGTAGGCTCTGAATACGAATCCGTTGTCAAAATTTAAAAAAACTGGCCGCCATTTTGAACTTTTTAGTTACTGGACCGATTGCTTTCAAAATCGATATCTGGGTGTCCGTGTGGGCTCTGAATACGAATCCGTTGTAAAAATTTAAAAAAGTGGCCGCCATTTTGAACTTTTTAGTTACTGGACCGATTGCTTTCAAAATCGATATCTGGGTGTCCGTGTGGGCTCTAAATACGAATCCGTTATCAAAATTTAAAAAAGTGGCCGCCATTTTGAACTTTTTAGTTACTATGGCGGTTATTATATTATTATTTAAAATGGCGGCCACTTTTTTAAATTTTGATAACGGATTCGTATTTAGAGCCCACACATACACCCAGATAGCGATATTGAAAGCAATCGGTCCAGTAACTAAAAAGTTCAAAATGGCGGCTACTTTTTTTAAATTTTTACTACAGATTCGTATTCAGAGCCCACACATACACCCAGATAGCGATATTGAAAGCAATCGGTCCAGTAACTAAAAAGTTCAAAATGGCGGCTACTTTTTTTAAATTTTTACTACAGATTCGTATTCAGAGCCCACACATACACCCAGATATCGATTTTGAAAGCAATCGGTCCAGTAACTAAAAAGTTCAAAATGGCGGCCACTTTTTTTACATTTTGACAACGGATTCGTATTCAGAGCCCACACAGACACCCAGATATCGATTTTGAAAGCAATCGGTCCAGTAACTAAAAAGTTCAAAATGGCGGCCACTTTTTTTAAATTTTGACTACAGATTCGTATTCAGAGCCCACACATACACCCAGATATCGATTTTGAAAGCAATCGGTCCACTATCTAAAAAGTTCAAAATGGCGGCCACTTTTTTTAAATTTTTACTACAGATTCGTAATCAGAGCCCACACATACACCCAGATATCGATTTTGAAAGCAATCGGTTTAGTAACTAGAAAGTTCAAAATGGCGGCCACTTTTTTTAAATCGCGAGATTAAAACACCATGAATATTATTAAACCGGAAAAAAATATTGTTTTAAGGAAGACTCCAATCTTTTACTCTGTTCCTCGAAGTTTAGGTAAATAAGCCCTACTTATTCCTATCACTGATTATTAGTACAACTTTTCAAAAATATTAGAACAACAGTCTGGTTTAATTTTTCAATATTTTTTTTTGGATTCAAACAATAATATTCGTTCAGTAAAAACTATTTGAAATAATATTACAAATAACAATTTCAAAATTCACAAATATACCGCACCATCATCGTCCGTCAGACTGGCATTCGTAGTGATCCCGTCAAGTTGCCGTCAAGCAAGGCTTCCGATTGGTCGGACGGTCGGCTCTTACTACCAGAAACCCGAGCCAAGCCAGCGATAACAAACCTGTCGCTGGCCTTGCTCGCTCTGTCTCTCTCCATATCGCAGGGCGCGATATGGGTAACGGAGATAGACAAGTTACGTCATAAAAGATTAAATTGCGATTTCGATTTTCGTAGTAGTAGGGATTTTTGGCTAGCCGTGCTCCGATACAAACGCAGTAGCGTTGCGTCTCCCGTATGTATGCTCGGTGGTCAGTATCCATAAAAAAAATAAAACTATCTGCCGTTTCCGTATGGACGCAGAACCCTAAAAAGTAAATAGACATTGAACACGGATTTGAAAATCATGCGATAACACCGAATTGCAGTAAAAGTTATTTTTCCACTGCATTATGCCAGATTAACTCTGGTTATCTCTTGCACGTGCGGCGAGGCTGACAAGATAGGCGACGTAGTCCCAACCTGTGAACCTGATCGCCGGACTGACCTCGTCAGCCCTTCCACCTATTATACGAGCTTTTGCCCGCGGCTTCGTTCGCGTGAAATTCGTATGTAAAAAGAAAGCATGTAAGTAAGCCCGCTACCGTAATTTTATTTCGGCGCGCGGAACAAATCGGTTTGTGTGAGAGCCACATCTTAGCGTAACCGGAACTGATTTTTTTCTATCCTGTGTTAGGTATAGTAAAATGTGCCTATACTAAGTTTCATCGAATTCGGATGATCGGTTTAAGAGTTATGGAGGAACATACATACATACAGAAAAGATTTCTAAATACTTTTAGTCTACCATGGATATTAATATTTTGGTTGGTATTTGGCTTACCATGGTTTGAATTCGCGGTCATTGTGGCCGACGTTTCGGACTGGCACGTGCAGCATGCCAACTTCAACAGAGAAGACTCCTACAGGCTGTCTCCGGTATGGAATCCCGTGCTCGCCCCCCTGAAGAGCGGCAGGTCTGGCAGTGTGCACCAGCAGCAGCTGGAGGACACCGTCAGTACATTCTGCTCGTCAGCGGAGGTGCGGAACGCAGCCCAAGCCGAATTGGTGTCTACCCACAGCTGCAACTACAATCTTCGCAGCCGCTCGCGGCACTCGCCCTGCAGATGGACTGCACGTGCCAGTCCGAAACGTCGGCCACAATGACCGCGAATTCAAACCATGGTAAGCCAAATACCAATCAAAAAAATATTTCTAGAAATCTTCAATTTAGTTTTAGTATCATACATAGAGTCTACAATAAAACAAAGTACCTAACTTACTCCATTACCATCTCTTACAGATTTATTCGTTTATTGACACATTTCTTTTTTTATATTAATTTTACATAAAAAAAAATATTTTTACAATTATTATTATTGATATGGGCTTAGTTTCATAAAAAAAAAACCCGCGTATTTAGCAAATAATCACGCTAACATTTTTTAATCGGATTGTACATATTTTAAATTCCACTCGAATTAAGAATGGATTAACTAGACAAATATTTATTGCAGATATTTGTAGTCAACTCGCATCGCCCAGATAAGGACAAAAATACCCGAAAACATAGCACAATTACTGCTGTAAAATAATGATTCATAGTGACTTGCTATCAACGTATTTTCGATAATTTAAGACCATTTCATTTCTTTGTCATTAACGAAAAAGTGATAGATTCGATGACACGTGTAAAAGTACCTATCACTAATATGTGATACTGATAAGGTAGAACCGAGTAATTTGGAAAAATAACCAATGTAAATTTTTGGCCGATCAGTTTTTTTTCGCTCTATGGATTCCTTATCCTTAGACTAGCGGTTGGTAAAACGAAACTAAGTAAAAACAACCAGTGTCATGGTTAAAATAGCCAGAGAAATCCGGGTAGTATTGGAAGAACAACCAATGTCGAAGTGGATTATGGGAAAAGCAACCAAACTCCACTGACACAAATATCTTATTTTCCTATAAAATTTATTGGTCATTGTGTAACTTATGCTGAAATACCTTTAATTGCTCTTATCGAAATAAATATAGTAATTTAAAAAATGTCATGTATGCCCATTTTAGGAAGTTTTTTCTCTCTCCTGGAAAGTTTGTCGAAAATGACAATGGTTGTTTTTCCAAATGGCTCCTCATTTGTTACTGACCATTTTAATCTTGAAAACGTAACAAGATTTGAATCATTAACCTTTGTTCTACGACTTTTTATATTGCGAACTATATTTTGAACCCCGACGAAAAAAGAGGGGTGTTATGAGTTTAACGTGTGTGTACTGTGTGTATTTGTGTAAGGGTGTATGTGTGTATGTGTGTGTCTGTCTGTGGCATCGTAGCTCAATAACGGATGGACCGATTTACATGCGGTTTAAAAAAAAGCTTGAAATAAAAGTTAAATTACAAATTTTAAAAATCCTCGACCCTTAAAAATTTAAAAATAATTTCCGTTTACTTACTTAAAGGAGTCAGGGGACCGCTCAGTAAATAAAAGATAAAAACTCAGAGCTACGCGGAAATTTACTTAGCGGTCCCCCGACTCCTTTGAGAAAGAAAACGGAAATTATTTTTGACCTCTTAGGGGTCGGGCGTTTAAATTTGTAATGTAATTACTTTCTTCGTACAAGTGTCGAAAAAATAGGGACCAACCGAAAAACGGCGTAGGGCTGTAGGGCACGTTCCTACAGCAAAATGCTGAGTTGGTTCCTTGTTTTCCTTCAGGTTTCTCTCTTGTTAACGTTTACTTGTTTTCGTTTTAAATTTGTACAGGAGAAATAAAGATTTTCATTTAATTTAATATAATTAAATCATTACTTACATGTTTGAAAGTTACTACAATGCTTTTCCACGAACCCCTTAACTTCGATACAAGATATCAACTACAACAACATCAACACATATACACATATAGTAATTCCAATGTATTTGCTTATGATATTGCGTGACATATCATCTCCCTTACGCAATACTTCTGCACACAAGATGTGGGCGCCTCCTTACTCAGACCGCCGCAATTTCTACAACAATCTTCATTTTATGTCGCGATGACGATGAAGGGCAACAAGTGGACAAATAAAGTGATATTATTGTGAATAAATACATAGACCACGGCACCGAACTATATACCAGAAGCGGCAAAGCACGATAAAACTTGTTCACCTTTTTATTATAGAAACATCATCTACAACATCTGTCATGTCAGCCCATAACACCGGGTGAAATATGCGCTATGTCAGTGCTTACCTTCATTCTCGCCTTCATTTCATGTCGGCTACACTGAACGATAGCGTAAATGAATGAAATAAGATTTGGGGGGTAAATTTTTAGGGTTCCATATCCGTCGTACGTACGGGTCACTATTACTAAGCCTACGCCGTCTGTCTGTCTGTCCGTCCGTCTGTCCGAGGGCAGTATCTTTAGAACCGTAATAGATAGCCCGTTTAAATTTTCACAGAATATGTGTTATTTTATTATGTCCGATATAACAACAAATAATAAAAATAAGAACAATTGAAAAATTCATAGGGTTCCCATACATGAAACTAAAAAGTGTATGCGCGCCATCTACCGAAAATAGTATGAAACATTTTAACTAATCATGAATTTGAACTAATATGAAGCATTTCATAATACACGCCATAGATGGCGTGAGTGGCGCTGACCATGACATGGCGATGTGGAACCCTCAGTGCGCGAGTTCGACTCACACTTGGCCGGTTTTTCTTTACACCTCAGCCTCTCTTAGACGTAGTTAACTACGGTCCTGCATGACAGTGGAAAATTATGCGGGCTAGTAGTTCCGGGCCACGCGTTTAGATTAGAACTGAAAGACGAAAGGATTATGGAACACAAACAGACAATGAGATGGATCTGGGTCGTTATCCTAATTTAGATAAGTCTGTCCAAGGCGGGCCCGCATTTACGTGGAATATGGAAATACCTAGACACGGTATAATTGTTTATTTATTTATCAGAAAATCTACCTACAGTCTACAGCTTAGCGTTACAATATCAGGTGATTAGTACACAGTTATAATTTTCGCCATATTACAGATTTTCTCTAAAAGCTAATCAATATTATATTATGTTCATTCAACCCTAATCCTTATATAAGGTCTTTCATTAGTAGGTAACTTTACGCCAGCCATACTCAAAGTGTGCTCCGCGGAGCCCTAGGGTTCCGCGGAGCTTCTGCGGGGGCTCCGCGAGAATAGGAGAGAAAAAAAATGAAAATACACCTCTCCTCTCTGGCTCGATTCAGCTCGTCTGCGCAGACGTCACGGCGCGCGGCGTCACAGTTTCATACCTCCCATTAGATATTTAATTATTGTTTTTCTCTTTTATTATAATATTATGTAAGTAACTGTTACATTGTAATATGATTATTAATAAGGAATGCACAAAAAAGAAATTTTTGTTTATTTTAGGGCTCCGTCAAATATTTCGCTTTCCAAAAGGGTTCCGTCACCAAAAAAGTTTGAGAACCGCTGCTTTACGCTAAGGGGTGTATGTGTATCAGATACTGATCACTTTCCTATACCAATTTTTTTTTCGATATAAAAAACCCACTCTCTTCTCAAATTTAATCAGTTGTAGTGCGCGTATTTCACCTTAATAAGTAGATTTTTTATATCGTAAATAAAATTGGTATGGGAACGTGACCAGCATCTGATACACATACACCCCTAGCATAGCGTTACATACTATTGAAAGACCTTATAAAATATATATTTTTTTTTATGGAAACTGACACGGTTGGCTACATCACCTACAACATCCGCGATGTCAGCCCATAACACCGGGTGAACTCGGTGCCACGTCAGCGCTTCCCTTCATTTCAGGTCGGCTACACTGAACTGGACAGAAAACACGAACTATTTACATAGCCGTTTCGACCGACGTTTCATTCAGTTCGGTGGCACAGATTACCTAAGCGGTGCCGGGCGGGATAAACGTTACCACCTAGTAAGGTAAGAAGGGAAGGGACAAATACAATGTTAATTATGTATGGTGCACATGTGGATCGACTCGTGTGTGGATCTATCTAAGTGTGAGTGTAGTGTGTGAGGGTGCGTAAGGGTGTGTATGTCTGTATGAGTGAGCGTGTAATTGCATAAAAAAGAAAAAGAGATAAAGAAAATGTTCATTTGCTTGTAATAATAATTTGGGTAGTTTTATTTCAATTATTCCAATTTTTAAAATAATTAATTTTTTGATAAAGTTAACAACCATACCGATTAAACCAGCTTTCTAATAAAAAAAAACGCATCCAAATCGGTTCATCCGTTTGGGAGCTACGATGCCACAGACAGACACACCCATACACACATACAACCCACACGTTAAACTTATAATACCCCTCTTTTTTCGAAGGGGGATAAAAATAGCGATTGTCGAAAATTTTCCGACAGTTTCCAACACCAAATATTGTTGTCGTATTACTCACTATCGGATCATCGCTTCAGCGAAAGTTATTCACTAACTTTATCGTTTTCTCTCGGTACATAAACCTGATTGTTTCCAGTTTTATGAAACGCAAACAAATCTCAAGTTAACTGCTCATGTTATTGCTCGTTTCATTACTATTTGACGTCTCTGCCTACCCCTTAGAGATATCATTTCAGCATACTTTATGTGGCACACTGACTTGGCCGTAAAAGTATTTTTAATAAATTTTACTTCAGTTCGAATTCTAAATTTAAAACTGTAACGGTTTAGATTCTAATCTTGAAATCGTGAAAAACTGAGGAACGATTTTAAATTTAGACATTTACACCGTTGACCTACCACCAACCGGTTCTGTAGGTCATTTATTCACAGAACCGGGAAAAATGTGGAACGCACATTCCCTAGCCATGTATTTTCTCCCAATTGTATACTGGGGTTTTTCAAAAGGGGCGTGAAAAGAGCGTGTCAGGCCGGTATGGCATTCAGGTTATTCGCCAACCCCGCGTGCATCACAGAATGTCCTTTAGCATCGTAAGACATCTACTAAAATCTACTCGTAGGTAGGTATAACAATGATATATGTCGCGCTATTCATAAAAAAATTGCGATATGTTGATTTAAAAAAAACATTTTTGACACTGACACGGTTGGCTACATCACCTACTACATCCGTGATGTCAGCCCATAACACCTTGGTGAAGTAGGTGCCATGGCCAGTGCTTCCCTTCGGTCGTGCCGGCTACACTGAACTATTTAAATAGCCGTTTCGACCGACCTTTCATTCATTGCGGTGGTATCAACCCGGGCGGGTTAAACCCTACCACCTAGTAAGGTAAGAAGGGAAGGGACCTACTACAGGTTTACGTGGAATCCGAACCACGGTTAGTCTCCAACAACGGTCGAGCGGCCACCCGGTTATGTAAACTGGCAATGTTTTTTATATGAAATCTGGTACTTGCGTTGCTACAATACCTGCTACAGCCTCCCATATTAACTTTCGTTCCAGACGGAGCTGGGTGGCATGTCCTTTACTAGGTGGTTGACTCAAATTGTAGCCGACCGGATTGGTACCGCCGTACTGAGCGTAAAATGACCGCATAGCAGCCTTGGCTGTGTTCTCCACTAGACCAGTATAGTGTAGCCAGCAATCTGAATAGATGTCCCCGGAATGGTACCTTATCGGTGGTGATACTGGCTTGTCGGAGCATGCGTCCTGGCCGCTCTGACTCAGCCTGTCATACCGGATTACATGAGAAAATAAATAATATCGTGTGGGGCCGGTACTTAAATAAAGTACCGTGTGGGGCCCGTACTTAAAAGCCCCACTGCATCTCTCCCCGTGCATGTCGTAAGAGGCGACTAACGGATAAGGACAAGATACTGCGCTAAAGGGCGACAGGCTTGCCACTCTCACCTTGGCGCAGTCTTTCCACCTCGTCATGCAGCAGGTGGGTTCTTCGTGCCTTACTTGCTGCTTGATAGTTGTCTTGTCCTTATACTGTGCTAAACGTGGTGCTCGGTGTTGTGCTGTAATTTACCAGAGTCCTTATAGCACAACACCGATTACTCTGCTTACCCTGATTGTCGGGATACAGCGTGTTTAGTGTTTATTGTATAATTTCATCCACAGGTAGGTAACCTACGCTTGGACATGTCGAAAATTCCGCCAGTTCTAAATTCAATGCGAAGAAGAACTGACAAACAAACTTCGCAAGTCACAATGTTTTGTTAGTACCTTATAAGTATTATATTATAGTAACTTATAAATAATTAACCCATACTACCGCTCACAAGAGCATTCATATTTACAGCATAAACACGAATACTGAAGAATCTGACCACTCTGCCTATTTAAATTACCTATATCTGGTGTATAGTGCCATCGTCAATTTGATACTTAAATATATCAAGTCAATTCAACAAATATTAGTAAAAGTTTATTACAAAGAAATGTAATAAATAAGTCATGTTAAAAATCTAAAGATACAAAGTGTATCCAATTGTCAAGTTATTTAGTGGGAAAAACAGTAGTCAGATTCTCAGATAAAATTATGGTCAGCTAAAGCATCCTTAATAGTGTAATAACTCTTTTCAATTAACATTTGTTTAATTCTTCGTTTAAAATTATTATCTTCTAATTGTTTTATGTTAGAAGACAGTTTATTGTAAAATCTAACACTATTACAAATAAAGCTTTTTGGGGTTTTAGATAATCTATGTCTTATTATTTGTACATTATTCTTACACCGTGTATCATAGTTATGATTGTCGGAATTAAGAGAGGAATCATGAATATATTTTCTGGCATAGCATATGTTCTGGTAAACATATGCACTTGGTAATGTCATGTCATGATTCCTAACTCCCCGAACGCTGTCCTACAAGTATCTCTAGTTTTCATATTCAAGATGTACCGCAAGGCCCTCTTCTGTAATAAAAATATTCTATTTGAATCTGCTGCATTTCCCCAAAACATATGGCCATATGACATGATGCTCTCAAAATAAGCATGATAAACCGTTTTTGCAGCATGAGCTCCGCCTAGTGCTATGTATGTATAAATAATATGAATAAAATCTCACCGCGCCCAAAAAAATCGGTTCACTATATTCAGAGATATTTGCGCGTGACCGACTGACAGCAGATAGACACCAGAGTGATCTCGTAAGGGTCATTTTTCGCATTTTGCGACGTGACCCTAAACATTGCGATATTTGGGCGACAGGCTGGCGACCTCTAACCTTGGCACGGTCCTGCCATAGAGTCATTCAGCAGGTGTGTCTTCTTCCTTGTTCTAATATTCTTTCAAGTGCTAGGCTATTTAAATCTTTAGTGCTAGTAATATATCATATTTCTTATGTCTTTCTTCGTTCTGTTTTATGGTACGAGTTGTTCCACGTTTTGTCATGCCATTAGCTTGAGAATAAGTTTATGACATTGTTAAACTGTTCTGTTCACTTCCCAATTCTCAAGCTAACTTCCGGAAAAGCATAAAGATGCTAGATAATGTTTAGTTGCGAGAGTGAGAACAAATAAAGTGTATATGGATTTGCCACTTTTGACGGGACTTTCGTCATACATCTGTATCTGAAACTGAACTGGAGATACTCTTGAAAGCTGAAAATATTTATAATTTAGCTTTACGTAATTTTTGCATTTATAGAAAAACATAATTATTCAGGTTGTCACAGAGTAAGAAAGACGCGCTAGGGAAAACGGCCGAATCGCCCGCTGTTCTGTGGGTACAGACAAAATTATTTCAATGTAGGTAATTAAGGAATTAAATATTGTTTCTACATATATACATACCACACGCTGTATCCCGACAATCGGGGTAAGCAGAGCAATCGGTGTTGTGCTGCAAGTAATCTTGTAAATTACAGCACAACACCGACCACCACGTTTAGCAATGTATTCGGACAAGATAACCATCAAGCAACAACTAAGGCACGAAGACCCACCTGCTGCATGACTCGGTGGAAACCCCGTTCCAAGATGAGAGGTGGCTACCCTGTCGCCCTTTAGTACGGCATCTTATCCTTATCCCTTAGTCGCCTTTTACGACGTGCACGGGGAGAGATGCAGTGTGGCAATTTTTTTTAAGTACCGGCTCCACGCGGTAAAAACATATAAGATTATAATGTTATATGTTTTGTACCGCGATAATTATCGATAATGGAACAAAGTACATAATAGGGACCAACAGACATAGCCTCCGCTGAACACAGAATGTAGGTTTTTTTCACGTTTATTTCAAATTTAAATGGCTCTAATGAAGAAATCCAATTAAATTGAATAAAATTCCATATTTCTCCATTTCTCCTTTCATTTCGACTTCTAAAAATACTCACCCGATAGATTCTCGTCTGATATTAGAATCTGTACAAAACTATTTTATACGTGATTCAAATCTCGAATAAAACCGTTTTGTGGTTCAGTTTATTTGGGTGCGGTTGCGCGGGCGTCGCGAGACAGTCAATATATCTTATTTTACGACTAGCCATCGATGTCTTAAGGCCAAGAGCGTCTTTGTGGCAAACAAATGTTAGTCAGTCAGCGTGTAAGCCACTGCTGGACATACACATCTCCAATTTTCCCAAATACCGTTTTCCCGTCCACGGCGGCGGCGGCGGCGGTGGCCGCCAGTGTAGGACACGGTTACCCAACGGTCGCCGCCTAGTCGGCTGACGTGCCCAGAAGGCCCAGATCACTGTCATTGAGCTAAAAAAAAAAAAACCCGGCCAAGTGCGAGTCGAACTCGCGCACCGAGGGATTATCGCTTCGAGTATCTTCCGCATATCTTCCGTATCGCTATGTCATGGTCAGCGCCACTCACGCCATCTATGGTGTGTTTTAAAATTCATGATTAGTTAAAATGCTTTATATCGGTAGCTGGCGCGCATACACTTTTTAGTTTTAGTTTATTGTGTGGGAGCCCTATGAATTTTTTACTTTTTCTTATTTTTATTTGTTGTTATATCGGCCATAATAACACATATTCTGTGAAAATTTCAACGGGCTGCCTATTACGGTTCGAGAGATACAGCCCTCGGACAGACGGACAGACAGACAGACAGACAGACGGACAGACAGGCAGATCGCGTAGGCTGAGTAATAGAGTCCCGTACGACGGATACGGAACCCAAAAAAATTACTACTTATATTGAATTTTTGTAGACAAATGGCCGTCTTTCGCCCATGCGTCGCCCATCTTCATTCAAGTGGCGGCTCTATCATTCGAAATTCGAATTGATCAAGACGGCGGCTGCGCTTGTAATAAGGAAAATACTTCATTCAATTTGACAGCTGTTGTGCCAGTTAGAACACTATTTGAATTTCGAATGCTTGGCGGTCTTGTTTTCGGTACCTCGCCATTTAGTTCGGACCACATATCAGCGAAGCGAATATAGCGCAATGTATCCATGGCAAGCGCTGCGTTCGATTGGCCGTCGCTAGTGTTGCTCTTTCCCAGAAGTCTCTGGACGGACATACAAGTACTGACAGTACAATAGCGCGGAACAGACTCTCCTTAACATAGAATGCAAAATGGTTACGGTAAAAAAAACGGTACAGTTAGTGCTTGTATATGTTTGTAGATGCGTTTATTGGTGTACCTACTCCTCTTCTTTTATTATCTTTAGCATTTGTCGGCTTTTTGAAGTTTGAAAGCTGTCTTTAAAAATAAAAAGTTAGATGTAGAGACGGAATACGCACTCGGAACATTTAAACATCTATCATTGTGCGCATAGAGGACCGACCCTGATGGTTTCGGTTATGGAAACTGACCAACGACATTCTACTTTCTGGACGGGCCCTCGTCATACATTTTACCGGTAGAAAGGTGCGATTGCAGTTCTTCTATATATTGCCAATATTTAAAACAGCGTAAGTGCGCGAGCGCCTCATACATCACGTTACGTTTCCGCTCTGTGAACGTCGATAGAGTAAGACGGTTAAATGGCAATTTGATACGAATAAAGGAGAGACAACGATTGGAGAGGGTGCCGAATGCTCACCAATAGCGCGCCTCAATTCGGACCGTTGTATGCCACTTCCCGATAATTTAATTCGTTGAAACTGACACGGTTAGCTACAACATCGCCTGCTACATCCGTGATGTCAGCCCATAACACCGGGTGAAGTAGGTGCCATGTCAGGTGCTTCCCTTCGGTCGTGCCGGCTACACTGAACTGGACGGAAAACACAAACTATTTAAATATCATTTTAGTCAGCCTCGGTAGCTCAGTGGTACGGTGTCAGTACTTGGATGGGTGACCGCTAGACCGTTGAAGGCTGACCGTGGTTCGGATTCCACGTTAAACTGTAGGTCCCTTCCCTTCTTACTTTACTAGGTGGTAGGTTTTATCCCGGCTGGGTTGGTATCACCGCGTTGAGCGAAACGTCCGGTCGAAACGACTATGTAAATATTTCGTGTTTCCGTCCAGTTCAGTGTAGCCGACGTGAAATGAAGGGAAGCACTGACATGGCACCTAGTTCACCCGGTGTTATGGGCTGACATCACGGATGTTGTAGGTGATGTAGCCAACGCGTCAATTAAAAAAAAAACGACCTTTCATTCAGTGCGGCGCGGCGGTACCAATGCGACTTAGATGCGGCTCTTGCCAATGCGTCTCATCTCCCGAAAAGCAAAGCCGTGGTCACGGTTTTTTTTATGTTCAGCCTTTTTCCTGGCACGCACTAATCACACCAAAATGCTCGACTAAAACAGAGTACTTTTAGTTTTGTGACCTATGTTACGACTTATGTCGTTAAAGGCGGATGTAACAACGATCTATAAAAGCGTAACAAGGTAACAAATAGGGGGGGATTTTCTGTGTAAGGGCGATAGTAATTAGGAACGTGGGAAGTGAAAGGCCTGTTCTTTTTATTTGTTTTAATTAAGTAAAAAAGCTGTAAGTGCGTGTCGGACGCTGACGCATATTAGCAAACTGCACTATGGGAGTTTTCAGCGAAACGTTACAAAAACGACATGCGCCGCCTCAACATTAGGTTAGGGTTAAATTATAGAACTTAACATAGAAATTAACCCTGGTTTTTTTTTAAACCACCAAAACAGTCATTTTGATAGTTCTTAGTTAATAATCTCTGTTTGGGGAGAAAACTCGCATAGTGCAGTTTGCTAATATGCGACGCTGACGTGACCAGACCATGCGGGTTTACATAAAAAAAGGTTTCAATCAATCAACTCGCGCAATTAGTGACCATGCGGGTTTACATAAAAAAAGTTCTCAATCAATTAATCAAATATACTTTAGTGTACACCATAAAAAGGAACACATAAGGCGAGTTTAAGGCAATGCAGCATTCTTTACTAACTAACCTTTGGGATGTGGATAGGGCGGACAATGCGGTGCAAAATTAAAGTGTGAAAAATAAAACTATTAAATAAATGGACTCAAACATATAAATAGATACATACATAATATATATATACTATAAGGTATGCATGCACATATTATATTTATGTATTAAATACATATTATACAGGGTGTTTCAGGATAGGTTTTCGTAACTTCAGGGTTCGAAAGGGGTCCATATTTGAAGACGAAGAAGTCAAGGTCATTTTATAGTACTTTTTGGTGAAACTAGTTTCATCGAGATTTGGTGGGTAATTTATGTCTTGTGAATGATATTTTGTCTAGATTAAGACATCACATTTTATACAGTTTGTTTCAGGATAGGGTTTCGTAATTTCAAGGGTTTTCCCAGATTCGGTCATTTTATAGTACTTTTTGGTGAAAATTTCAGCAAGTTTTGGTCGACGGTTAACGTCCGCCTTTATTAAATAAAAATGACTTAACTCGTGGATAGAAATGGCTGTGTTGCATACTTAACTAGTAGAATTGAACTGCATATAGGTAAATTCCAAACACTGAAGTTCAATGACATCAAAAGAAAAAGGGGACTGGACTAGGTCATTGCACTCCCTAGACCTAGAAAGCACTGTTGCCAAATCTCCCCATACTCACTGTCCATCAAGTTTTTATTCGAACTTCAAATTTTTGTAAGAAAAAAAAAAACGGAATTTCAATTTGAGTAATAAGGATTTTTTTCTTCTAAGTAATAATGAGTACTTTCAATTTCTGAAGTTTCTCAAGCCTATTCTGTAAAACAGTCTGTATATGCGAGAAGAGAAGAAGAGATGGTCGGAAATTATGTATCATGCGAAATTGATACCCGGGCGACTTCACTGATGTTGTTTGAAGACATGAAGTATATTCAGCTGATTGGTTAAACAGCTTCGCATGTTTGTCGCTCAGTCGCTTGAACCCGGGGTGTTGCCCCTGAAGGCCTGACGTTCGTACGTATCACATTAGCATCCTTGTGGGCAGTGGCTTGGGGCAAATATTTTGTGAAAATAACTTGTGGTCGATGGCCTGGGAGAGAAATTCTAAATTTATGGCTTGCATTTGTCCGCGAACCGCGGTGTGACCCGGTAGGTACGTACCTACTTGTTCCCCCGCAAATAGGTATTACATTGTCGAAAAAAATATGCATTTTCCGGTAATTTATGGATTAATATCTACTAACCCTATAAAAATATAAATTTTAGCTTTAGAAACCTAGGAGAACAGGGGATGGGGAAATGTTTTGTTTGACTACTGAACTTGTAAAAACAATATTTTTAGAATTCTTACAGCAGTTAACTCTTTCAAATGATACACTACAGTCTACACCCACACTTTTAATTTTTTTTATGACATGAAGGTCATTAAGCTTTTTATTGAGTCGTCACTTAGACAAAAATAAAAAACAGGAATGTAGATTCGACTGCCCTTATTAAAAAAAAAATAATTGTAAAAATGGGATAAGGTTTAGGGGGTAAAAACATAAACCCCTAAAGACAATTTTGTATGGAGAGCGAAGCAACATACAACGTGTCCCAAGCCAAAACTCAACGACAAGCGGGAACCAGGGAGTAGGCCAGTTTATGAATACCCAGGGGAAAATGAGAAAAAAAATCTGAATCATTTGTTTTTTATGATATGAACATTTTTTGAAAAACGTTTCGTACAACATTTTTTGGTACTGCGACTACAAATTTGCAAATATAATTGTATTTTTTTTTTATTTATAGTCTAAATAACTCTGCTATTGATCAGTATCCCAAATAAAACCAAAATGCCCATAGTTTTATCCCAAAAACTATTAAGTAAAATTTCTAAAAATGCTCATATCATAAAAAACAAATGACTCCGATTTTTTTTCTTATTTTTCCCTGGCTAGTCATAAACTGGCCTACTCCCTGGTTCCCGCTTGACGTTGAGTTTTGGGACACGTTGTATTATGTGAATGCTGTCAAGCATTGCGCGTTTCCACCAACGTACTCGCAGTGTTTCCACGATGCGACATGCGGCGCGGTGGGCGTCTATTGCCGGCCAACAGTCGACACTCTATTGACTATTCCACTTAGCTAGATTAGCCGGTACGATCGCTGCGTGATGAAGACATTAGCGCTCCGTGTTGACACACGCTGTTTGAACTGTAGCCACTTAAAATATCTTTCGCCTGAATTCGCCTCACTGCGTATTTGGATGTGAGGCCGGGGCGATTACCTGTTAAGTACCTTGCTCAAGGTCTGACAACTGGGGCGGGCGTCATAAAATGGGCAAACCATAAAGGGTGAAATCGATTAAGCGACTATTTAAGAGCTCGCCTCCGCAGCTTCGGCTTTTTGGTCGCCTTCGGCGACCAGCCTCAGCCGCTCCGGCTTACACGGGTGCCTGCGCTTTGTTACAGCGGACGGGGGCTGCACTCCCTCCGCGCCTCCGGCTTATAAAAAACACTCTAGGGAATAGCCATACTAACAGGTTATGTCGGGGCGGTGAATTTTGTACAAAATTTTAAATTTCAATAATATTTGGATATCTTTAAAAAAAAATTTCCAAAAGTATAAGTCTCCGACAAAAAAATCTTTTTGCTAATAATTCCTTAGACCCTCACCTACCATTCCCAGCTACCAGCAATCTTTTACTAAACCCGCCTCTTTTACAGCGCACCCCTAAATTTCTCTAGTGTTATATGAACTTTTAAAAACAAATTGAAGTTTGCTCTATTGTTCTAGGTGCGCAGTTCGGCCTTGGCCTCGCCCTTAATGACTTCCTTTCTTCGAGAGAGCATTTCGTCCTAAAGACTTACTTTCGAGGAAGTACATCTTACTATACATAGCTCGGCCTCCGGTAGCGAGGAAGGCGTGTCTCCATGTGAGGATGGACCCCGGTCACGACTGTGATAAATTTAACGCTATTGACAATCGACATGGTGGCGACTGATTCTTAAATACTTGATCACGCACGTTGTTGTCGGTTTCCGAACGACACACTAGGTACCGGGCGGTAAATAATTGAACATCGAGCTTTAGAAAGAGACAATCCGGTTGTAGAGCGATGTCTCTGTCGCGCAGAGACGTGCGAGTTCGTGCGACAGAGACGACGCTCTACAGGTTTTTTTTTTATTTTTTTTTATTTTATTTTTTTTTTTTTTTATGGAAACTGACACGGTTGGCTACATCACCTACAACATCCGTGATGTCAGCCCATAACACCGGGTGAACTTGGTGACACGTCAGTGCTTCCCTTCGGTCGTGCCGGCTACACTGAACTGGACGGAAAACACAAACTATTTACATAGCCGTTTCGACCGACCTTTCATTCAGTGCGGTGGTACCAACCCGGGAGGGCTAAACCCTACCACCTAGTAATATAAGAAGGGAGTCATATCCCTTAGTCGCCTTTTACGACATACACGGGGAGAGATGCACGTAACAGAATATGTGTTATTATGGCGGATATGCCATGAAATAATAAAAAACCGGCCAAGTGCGAGTCGAACTCGCGCACCTTGGTTCCGTATCGCCATGTCATGGTCAGCGCCACTCACGCCACCTATGGCGTGTATGATGAAATGCTTCATATTAGTTAAAATTCATGATTAGTTAAAATGCTTCATAATATTTCCGGTAGATGGCGCGAGCGCGCACACACTTTTTAGTTTCTTCTATGGTAACCCCCGTGATTTTTTTTTATTTTCTTATTTTCATTATTTGTTGTTATATCGGTCATAATAACACATATTCTGTGAAAATTTCAACGGGCTACCTATTACGGTTCAAGAGATACATACAGCCAACAGACAGACAGACAGACAGACAGACGGTATAGGCTTAGTAATAGGGCCCCGTATCGGATCCGGAACCCTGAAAAGGCAAAAAGTAAAAAAAAATAGTGGTTCCCATACAAGAAACGTACTAAGAATCGATTAGTACATATTCACGTTACGAAATAATAGATGGCGCTACAGGTAGTTTGAAGCTACCTAGTGATTTTGAAAAGATTTTAAAAGAGGATTTTCACTTTTAACCCTTCCTGTGCCTATAAAACATGCGTTATGGTGCTAACACAGAGAAACACAAACATACCCGCAGTCATTAAACGCGAATGAAAAGAGTAAACTTGATTGATGTTACGTTTTAAATGAAAACATTCGGCGCGTGCGCGAAGCGAGAGCGTTTTCCCCTTCCTGTAATCACTGTTAGTTCTTCAGCGTGTACAGTCGGTTGCAAAATTGGAAATACACGGGTAAAAAAAATCATACATTAAAAATGAACTCAACAAAACAAAAAAAAGTATTACATTTATGTTTTTTATTATTTTTCAAAAACACAAGCGGCTTAAAAATGTAAAATAAAATTTAGACAGAAAAATAGATAAGCTTGACATTATGTCTAACTAAAGTAACACATTAATAAATATCAAATATAAAAATACAATATAGGTTAGGTTAGAAGATGCGAACCTAACCTAACCTATATAATATGTACTTGAAGACAAATCTAACGAGCCCAAACACGATGGGCTTATCATGTGTAGTTTAGGAGTTCCTATGGCTTCCTTCCGGCTTCATAATCAGGACCCTGGAAATAACATATGACTAGAGTACTTGCGAAGACAAATCCAACGAGCCCAAACACGATGGGCTTATCATGTGTAGTTAAGGAGTTCCTATGGCTTCCTTCCGGCTCCATTATCAGAACCCAACTAACAAACTAACAAAGTCACCCGGGGATCTGCAGAGCCGTGATTTGATTTTTCACAATTTATTTCATACATTTGGATATTCCTCCTCGCTCTCCACGCTGTTGCACTTCCAAAAGTCGATTTCACACTCTCAGCGAAAATCGGAAAAATTTGAGGGACCACTTACAGCATGAACCATCATCGATAGACGAATGCTTTTTTTTTTAAATATAGCCCAAAGTCCAAATCTAAACAGGTTAATTTTTATTTTTCGATATCACATTTAGTTTTTGAGATATACGAGATTTAGTTCGAAAAAATAAATAGAATTTTTCACATTTTTGCATTAAAAAATTGCATAACCATCTTGTAGCCCTAGCCGATACGCGTCTTTGGAGCCCTCAACCACTCGCGTAGCCCCAAAACTCGCGACACCAGGACGATTTCACACTCTCAGCGAAAATGGGGGGCTATACTGAAGCGATCGAAAAAACATTCGCGTCTTCCAAAAACACAGACTATAGGTGTGAGGGAAGGTCAATCAAAGGTGAATGAGGGAAGGCCCCTTCCTTCCCGCACCTAAGCGACGTGTGTTAACAGTCATACTGTATTCTGTTTACAGCGTGTAATGTTCTTGTATACCTAGGTGTGTAAGTTTACGATATCTCATTCATGTAATTTCGTCGCCGCTGATTACAAATTGTATGAGCCGCCTGCACTATTCTTGTTTTCGGGACTAATTTAACACATATGGCGCTAAGAGATATTTATTCTCGGTCCTTACTTACTTGCGTACGGCGCTTCGATCTGTCGTGGATTGCATCATCATCATCATCATCATCATCAGCCTGTATCGGTCCACTGCTGGACATAGGCCTCTCCTAAGGCACGCCACCACACGCGGTCTTCCGCTCTTCTCATCCATCCACTCCCGGCTACCTTTTTTAGGTCATCTGTCCACCTAGCCGTGGATTGCATAATACATTTTATTATGCTGTTACAAACATCTACGTATTTACATACATACATACATATACATATCCCACACGCTGAATCCCGACAATCGGGGTAAGCAGAGTAATCGGTGTTGTGCTGCAAGAACTCTGGTAAATTGCAGCACAACACCGACCACCACGTTTCGCAAAGTATTCGAACAAGATTAAATCGATCAAGCAGCAAGTAAGGCACGAAGACCCACCTGCTGCGGTGGCGAGCCTGTAGCCCTTTAGCACGGCATCTTGTCCTTATCCCTTAGTCGCCTTTTACGACATGCACGGGGAGAGATGCAGTGGGGCTATTCTTTTTAAGTACCGAACCCACACGGTACATCTACGTATTTTTCCCTATAAACTCATTTTCAAGTATCGAAACATTTCAATTCACTTACTGGGAGAAATTATTGCGTAGAGGAAGTCCATCCTGCCAACTCACATATTCGAGCTATTAAAAAAATCCGCCTTAAAATTTTCATAACCTTCACACTGCTCTGTCACACCAGTGTGAAGGTTAGGAAAATTATTTCCCAGCTTTCACATTAGTGTTAACTAACGAGCCCTTTTCATTGTATGTCACATGGTGCACTAAAAAAAATGTTTTTTAAGTTCTAATTTGTTCCCCAAAATTGACCCCCAAAATCTAAATGACTGACTGACTGACTCCGTAATTGGGTCATCAAACTCTGTATGTGTACCAAATTTCTAATGTACCAAAACTCTGTATATGTACCAAAACACTGTATATGTACTTTTTTCGTCCAGTAGATTAGGAGAAAATAAGCTGCGAAAGACGGACAGACAGACAGACAGACGGACACAAGAGTGATCCTATGTTCCGGTTTTTCCTCTTTTGTGATAGGTACGGAAGCCGAAAAATATTTCAATCAAACACAATTTAAAAAGTTTTAATTTTAACCCTCGGTCCGTGGAGCAGTGAAGCCAAAAGCTTCTTGAAGAGGCTTGGGCCTCTGCTGGTGGACGCAACTGGCGTCCCGCAATCAAGGGCCTACTTCATTCAAAGGATAAGCCTTGCCATCCAGCGGGGTAATGCAGCAAGTGTTCTAGGAACATTTGAAAATGCCCCTTTTGATAGTTATTTTAATGTTTGTTAGGTAGGTTTATTTCTTTAGTTATTAGTATTACTTTTTTGTTATCTATACATATAATAAAATCGTTAAATTAATAATCTCTCTTTGTTTACGCTTTGTTTAAAAAATACGCGCATCACGCAAAAACCACTGAACGGAATTTGACGAAACTTTGTATAGTGACAGTGTATATCCCGGATTAACATAATAAACAAAAAAATATAATAAAAATTAAAATTATTATAAAATTTAAATGTCAAGTTGACAACGGAGAACTGACATCTCGACGTGAGCTGGCCGGTGACAAAATGTTTGATAAATAAAAAAATAATAATTGAAGTCGAACTTATGTCGCTGTCATAGGTGCAATTTATATTTCTGTTGCCCGCGGCTTCGCTCGCGTGAAATTCGTATTTAAAAAAAAGAAAGTAAGTAACTAAAGGCGGAACCGAAAGCGGATCTTCGCTCACGTAAACGATATTCTTTCTCGATGAAAGTAACTAAGGGCGAGGCGGAAGACGGAGCTGAGTTCAGGACGAAGAAAAACATTCTTTCTTGAATGAAGTAAGTAACTATGGGCAAGCCGCAGGCCGAGCTGCGTTCAGGAAGAAGCTAAACCATCTTGAAGAAAGTAAGTAACTAAGGCGAGGCCGAAGGCCGAGCTACATTCTGATAAATAATAAACCATCACGAAGAAAGCGAGTAACTAGGGCGAGGCCGAAGGCCGAGCTGCGTTCAGGAAGAAGCTAAACCATATTGAAGAAAGTAAGTAACTAAGGCGAGGCCGAAGGCCGAGCTTCGTTCTGATAAATAATAAACCATCTCGAAGAAAGGAAGTAACTAAGGGCGAGGTCGAAGGCCGAGCTGCGTTCAGGAAGAAGATAAACCATCTTGAAAAAAGTAAGTAACTAAGGCGAGGCCGAAGGCCGAGCTACATTCTGATAAATAATAAACCATCTCGAAGAAAGCAAGTAAATAAGGGCGAGGCCGAAGGCCGAGCTGCGTTCGGGAAGAAGCTAAACCATCTCGAAGAAAGCAAGTAACTAAGGGCTAGGCCGAAGGCCGAGCTGCGTTCAGGAAGAAGGTAAACCTTCTTGAAGAAAGTAAGTAACTAAGGCGAGGCCGAAGGCCGAGCTACGTTCTGATAAATGATAAACCATCTCGAAGAAAGCAAGTAACTAAGGGCGAGGCCGAAGGCCGAGCTGCGTTCAGGATGAAGCTAAACCATCTCGAATAAAGTAGGTAACTAAGCGATATTAAGATTGAGTTAAATTAATTTAAATTTTATTATAAAGTCCACGCTTCTAACGGCAAACATACCGTGCATCCTAAAACCTTGCGGTTATTCCCGGCTGGATGGCAAGAGGCCCGATGGTATCACCTTAGTTCCATTGGCTAAGGGTAGGTCTTTGATGTGGGACGCCATTTGTGTTCTCACATTGGCTCCAAGTCACGTTCGGGCATCTTCAAGAGCAGCCGGCGCGGCCGAGGCCTGGGCGGACAGCCTCAAACGCAATAGATATTATAGAGATATAATTCAAGATTTCGAATTTGTTGCGTTTGCGGTTGAAACCCTCGGTCCTTGGAGCAGTCATTGAAGCCAAAAGCTTCTTGAAGAGGCTTGGGCCTCTGCTGGTGGACGCAACTGGTGTCCCGCAATCAAGGGCCTACTTCATTCAAACGGTAAGCTTTGCCATCCAGCGGGGTAAAGCCGCAAGTGTTCTAGGAACATTTTAAAACGCCCCTTTTATGATAGTTATTGTAATGTTTGTGAGGTAGGTTTTAATTATTTAGTTATTAATATTACTTTTTTATATTTTATTAAATAAATAGATGGAGTAAATGATATTATATGCTATCGAAGAAAGGAAGTCATTTAGGGCGAGGCCCGAAGGCAGAAGAAGGTTTTTGGTTTACCTGGACGCAGCTCGGCCTTCGGCCTCGGCCTTCGGCCTCGCCCTTTCGCCTCGCCCTTCGTTACTTACTTTCTTCAAGAAGGTTTATGGTCTTCCTGAACGCAGCTCGGCCTTCGGCCTCGCCCTTAGTTACTTACTTTCTTCGTGAAGGTTTATTGTCTTCCAGAATGCAGCTGGGCCTTCGGCCTCGCCGTTAGTTGCTTACTTTATTTGAGAAGATTTATCGTTTACCTGAACGCAGCTCGGCCTTCGGCCTCGCCCTTAGTTACTTAGATTCTTCTTTGAAATACGAATTTCACGCGAGCGAAGCCGCGGGCAACAGCTAGTTTATTAAATAAAATTTCAAACTTAATTAAACATTTTATGATGGCCACTTGAAAAACCCCATAATATTTTTTTCACTTAAGTACCTACTATGTAAATGTCTCTAATCGTTGAATACGGCATTATTAATCTATTTTCGAGTGGCTTTATGGCATCCGATAAGGTGGAATTAAAACTCTGCTTATGTATACATTTTTAGATGTTAATTCCTGAGAGACTACGAAAACAAGTGAGTTAAAATGAGGTTTTAGAAGGCATTGCCCTAATGACCTAAGTAATAATATATATCTTCTATATAAATAAAAATTAAATACTGTTCGTTGGTAAGCGCATCACTTGAGAACGGCTGAATCGATTTGGGTAATGTTTTAATGTTCGTAATTCATAATAGTCCGAATAAGTTTTTTTTGAGCCGTGAGCAAAAAGTCACGCAAAGTGAAGCCGCTGGCAAAAGATAGTTTATAATTTTAGTTTAAAATTTTTATTAAAATAAAAATTTTGCAAATCTCACAACACTGGCGATACAAGTGACTTATCTTGTACTGTCAACAAGGTATTATGTTTTGCTGTACTACTTGTACTGTCAACGAGGTATTATGTTTTACTGTACTACTCGCACTGTCAACAAGGTATTATGTTTTGCTGTACTACTTGTACTGTCAACGAGGTATTATGTTTTACTGTACTACTCGCACTGTCAACGAGGTATTATGTTTTACTGTACTACTTTTACTGTCAACGAGGTATTATGTTTTACTGTACTACTCGCACTGTCAACAAGGTATTATGTTTTGCTGTACTACTTGTACTGTCAACGAGGTATTATATTTTACTGTACTACTCGCACTGTCAACGAGGTATTATGTTTTACTGTACTACTTGTACTGTCAACGAGGTATTATGTTTTACAGTACTACTTGTACTGTCAATAAGGTATTATGTTTTGCTGTACTACTTGTACTGTCAACGAGGTATTATGTTTTACTGTACTACTCGCACTGTCAACAAGTATTATGTTTTGCTGTACTACTTGTACTGTCAACGAGGTATTATGTTTTACTGTACTACTCGCACTGTCAACGAGGTATTATGTTTTACTGTACTACTCGCACTGTCAACGAGGTATTATGTTTTACTGTACTACTCGCACTGTCAACGAGGTATTATGTTTTACTGTACTACTTGTACTGTCAACGAGGTATTATGTTTTACAGTACTACTTGTACTGTCAACGAGGTATTATGTTTTACTGTACTACTTGTACTGTCAACGAGGTATTATGTTTTACTGTACTAATTGTACTGTCAACGAGGAATTATGTAAAACATAATACCTTGTTGTGTAATGTTTGAATAGTTTGTTTTAAAACATTCTTGCAATTTCTCGTTGTGTTTTGTCTATAGACCACCCCAAACAATACCAAGAATCAGAATAGAATGAATATGACAATGAGAAATTGGCCAAGTCCAATAGTACTGGATCGTAAAACGGCCCGGCTGATTGCTAGATTATTATGATTGTCGGTTTATGGACTGCAATTCAGTAAGCGAGGCCGTCTGGACCACCAAACTAAAATATACCAGAAGCGGCACAGCGCCATGAAGCTTATAACAGTATCCACAAAATTTTAATCCCGCTCTACTGAACTAATTTTAGGTCAGAGGCGATGCAGGAGCGCGAGGGGGGAACAACGAAGGCGCCGCGCCACCTCCCTGCGCGACCCCGTTGTTGCTGTGGTAACGGATATTCTGCGCCCGCGCCTCTCTCCCGCCAACACTTCCTCGCCAATCCCCTCTGCAGATGTGGCGAGCGTTTTGTGCACTCAGTAAATAAAAAAAATATGTCGATGGTGAATCTTGTTATTTATTTAAAAATATTGAACAAAAGTGTAGTGTTTGTATTAACAATGGATTTGCAAAACGCATACTCGGTGAATAAATTGGGATGCTGGACCTTGACTTTTAGTTAAAAACGAATGCCATAATCAAAGATTTTACGAAGTAAAACGCGATTTCACGTTCATAAATACATGAAAACAGGATATCAACAAAGAGTGTCAAAACGAGCTGCGGAAGCCACTGGAGTATCAGAACGACTGTACATTAAATGAAGGCAATAAAAATGTTAACAAAAGTATAAATTAAATTAAACTTTAAATAATAGACATTGCTTGCGCGAGCCCAAGATGCGAGCGGAAATAAAAAATTTGAGCATGATGAATAAAGAATAAAGAATGTATTGACAATGGCGGGCGTTACCTACCGAGTGTGATTTTCAAAATTATGAACTTATGTTTTTTTTTATGGAAACTGACACGGTTGGCTACATCACCTACAACATCCGTGATGTCAGGCCATAACACCGGGTGAACTAGGTGCCATGTCAGTGCTTCCCTTAGGACATGCCGGCTACACTGAACTGGACGCAAAAAACAAACTATTTACATAACCGTTTCGACCGACGTTTCATTCAGTGCGGTGGTACCAACCAGGGCAGGGAGGGACCTACATAGTAATGCAGCAGACTCAAATAGAATATTTTTATTACAGAAGAGGGCCTTGCGGTACATCCTAAATATGAAAACTAGAGATACTTGTAGGACAGCGTTCGGGGAGATAGGAATCATGACTTTACCAAGTGCATATGTTTACCAGAACATATGCTATGCCAGAAAATACATTAATGATTCCTCTCTTAATTCCGACAATCATAACTATGATACACGGTGTAAGAATAATGTACAACTAATAAGACATAGATTAGCTAAAACCTCAAAAAGCTTTATTTGTAATAGTGTTAGATTTTATAATAAACTGTCTTCTAACATAAAACAATTAGATGATAATAATTTCAAACGACGGATTAAATTAATGTTAATTGAAAAGAGTTATTACACTATTAAGGATGCATTAACTGACCGTAATTTTATCTAAGAGTTTGACTACTGTTTTTTCCACTAACAAACTTTGACAATTTGACATTTGGATACACTTTGTATCATTAAATTTTTTTTTTTTTATATGACTTATTACATCTCTTTGTAATAAATGTAAACTAATTTTTATTTATTTTTTGACTTGATATAATATGAAGTATCAAAATTGACGATGGCACTATACACCAGATATATGTAATTTAAATAGGCAGTGTGGTCAGATTCTTCAGTATTCATGTTTATGCTGTAAATATTAATGCTCTTGTGAGCGGTAGTATGGGTTATTTATTTGTAAGTTACTATAATATAATACTTATAAGGTACTAACAAAACATTGTGACTTGCGAAGTTTGTTTGTCAGTTCTTCTTCGCATTGAATTTAGAACTGGCGGAATTTTCGACATGTCCACGCGTAGGTTACCTACCTATGGATGAAATTATACAATAAACAATAAACAAATACAGTTTTACGTGGAATCCGAACCACGGTCTGTCTCCAACGGTCGAGCGGTCACCCATCCAAGAACTGACCGCGCCCAGCGTTGCTTAACAATCAATAGCAACAGTCGACTGTCTGCATCACTGAGCTATCGAGGCTGGCTACTACCGCACCCTAATTGGTAGAAAATAGCAGCAAATGTTTCTTTTCTTTATTTCTACAACCCGCGTGCGTGCGACCCACGACATATCCACAAAACCTTTATCTAGCTAGACCACAAAACCTTACAAGGATACATAAATAAACACTAGATGACGAAAATACGACACAAGCAGAGACTAGTGGCTAAGTCGTGATACACGCCGATTTAATTTACACAATTTTCAGAAAATGTGACCATGAGATATACTAACCGGCTAAACATACCCTACACTTATTTACTGTATGTTAAATTTAAACTAGAATTCTTAGAATATGGAAACGATTCTGAGCGGTTGCTCTTGAACCACAGATCGGAGGAAAATCGGCTAGTTTCCCGAATACTTTAACCAGGGTGTCTTCAATCGCCATAACAATAGGCTAGACAGCTTAGCGACAGTGCGCAAATCTGCTGGCATGGCGCCTCACTGAGCGTGGCTTCGCGAGGAGAGAGGATTTTGGCTCTGTTTACTTCCACACCGTTAGGGTATCGAACTGTCTTCCGTAGAGTGTGTTTCCCGAATCCTTTAGTCAGCCCAGCAACAGTCCGCAAATCTGCCGGCATGGCGCCTCACTGAGCGTGGCTTCGCGAGGAGAGAGGATTTTGGCTCTGTTTACTTCCACACCGTTAGGGTATCGAACTGTCTTCCGTAGAGTGTGTTTCCCGAATCCTTTAGTCAGCCCAGCAACAGTCCGCAAATCTGCCGGCATGGCGCCTCACTGAGCGTGGCTTCGCGAGGAGAGAGGATTTTGGCTCTGTTTACTTCCACACCGTTAGGGTATCGAACTGTCTTCCGTAGAGTGTGTTTCCCGAATCCTTTAGTCAGCCCAGCAACAGTCCGCAAATCTGCCGGCATGGCGCCTCACTGAGCGTGGCTTCGCGAGGAGAGAGGATTTTGGCTCTGTTTACTTCCACACCGATAGGGTATCAACTGTCTTCCGGAAAGTGTGTTTCCCGAATCCTTTAGTCAGCCCAGCAACAGTCCGCAAATCTGCCGGAATGGCGCCTCACTAAGCTTGGCTTCGCGAGAACAAAGGATTTTGGCTCTGTTTACTTCCACACTGATAGGGTATCAACTGTCTTCGGGAAAGTGTGTTTCCCGAATCCTTTAGTCAGCCCAGCAACTGTCCGCAAATCTGCCGGCATGGCGCCTCACTGAGCGTGGCTTCGCTAGGAGAGAGGATTTTGGCTCTGTTTACTTCCACATCGTTAGGGTATCGAACTGTCTTCCGGAGAGTGTGTTTCCCGAATCCTTTAGACAGCCCAGCAACAATCCGCAAATCTACCGGCATGGTACCCCACTGAGCGTTGTGTCGCGAGGAGATGTGATTTTGGCTCTGTCGACTGCACCATTGGTCCCTAGACACAGCCACCCATGTTGGTTTACATAAAAAAATTATTTGCGCTTCTATGCGTTCGTACATCTAAGTACTTTAAGCGCTGAAACCGCTAGAGAGTCGAGCTGGTGTGTGGTGTCATAGCTCGGTGGACAGCTTCCGGAAAACCATCGATTTTGGACTTGGGGGAATATAGTTGTAAACATTGACGCTGAAATTGAAATTGATGGAAGGGCACTCATTTCTCATCGCCGCGCCGCCGCCGCCGCCGGCGCTGCCGTGGTGGTGGGCTAGAAATCAAACAGGAGTCAAACGGTCAAATATTTGGATGGGTGACCGCTTGACCGTTGGGGGTGACCGTGGTTCGGATTCCACGTGAAACTGTAGGTCCCTTCCTTTCTTACCTTACTAGGTAGGTAGGGTTTATTCCGACCGGATCGAGACCACCACACTGAATGAAACGTCGGTCGAAACGGCTATGAAAATAGTTCGTGTTTTCCGTCCAGTTCAGTGTAGCCGACATGATATGAAGGGAAGCACTGACATGGCACCTATAGTTCACCCGGTGTTATGGGCTGCCATCACGGATGTTGTAGGTGATGTAGACAACCGTGTCAGTTTCCATAAAAAAAAAAAGAAACGGAATAAATTCAATTTTTTATTTTCCAATAGACAAAATTTGAAAAAAAAAAAGATTAAAATAATCAATTATGCACTGACCATAGACGAGAGCGAAGATTATCCCCGCCACAATCGGTTGTTCACGCATTTTGATCAAATGTATTCCCCAACACACTTTATATGATAAGAATTATTATTATAACGTAATTAATCATTTTATATTAAACACCAGTCACTCATCTGTTCACCATTGCCACTTAGTTAAAAGTTTACCAAAGGTAAAATGGTATTGTATTGCCAAAATGTATTTTTTGCATTTTTTGTATTTTATTTCTTGAATTAAAACTTCGTTCATTCACATAATTTTATACTTTTGAAAGAAAATCATAACATAAGATAAATACAATTCGAAAACAAATCTAAGGTTTTATTCTAAAGTTTTATTTACACCGTATCTATTCAACACTGTCAAAAATTCAAAACTGTGAAGAGCAACTCGCGAATTGTTACAGTTTTCGCGGTATTTTAAACGTATGTCACATTTTGCACAGAACACCTGTCCCGCTGGAAACGTTTTCGTCTGCCCTCCTTCCGCGACACGCGCGGGCGGTTATTTTCGAATTGTTTTTGTTATAAGTGGCGCGAAAACGCGTCCGCTCGCCCCGAATCTCTACCACTGAATGCTGCACGCACGGGAAGGACGCTACCGAAACTCCGCCCAGAAGTTAGATACGGAGCACGTGGAGAGTTCTTGTCATGTGTACAGGGTGTCCGAAAACTCGACGTCAAGCGGGAACCAGGGAGTAGGCCAGTTTATGAGTACCCAGGGAAAAATAAGAAAAAAAAATCGGAGTCATTTGTTTTTTATGATATGAGCATTTTTTGAGAAACGTTGAAAATTTACATTTTTAGGTACTACGACTACTAATTTGCAAATATAATTATTGTTAAAAAAAAAATATTGGTAGCCTAAATAACTCTGCTATTGATCAGTATCCCAAACAAAACCAGAATGCCTGTAGTTTTACCAAAAACAATATTCAGTTCAATTTTTTTCTAAAAAAATAAATGACTCCGATTTTTTTTTCCTTTTTTCCCTGGGTAGTCATAAACTGGCCTGCTCCCTGGTTCCCGCTTGACGTTGAGTTTTGGGACATCCTGTATATATTCTGTCAACAAGCGAAGAGCAAGGCCTACTGCGGAGAATTCAAAGGTGTGGAACTGCCATTGTCGTGGGTACGTGAAAATCCGTTGTCTCTGTCATAGTCTTTCGAAATCTTTCCTGTGTCGTACGGCGAAAATGTGGATCGGTATTCCGGTGAGTGTGTTCCATACCACCTATATAACTTGGGGATCTTCAAAAGCAGTTTCAGTAAATTAGACGACGACCTTTTTGTCCGCCTCATAGCTGGCATGGCGCCACTCTGAACGTGGTTTCGCGAGGAGTGGTGTTATTGGCTGATCTTCCGTTTAAGTATTGGTCACAGACACCCGCGCCGGCTATCTATAAAAATAAAAAGTCAAAAATAATTTCCGTTTACTTGCTTAAAAAGCAAAAGATCAAAAGAAGTCGGTGGACCGCTTAGTAAATTCCTGCGCAGCTCTGAGTTTTTATATTTTATTTACTTAGCGATCCCCCGACTCCTTTAAGTAAGTAAAAGGAAATTATTTTTGACTTTTGAAGGGTCGGGGGTTTAAAATTTTTTAATTAAACTTTTATTTCAAGCTTTAAAAAAAACCGCATGCAAATCAGTCAACTTTTTAAGATAATTATTTTTTTTATTACTTAATGACTTCATTATTTGATTAAAAACCTAGCTTACAACCCACGAGTCAGTAAGCCTGGAGGCGCTATACATAGGAGGACAGGGGTAGCCGCGCGTCGGCGCACACGCGCCAGCGCGTCAGTCTAGCGCCGGCGACCGATCTTAGTCTCCGTCCGCCGCTCAGGCGGAGCGAACGTGCGCGTCTGTCACAAAATGCCTCATTGTGCAGTGCTTTGGTGCAAAAAGTCGTCGAAAAATTCAAACTTGAACACAGATGGAGTCACCTTTCACGAGTAAGTACTTTCATTCAATTTGATAGCATTTTTCGCTTGAATTTCAGTAACAAACATCGGCGTAAATATGTATGGAGAGCTCTTTTCTGCTTACCCACCATAGGTCGACTATCGTGTTGGATGCAGTTAGCTCTTGTAATTTTTTTTGTTTATTGATAAATATGTATGTTAAATGTATACAGATATTTCATGCATTCTGCCTTATTGCCAAAGGACATTTCTTCTAGTCAACCTCAGCAGGTTTCCTCGTTCAATATTCGTTTATCGCGCTTTTTTCATTCAACCAGTACCTACCGGTTTTTACTTTTGAGCGACTCTAAAGGAATTAATTTCTTAGGTCATGCGTCTACCGGGAATTAGTCTTGTTATGCTTAGCATTAACAAAATTAATTCATAATGAATACCCCGTTAGCATTTAGCACTGCTAAGCGCCCTGATGAATAAAAATTAATGCTAAATGCTAAGCAATAATCACATTTAATTTTAATTAGCATTGCTGTTTCGTTCGTAAAACTTTGTTGGTTCGTTTGTTTTGGAACGCACAAAGCAATGAAGTATGTGCTATTTATCTGTGGTACTGCTAAATGCTAAATGCTATATAGCGCCTGCGCTCCGCTGCTAGCTAGCTAGCTAGCATCTAAATGCGAAATGCGATCATGCGAGTGAGGGGTCGGAATTATCATCTGTCACGTGATCATTAGTTTTGGTCATATCTACAGAACCACTGGACTTAGACCCATCGTGTTGGTACTCAATCTGAACGTCTCGATGAGATCTATCCATCTGTCACATTAACTATTGTTTTGGTCATAACTCGAGAACCACTGGTGCTAGACCCATCGTGTTGGTACTCAAACTTCAGGTCTCGGTGAGATCTATCCATCTGTCACATGAACTTTTGTTTTGGTCATAACTCGAGAACCACTGGTGCTAGACCCATCGTGTTGGTACTCAAACTTCAGGTCTCGGTGAGATCTATCCATCTGTCACATGAACTTTTGTTTTGGTCATAACTCGAGAACCACTGGTGCTAGACCCATCGTGTTGGTACTCAAACTTTAGGTCTCGGTGAGATCTATCCATCTGTTGCGCGACCATCTCTCGAGACACATGTTAGTTCTTTAGTTCTTTAGTTCAACAATAACAATGTAAATGTCAACAATGTAAACAGTAACAATGTAAATGTCGTAAATTGTGCTTTTAAATTTAATTCAATTGTTCAAAAGTTACCAAATGAAAATTTTAATATAGATACCGATCTATAAATAAACAATTAAGTAAATTATTGTTCTGTTTCAAATTTATGTTTCTATTACAGACTACACAGCCTTTCATTTGTTATTTTATTAACCCTTATATAACGAATTCACACCGTCAAACTGACAGAGAGACGCATGGTACATTTTATAAGGCTCTAGCTGCATGGCTGGTTAGTTTGTTAAAAAAGGCAAAGCCTGGAAAACCTCATTTTACCCTAAAAAAATTAAATATCCAGGTGGGTATGGCTGGTTAGTTTGTTAAAAAAGGCAAAGCCTGGAAAACCTCATTTTACCGTAAAAAAATTAAATATCGAGGTGGGTACTCATAAATTTTTTATGGTAGGGTAGATTTTCGCGAATTTTTCGCGAAGTCATATTGCAATATAATTTGTCATATCGTTGGCTAAGTAATTAGCAAATAGTTGTTAATAATATAATAATTTTTTTTTTTTGGTTACAAAACTTTTCGACTTTCTAACATGATTTTTTTAATTTTGGAAAATTCCAATAACAAATACTCCAATAAGATAATACCAATGTACGAGGTCTTACATATCATTGTTTTGGAAATTTGATGTAGATTTATAATAAAGTATCCGAGGTATCTCAGAACTTAGAACTATCGTGTTTATGCGAAAATCTGCAAATTCGAAAAATTGTGAAAGGGGCGTTGCCTTTGTTCATTTAAGAGAAAGTTATATTATTCCCTTGATGTAAAGAAGGGTTAAATATTGTTAAATCCGTTTCATCTTTTCATCGCGAATCGACACAATGAGCGACTTATTGTATGAATCCCGTTCAAACGTATGGAAGACTGGCGTCACGTGGCTACCTACTCGCTCGGCCAATCACGGCGTTCCATGCGCCGCTCCCGCCTCAGACTTCACACCCCTTTGGCGGCTACCTCGGTTCTCATACAAACGATGCCGTATTTCGTATCCAGGCTTACTGACTCGTGTTACAACCATTCCGATTAAGCCAGCTTTCCAATAAAAAAAAACCACATCCAAATCGGTACATCCGTTTGGGAGCTACGATGCCACAGCAGACACACCCATACACACACACGTTAAACTTATAATACCCCTCGTTTTTCGTCGGGTGTAAAAAAACATTTATCACTTTCCACCTGCTCCTCGCGTCAATGCCTCTTCTACAAGTAATCAATCGAATTCGTTGCCTCCTGCATACAATTAATTCGGCAGATAAGAGGATTACGTACTGTAGAATCTATTTTAATAATATTTTTTTTCAAACAATGGACGATTAAGTGTCTGTTTTCGACATTGATGATAGTACTATCATATCTTCTTACGTAGGCAATGCAGTAAGGCCATGTGGAATCATCAAAACTAATAATAAATCTGTAAGGTATGGTCATGGAGTATGTTACTTTGTTTTATGAGATACTGCGTTTGTAGACTCTATGTATGATACTAAAACTAAATTGACGATTTTTAGAAAAATTTCTATATGTATGCATGTATGTTCCTCCATAAATCTTAAACCGGTCATCTGAATTTGATGAAACTTAGTACACGCACATTTAACGTAAAGGTTCCTGTGGCATACGTGCGTGACACAGGCAGGATAGGCTAAATAAAATTCAGTTCCGGTTACGCTAAGCTGTGGCTCTCATACAAACCGAATTGTTCCGCGCGCCGAAATAAAGGCACGGTATCGGTATAACTTATTTTCTTCTTTTTAAATAAGAATTTCACGCGGGCGAAGCCGCGGGAAAAAGCTATCTATAAAGAAATGTTATCATGGCCCACCAGTAGGTAGTTTTTTTTATGTAATCCGGTACGGGTGGCTGAGTCGGAGGGGCCAAAGCACATGATTCGACCAGCCATTATCACCTCCGAGAAGGTAGGTGACATACCGGAGACTTCCCTGGATTGCTGGCTATACTGGGCTAGAGGAGAGCACAGCCGAGGCTGCTATGCGGCCATCTTACATCCAGTACCGTGGTACCAACCCAGTCGGCTACAATTTTGAGCTTTGAGGGACAAGGGAAGGGATCTACCACCTACAGACGCAGCTGGTGTAGGTCAGTCAGTCAGTCAGTCAGTCAGCGTGTAAGCGTCCACTGCTGGACATACGCCTCTCCAATTTTCCTCCAGTACTCCCGGCCTTCAGCGGTACGGAACCACTGCTTTCCGCCGACGTACTTGATGTCGTCGTCCCACCTGGCGGGTGGTGTTCCCACACTCCGTTTTCCTGTCCACGGCCGCCAGTGTATTAGGAGACGGTTACTCCAACGGTCGTCATCTCTTCGGCTGCAAGTGGCAGTGGGCTGGGCACGTCAGCCCAGCTTAGCCAGGCAGGTGTAGGTATGCATGTAAAATTTTCGAACTCGAACCCGAATTCTCGTAACTCTGATTCGAACCGAGAGGACATCTCGAGAGAGAAGCGTCTTGCTTGAGTCATCTTTACCGGTAGATGAGATTGTGTTTAACCAACGCTGTTTGTTTTTATAAGGGTTCAGTAAGTACCTCAAAAAAAAATATAGAAAAAAAACTGCTGTAAAAAAAACTAGAAAATAATAAGGACACAAGCCTGGGCCTTCTTAAGATTTTACGTCTGGGTAAGAAATCGTGCAATACTAGCGTGCTGTCTTCTCATGTCGGATGCCAAAGGACACATTGTGTCGCTGCGTCAGCGGATTAAGTAATAAATTGAGACTTTTAACAGACTAATATAAAAACGTGGGGCGCATGTTATTTATTACGCATATTATACGCCCCACGTTTTTATATTAGTCTGTTAAAAGTCTCAATTTATTACTTAATCCGCTGACGCAGCGACACAATGTGTCCTTTGGCATCCGACATGAGAAGACAGCACGCTAGTATTGCACGATTTCTTACCCAGACGTAAAATCTTAAGAAGGCCCAGGCTTGTGTCCTTATTATTTTCTAGTTTTTTTTACAGCTGTTTTTTTTCTATATTTTTTTTTTTAATAAAACCGTTTAACTTAAAAGTTTTTTTACCTATTTTTTTATTTACTCGTTTTTAGTTTGATTTTTGGCTCGTATCATTCATTACGCAAACTCGTCATCCTTTCCAACTCTCTCATTGCATCTTGGCCAGGTGGGACGACGATATCAAGTACGTCGGCGGAAAGCAGTGGTTCCGTACCGCTGAAGGCCGGGAGGACTGGAGGAAAATTGGAGAGGCGTATGTCCAGCAGTGGACGCTTACACGCTGACTGACTGACTGACTGGCATTGCATCTGTGTTACTCGGTTTCTTACCTGTCAATTTCTCACAATCAAGCTCCTCAATACATTTTTTTTTTTTATGGAAACTGACACGGTTGGCTACATCACCTACAACGTCCGTGATGTCAGCCCATAACACCGGGTGAACTAGGTGCCATGTCAGTGCTTCCCCCTTTGATCGTGCCGGCTACACTGAACTGGTCGGAAAACACAAACTATTTACATAGCCGTTTAGACCGACGTTTCATTCAGTGCGGTGGTACCAACCCGGGCGGGTTAAACCCTACCACCAAGTAAGATTAGGAGGGAAGAGACCTACAGTTTTACGAAGATTCCGAACCTCGGTCAGCCTCCAACGGTCAGTGGTCACCCATCCAAGTACTGACTGCACCCAGCGTTGCTTAACATTCAATAGCGACAGTTGACTGTCTGCACCACTGAGCTATCGAGGCTGACAACATAGCCCTTCTAAAGACTTTACGCGACTCAATGCAACATACGCTTGACCCTCCTCAAATAGTCTGGAGCCCAAATACACGACAGCATGGTCAACAGTACTGCCCTGCATTTTATGGACAGTAGTGGAGGCCCATGACAAAATTATCGGTAACATCCGTCTCTCAGCTGTTCCATAATTAAACTTTGCTGGAAACTGTATGGCTTTAAGATGGATAAGGTGTCCGCCGTCCCTTTCAAAATCAATTTGAACAGATGGTATGTCTGTTTTATACATTTGCGTTCGACAAGTATGGGACGCTCGTCCAAACAAACCAAATGAGCCCAAACTCGAGGGGGTTACTAGTAACGGTTGAAGAGTTCCACTGTACACCTCCTGACTCCATCATCAGACCCTCGTCACCAAGTGTGTTGGTAGAAGTATGCGACACTCGTCCAAGACAAACCATTTGAGCCCAAACTCCAGGGGGTTACTAGTAAAGGTTGAAGAGTTCCACTGTTCACCTCCTGACTCCATCATCAGACCCTCGTCACCAAGTGTATTGGTAGAAGTATGAGACACTCGTCCAAACCAACCAAATGAGCCCAAACTCGAGGGGGTCACTAGTAACGGTTGAAGAGTTCCACTGTACACCTCCTGACTCCATCATCAGACCCTCGTCACCAAGTGTATTGGTAAAAGTATGGGACACTCATTCAAACCAACCAAATGAGCCCAAACTCGAGGGGGTTACTAGTAACGGTTAAAGAGTTCCGCTGTACACCTCCTGACTCCATCATCAGACCCTCGTCACCAAGTGTATTGGTAGAAGTATGGGACACTCGTCCAGACCAACCAAATGAGCCCAAATTCGAGGGGGTTACTAGTAACGGTTCAAGAGTTCCACTGTACACCTCCTGACTCCATCATCAGACCCTCGTCACCAAGTGTATTGGTAGAAGTATGGGACACTCGTCCAAACCAACCATATGAGCCCAAACTCGAGGGGGTTAATAGTAACGGTTGAAGAGTTCCACTGTACACCTCCTGACTCCATCATCAAACCCTCGTCACCAAGTGTATTGGTAGAAGTATGGGACACTCGTCCAAACCAACCAAATGAGCCCAAACTCGAGGGGGTTACTATTAACGGTTGAAGAGTTCCACTGTACACCTCCTGACTCCATCATCAGACCCTCGTCACCAAGTGTATTGGTAGAAATATGGGACACTCGTCCAGACCAACCATATGAGCCCAAACTCGAGGGGGTTACTAGTAAACGGTTGAAGAGTTCCACTGTACACCTCCTGACTCCATCATCAGACCCTCGTCACTAAGTGTATAGGTAGAAGTATGGAACACTCGTCCAAACTAACCAAATGAGCCTAAACTCGAGGGGGTTACTAGTAACGGTTGAAGAGTTCCACTGTCCACCTCCTGACTCCATCATCAGACCCTCGTCACCAAGTGCATTGGTAGAAGTATGGGACACTCGTCCAAACCAACCAAATGAGCCCAAACTCGAGGGGGTTACTATATTAACGGTTGAAGAGTTCCACTGTACACCTCCTGACTCCATCATCAGACCCTCGTCACCAAGTGTATTGGTAGAAGTATGGGACACTCGTCCAAACCAACCATATTTGCCCAAACTCGAGTGAGTTAATAGTAACGGTTGAAGAGTTCCACTGTACACCTCCTGACTCCATCATCGGACCCTCGTCATCAAGTGTATTGGTAGAAGTATGAGACACTCGTCCAAACCAACCAAATGAGCCCAAACTCGAGGGGGTTACTAGTAATGGTTGAAGAGTTCCACTGTACACCTCCTGACTCCATCATCAGACCCTCGTCACCAAGTGTATTGGTAGAAGTATGGGACACTCGTTCAAACAAACTAAATGAGCCCAAACTCGAGGGGGTTACTAGTAAAGGTTGAAGAGTTCCACTGTTCACCTCCTGACTCCATCATCAGACCCTCGTCAACAAGTGTATTGGTAGAAGTATAGGACACTCGTCCAAACCAACCAAATGAGCCCAAACTCGAGGGGGTTACTATATTAACGGTTGAAGAGTTCCACTGTACACCTCCTGACTCCATCATCAGACCCTCGTCACCAAGTGTATTGGTAAAAGTATGGGACACTCACTCAAACCAACCAAATGAGCCCAAACTCGAGGGGGTTACTAGTAACGGTTGAAGAGTTCCACTGTCCACCTCCTGACTCCATCATCAGACCCTCGTCACCAAGTGTATTGGTAGAAGTATAGGACACTCGTCCAAACAAACCATTGAGCCCAAATTCGAGGGGGTTACTAGTAACGGTTGAAGAGTTCCACTGTACACCTCCTGACTCCATCATCAGACCCTCGTCACCAAGTGTTTTGGTAGAAGTATGGGACACTCGTCCAAACCAAGCAAATGAGCCCAAACTCGAGGGGGTTACTAGTAACAGTTGAAGAGTTCCACTGTACACCTCCTGACTCCATCATCAGACCCTCGTCACCAAGTGTATTGGTAGAACTATGGGACACTCGTCTAAACCAACCAAATGAGCCCAAACTCGAGGGGGTTACTAGTAACGGTTGAAGAGTTCCACTGTCCACCTCCTGACTCCATCATCAGACCCTCGTTACCAAGTTGAAATTATCATAATATTGTATTGTCACGAGAACTCAATGTGTGTGCAAAGTTTCATAAAAATCGGTTCAGTAGAAGTAGTTGAAAAAGTTGTCGCAAGATTTGAAATAAAGATAGTAACAAACAAACAAACAAATATACGGAGTCAAGCTAAATAAAACCGTTTAATAAAAAAACATAAAACCGACTTCCTAAAAAAAGTAAAACTAAAAAACTATTTAAAATAAAAATATAAAAACCGCCTTCAAAAATATATGAAATAAAAACCTAAAAAAAAAACGAACCCTAGAGTTGAAGGCGGTGCTAAAAAGGCTACACAAATCACAAAGGATATTATCATCCGCTCATGTTTTCTTTCATGCATCATTTTTGCTTGCTTTAGCACCGCCTTCAACTCTACGGTTCGTTTTTTTTTAGGTTTTTATTTCATATATTTTTGAAGGCGGTTTTTATATTTTTATTTTAAATAGTTTTTTAGTTTTACTTTTTTTAGGAAGTCGGTTTTATGTTTTTTAAAACTTTTTTTTTATTTCACAGTTTTTTTTAGTAATTTTTTGCTATTAATGTACTCGGCGGAATCGCTCGGCCTTCGGCCTCGCGATTCCGCCTCGCTTTCCAATCCGATCTTGACCCAATTAAAATAGGACCACGTCAGCTTCGATAGCTCAGTGGTGCAGACAGTCAACTGTCGCTATTGAATTTTAAGCAACGCTGGGTGCGGTCAGTACTTCGATGGGTGACCGCTGACCGTTGGAGGCTGACCAAGGTTCGGATTCCTCGTAAAACTGTAAGTCCCTTCCCTCGTAATCTTACTTGGTGGTAGGGTTTAACCTTCCCGGATTGGTACCACCGCACTGAATTAAACGTCGGTCGAAACGGCTATGTAAATAGTTTGTGTTTTCCGACCAGTTCAGTGTAGTCAGCACGATCAAAGGGGGAAGCACTGACATGGCGCTGGTGTTATGGGCTGACATCACGGACGTTGTAGGTGATGTTGCAGAACTTAGTAGAATGGACAGACATAAACGTGTTACGGAAGCCTACTTTTATTATAAAATAACCGTCGGAGGACCTTGGTTGAAAATTGTAAAATTTAGTAGAACGGATAGACATGCATATGTTACGGAACCCTACATTCATTTTTTTTCAAATAAAAAAAAAAAGAATTTTCAAAATCGGCCCACAATTGACGGAGTAATCGCGTAACAAACATCCAAAAAAAAAGAAAACATACCGTCGAATTGAGAATCTTTTAGGTCTAAAGTAAATTTCTCGTGAAGACAAATGCAACGAGCCCAAACACGATGGGTTTATCATGTGTAGTTTAGGAGTTCCTATGGCCACCTTCTGTCTCCATCATCAAACCAGCTCGATGGTACTCGGTACAGTAGGTACTGGCCAGGTACCATAATAAATTAAGCGCCGGTCGGAAAAGATAAAAAAATTTCAAATTTAGAATATTCATGAAACAAGGGTCCGAATATGTATCACTAGTATATCGATTCATGTATTTCAACAGGACAGAGAAAATTTCAAAATATTAGGTATTTAATACTTTTTAGTTTTTTTTTTTTTTGTTTTTTGGAAATCGGTTTAATATTTTTTAAAACAGTTTTTATTTCATTCTTTTTAGTAATATTACATAAAAAAGAATAATCGAAATCGAATAATCGAAATCGATTGAAGTGGTACAGAATTATTCGCCATATGTGTCAGACTGCAAATTGCTGAATAAGTCCACATCACAAATGTTTTGCTGAAGGTAACCACACACCATACTAATTTATCAAACTGAAAATTGCCGAAAACGACCACATCACAAGTTTTGCTGAAGGTAACCACACACCATAGTATTATGCTGATTTTTCGAAAACCACTGAACCAATTTCGATAAAATTGAAATGGGACCACCTCGGAAGTATGACCTAACTAACAAAAAAAGAATTTTCTAAATCGGCCCTCAATTGACGGAGAAATCGTGTTACAAACATACAAAAAAAAAAAATAAAAAAAAAAAAAAAAAAAAAAAAAAAAAACATACAGACGAATTGAGAACCTCCTCCTTTTTTGGAAGTCGGTTAAAAACAGAATCCTTATATTGTTTCTCAATGCTATATATGCGGATTTGGCTTTATTATGTAACCATGACATGAACATCATCATCACAAATATCAAACAAATAGATAAATTTAATTAAATACATAAATAAATAAATACAATTCATTTATTGTAAGATTTTTTTAAAATATTTATAATAGTTATCGACAATAATTTTATAAGTTTTTATTTTATAACAAACAATAATATTAAGTTAAATTAAATTATTCTGAATAACGTAAAAACTTAAATATTTATGTATTTATTCAGACGCCTTTTGAGGCCACCCAACCAGGTTATATTATGAGACTTATAGATTATTTTTAGAGTAGAAACATCGGTCGTTAAAATTATTTCAATATTTGAAAGCGACGCATGTAATGTGCACACAAGTGAGTTCCTTCTCACATTCAATTTCGTTTTTACTACAGAATCAAGAATCATTTCCGAAATAACGTCATTAGCGAAGCCTTATATTTACATGAAATGGGGAGCACATAAGAGCCTTTGAGAGGGCGATGGCTTCTAAATTATAGGCTTTGCCTATGTACATACATACATACACAATAACTATTTATATACATGTACATGGTACATGATAATACCAACATTTTACTTAGAGTTTGAATGTTTTCTTTTTCTTTTTATGAAAACTGACACGGTTGGCTACATCACATGCTACATCCGTGATGTCAGCCCATAACACGGGATGAACTAGGTGCCATGTCATTGCTTCCCTTCATTTCATATCGGCTGCACTGAACTGGACTGAACTATTTACATAGCAGTCCGTACCTAAAATGGATTACATAAATACAGACAGAACAATATGATATTGCTGTAGTACTGTAGCTGTAATACTTAATAACTTTATTTACTTAATTAGAATTTGTGCAAGTAACACTGAGCGTGTAGCCAGACCTTTAAGGCCCGGCTGCATGCAGCGACTTGCACGCGCAAAAAGTTTATGTAAAAGTTTGCGCCATGAGCATGGTGCACTGTGCGGCGGCGTCCTCACGATTTGTGCAAATTTCTGACACTAAACTTGCACGAATTTCTAAAATTTGTACAATTACACAATCAACTAGCACAATCAAGCACGTACGTTAAGACGGCATAACTGTATAATGCGCTAACGGTTTGCACATACTTGATATGATTGCGATTGACGGGTTTGCACAATTCGCTAAACTTGCGCGTATGGACTGGGACGAGACTGTTTGAGGGCGCAAGTCGCTATCGTGTGGACGCCGCACACTTCCTTTGTGCAACTTTTGCACAAACAGTTTGCGCATGCAAGTCGCTATCGTGTGGACGCCGCACACGTTCTTTGCGAAAAGTTTTGCACAATTTGCGCGCTCAAATCGCTGCGTGTAGCCGGGCCTTTAGAGATGGTTTATACATGTCAGCCGACTGGCTGCTTTCAGTGGTGGATACAGGTGCGAGGGGGGGGGGGGGGGGGGCCGCAGGGTGCGTGCCCCCCCCCCCCCCCCCATGGCTGCTGCAATATCATTGCGACGGCAACTCTGTCGTGTAGCGGGTAGAGTGCAAGGAGAAGTGAAGAAAGATCGGTGAATACGTCCAGTATTGGCGTTCTGATGACCGACGACGATGATGATGCGTCCCTTGAGGTTTTTCTGAATCCGCTACTGGCTGCTTCTCAAGCCGTGCCAGTATACTGATTTAGCGCGGTGGCGCTAATTGTAAATGCGAGCCGGCACATGTGTGCGGCGTCGTCGGCCACACAAACTGCTAACAAGCTCGTAAAGACGCAATCAAACAACGCTAATCCTTCAAGATAACAAGGAGAGCTTGTGTGCGACGCCGCCCGCGCTGTGCGCGCACAGTGTTCGCACTTACCTTTTTGTGGTTCAAAAGAAAAGATAAATTACAAATAAAAAAAACCCGTCCATTAATAAGTAAAAAATAATTTCCGTTTATTGACGTAAATGAGTCGGGGGACCGCTAAGTAAATGCCCGCGCAGCTCTCAGTTTTTATAATATTTTATTTGTCAAAATCAATTCCATACCAATACATTTTTTCATAATAATTTTTGAGATTTTTAATAAGGTATTCATACATTACAGCATGTTACAGCTGTCAAAAGTTGCAAACTATATCACTGCCGGGAAATTTTTTCAAATCCCGGAATTCCCGGGAGTTTTTCAGAATTACCGAAAGAGGTGGTTTTAACCACTCCACGTTAACATTAGGTATTTATACTTTAAAAAAAATCTTCAATTCTGCCCCATGTTGGGCGCCAATGTAACGAAGTTACAAATGAAACTACGTTATGATTATGATAATTGAATAATATAATAATTAGTAAGGTTAGGGAGTATCCGCTTCCGATCCCTGAGTAATAAAAACACAAGCATGAGTCATTGTGAAATCAGCTTATATTTCCTTTGGTTCGATGACATGTTTTTTCGGAAGTGATGTATGAGAAAGGCTTATCTAGTACTATAGATCAGTGGGCTGAACAGAATTGTGGAAAAAAAATACACCCACACAAAGATAAATTGTTATGTGTTCTTGCATCTCCTTATTTCTTACGCGTTATTCGATGTGTACTCTCGATCTCGCTCTAAATGAAGCTGAAGCCTCAAATATATTTCTGAATGTACCAATGTGCACTCACGTGACCGCACGCCCAGCTGGCGCCCTGTACACTCCTACTAAGATAAAATGGCACACGAAATGTCTTGTCACCTGAGTTACATTTTTAGGGTTCCGTATCACTATTAAGCCTAAAGCCTAAACCTAAGCCTACGACGTCTGTCCGTCCGCCTTTTTTATATATAACCTGACACAATTGGCTACATCACCTACAACATCCGTGATGTCAGCCCATAACACCGGGTGAACTTGTGAACTGTGCCGTGTCAGTGCTTACCTTCATTTAATATCGGCTATACTGAACTGGACGGAAAACGAGAAATATTTACCGTTTCGACCGACGACGTTTCGCTCAGTGCGGTGGTATCAACCCGGCCGGGATAAACCCTACCACCTAGTAAGGTAAGAAGGGAAGGGACCTACAGGTTAACGTGGAATCCGAACCACGGTCAGCCTCCAACGGTCGAGCGGTCAAGAGCGGTCGAGTGGTGAAGAGCGGTCGAGTGGTGATCGGTGTTGTGCTGTAATTTTTTTTATAGAAAGCGCGACATGTGGCGTCGATAGCCACCTATGAGGTGTCTGACGACGACCATGGACATTCGGTCGTATGAGAAGGTTGCGATGCCATGCCGGCCTGACACGCGCCTATTCACGCCCCTCTTGAAGGATCCGAGACTGTCTTTGAGAGGAAATATATGGGCAGGGAGAGCGCTCCAGAGTTTACCGATTCTGTAGAGGAAAGATATGCAGAACCGCGCTTGCAGCACATCACTGATTACTCTGTTCACCCCGACTGTCGTGATACAGCGTGTGCTATGTATGTAATATCACGGGGACAACGCATGTTTTACTACCAACTGCTACCTAATTCGTACCGTGTGGGGTCGGTACTTAAAAAGAATAGCCCCACTGCATCTCTCCCCATGCATGTCGTAAAGGGCGACAGGTTCGCCACCTCTCACCTTGACACGGTACTTCGACCGAGTCATGCAGCAGGTGGGTCTTAGTGCCTTACTTGCTGCTTGATCGATTGAATCTTGTTCGAATACTTTGCGAAACGTGGTGGTCGGTGTTGTGCTGTAATTTACCAGAGTTCTTGCAGCACAACACCGATTACTCTGCTTACCCCGATTGTCGGGTTTCAGCGTGTGTAATATGTATGTACCGTGTGGGGTCGGTACTTAAAAAGAATAGCCCCACTGCATCTCTCCCCATGCATGTCGTAAAGGGCGACAGGTTCGCCACCTCTCACCTTGGCACGGTACTTCGACCGAGTCATGCAGCAGGTGGGTCTTAGTGCCTTACTTGCTGCTTGATCGATTGAATCTTGTTCGAATACTTTGCGAAACGTGGTGGTCGGTGTTGTGCTGTAATTTACCAGAGTTCTTGCAGCACAACACCGATTACTCTGCTTACCCCGATTGTCGGGTTTCAGCGTGTGTAATATGTATGTACCGTGTGGGGCCGGTACTTTAAAAGAATAGCCCCACTGCATCTCTCCCCATGTATGTTGTAAAAGGCGACTAAGGGATATGACTCCCTTGTTATATTACTAGGTGGTAGGGTTTAACCCGCCCGGGTTGGTACCACCGCACTGAATGAAAGGTCGGTCGAAACGGCTATGTATAAATAGTTTGTGTTTTCCGTCCAGTTCAGTGTAGCCGGCACGACCGAAGGGAAGCACTGACGCGGCACCAAGTTCACCCGGTGTTATGGGCTGACATCACGGATGTTGATGTAGGTGATGTAGCCAACCGTGTCAGTTCACATAAAAAAAAAATTATGCTATGCTGCCTAATTCAGATTTTGTGTGATTTTGGGCAATGTTGGGCGCGCCATCTTAATGCGGACGAAGTCTAATGACGCAACATCTTATCTTGAACGATTCAGCAGAACACGGTAGGTACATCTTCCGCACCTAACTATTATATATAACACGTTTGTTATTGAGATCTGTTACGATGCGACACTTGCCGCATTGACTAAAGGCGATTTTACATTTATGAACATTACATCCCAAAAGCGGTGCGTCCACTTTGATCCACTGCTTTGATCCACTAGTCTAGTGGGATCGAAAGATACTTTTTTCTCCACTCTGCTCCCCTAGTGGATCGAAGGAGGATTGTATGTCCACTTTGATCCCTTAATACCAGAATCAATTGTAAAATTATTATATCTATAGGTAAACAATCTTTTGAATTTTTTTTATATATAATTTTTTTATTTTTAAGTCCGTGAAAACTTGTTGACTTAAAAAGCGTAAATTTTTCAATGTCTGTTTTGAAGAAATGTTTTGAAATTATGTATATATGACTTGAAATTACCTATATTTCAAGTCATTATGAAAACATTTCTAACATGTCTGAATAAACAAATAAAAATTACAAAAACCAATAAAATAATTTATTTAATTATGATTCATTCATTACCAAAAGAACATAAAAACTTGCCTTAGGCAGATCGCTTTTGTGGACATCTGTCGAACATGGGTGGACGGACAGACAGCGGAGGCTTAGTAAGAGGGTCCTGTTTTCACTCTTTGGGTACGAAACCCTGTGGCCGTGCCGTAAAAAACATATTCTTCGATCCACTAGGGGAGCAGAGTGGATAATAAAGTACCTATCGTTCGATCTACTAGTGGAGCAGAGTGGAGAAAAAAGTATCCTTCGATCCTCTAGTGGAGCAGAGTGGAGAAAAAAGTATCCTTCGATCCATTAGGGGAGCAGAGTTGAGAAAAAGTATCCTTCGATCCACTAGTGGATCAAAGCAGTGGATCAAAGTGGACGTACCGCCCAAAAGAGCATTACTAATGTCGAGACAATACCTTAGTTCTTCGCAAATATCTGTCGAACATACGACGACGACGATAGTTTCGTACTGTTATTGTTTTCAGTGCAGAATCGTAGAGTATTGATGTATTCAAATCCTTTGGCTGGGTCTAATAGGATTCCCTGAAGGGATTATTTCAAAGTTTTTTTCTTTCTCATTCTCTTTTGCTTCGCTCCAAAGCTCGCCATCTCGCTTTCACGCCTCAGTTTCGAGTGAGTTCCTATTTCTCTAGCGACTCACTGACCTATGAAAGGACCCGCTAATTAAGTAGCACCAGAGATGGCACTTGTCAAACTGTCAAACTATCGAAAGGATAGAATAGAATAGAATAGAAATGTTTTATTGCACACAAAAATACAAACAGAGATACAGAAGACAGAAGATAACATACAGAAGAGCAATGTGCTCTCTCGCTCTCCACGGAAGTGAAGAGCGAGAGAGGGCTACTTTGACATATTAATGTTGATGTTAGATTGACAGTTGACAAGTGAGTATGCTATGGTTCTGGCTGAAGTCTAGCTATTCTAAGATTTCATATTCTTCGTCCCTCAATTTCCCGTCGCGAAAGTGAAAAAAAAGGTGAATAATGGCCGTAAATGTAAAATCGACCTGTGAATGCTGATATGTTGGAAAAATTTAATTGAGAATGAAAGTTCCTATTAGATATACCGAAGAGCCTGAATGCGCGTATGGATGGCGTATGATAGATACATTATATTCTCGAATACGCAATGATAAAAATTATTACGTGTTATTTATCTTAAAATATTAATCAGCGCCATCTATTGACCTTCAGTGGTAAGCAGTTCTGAAAACAATTTTCACACTGGTTCAAATCGTCGTCGCTTTTCACTACACATTTTCATGTAGTCTCAGTCGGTGCGTACAGATGGCGCTTACGAAGTTTGAGAAAAGCTGTGTTCTATCTAGCGACCTACGCCTACATACGAGCGCTGCCATCGAAACGCAGCAGCGCGGCGGGGGCGGCAGCGCGAAGTCGCTAGAATGCATGTTATTGCGCTCATACATCGTTCCAACGACCTTCATTTTTATTCACCATCGCCACTAACTTTTACCCGCGGCTTCGCTCGCGTGAAATTACTATTTAAAAAGAAAAAAGTAAGTAATACCGCTACCGTCCGTACCTTTATTTCGGCGCGCGGAACAATTCGGTTTGAATGAGAGCCACATCTTAGCGTAACCGGAACTGAATTTTTCCTGTGTCCCGCCCGTATAGTAAAATGCGCTTGTAATACGTTTCATCTAATTCGGATGATCGGTTTAAGAGTTATGGTGGAACATACATACATACATACATACATACATACATACATACATGCATACATACATACATACAGAAAAAAATTCTAAAAATCGTAAATTTGGTTTTAGTATCATGTACATAGAGTCTACAAACGCAGTATCTCATAAAACAAAATAACTTACACCATGACCATCCCTTACAGATTTATTATTAGTATTGATGATTGATTGAATTTGACAGTTCAACGCAACCAAAGATTTAAATTGATAGATAGGACAAAGCGTTCAAGAGTTCGCCACCGATTAGACATAAAGTGTGTGTGTGTAATTTCATGTACAGTACTCATCAAGAATCGCATCAAAAATTGTCTCATGTTAACAAAACCCTAACGCTCTGCACTTGCGCATCGGCGCGTTCCATTCCGTTCCGTGAAACGACCTCTCAACACGCGCGTGGCGCTGCGTCTGATGCGAAGTAGCTGCATGCGGCCCTGTCATTGGTGACATTGTCTGTAGTGCGTCATGTTAGACTATCTTATCTATAGATTTAAATTTTTGAACGCCACTATAGAAACGCTGCAGGCGTGTATAGTGATACCGGAAATAATATAAATTTGGTTTAACGTTATTTGTCAGCCTCGGTAGCTCAGTGGTGCGGTCGGTCGACTTGGATGGGTGACCACTCGCTCGACCGTTGTTGGAGGCTGACCGTGGTTCGGATTCCACGTTAAACTGTAGGTCCCTTCGCTTCTTACCTTACTAGGTGGTAAGGTTTATCCCGGCCGGGTTGGTACCACCGCACTGAGCAAAACGTCGGTCGAAACGGCTATGTAAATAGTTCGTGTTTTTCGTCCAGTTCAGTGTAGCCGACATGAAATGAAGGGAAGCACTGACATGGCACCTAGTTCACCCGGTGTTATGAGCTGACATCACGGATGTTGTAGGTGATGCAGCCAAACGTGTCAGTTTCCATAAAAAAAGCCTCAGGTGCACTCCGGGAGTGCCGGCAGAAGTGAAACCAACACCGTAACATTGCTTAAAAAAAAAATGGAAAGTTTAAGTTTTAAGTAAATTTATAAAGAAGGTTAAAAAAAAAAAAAATATGAAAAAAAATATGTAGGTATAAAAAAAAATTAATGAAAAAAAAAAAAAATTATTAAAAAAAAAAAATATATTAAAAAAAATCATGAAAAAAAAAATTATAAAAAAAAAATTAATGTTACATTTAGTAGAACGGACAGACATGCATTTGTTACGGAACCCTACATTCATCTTGCAGAACTTAGTAGAATGGACAGACATAAACGTGTTACGGAACCCTAATTTTATTATAAAATAACCGTCGGAGAACCTTGGTTGAAAATTGTAAAATTTAGTAGAACGGACAGACATGCATTTGTCACGGAACCCTTCATTCATTTTGCAGAACTTAGTACAATGGACAGACATAAACGTGTTACCGAACCCTACTTAACAGTTGCACTCCGGGAGTGCCGGCAGATCCCGTGCCACTCTAACTTAACCCTTAATGCAATGCCTTAAGGTTTCATTTTAAAAATGACGCTGTCGCGACACCGCGACGGTGTCGCGAGTTATACATTTTTCCCCCATACAAAAAGTGCCCAGCGCCGCTAAAGAGGTTTTCACTTCAAAAAAAAAAAAGTCAGGACTTCTAAGTCGAATTCTAACTAACGTTATTCAGTCGATAAAAGTCGACAGTATTTTTATCGACTGCAATCACTGTGAAGGTCTCGATGTAATTCAGTATTGTAAACTTGAACGAACAATAAATTCACAATCAGTCGGGCGTGGGTGGCCACGTCCCACAGTATGAAATTTGACCTGATTTTCGGACATGGTATTTTTATTCCCAAAATAGTTAGTCTTTACTATTTTAAAAGCTAGAGTAGAACTCCCGTGTTTCAGTTACGTATAGTTGCAAAGTTATGAATTTTTGAAAAAGGTAAGTTTTTTTTGGCCGAAAAATAAAAAAAAAATATTACTCCGAGATTATGGAAAATATTAATAATTATATTTTTTTATATCCAAGAATGACTATAGCCCCATTTTTTGAAGCAATTTCGAACCTTCTACAGTTAGTACAAAACGAGCAATAATTTTTTTATTTTTTTTCATTTTTATTTTTTTTCTCCTAAACCAAGTCGCATTAGCACAAAATTCTTACATTACAAATAACCCCAGACCTTGTTTAATAAGTGCTAAAAAAACTAAAAGATAATCCCGCTTGGTATAGGAGTTTTAACTAAATAATGTTCAGGCCGACAATTTTACAGTCAGGGTTGGCACTTTTCGAATCGTAGTTTAATTTTATTTTTTGGCCGAAAGTGATTTTTTTATTAAATTATGATTAATTATCATGATCGGATACGGTAAAGCGATTTTTTATAATTGCGTTATGCAGTCATTATATTGATATGGTCCCTTTTGAAAATAATGAAAAATTCCCGGGATTAAAAAAAATATTTCTAGTAGTGATATACCTAGTTAGTAACTTTCGATTGTTTTAACGTGCTCTGATGCACGTAGGTATACGTTAGCTATTGTAAACATTCCAAATTATATCAATAAAAACATTGGTAAGAAATTAGCTGTCATACCCCAAAGCTTTTCTGTTAGAAAATGCCTAGAGATCCTCTCATCTCCAACATTAGGTTGCGCCACAGACAGAAAAAGTTGCGAAAGTTACCACTTCCATCTCAGGCATTAGCATTGCTAAAACCGGCAGATGCCAACACTTTCGCCGAAGAATCTGCACCGAAGGATGCTGAGGAAATCAAAATCGATGCGGAAAATCAGGCGCTTGATGAGTGTCTAGGTCTGGGAGAAGGTGGCCTATTTCTCAGTGCTGAGGATTAACATCATCATCATCATCATCATCATCATCATCAGCCCGTATCGGTCCACTGCTGGACATAGGCCTCTCCCAAGGCACGCCACCACACGCGGTCTTCCGCTCTTCTCATCCATCCACTTCAATTGGATTAAGAGGATTAACAATTGTTTTCATTTCGGAAATATTCGTAGCCTATACTCCGTTCATCTTAGCAACTAATGCCGAGCGGTTTCTCGCTCTCGCAACGGTTATTACCCTTCTTTACACAGGACACAACGTTGTATGTGTGAGTCATAGGTGTATGCGTAAGCCATCTCAAAACCATAACGGCGCGTGCGCCGCTGCGCCTGGGAGTTAGTATTGCGTTTTTATTCTGAGTCGACGCATTACAATCAGTAGCCTTTCATAGGCGTCATAGTCATAATAATAAAATTGTTTTGCATATTTTTCACATGTTGTTTTTCACAAAAACTGAATGGCACTATGCAATGCATGCATGCAACACTCATAAGAAAATTACGTTACTCACTTTATAATAAATGCGAAAGTAAATTGTTTGTTTGTTTGTTTGTTTGGTCATACATAACTCGAGAACCACTGGTGCTAGACCCATCGTGTTGGTACTCAAACTTCAGGTCCCGGTGAGATCTATCCATCTGTCATATGAACTTTGGTTTTGGTCATAACTTGAGAACCACTGGTGCTAGACCCAACGTGTTGGTACTCGAACTTCAGGTCTCGGTGAGATCTATCCATCTGTCACGTGAACTTTTGTTTTAGTCATAACTCGAGAACCACTGGTGCTAGACCCATCATGTTGGTACTCAAACTTCAGTTCTCGGTGAGATCTATCCATCTGTCACATGACCTTTTATTTTGGTCATAACTCGAGAAACACTGGAGCTAGACCCATCGTGTTGGTACTCAAACTTCAGGACCAAAACAAAATTGTATGTGACAGATGGATAGATCTCACCGAGACCTGAAGTTTGAGTACCAACACGATGGGTCTAGCACCAGTGGTTCTCGAGTTATGACCAAAACAAAAGTTTATGTGACAGATGGATAGATCTCACCGAGACCTGAAGTTTGAGTACCAACACGATGGGTCTAGCACCAGTGGTTCTCGAGTTATGACCAACACAAAAGTTCATGTGACAGATGGATAGATCTCACCGAGACCTGAAGTTTGAGTGCCAACACGATGGGTCTAGCACCAGTGGTTCTCGAGTTATGACCAAAACAAAAGTTCATGTGACAGATGGATAGATCTCACCAAGACCTGAAGTTTGAGCACCAACACAATGGGTCTAGCACCAGTGGTTCTCGAGATATGACCAAAACAAAAGTTCACGTGACAGATGGATAGATCTCACCGAGACCTGAAGTTTGAGTACCAACACGATGGGTCTAGCACGAGTGGTTCTCGAGTTATGACCAAAACAAAAGTTCACGTGACAGATGGCTAGATCTCACCGAGACCTGAAGTTTGAGTACCAACACGATGAGTCTAGCACCAGTGGTTCTTGAGTTATGACCAAAACAAAAGTTCACGTGACAGATGGATGGATATCATAAATCTACGTGAGGATAGCAGCGGCAGTGACGAGGACCTCTGTGACGTGGGGGAATCATCAGACAGTGATGAATATGGAATTACCCGGTATTACGGCACTGGGTTAACTTATCCACCTACAATAGAACGAACAGCTGAAACGGTGGCTGAAGTAAGTACATTAGGCACAAAATTTAAATAATATATAATTTTAATATTTAATAATTTACCGTGAAAATATAAATATTTAACATGATTCCAAGCAAAAAATAAACAGGTTTATTGCAAAATTTCATTCATCAAATAAATAAACAATAATAAAATACATTTTTTAAATTAAACTATATTCATAACCTCAGTTCACAGTCACTTCAATCACTCTTTGCGAGAGCGAGAAGTATAGAGAAAGAGAAACCGCTCGGCATTAGTTGCTAGGTTGAATGGAGTGTAAGTATTCTTCAATACTGTTATTATTGAAATTATTATTAATAAATTGGCATCATTATTTTTGTTCACCCCTGCCTAACCCTAAAATAATAAATGCCAATAAATGTAAAGAAATATGCAAATAAATATTATATTCCATAAAACGTATCTTGTTTTTTATTTATTATTTTAATTACTCTGCACTTATCTGTAGGTATATTTTAAGAAAATTTTTTACTACATACATACATACATAACGTCACGCCTGTTTCCCAGTGGGGTAGGCAGAGACAACGGATTTCCACGTTAAAATTTAAAATTTCTCACAACATTTTTTACTGTTGGTCTATTTCAAGTCTTGTTTAATTTATTCATAGATATATTTGGACAAACTATTATTTAGTTGTTTAAAATTTTCGGCTAAACTTGGGCCGAAATTTTATGGCAGCCCTAACGAAAAAACTTGAGTAGCTATAACTCCTATACCAAGCGGGATTATCTTTTGTTTTTTCTGGTACTTATTAAACATGGTCTAGGGTTAATTGTAATGTAAGAATTTTGTGCTAATGCGACTTGGTTTAGGAGAAAAAAAATAAAAACGAAAAATAAAAAATAAATTTTTACTCGTTTTGTACTAACTGTAGGAGGTTCGAAATAGCTTCAAATAAGGGGGGTAAAGTCATTCTTGTATATTGAAAAATATAATTATTAATATATTCCATAATCTCGGAGCAATAATTTTTTTTAATTTTTCGGCCAAAAAAAAGTTTGTTTTTCAAAAATTTATAACTTTGGAAGTATACATAACTGACCCACGGGAGTTCTACTCTACCTTTTAAAATACTAAAGACTGACTAGTTCTGGAGTAAAAAAACCATGTCCGAAAATCAGGTCAAATTTCATACTGTGCGTCCGTTGGATCGGTGCGGTGCGTCCCAGGGGAATGCCTCGGCAGGGCTGAACGGCTGAGTCCGTTAACCTTTGGCCCCACCCCCTGCTTGCAGGCACATGATCTTCTTATAACCATCCTATAACCGTCTCGGCTTTTCATGCTACATTAAATGTATAATATAACAAGCTGTGCCCGCGGCTCCGCCCGCTTTTTTTTTTTTTTTTTTATTGAAACTGACACGGTTGGCTACATCACCTACAACATCCGTGATGTCGGCCCATAACACCGGGTGAACTTGGTGCCACGTCAGTGCTTCCCTTCGGTCGTGCCGGCTACACTGAACTGGACGGAAAACACTAACTATTTACGTAGCCGTTTCGACCGACCTTTCATTCAGTGCGGTGGTACCAACCCGGGTGGGTTAAACCCTACCACCTAGTAATATAAGAAGGGAGTCATATCCCTTAGTCGCCTTTTACGACATGCACGGGGAGAGATGCAGTGGGGCTATTCTTTTAAAGTACCGGCCCCACACGGTACGGCCCCGCTCTCATATTTCACTTCACTGCTAACCTCATAAGCCATTTAGCGTGATAGTAAGTAGCCTATAGTTGATGGGAAGAATCAAGCTATCCGTAGATTTTTTTTTTATTAAAATCGGTTCAGTGGTTCTCGAGTTATAAGCGGACAGACAGACACTCAGACAGACAGAAAGCAGACGTTGGATTTTATTATAGGTAAGGATAGAATGTATTTAAGCGGCGGGTGGCGAGTGGTTTGGGCATCGGCTTCTCATGCGAGAGGTCCGCGGTTTGAATCCCGTCGGCGTGTACCAATGAGTTTTTCTGACAAAATTAGCGCTGACGAAGAACCGGTGTAAAACTGTAGGTCCCTTCCCTTGCCCCCTTATTAGGTGGTAGGCTCAAATTAGGTACCACCGTACTGGATGTAAGATGGCCGCATAGCAGCCTCGGTTGTGTTCTCCTCTAGTCCAGTATAGCCAGCAATCCAGGGATGTCTCCGGTATGGCACCTACCTTCGCGGAGGTGATATTGGCTGGTCGGAGGATGCGCTTTGGCCCCTCCGACTCAGCCACCCATACCGGATTACATAAAATGGAAAATAATGGAATGAAACTGAATATAATATAGTAAAAAGAAGACATACATACGACACGCTGTATCCCGAATTCCGACACTCAGGGTAAGCAGAGTAATCGGTGTTGTGCTGCAAGCGCTCTTTTAAATTGCAGCACAACACCGACAACGACAACCTCGTTTAGTAACGGACAAGATGGGGAACCCCCGTGAATTTTTTACTTTTTCTTATTTTTATTATTTGTTGTTATATCGGTCATAATAACACATATTCTGTGAAAATTTCAACGGGCTACCTATTACGGTTCAAGAGATACAGCCCTCGGACAGACGGACGGACGGACGGACGGACAGACAGACAGACGGCGTACGCTTAGTAATAGGGTCCCGCACCGGATACGAAACCCTAAAAAACTTTGCCGAGCCGCGCCGACCTGTACCGAGCCAGGTGGTTCAACGGTTCGCGGGCGCACCTCGCCTCGGGCCGAGCCTTGCGCGGCTCGCGCTCATCACGCGTCGTGTAACTGCACCTTTATAATATACTATAGGTTAGGCACAGAGTATGTATTTGTTTATCTTAAAGAAGTCTTTTGTTCTCGATTTCATTCTAGCGGCTTCCCTAGCACGCACAAAAAATGCGGACGGCGACGGCGGCGTGCGTGTACGGTCGCACATAAAGCTATAGGGAAATAAAGAAAACAGTGAAAACCTTGAACTCCTTTGTTCTTTTGTAAGATAAGATCTACAAGAAAAGTGAGATAAAAGATCTCACTATCAAGAAGATATCAATTCGATATCTTTAGATAACTACTGTAAAACATTTTATAAATATATTGAATAATTTATTATGTAGGTATTCACATAAATATAGAATTTATACCTGTTTACTTCCAAAGTTATAATAATGCTTACCCTGTTTGACTTTCAGTGAAAGTTTCCGTCGCGCCGCTAGAAGTGCAGATATTTTAAGAAAATATATTGCAAAACAAAAATACTGAATTTTTTTTTATTCGAGGCCCGCGCGGGCCCTTCTTTTTTATGCAATCCGGTATGTGTGGTTAAGTAAGAGGGGCCAAAGCACATGGTCCGACCAGCCAATATCACCTTCGAGAAGGTAGGATTTTTTGGTGTGAATTGCTGGCTACACTGGACTAGAGGAGAACACAGCCGAGGCTTCTATGCGGTCAACTTTACATCCAGACGGTGTTTTAAACCCAGTAGGCTACAATTTGACCCTACCGCACCTAGTAAGGGGCAAGGTACCTACAGTGTTCCGAACGGTGAAGCAGCAGGTGTAGGTACAATTTTCCGCCCGAAAAAACTCACACGGTGCACGCCGACCGGACTCGAACCTCGGACCTCTCGCAAGAGAGGCCGACGCACAGACCACCACTCGGCCACTCGCCGCTACATGGAAGCCAGGGGGTGTAAAAAGAGTCGGCCCCCGGAAAAAAAATCCTTTCATTTCTACCTTTCAGGTCTGTATTTTTCAGTGTGAACCTGTTTATTCTTCAAAAGAACGTTTTAACTTAAAGTACAAACAAATTTTTTTTGTCGCTAAATCAGTAGATAATCTGCCAAATCTAGCGACAAATTCGCTAACTCGGCAACGCTGGCGGCAACGAGGTGAAATCATCTTTTTTTATGTAATCCGGTATGGGTGGCTGAGTCGGAGGGGCCAAAGCGCATGCTCCGACCAGCCAATATCACCTCCGAGAAGGTAGGTGCCATACCGGAGACTTCCCTGGATTGCTGGCTATACTGGACTAGAGGAGAACACAACCGAGGCTGCTATGCGGCCATCTTACATCCAGTACGGTTGTACCAACCCAGTCGGCTACAATTAGAGCCTACACCTAGTAAGGGGCAAGGGAAGGGACCTACAGTTTTACACCGGTTCCGAACGGTGAAGCAGCAGACGAAAAAATTTACGTGCATACCTAATGCACTTAAATTTTTTCGTCAGAAAAAACTCGACTTGGTACACGCCGACCGGATTCGAACCTCGGACCTGTCGCAAGAGAGGCCGACGCACAGACCACTCGGCCACCCGCCGCTAAATGGAAGCCAGGGGGTGTAAAAAGAGTCGGCCTTCGGAAAAATTTCCTTTCGTTTCCACCTTTCAGGTCTGTATTTTTCAGTGTGAACCTGTTTATATTTCAAAGGAACGTTTTAACTTTAAACGAATAAAGTACAAAAACAATTATTTTTTTTGTCGCTAAAACAGTAGATAAAAGCCAGATCTAGCGGCAAAGTCGCCAACTCGGCAACGCTGGCGGCAACGAGGTGAGATCATGGCGTTGCCGTACCGTTGCCGTGCGCCGTTGTAGTGCGAAAGCGTACCTTATCTTAGAATTAATTCTTTGCACATTCGTCGTTACAAAGCCGTAACTTATGAAATGTACAGTAGGCAGATAAATGAAATGAAATGATTTATTATAAAAACATGCAAAGCGGTTCAAATATACATTAGCTCTTACACTAGATTTGCATCTGTCACGCAAGAGCCGTTCTTGAGTAGGCCATCATGTGTAAGGCTTTTGCGCTCATCTAACTACTATGCTTATAATTTTAAATATACAATATGATAATACAAGTTAAGACACAAATGAATAAGATATTAAAATGTTAGAGCTAAATTGTTAAATAAATTATGAATTAGTCATTGATGTCGTATATAGTTGTAATAAAATTAGCAAAGAGTTTGTATGCGACGTAATACAAACTCTTTGAAAATTATGATCATACATACATACATATCACACACGCTGAATCCCGACAATCGGGGTAAGCAGAGCAATCGGTGTTGTGCTGCAAGAACTCTGGTAAATTACAGCACAACACCGACCACCACGTTTCGCAAATTATTCGAACAAGATTTAATCGATCAAGCAGCAAGTAAGGCACGAAGACCCACCTGCTGCATGACTCGGTGGAAGTACCATGCCAAGGTGAGAGTTGGCGACCCTGTCGCCCTTTAGCACGGCATCTTGTCCTTATCCCTTAGTCGCCTTTTACGACATGCACGTGGAGAGATGCAGTGAGGCTATTCTTTTTAAGTACCGGCCCCACACGGTACATTATGAGACATTATGATCATTATGAGTAAAATTTAAGATATAGGTCATAAGATGAAATTTCAGTAAAATAATATTTCCTGCAATTATTGTGAATAGTCATAAATCTCTGTGTGATCACTGATCAGATTAGTGGCTACATTGGCACAATGAAAAGCTCCTCTGTACCAATGTAGTCCAGATTGTTTAGCCACTTACGTATTTAATATCTCCTTGCGTTTCGCCTAGCGATAAGTGTAAGTGAGGCTGTACTGTGTGGGGTCGGTACTTAATAAGAATAGTCCCACTGCATCTCTCCCCGTGCATGTCGTAAAAGGCGACTAAGGGATAAGCGGCCTGCAGACACCCCGGTCGACCTGTGGCTTTCATGGAAGACATAGGCTGGCTGGGGTAGCTGGAGACTGCGGGGTTTTGCACGAAAGTCCCCAACCAAGCGGGATTAGTTTGCAGGCCTAGAGCCAACCCCAAACCAAAACAACAACAAAGTGTAAGTGAACGACCGGATGAGAGACCCTGTTTCCCATAGCTCAGGGAATCCTATTTTGGGAAACAGGGATCATTTGAAAGTACTCTATTATGTATGAACAATAAACATTTTCTTTAAAATTTTCTTTTTTCGTCGTTTTCGCATGGGAGGGACGATATATCTAACCTAACAACCTGTAGTTAAAAAACCTTCACGTAAACCCAACAATACCGCGAGCGGAGCTGCGGTGCAAAGCTATAATATCGCACGTTATCATTAAACAAAACTTCACAATATTCAGTGTCCATTCGGTCACTCAAATTGTTTGAACGATGTCTACTGGAGATTTTGTGTTTTTCGTTTTAGCTTTTATCCTGATCGGTTATGCAGAGCCCAAGAATGTGTATCGTAAGTGTTTTATTTTATTTTATTTATTAGGCCAAACACAAACAGAAACAAGAATATAAAATTTTTTTCTTACTGTAAATAAAAATTTTGCTGACTTTGATAATTCAAATTCAAATAGAGTTATATTTATTTTCCAAGTAGACGATTAACATAGTTATAAAATAATTAACTAATTTAAAAATTATATAAACTAACTTAGGAAATAAATTAAATTAAAAAATAAATTTCATTTAGTGCTTTTGTCCCCGGGATTGTGCCGAGGATGCCAGCCGCGTTACCCCAAATTCAAATTCAAATTGTTTATTATTAACATTTATGTAAACAGTCTCATAATTGTTTGACAAACATAAAAGTAATTTACTTCCGTCTAAACTAACCTAACGGTTGTCCTATAGACGGTTGTTTTGAGGAGTCCTTCATTGCAGGAGAGAAATTTGGCTCAGTGAACAAACTGCACTATGCGAGTACAGAGATTATGGTGGTTTAAAAAAAAATAACCAGGGTTAAATTACAGAAGATGCGTCGCTTCGCTACACATTTAACCCTAACCTAATGTTGAGGCGGCGCTTGTCGTCTTTGTTAAGTTTCGTTGAAAACTCCCATAGTGCAGTTTGTCCTCTGCGTCAAAACTCTCCTGAGATGAAGGAATCGTGTTGTTTTGTATGTCAGTCTGTCTCTAATATTATTCGAAAACATTTTTGTGATTACCCACCCAAATCACATATAGTTGCCTGCTAAGGCCCACTTGCACCAACACAAATTTAATATATAAACCAGTTTAACTCGCTAAACCAGTTTAAGCTAGCACCTGTTGACTGTGGGAACCGCGTTTAAATCCATAACTCGCTACTTAACTTTAAACTCGTGTTGGTGCAAGTGGGCCTAAGTGAAACACACACACAAACATCACCTACAGACTGTCAGAGATTGCTGATTCAGTATATGATACGAGTAGAAGAGGCACACAATATTTGTTTTATATGTATAAAGTCAATAAACTCAAATTTTATTAATAACTTGACTGAACCGTATGTTCTTTGTTTTGTATTTTATTATTTTTTTTAATGGGTATATCTTGACTTAATATTTTTAATGTTTGCTTAGATATAGTATGTTATATTTTAACATAATGAAAACTTAGTATGTACCTAAGCTAAATAAAAAAAATAGCTCTATAAGGTTTCTTACCCAGTTCTTCGTTATAGGCTGCACTGCTGAACGGGGCATGACAAAAAAAATGATGACGAACCATACCTAATATGCATATTATGTACATACATACATATCACACACGCTGAATCCCAACAAATCGGGGTAAGCAGAGTAATCGGTGTTGTGCTGCAAGAACTCTGGTACATTACAGCACAACACCGACCACCACGTTTCGCAAATTATTCGAACAAGATTTAATCGATCAAGCAGCAAGTAAGGCACGAAGACCCACCTGCTGCATGACTCGGTGGAAGTACCATGCCAAGGTGAGAGTTGGCGACCCTGTCGCCCTTTAGCACGGCATCTTGTCCTTATCCCTTAGTCGCCTTTTACGACATGCACGGGGAGAGATGGAGTGAGGCTATTCTTTTTAAGTACCGGCCCCACACGGTATATATATGTCTCAATGAAATATTGTTAATGTTGTGTGTTCTTTATGGCGAAATAAATATCTGAATCTGAATCAGAAAGATACAGACACTAAATTAAGTTTGCGTCCAGCATTATTAGGCATGCATATAAATGTGCTAAAAAACGTCAGTGAAAACACTATGTGATTTAATTGATTAAATTTTCGACTGAAAATGAATTTATTTATTTAACAGCAAAAAAAAAAACCATTACATAATAGATAATTAACTAAAAACTATAATATATAAAAAATCTCGTTTAATCTGTCCCCGAAATGACCGCGAAGGGTACCTAAAACACTCGCTGCATTTCCACGCTGGATAGCGAGGGCTATCCGTTGCCTGAGGAATGTTTCGCAGAGGTACTACTGACATTTCCGATAATTTGACATCACGGATGTTGTAGGTGATGTAGCCAACCGTGTCAGGTTCCATAAAAAAAAATATATTTGACCTATTGGCCGAACAAATTTTTTTAATTCTTTTCTTGATTTTCGACTTGTATGTAAGCGTTTTTATCAGCCTCAGTAGCTCAGTGGTGCGATCGGTCGACTGTATTTCGTGAGCGTGACACAGCACACCTGTGTCACAACTTGGATGGATGACCGTTCGACTGTTGAAAGTTGACAGTGGTTCGGATTCCACGTCAAACTGTAACTCCCTTCCCTTCTTACCATATTAGGTGGCAGAGTTTCATCCGCCCGGATTGGAACCACCGCACTGGATGAAAGAAAGAAGATATAACGGGAACCTACAGTTTTACACCAATCGATTGGTCGCACCACTGAGCCACCGAGGCTGACAAAATATCTTATGTGATAATATTTAGCCCCACTGCATCTCTCTCCGTGTATATGTACCGTGTGGGGTCGGTACTTTAAAAGAATAGCCCCACTGCATCTCTCCCCGTGTATGTCGTAGAAGGCGACTAAGGGATATGACTCCCTTCTTATATTACTAGGTGGTAGGGTTTAAACCGCCCGGGTTGCTACCACCGCACTGAATGAAAGGTCGGTAGAAACGGCTATGTAAATAGTTTGTGTTTTCCGTCCAGTTCAGTGTAGCCGGCACGACCGAAGGGAAGCACTGACGTGGCACCAAGTTCATCCGGTGTTATGGGCTGACATCACGGATGTTGTAGGTGATGTAGCCAACCGTGTCAGTCTCCATAAAAAAATTTTTTTTTTTCTAAACCACCAGATACAGATTTAACTAAATCTGAGAGTTTCCGCGCTTCCGCTTCCGAGCTTACCGCCAACTACTGGATCGAAACATCTCAAGCCACACTCAAATCCAAGCTCGGTGGCGGCATCGAGAACCACAACAGAGCCAAGAATGTGATCTTCTTCCTCGGAGACGGAATGTCTGTGGCCACCCAGACCGCTGCCAGGGCCTACTTGGGACAGATGGAAGGCCGGAGCGGGGAAGAACTCAGTCTGGCCTTTGAGACCTTTCCTGTATCGGGGCTGGTGAAGGTATGCTGGTCTCATGTATTATTTTTAGTTTATGTAATCCGGTAGGCTGAGTCGGAGGGGCCAAAGCACATTTTTTTTTATGTAATCCGGTATGGGTGGCTGAGTCGGAGGGGCCAAAGCACATTTTTTTTTATGTAATCCGGTATGGGTGGCTGAGTCGGAGGGGCCAAAGCACATTTTTTTTTATGTAATCCGGTATGGGTGGCTGAGTCGGAGGGGCCAAAGCACATTTTTTTTTATGTAATCCGGTATGGGTGGCTGAGTCGGAGGGGCCAAAGCACATTTTTTTTTATGTAATCCGGTATGGGTGGCTGAGTCGGAGGGGCCAAAGCACATATTTTTTTATGTAATCCGGTATGGGTGGCTGAGTCGGAGGGGCCAAAGCACATTTTTTTTTATGTAATCCGGTATGGGTGGCTGAGTCGGAGGGGCCAAAGCACATTTTTTTTTATGTAATCCGGTATGGGTGGCTGAGTCGGAGGGGCCAAAGCACATTTTTTTTTATGTAATCCGGTATGGGTGGCTGAGTCGGAGGGGCCAAAGCACATTTTTTTTATGTAATCCGGTATGGGTGGCTGAGTCGGAGGGGCCAAAGCACATTTTTTTTATGTAATCCGGTATGGGTGGCTGAGTCGGAGGGGCCAAAGCACATTTTTTTTTATGTAATCCGGTATGGGTGGCTGAGTCGGAGGGGCCAAAGCGCATGCTCCGATCAGCCAATATCAACTCCTAGAAGGTAGGTGCCGCACCGGAGACTCCCCTGGATTGCTGGCTATACTGGACTAGAGGAGAATACAACCGAGGCTGCTATGCGGCCATCTTACATCCAGTACGGTGGTACCAAACCATGTGACTTAAAGAGAAACATCTAAATAAGTCAAATTCCAGAAATAAGCCCACACCTTTTTTTTTGTAGTTATTAGTGCACCAGGGCTTTTTTTAGGTAAATTTAGTATTTTTTTTGGGTTCTGTACCTGAAAAGAAGATCACTGCCGTGTATGTCCGTCTGTCACAGAGGTTTTATTACGTAATCCGGTATGGGTGGCTGAGTCATAAGGGCCAAAGCCACATGCTCCGACCAGCCAATATCACCTCCGAGATGCTGGTAGAGATGATGGTAGGTAGGCACAGCGGCGTGAGTTTTTCGACCCCGACCGTTCCCACACCATCAACCTCTCCCCGCGCGCGTCAAATTACACTTGGCGAAAACATAAATTTCAAAAATGTATATCTCGAAAACTGGGCACTTAAGAGAAAAAAATTATTTACTATTTTGTCTCGGAAAAACATTAGGATTGTGCTGGCAAAATTAATGTACTGACCGTTACAACACGCGTATGTGCATTCGCGGCAAGTCGACAGCATGTCATACATAAGAGAGGTCTATGTTTCAAAACCCATACATTTTCCTTTCAGACATATTGCGTGGACGCTCAAGTGGCCGACTCAGCCTGCACCGCGACAGCCTACCTCTGCGGAGTCAAGAACAACATCAAGACTATAGGCGTCACCGCAAACGTCAGTCTGAGCGACTGCGACGCGCAGAACTATAAGGACAACCAGGTCTCTTCCATTGCGCAGTGGGCTCTCGACTCTGGCCTTGACGCTGGTAAGCATTTCTTAAGTTATACTACTTACGATCTGTCAGCCTCGGTAGCTCAGTGGACGCTCAAGTGGCCGACTCTGCCTGCACCGCAACAGCATACCTCGGCGGATTCAAGAACAACATCAAGACTATAGGCGTCACCGCAAACGTCAGTCTGAGCGACTGCGACGCACAGAACTACAAGGACAACCAGGTCTCTTCCATTGCGCAGTGGGCTCTCGACTCTGGCCTTGATGCTGGTAAGCATTTTTGAAGTTATACTACTTACGATCTGTCAGCCTCGGTAGCTCAGTGGACGCTCAAGTGGCCGACTCAGCCTGCACCGCGACAGCATACCTCGGCGGAGTCAAGAACAACATCAAGACTATAGGCGTCACCGCAAACGTCAGTCTGAGCGACTGCGACGCGCAGAACTACAAGGACAACCAGGTTTCTTCCATTGCGCAGTGGGCTCTCGACTCTGGCCTTGACGCTGGTAAGCATTTTTTAAGTTATACTACTTACGATCTGTCAGCCTCGGTAGCTCAGTGGACGCTCAAGTGGCCGACTCTGCCTGCACCGCAACAGCATACCTCGGCGGAGTCAAGAACAACATCAAGACTATAGGCGTCACAGCAAACGTCAGTCTGAGCGACTGCGACGCGCAGAACTATAAGGACAACCAGGTCTCTTCCATTGCGCAGTGGGCTCTCGACTCTGGCCTTGACGCTGGTAAGCATTTTTTAAGTTATACTACTTACGATCTGTCAGCCTCGGTAGCTCAGTGGACGCTCAAGTGGCCGACTCTGCCTGCACCGCAACAGCATACCTCGGCGGATTCAAGAACAACATCAAGACTATAGGCGTCACCGCAAACGTCAGTCTGAGCGACTGCGACGCACAGAACTACAAGGACAACCAGGTCTCTTCCATTGCGCAGTGGGCTCTCGACTCTGGCCTTGATGCTGGTAAGCATTTTTGAAGTTATACTACTTACGATCTGTCAGCCTCGGTAGCTCAGTGGACGCTCAAGTGGCCGACTCAGCCTGCACCGCGACAGCATACCTCGGCGGAGTCAAGAACAACATCAAGACTATAGGCGTCACCGCAAACGTCAGTCTGAGCGACTGCGACGCGCAGAACTACAAGGACAACCAGGTCTCTTCCATTGCGCAGTGGGCTCTCGACTCTGGCCTTGACGCTGGTAAGCATTTTTTAAGTTATACTACTTACGATCTGTCAGCCTCGGTAGCTCAGTGGACGCTCAAGTGGCCGACTCTGCCTGCACCGCAACAGCATACCTCGGCGGAGTCAAGAACAACATCAAGACTATAGGCGTCACAGCAAACGTCAGTCTGAGCGACTGCGACGCGCAGAACTATAAGGACAACCAGGTCTCTTCCATTGCGCAGTGGGCTCTCGACTCTGGCCTTGACGCTGGTAAGCATTTTTTAAGTTATACTACTTACGATCTGTCAGCCTCGGTAGCTCAGTGGACGCTCAAGTGGCCGACTCTGCCTGCACCGCAACAGCATACCTCGGCGGATTCAAGAACAACATCAAGACTATAGGCGTCACCGCAAACGTCAGTCTGAGCGACTGCGACGCACAGAACTACAAGGACAACCAGGTCTCTTCCATTGCGCAGTGGGCTCTCGACTCTGGCCTTGATGCTGGTAAGCATTTTTGAAGTTATACTACTTACGATCTGTCAGCCTCGGTAGCTCAGTGGACGCTCAAGTGGCCGACTCAGCCTGCACCGCGACAGCATACCTCGGCGGAGTCAAGAACAACATCAAGACTATAGGCGTCACCGCAAACGTCAGTCTGAGCGACTGCGACGCGCAGAACTACAAGGACAACCAGGTCTCTTCCATTGCGCAGTGGGCTCTCGACTCTGGCCTTGACGCTGGTAAGCATTTTTTAAGTTATACTACTTACGATCTGTCAGCCTCGGTAGCTCAGTGGACGCTCAAGTGGCCGACTCTGCCTGCACCGCAACAGCATACCTCGGCGGAGTCAAGAACAACATCAAGACTGTAGGCGTCACAGCAAACGTCAGTCTGAGCGACTGCGACGCGCAGAACTACAAGGACAACCAGGTCTCTTCCATTGCGCAGTGGGCTCTCGACTCTGGCCTTGATGCTGGTAAGCATTTTTGAAGTTATACTACTTACGATCTGTCAGCCTCGGTAGCTCAGTGGACGCTCAAGTGGCCGACTCAGCCTGCACCGCGACAGCCTACCTCGGCGGAGTAAAGAACAACATCAAGACCAAGAACATTATCAAGACTATAGGCGTCACCGCAAACGTCAGTCTGAGCGACTGCGACGCGCAGAACTATAAGGACAACCAGGTCTCTTCCATTGCGCAGTGGGCTCTCGACTCTGGCCTTGATGCTGGTAAGCATTTTTGAAGTTATACTACAACGATCTGTCAGCCTCGGTAGCTCAGTGGTGCGGTCGGTCGACTGTTGTTAAGCAACCCTGAGCGCGGTCAGTACTTGGATGGGTGACCGCTCGACCCTTTTTTTATTGCTTTTTTGTTTCGATCCGTAGTTTTGGAATAAAAAAATAAAACCAATTTTTTTATTGAATGAATCAATAAAAAAATTGGTTTAATTTTTTTCGCATCCTACGAAATATATATCATCGGATACGATCCTAATCTGTAAGACACCTGTCTTTTGTTTCTGCCCTATCGAAATGACCTTCTCAATCTATATCTCCACGAGACGAGTTATCTTTAGACGGAAAAATGTGGAGTTACTTATTGGATTTTCCCAATGCACAAAAATATGAGAGTGCTTGCACACACGTCGAATTCCGAAAATCAGGGATAAGCTGAGTTATTGGTACTCCAAGAAATCAGGTTAATTACAATATAATTAAAAATTAAAATAAATTAACAAAGATACGGAGACTATCACTCGATGGAAGGACCGTGCCAAGGTTTGAGATAGGCTCTAGGCTATCGCCCACGGAATCTTGTCCCCATCTCGACAGAATTAAGAAATTTAAAGTCGAACAAGATGTGATTAGGTACCACGTGTGTAGTTAGTAGGTAAAAAATAAAATGATAAAGAAAAACCCCACTGCATCATTCCGCGTGCATGTCGTAAACGCGACTAAGTGATAAGGACATGATGTCGTGCCAAAGGCAGACAGACTAGCCACCTCTAACCATGGCACGGTCCTTCCACCGAGTCACGCAATAGGTGGATCATCGGGCCTACTTTGCGAAACGTGGTGGTCGGTGTTGTGGTGTAATTTGCAAAGTCCTTTCAGCACAACACCGTTTACTCTGCTTACACCGATTGTTTGGATACAGAGTGTGGTATGTATGCATGTAAGTAGTTAGTAGGTGATGTATGTAGTAGCCAACCAGGACAGATTCCATAAAAAAAAAGCCGGACAAGTGCGAGTCTGACTCGCGCACCGAGGGTTCCGTCGGCGCCGCGCGCCGCCGTGCCGTCAGCGTTGATTGTTGTGCCGATTATTAGAATGAACGTAACGAAAAGCATCCCTTAAATTTATTTGAACTTTTTTAAGTTTTCTTTACATTCGCGGGTGCGCGCACAACAACCCACGAATGTTTCATCATAATCGGATAGAAGACGAACGAACGAACGAACATTCATTTTTATAGTTAACGCCGAGATGACAGTTCTTCGTTGTCAAATTGAAATTATTTTATTTTTTTGTGTTCTATGAATCCAATATTTCGTCACCGGCCAGTTGACGCAAAAACAACGACCAAGAAACCTGTGCTTTGGACAGCGTGATTTTAAACGCGCAACAATTTTAATAATTTAAAATTTAATTAATTTTTTTTTTATTATTCTCCCTGCCGCCGCCGCCGCGGCCCCGCCGGTGGTATTTCAGCTTGATACCTTGACCCGTTCCTGAGAAAAAGGGTCTTGACATACAAAACAAGCAAACTTTTTTTTTATGTGATGTAAGTACGAATTTACAATTTTCGGATTTTTTCCTTTATTTGTGCTGTGAGACCTTGCTTCGTACCGAATTTCGTGATTCTAGGTCAACGCGAAGTACCCTGTAGGTTTTGATTTGTTTTGAGTGAATTTACGAGTATCAAAATCTGACATCAATGCCCGTATCTTTTGATTGTGTTAATTTAGAAGCATGAGTTTCCTACATATCTAAGCGATCGTAGATTATTATTTTTTTATTTTTTTATGGAAACTGACACGGTTGGCTTCCATCACCTACAACATCCGTGATGTCAGCCCATAACACCGGGTGAACTTGGTGCCACGTCAGTGCTTCCCTTCGGTCGTGCCGGCTACACTGAACTGGACGGAAAACACAAACTATTTACATAGCCGTTTCGACCGACCTTTCATTCAGTGCGATGGTACCAACCCGGGCGGGTTAAACCCTACCACCTAGTAATATAAGTTTGTAGTATAAGTAATATAAGTAATATAATATAAGTAGATGTTAATATTTTGTATTAATTTGAACTTTATACCTTGACTCGTTCCTGAGAAAAAGGGTCTTGACATACAAAACAAGCAAACTTTTTTTTAATGTGATATAACTGCAAATTTGCAATTTTCGGATTTTTTCCTTTACTTGTGCTATGAGACCTTGCTTCGTACCTAATTTCATGATTCTAGGTCAACGGGAAGTACTCCATAGGTTTTGATTTCATTTGCCGGTAGCAAAATTTATGACATAAATGGCCGTATCTTGTGATTGCGTTGACTTAGAAACTTAATTTTTTTACACCTCCGAGGAAACGTAGACCTTAATATTTGGTATTAATTTCAAATTGATACGTCTACCCGTTCCTGAGAAAAAGGGTCTTGAGGGACAGACAGCCAGCCAGACGGACAACAAAGTGATCCTATAAGGGTTCCGTTTTTCCTCTTTTGAGGTACGGAACCCTACAAATATCGCACAGAGCCGACCTTATACTAATGCTTGACTAGAGTCCGTCTCACGCACGAAAGAAGTCCCGCGGCAATAAGTGGAAGTGTATGACCGTACTGCCGCGTCTACGGTAGTAAGTAGTATCTCTATATAGTCTGTGCGTGCTGGTGCGTGCTTTCCTTACATTACATTAGCCAAACTCCCTGTAGAGTCCGTCTCACGAAAGAAGTCCCGCGGCAATAAGTGGAAGTGTATGACCGTACTGCCGCGTCTACGGTAGTAAGTAGTATCTCTATATAGTCTGTGCGTGCTGGTGCGTGCTTTCCTTACATTACATTAGCCAAACTCCCTGTAGAGTCCTTCTCACGAAAGAACTCCCGCGGCAATAAGTGGAAGTGTATGACCGTACTGCCGCGTCTACGGTAGTAAGTAATATCTCTATATAGTCTGTGCGTGCTGGTGCGTGCTTTCCTTACATTACATTAGCCAAACTCCCTGTAGAGTCCGTCTCACGAAAGAACTCCCGCGGCAATAAGTGGAAGTGTATGACCGTACTGCCGCGTCTACGGTAGTAAGTAGTATCTCTATATAGTCTGTGCGTGCTGGTGCGTGCTTTCCTTACATTACATTAGCCAAACTCCCTGTAGAGTCCGTCTCACGAAAGAAGTCCCGCGGCAATAAGTGGAAGTGTATGACCGTACTGCCGCGTCTACGGTAGTAAGTAATATCTCTATATAGTCTGTGCGTGCTGGTGCGTGCTTTCCTTACATTACATTAGCCAAACTCCCTGTAGAGTCCGTCTCACGAAAGAACTCCCGCGGCAATAAGTGGAAGTGTATGACCGTACTGCCGTGTCTACGGTAGTAAGTAATATCTCTATATAGTCTGTGCGTGCTGGTGCGTGCTTTCCTTACATTACATTAGCCAAACTCCCTGTAGAGTCCGTCTCACGAAAGAACTCCCGCGGCAATAAGTGGAAGTGTATGACCGTGCTGCCGCGTCTACGGTAGTAAGTAATATCTCTATATAGTCTGTGCGTGCTGGTGCGTGCTTTCCTTACATTACATTAGCCAAACTCCCTGTAGAGTCCGTCTCACGAAAGAACTCCCGCGGCAATAAGTGGAAGTGTATGACCGTACTGCCGCGTCTACGGTAGTAAGTAATATCTCTATATAGTCTGTGCGTGCTGGTGCGTGCTTTCCTTACATTACATTAGCCAAACTCCCTGTAGAGTCCGTCTCACGAAAGAACTCCCGCGGCAATAAGTGGAAGTGTATGACCGTACTGCCGCGTCTACGGTAGTAAGTAATATCTCTATATAGTCTGTGCGTGCTGGTGCGTGCTTTCCTTACATTACATTAGCCAAACTCCCTGTAGAGTCCGTCTCACGAAAGAACTCCCGCGGCAATAAGTGGAAGTGTATGACCGTACTGCCGCGTCTACGGTAGTAAGTAATATCTCTATATAGTCTGTGCGTGCTGGTGCGTGCTTTCCTTACATTACATTAGCCAAACTCCCTGTAGAGTCCGTCTCACGAAAGAAGTCCCGCGGCAATAAGTGGAAGTGTTTGACCGTAGTGCCGCGTCTACGGTAGTAAGTAGTATCTCTATATAGTCTGTGCGTGCTGGTGCGTGCTTTCCTTACATTACATTAGCCAAACTCCCTGTAGAGTCCGTCTCACGAAAGAACTCCCGCGGCAATAAGTGGAAGTGTATGACCGTACTGCCGCGTCTACGGTAGTAAGTAATATCTCTATATAGTCTGTGCGTGCTGGTGCGTGCTTTCCTTACATTACATTAGCCAAACTCCCTGTAGAGTCCGTCTCACGAAAGAAGTCCCGCGGCAATAAGTGGAAGTGTTTGACCGTAGTGCCGCGTCTACGGTAGTAAGTAGTATCTCTATATAGTATGTGCGTGCTGGTGCGTGCTTTCCTTACATTACATTAGCCAAACTCCCTGTAGAGTCCGTCTCACGAAAGAAGTCCCGCAGACGCGGCGCTACGGTCATACACTTCCACTTATTGCCGCGGGACTTCTTTCGTGAGACGGACTCTATATCCTGCGCAGGAATCGTGACGACATGCAAGGTGACAGACGCTTCTCCAGCCGGTGCGTACGCGCACATAGCCCACCGGGACTGGGAGGCTGACGCGGACCTGCCGGCCGGTGTAGACCGTGAGCAGTGCCTCGACATCGCTAGACAGCTCATGTACCAACAGCCGGGTAATCAGTTCAAGGTTTGGTGAAAAATGACGTTTGTCTACGTTTGCCAATGAAGTTTTCAGAAGATACGACTTAAATTTTTCAACAATCACTTTTATTTTTGTATGTTGTCCAACATGGGTGGCTGTGACCAATGGTGCAGTCGACACAGCCAAAAACCACCCCTCCTCGTGATACCACTCTTGGAGAGGTGCCATGCCAGCAGATTTGCGGACTGTTGCTACAAGTTGTTATAGGTTAAGGGATTCGGCAAACACACTCGCCGGAAGACAGTTCCACGACCTAGAGGTACGGCAAAGAAACGATTTTGAAAACCGATGGGTTCTCGATAGTTATCTTGTCCGAATACTTGCCGAAGCGTTGTGGTCGGTGTTGTGCTGTAATTTACCAGAGTATTACAAAATTGATTACTCTGATTACTCCAATTGTTGGGATACCGCATGTGGTATGTATGCATGTTTATGATAATCAACCTGGACCCTTTTCAGGTGATCATGGGAGGCGGTCGTGGTGAGTTCCTGCCACTATCGCAGCCGGAGGGCCGACGTTTGGACGAGAGGGACCTCATCTCCAAGTGGTCCGGCGACAAACTCGACAGCTCGGACTCCCGTTACGTGGTTGATAGGGAACAACTTCTAGAGGCTTTCACGGTTCGTACTTACGTTGATGATTTTCTTTTTAAGCGTCGTATTTTTCACGTAATCTAACAAGGTTGGCTACAATACCAGCTCGATTCATAAGTCATAACTCGTTTAAAGTCATCATAATCAGCTGCTGGACACAGGCCTCTCTCAAGTCACGCTACCACACGCGCTTTTCCGCTCATCTCATCCATCCACTCCTAATTTTTAGGTTGTTTGTCCACCTAGCTGGGAGGCGTCCTATGCTTGTATGTGGCCTTCATTAGAGCGCCCGTCTACCCCAGCAGTTGACGGGTTTTCGACAGATGTGCTCATCCCACTGCCACTTTAGCTTGCAAATTTTCTTAGCAATGTCGATTCATTGACTGATGTCGATTACCTTAATTCTTTCTCAATTTCGTCATTACGGATTTTAGCGATCAAAGAAATGCCATGTTCTTCCCTAAACTAAGCACATATTTTATGGAACCTGACAAGATTGGCTGTTATATCTGTGATGTTAGTAAATTACTGCCCGAATTATATATTATGTAGGTGCAATGTCAGTGATTCCCTTGTTTTCGTGACGATTCAAGAGCAACTCACGCGCATGGTGGATATTCGCTTCTCAAACTCGGATGAGAAACAAAATTGTGCCTATTGGAATATGGTACCCATTATTTTTTTGTATGAAAATTTGCGTGAGTGGCTCTGCCAAGGGATCAAATATGGTGCAGTCGAAAGAGCGAAATTCACCTGTCCTCGCTAAACTACGGTCAGTGAAGCGCCGTGCCATCAGATTTGCGGACTGTTGCAGTGCTGGGCTGTCTGTTGAGCCTGTTTAATAACGGTGGAAGACCGCCCAGGTCAATTTCAGAGAGACTCGCTCGCCGGTTCGTCTTTCGTATCAGAGGCAAAACGTTTGCCATTTGGACCAAAGACCGTAGGAAACTAGATAGACGCGGTGCTCGATAAGTATTTTCACGACAATCATGCTCCAAAACTCCGGCATCCCCTCTCCCTTGCTTGCAATACCGACAATCCTCGTAGAGACGGCGAGAAAACGATTTGTCTCTTTTTAACACATTAAGGCCTTGTGCATTGCTTCCTCTTACCGCTCACTTGTGCGCGCTAGGTTAATCATATTCCTTTATAAGTTCATATTCCTTTTGACTGAGAAGCACAGAGCCTCAGCACCGCATCTATCTAGTTTGGAACGGTCTTTGATTTGGACCCGAGTTGTGTTCTTAGCTGTAAGGGTTAATGGCTATTTCTGGCTTATTCTTTTACAGAGCGACATTCCAGACTATCTACTGGGTCTATTTCAAGAAGATACGATGGATTACCACCTGCTTGCTGACGAGCGTCAGCCAACCCTGGAGGAGATGACAGAGGCGGCCATTAAAGTGCTCTCCAAGTCTGACAAGGGATACTTTCTTTTTGTGGAAGGTACGATACGATTCGAAAATGCAGTGTTAGACTTGGCGCTCATGGACAACTTTGCTTAATTATAACCAGTACCTATAACCATAACCATAACCTTAATAATAACAGTACCTATAACCATAACCATAACTATAACTATAATCAATTAATGATACATACATTCCACACGCTGTATCCCGGCAATCGGGGTAAGCACAGCAATCGGTGTTGCGCTGCAATTATTCTTGTAAATTATAGCATAACACCGACCACCACATTTTGCAAAGTATTCGGACAAGATAACTATATCAAGCAACAAGTAAGACACGAAGACCCACCTTCTGCATGACTCGGTGGAAGGAGCGTGCCAAGGTGAGAGGTGGCTAGCCGTAATCATAACTATAACTATAACTTATGACGTAGAGAGAAGTATAACGCGCGTACAGATATTCTATCTCACGAAGTATAAGTACAGATATATGTGTAAGTACAGATATTCCATCTCACGAGGTATAAGTACAGATATAAGTATAAGTACAGATATTCTATCTCACGAAGTATAAGTACAGATATAAGTATAAGTACAGATATTCTATCTCACGAAGTATAAGTACAGATATATGTACAGATATTCTATCTCACGAAATATAAGTACAGATATAAGTATAAGTACAGATATTCTATCTCACGAAGATACGTATACAGATATAAGTATAAGTACAGATATTCTATCTCACGAAGTATAAGTACAGATATAAGTATAAGTACAGATATAAGTATAAGTACAGATATTCTATCTCACGAAGTATAAGTACAGATATAAGTATAAGTACAGATATTCTATCTCACGAAGTCCGTTTGGCTATGAATGTTGTCAAGCGTGCACATGCACATTATGTTTTAGTGTGCGTAACCTCGAGAGCGCTCAGTCACGCACGATCATGCACGACCCACGATCGCGAAGCGGTGGTCCGCGGTCTACGCACACAACACTCACAAACGCGCTTACCACTACACGTCAATACTACAACCAGAAACAAACGGACCTCGTGAGATAGAACATCTGTACATGTTTTTTTTTGTTTGTTAAAGGGGGACGAATAGACACAGCGCACCACGACAACTGGGCTAAGATCGCCCTCGACGAGACGGTCGAGTTCTCGAAGGCCGTTGCGCTGGCGCACGAGATGACCAGCCCGCAAGACACACTCATCATAGTGACGGCTGATCATGCGCATACTATGACCATGGCCGGTTACCCTACCAGAGGTTGGTGACTAACTAACTGACTGTGATGCTGTAACGCTCCGAATACTCTAAGCGTTGGCTTCACATATTTAGAGTTCCGTATCAGGTACGGGACCCTATTACTAAGCCTACGCCGTCTGTCTGTCTGTCTGTCCGTCCTTCCGTTTGTCCGAGGGCTGTATCTCTTGAACCGTTATAGGTAGCCCGTTGAAATTTTCACAAAAAAATTGTTATTATGGACGATATAACAACAAATAATAAAGATAAGAAAAAGTAAAAAAAATTCACGGGGGTTCCCATAGAAGAAACCAAAAAGTGTATGCGCGCGCGCCATCTACCGAACAGATTATGAAGCATGACATTAACTAATATGAAGCATTGCATAACACGCCATCTAGATGGCGTGAGTAGCGCTGGCCGTGACATGGCGATACGGGACCCTCGGTGCGCGAGTTCGACTCGCACTTGGCCGGTTTTTTTTAATGTAAACCAACATGGCTGGCTGTGCCGAGAGACCAATGGTACATTTGACAGAGCCAAAAACACCTCTCCTCGCGAAACCACGCTAAGTTAGGTGCCATGCCAGCAGATTTGCGAACTGTTGCTTGCTAGGCTGTCTAGCCTGTTAGGTGTGTCTAGGTTAAAGAATTCGGGGAACACACTCGCCGGAAGACAGTTCCACACCCTAGCGGTGCGACAAAGAAACGATTTAGAGAACCGATGGGTTCTCAAAAGCCCAATGTCAACAACAAAAGGGTGCTGAGTCTCTCTGCGACGAGTCATGCGGAGACAGGACGGGAGGCAGGGAATAAGGGATGCCAATTCGTATCGTCGATACGAAAATACGATATCGATATCGATATCGTCGTAAATACGAATCGTCTGTGACTCAGAGACCCCAGACCATCTGTAAGTTTCGGGTCACCAACAAGACGGATATTAACCCAATTCGGAAGATGACTTGAAAAAACCCCGTAGCCACATGTTAATTTTTTTTTATAGTAAGCGCGACATGTTCCGTAGATCCGCTATAACTACCTGTCAAAAAACCATATTCGTCTATACTTTGTCTTTCTATTAATGGTGAATATAAATACCTGTGGCGCCATCTATTATTCACTTAGTGACTATTACTTAGTCACTATTAGTCTATTACTTAGTAACTATTAGTTTATTACTCACGCTAGTAGCGTGAATATATACTAATCGATTCTTAGCACGTTTCTTGTATGGGGAACTCTTAATTTTTAATTTTTTGCTTTTTTTATTATTTGTTGGCATATCCGACGTAAAGAACACATATTCTGTGAAAATTTCAACCTGCTACCTATTACGATTATACATATTTGCTATTAAACTGAATCTACCGCGAGCGAAGCCGCGGGCAAAAGCTAGTATGCCTATAAATAGGTCAACAAAACAAGTTCGAACTGGCAACCCTGTAATGTCACATTATTCCTCATTAACGACGTGTCTAAGGACTCTTCGTCCTTTATCCAATTAGCAAAGGCTGTATTTAGACGCGCCACTTGTATTTAGAGCTCTCGCTGTTATTCGAGTGGTTGGCATGGCACCCTTAATGATCAGGCTAAGCATCCTCTTAGACCTTTGGATCGTGTTACGCGATAATGATGAGCTTAATATTTTTTTTTCTAGTTGTTTTTGTCATGTGACCCAGTTAACCCATTTGTATTTTTTTAGGATTTCGTAAAATTATTTTTCAACAACAACACTTGTACCGCTGCATTGCCCATCCGTCAATATATAAATATTGGAATACAATATAATGTATATAATAGTATGCGTACAAATCGGTTCTGCAGAACTTTCCTATAGAGAACCGGTAAAATCTGGAACGCTCTCTCTGCCCAAATATTACTTTCCAAGCGCAGTCTCGGCTCCTTCAAGAGGGGCGTGAATGTGCAATGGGCCGGCATGTCATCCGTAACACCCGCATAGGCTGAATGTCCATGGGCGTCGTTACACACCTTATTGCTCGCTGTTCTTATTGAATTTGCTCCAAGAAGAATTTAACGGTATAAGTACATTAGAACGTTTAAATAAGGCGCAAAAGCGGACTTATCCCTTGCAGATATTTCTTCCAGTCAACCTTTAGATGTTTGAGAGTCGATTAATACAGTGAAATATAAGTAGGTAGTAGCAAAAGTAGAACTAGTAGGTACGATGAAATGAATATAACTCAAAAACCTGCACGGATTTAAGCAATCGGATTTAAGCTAGTCAGCCTCGATAGCTCAGTGGTGCAGACAGTCAACTGTCGCTATTGAATGTTAAGCAACGCTGGGTGCGGTCAGTACTTGGATGGGTGATCGCTGACCGTTGGAGGCTGACCGAGGTTCGGATTCCTCGTAAAACTGTAGGTCCCTTCCCTCCTAATCTTACTTGGTGGTAGGGTTTAACCCGCCCGGGTTGGTACCACCGCACTCAATGAAACGTCGGTCGAAACGGCTATGTAAATAGTTTGTGTTTTCCGACCAGTTCAGTGTAGCCGGCACGATCAAAGGAGGAAGCACTGACATGGCACCTAGTTCACCCGGTGTTATGGGCTGACATCACGGACGTTGTAGGTGATGTAGCCAACCGTGTCAGTTTCCATTAAAAAAAATAATAATAATAAAACTCCGGAACCCCGAACCAGTGAACGGATTTTGATGCGGTTTGCACCAATGTAAAGAGTAGTTGTTCTACTCTCTTGGTCGGTTTTGTTTTTTAAATATTCATAATTAACAGAATAAATGATATTACAGACAGGACTATTCTCGCGAATAGACCTGATATTGTGATAGTGGACCGGGAGGCGAGGCGCGCAACGCTCGTCGATATCGCCGTGCCGCACGATGGTAACCTCGTCAGTAAGGAAGCAGAGAAGATGCTGGCTGAAGTATCTGGATCTGCAGCACGAGGTTACCAAAATGTTGCCCGTCGACTCGACGATCGTTGTGTCCACAGTCGTATCAACGCATGGGCTGATAGCGAAGAGCCTCGACGACCACCTTGAGAGGCTCTCGCTGAGTGGTTGGGTCAAGGGCCAGATCCAAAAGGCAGCCCTGCTCGACACTGCACGCATCGTCCGGAGGTTCCTCTCTTTGAGACCTGTCCATCGCGATCGGTAGCTTGGGTCCGCCCCGCCGCCGGTGGTGGAAACTCCATTTGTTTTATAATAATTTTATATATAATATTTGTATATTTTAGGTATAGTTATATGTAAAATTGTTGTAAATAAATGTGTAAATAAATGAATAAAATAATAAGAGAATAAATGAATGTCATGGTTCATTTTCATTTACGTATATTCATAAGTATGCATCCCGTCCAGGTAACGACATCCTCGGGATAGTAAACAACAAGATGGCGGATGACGGGCTGCCTATGGCAACACTCAGCTACGCCAACGGACCGGGTCACAGGCCCGATGTGGACTCCCTCAGAGCTGACTTCACCAAGGACGATAGCTTCCGCGAAAGTAAGTCAATGCATTTTTAGGGTTCCGTATCCGGTACGGGACCTTATTACTGAGCCTACGCCGTCTGTCTGTCAGTCCGTCCGTCTGTCCGTCCGTCCGACTGTCCGAGGGCTGTATCTCTTGAACCGTAATAGGTAGCCCGTTGAAATTTTCATAGAATAAGTGTTATTATGGCCAATATAACAACAAATAAAAATAACAAAAAGTAAAAAATTCACGGGGTCTCCATACAAGAAACTAAAAAGTGTATGCGCGCCATCTACCGAAAAGAGTATGAAGCATTTTAACTAAGCCATAGATGGCGTGAGTGGCGCTGACCATGACATGGGCTATACGGAACCCTCGGTGCGCGAGTTCGACTCGCACTTGGCCGGTTTTTCCGATTTCTTGAGCTGAGCAACGTCAACCATGTCGTTAAACATTGTAATTTGCGTTTGTGCGTACGTGTGTTTGATACAGGTCGTAGAGTTCCTAATTCAATTCATGTTCCATCTATTCGAGAACCTGTTGGCCTAAGTAGGGAAGACGGGAAGAGGCCAGACGGAATGTCTTTGATTCCTTGGTCCAGAGGCAGAGCCATTGTTTGGGATGCGACGTGTGCAGACACTTTGGCAGATTCTCATGTGTCTGCCACATCTCGCCACGCTGGCGCCGCCGCGGAATCAGCAGCTCGCTCGAAGCACCTAAAGTACTTGACAATTAAGACCAATCACGATTTCGTGGCCTTTGCCGTCGAGACTTTAGGTGCTTGGAGCAAAGAGGCAAAGTCTCTAACCTCCGTTTTAAGTCAAAAATTAATTGACCTGACAGGCAATCTTCAGGCAGGGCACCTTAAACAGCGGATAGCAATCGCTATCCAGCGCGGAAATGCTGCGAGCGTTTTGGGTACCCTACGAGGAGAGATTGACCAAAGTTTGTGTGAAATTTTTTATGTTGTTTAAGTTAGTTTATTGCTAGTCTTAGGCCCACTTGCACCAACACGAATTTAAGATATAAACCAGTTTAACTCGTTAAGCTAGCACCCGTTGACTGTTAACTCGCTACTTAACTCTAAACTCGTGTTGGTGCAAGTGGGCCTTAGTAGTTATTTGTTAATTTCATATTGTGCAATAAATATATTTTCTTTCATGTAATTTACGCCCTTACCAAATCGTATTTCACTCCAGCCATGAAAACCAAATCGGCCAAGTGCGAGTCGAACAGATAGTCAGATCGACAGTATAGGCTTAGTAGCAGCGTAGGCTTAGTAATAGGGTCCCGTACGACGGATACGAAACCCTAAAAAAACAAATTGGTACACATCTGTTTTTGCAATATACACCCTCCTGCATTACAGAGACTCGACTTAGCCACCGAAAGACCACTATATTTCTCTCCGTAAAGCTAACTAACTAAACCTCGCGTCTCCCCAGAGTCGGCCACATTCCTCCATCCTGCGCTTGCGCCGCTGGACTCGGAGACGCACGCCGGCGACGACGTCGCGCTGTTCGCCCGCGGCCCCTGGCAGCACCTCTTCACCGGCAACTACGAGCAGGCTGTCATCCCCCACATTATGGCCTACGCGATGTGCGTAGGTGAACTCCGCCACGAGAACTGCTGACCTGATGAACCTTTTTCAGACAAATAAACGAATTTCTTACTTACTTTATTTTTTTCTTTTCGAACAGAATATACATACATACATATCACACGCGCTGAATCCCGACAATCGGGGTAAGCAGAGTAATCGGTGTTGTGCTGCAAGAACTCGGTAAATTACAGCGCAACACCGACCACCACGTTTCGCAGAGTATTCGAACAAGATTAATCGATCAAGCAGCAAGTGAGGTACGAAGACCCACCTGCTGCAAGACTCGGTGGAAGTAGCGTGCCAAGATGAGAGGTGGCGAGCCTGTCGCCCTTTAGCATGGCATCTTGTCCTTATCCCTTAGTCGTCTTTTACGACACACACGTGGAGAGATGCAGTGGGGCTATTCTTTTAAAGTACCGGCCCCACACGGTACAAACAACGGTTGTTTGTCGGTTCTTCTTCGCATTTGCTTAGCGGTCCGCCGGCTCCTTTAAGTAAAAGAAAATACAAAACGTTTTTTTTAATTTGCAATTTAACTTGTATTTCAAGCTTTTTTAAAAAAACCGCATGCATACCCACTTTTTAAGATAATACATTTTTTGATTACTTAATTTAATTACTTGATCACTTCATTACAAACATAGCTAACAACCATCCCGATTCAACCAGCTTTCAAATAAAAAAAACCGCATCCAAATCGGTCCATCCGTTTGGGAGCTACGATGCCGCAGACAGACACACCCATACACCCTTACACATGCATTGTGAGCGGTAGTATGGGTTAATTATTGGAAATTACTTTAATATAATACTTATATTATAAGGTATAACATAACATTGTGACTTGGGAAGTTTGTCAGTTCTTCTTCGCATTTAATTTAGAACTGGCGGAATTTTCGACATATCCAAGCGTAGGTTACCTACCTATGGATAAAATTATACAATAAACAATAAGCATCCATATACACATGTTAAACTATAACATTCCTCTTTTTTCGTCGGGGGCTAAAAATAATATCAGCTATCACCACTTAGAATTACAGGAACATAGGGATCTTTAGAGACATGTTCAATAAACACAAATTGATACAAACGATCGACAGAGGTGCCAGTAACTTATCCGTGGGTGTGACAGTCACGGGAGCGAATAAGACCCAAGTAGAACACTCTGATATCATATAATTCTAACATATTATATAGAAGGAGCGATTGATGTTACAATGATAGTATGTATGTGTAGTGAGAGAGCGTTGTGGTTTGAAAGAAGATATTAGTGGCAAGGAATGAGACAGGAATGCTTCAGTGGTTCGGTCGTGTTCGAAGAACTGATGTGAGGGTCCTACATAGACTAGATTGAGCAAGTGATAAAAAAAAAGATTAAAGTGCTAACTTACTACTATTCTCAAATCAAAACAAACGTGCAGCTCCCACAAAAATTTTTTATGGCTTATTATTATTGAAGGGAGATTCCCTTCACTAAGCCATGAAACTTTATTATGCGAACTGCACGTTTGTTTTGATTTGAGAATACTAACTGCGTAACTATTCTCAAATCAAAACAAACGTGCAGTTCGCATAATAAAGTTTTATGGCTTGGTAAAGGGAATCTCCGTTCACTAAGCCATAAAACTTTGTTGTGCGAGCTGCACGTTTGTTTTGATAATAGTATAGTAGCAAAGATAAGATGTGTAAATATTAAATTAAACTTTTTAAATATAAGTAAGAAGAAAACCTGTTATAATATATAGATGCATACATGATGTGGTGTACATACATAACACAAGCTGGAGCCGACAAACGGGGTAAGCAGAGTAATCGATGTTGTGCTGCAAGAACTCCGGTGAATTACAGCACAACAAGAACCAAGTAAGGCACGAAGACCCGCTGCAGCAGCTGGACCGTGTGAAGGTGAGAGGTGGCTAACCTGTCGCCCTTTGGCACGGCATCTTGTCCTTATCCCTCAGTCGCCTTTTACGACATGCAAGGGGAGAGATGCAGTGGGTCTATTCTTTTTTAAGTACCGACCCCACACGGCACAATAATCACAGTTAAATAATTTCTACGTAATAATACCTATACTACAGGCAGGACAGTGCTTGATCCATCCATATTTTTTGACATTGTACTACAATGTGGTATGAATATTTATAACTGACATGACTTGATACGATATGTATCAACAATTTCTGACAAAGGCTCTATACACCTGATTTTATCTATACTTTTACTTTAACTTTTGATTTTATGTGGTCAGAATTATCAAGCTTAAATTATAGTTATTCTAGCTCTCAAACTATATCTTAACACTGTAAGCGGTGTCTGTTGTGTAGCTAGTCACAATGTATTGTAATTGAAGACGTTAAAAAAAGAACCCTGCGAAGTTTCTTGCCGGCTCTTCTTTGTGGGTGTAATCGAACCGGATTGTAAAAACTAACAGGACAAATTCCAGCGTAGTGTACTACCTTACGAATGATGAATAAAGAATAAAGAATGAATAAAGAATCTACCTACCAAATCAGTTAGTAAGTCATTCAGCGTGTACCTATGCGTCCACTGCTGGACATACGCCTCTCCAATTTTCCTCCAGTCCTCCCGGCCTTCAGCGGTACGGAACCACTTCTTTCCACCGACGTACTTGATGTCGTCGTCCCACCTGGCGGGTGGTCTTCCCATACTCCGTTTTCCTGTCCACGGCCGCCAGTGTAGGACACGGTTACTCCAACGGTCGCCGTCTCTTCGGCTATCTACCTACCAAATTTCATCCAAATTCGTTCAGCCGTTTAGGCGTGAAAGTAGAACAAACAAACAAACATCTATACTTTCGCGTTTCGCATAAAGGATAGCTTTTGCCCGATGAACCTGCTATCGTACCTTTATTATTTCGGCGCGCGGAACAATTCGGTTTGTATATGAGCCAAATCTTAGCTTATAGCGCGGTTTTCTCAACCGTTTACTTCGAAAGAATGCGGCGCGCACCCTCCGCTCTCCGCCTCCACCGTACTGACGGGCAATTGCGGTGGGGGCGGAGAGCGGAGGGTGCGCGCCGCATTCTTTCGAAGTGAACGGTTGAGAAAACCGGGCTATAACCGGAACTGCATTTTATTTAGCCTATCCTGTGTCACGTATAGCTAAATGTGCTTTGTTTCGAATTCGGATGATCGGTTTAAGAGTTATGGAGGAACGTACATACATACAGAAAATATTTCTAAAAATCGTCAATTTAGTTTTAGTATCACATTGCGCCTACAAACGCAATTCATAAAACAAAGTAACTTACTCCATGACCATCCCTTACAGATTTATTATTAGTAGGTATTGAGTCTTTGGTCAACCCAGCCCACATCCACCTTACGAAGTAACTGTTAAGTAATCTGTGCCACAGCCCACTTAGCCCGCGGGCTTAAATTACCACTATGAAATGATAATAATAATATTTCTGCTTGGGGCTACGCACCCTTATTACGATAATGCAACCGGTCTGCCGGACCGGTCCGTAGCTCCAAATCTGACAGTTCGGCGACTGTTTTATGCGATTTTGGGATGCAACCAGTCCGTGCAACTGGTATTGCGGTATCAGTCCGCAGATGTGTCATACATTTTACGGCATATTGATATTACGATCGCATTTGCAGTCGCACAACTGTCAAACTTGCGACCGACCGCAGCCCGCGAGCTGTCATCCGTGATGCTCCTCCTGAGCAGCATCATAGCACCATTCACGGCTAACGAGCGACGATCTTTTCTTTGTTTTTGGTGGTGACATCGTATAGGTATATTTATAGTCGCTAAAATAAGTAACGTATGTTCATTCATAGTCTTTGAATGATGTTTTCTTAGTAAATTTTGTATTGTAATAGTATTTCTTAAATATATATAATTTTAACTTGGTCTTGAATTTATATCATATATATTATAGAATATATAAATAGGAATTATAAAGAAAATCTCTCTCTCTCACTCTCTCTCTCTCTCTCTCTCTCTCTCTCTCTCTCTCTCTCTCTCTCTCTCTCTCTCTCTCTCTCTCTCTCTCCCTCTCCCTCTCCCTCTCCCTCTCCCTCTCCCTCTCCCTCTCCCTCTCCCTCTCCCTCTCCCTCTCCCTCTCTCTCTCTCTCTCTCTCTCTCTCTCTCTTCTGTTTTTTAAATTAATTTAAAATTTTAACTTGGTCATTTTTTTTTTATTATTGGTACCTGAGACACTTGGCGCCGTCAGGATGGATTGTTGAGCCGACGACGCCCATATTTATCATCTATATATACCATCACTATATTATCTTTATTGTAATAGGAATAACAAAAAATTTAGAATTTTGGTCTTCTGCGTCATTTCGAAATTATAATACAAGTGACTTTACATAATTGTACAATATATACGGTGTTGCAAATGCCCACGCTATATTTTTAACTGCCATCAGGAGGTTATTCTGTATTTGAAGCTAAATAACTTTTGTAACAGAAATGTTTTTTTCGAGAGAAAATATTTTTAATATCAGAAATAACATTGTAGCATTCCACAATCAGGATTAGAACCCACAACCTCCTGCATTGATTATTGAGGGCGGCTCTTCTGCCTGCTAGGCTATTAATATTCAAGCACACAATATGAAAGAGACCGAGATAGCATGAAAGCGGCCGCCATCATATCTTTATGTGTATATATCAGTATGTATACATACACCGCCCGACAGACCGCCACGCCGCCGTGCAGGCAGAAACGCCTTTCCTAAGCAATCCGTAACACAATAAATAATTTGTTCAATCGCTTGTATTAATTATCATTGCTTTATGTCCTATATTTGGCATGTTAAAAGTAACATACGTTATTTATTATTGATTTTAATATATACTTTTCCCATTCGTAGTAACATTTTACAAGTTTCTTTCAAAATTTGGCACCTTACCTGAACCAACAACCAACCTTTGATGTCGGTCCGCGGGACCGGTCGCATTATCGTAATACCAATTTTGTCCGTCGCAGTCGCAACATCAACACCAGTCGCAACATCAGCACCATTATCGTAATAAGGGTGCGGGGCTCCATGCTCCGTCTACAGCCCCCGCTACCGGTGTGGCGGTACAGTACGCAACGGCGACGCACGCACGAAGAGCGAAGGCGATGAAAGGGCTGCGTGACGTTCGCCACGCAGACCGGCGGATACGTAGCTCTCCGAGATGGGGGTGGTGGTGGCATATGAGTCTAGTACCACCACCTTTTTTTTTTTTTTATGGAAACTGACACCTTTGGCTACATCACCTACAACATCCGTGATGTCAGCCGTGAACTTGGTGCCACGTCAGTGCTTCCCTTCGGTCGTGCCGGCTACACTCAACTGGACGGAAAACACAAACTATTTACATAGCCGTTTCGACCGACCTTTCATTCAGTGCGGTGGTACCAACCCGGGCGGGTTAAACCCTACCACCTAGTAATATAAGAAGGGAGTCATATCCCTTAGTCGCCTTTTACGACATACACGGGGAGAGATGCAGTGGGGCTATTCTTTTAAAGTACCGAACCCACACGGTACAATACCGACCCCACACGGTACCCACCTATCGCTCGTAGCTTGCCTCGCGTCGTCTCGGAGAGCTCCGTAGCCACGGCCTGCACCCGCCGGCGCGCTTGGAGGCTTGTCTCCCGCCGCCGGCGGAAATTACCGCTTTTATTTTGATTTTGTATTAATTTTGTGTATTTTTATTACTTTTTGTAAAATGTATGTAACATTAATATAACATTGTAAAAAACGTGAATAAAGGAATATTATAACAGTGAAAAGTAAATGCAAATAATGAGATATGAAACTGTATATCAAGTACTAAGATAGCAACTTCGTAACCTTATCTAAAATTTAGATAACATTTCCAGCCTTTTAAATTACTTTACCGGAGTTGAAAACAAAGTAGGAGTTCTTTTTCATTCGAAGGAAAAGTTTTTATGTAGTCTTACAAAAAAGTATTTGCGAAAGACTGAACAATTTGATACATTTTCAGAATACGGAAACGCTCAATGTTTACATAATAACTCGAGCTGGTGTTTGCGTTACAAAGTCTCTTTGTAGGTAGAACGTATTTTTTATTTAATGGGATTTTTAAAATTCTTGTCTTTACGCAAAATAAGCATTCGAGATTTTTTTTAAATGTTACCCTCGAAAGCGGGCAACTTTGGGAAGTGTTTAATTTAACTTTAAAATTTACATACGACTATGTCAGAGTTTTGAATAAATTCCCTATTCGTTTTTTTTATGTTTTTTTATTGAAAGCGCGACATATGGCGCCGAGCCACCCATAAGGCGTCTAACGACGCCCATGGACATTCGGTCGTATGCGGAGGTTGCGAATGGCGTGCCGGCCTGACAGGTGCCCGCCCACTCTTTCACGCCCCTCTTGAAGGATCCGAGACTGTACGTACGGGGGGAATATATGAGCAGGGAGAGCGTTCCAGAGTTTACCGGGTCTGGTTTTAAAATTTAATTTTCGAGTTAGATCATGCACGTGCTCTTCACTGTTAAGGCCATGTCAACCCGTATTCATCCGTACTCCTATTTCAAGGCGCCGCTTTCGCTGGTTGGAATAGGATGCAACACAATCAATCAATAAAAAATTAGGTTTTTATTTTTTTATTCCAAAACTACGGATCGAAACAAAAAAGTGAAAAGCGGATTTAGATATACAACGTGTCCCAAAACTCAACGTCAAGCGGGAACCAGGGAGTAGGCCAGTTTATGACTACCCAGGGAAAAATAAGAAAAAAAGTCGGAGTAATTTGTTTTTTATGATATGAGCATTTTTTGAAAATTTCTCGTACAACATTTTTAGGTACTACGACTACAAATTTGCAAATATAAATTGTTAAATTTGTTTTGTTGGTAGCCTAACTAACATTTTATTGCTATTGATCAGTATCCCAAATAAAACCAGAATGCCTTTAGTTTTACCAAAAAAAAAATATTCATTGAATTTTTTTCTAAAAAAATCAATTTTCTCAGATTTTTTCTTTCTTATTTTTCCCTGGCTAGTCATAAACTGGCCTACTCCCTGGTTCCCGCTTGACGCTGAGTTTTGGGAAACCCTGTATATTCAACAAATAAAATATAATATTTTTTTCCAAAGCCTTGATTTTGTCACGTTGCCTTATATACGTTTTTATAATTAAATTCAGAGGCATGTTCATGATTTTTTCTTTCGAGCGAAGTTAATGAAATCGTGTTTTCAAAAAGCTATCGATCTGCGCTGATAGATGAAGTTTTACATAATATTAAAACTGAATCTGTCTGGTAAGTAATATTGGCGGTACACTTCTTGAAATTCGAGTCAGACGCAGTCTCACATGAATAAATTGATCTCTGCGTCCGAGGTTCGAATCCGGCCGAAATGTACCAAGTGACGAAAAAATGTAGGTTTTTTAAATGTAATCTGGTATTGCTGGTTGCGTTAGAAGGGCCGAAGCACATGCTCCGACCAGTCAATATCACCTCAGAGAAGGTAGGTGCTATACCGGAGACTTCTCTTTAGATTGCTGGCTATAGAAGAACACAGCCTGAATGAGGCCACCTTATTTGTTGGATACGGTGGTATCAACCCAGTTGGCCACAACTGGAGCCCACCATCTAGTAAGGGCAAGGTTCAAGGTAGGCCGAGGTGACCCGCTTTTAGCATCATGTTTTTATTGAAACTGACACGTTTGGCTACATCACCTACAAAATCCGCGATGTCAGCCCATAACACTTTGGTGAACTAGGTGCCATGTCAGTGCATCCCTCTGGTCGTGCCGGCTACACAGAACTGGAAGGAAAGCACAAACTATTTACATAGCCGTTTCGACCGAACTTTCATTCAGTGCGGTGATACCAGCCCGTGTGAAATAAAATCTACCACCTGGCGAGGTAAGAAGGGAAGGGGTCTAAAGTTTTACGTGCAACTCGAACCACGGTCAGCCTCCAACGGCCGACGGTCACCCATCCAAGTTCTGACCGCGCCCAGGTGTGCTTATGTTCACGAACGACAGTCCACCGATCGCATCACTGAGTTACCGAAGAGGCGGACTTTGATTCAATTTGTGACTTTTGACGTCAACATCAGACCAATTCTGACGAATGATGACAACTGTTTTACAATAATCGCACCGGATTAAACTGACATTAAAAACTTTTAATTGAGCCTTTTCTACCGTGGAATGATATTGCCAGAAGAGTCATAAATTTGTTGGAGTTAAAGAGAAATAGAAAACAAAGAAAGAAAGAAAGAAAGAACGTTTATTTTCCCTATTTAAATTAAAAATACGTCGTTAAATATACATTTACGAGGGTGAAGAGAAAAAAGGATCTGGCACAGCCTATGCCGCGACACTCCAGCTCAGTACTGAGGCTGTGTGTGCGGCGCTGATTTTAAGCCAGTCCAGTGTGTCGACAAAGTGTGTTAGTTACAATTTTATACAATTTTACGATTTTACATAACAAGTTTAAAAGCCAGACACCGTAACCTAATGCCTAATTTTTAACTAATTTTATAATCGACTATATAATGCCTTACTACTATATAATACTAATTCTACTACTAATACACGCACGCATATAGCCTAACACGATCACACACACATATACTCATACTTACCTATACCTATACCTAAACACATATACACATATACGTCACACAATTACCTGTTCAATTCAATAATATTGACAACACTGCCCGGCCAGGTGGGACGACGACATAATACATCTACACTTAATCATCATTATCATCATCAATACTACTGATAATCCAACAAACAAATTGGTGCTAACGGCAGGTGTTTTAGATCTTAAAGTGGTATATTGGATTAATATAACGCGTCACTACTGTAGAGCTCTTGTCCCACCCTTATAGCATTTACCAACGCTATTGTAAAGCCACTAAAGAACCTTAACCTGTATAAGAATGGGCTTCTATTAAACAGCTCTCATATCGCCTGTCCTAAAACCATAATGTTAGTTGGGAAATCTGTAAGGGATGGTCATGGAGTAAGTTACTTTGTTGTATGTGATACTGAGTTTGTCTATGTTTTTTTTTATAAAATCCAGTATAAGTGGCTGAGTCGGAGGGGCCAAAGCACATGCTCCGACCAGCCAACATCCCCTACGAGAAGGTAGGTGCCATACCAGAGACTTCCCTGAATTGCTGGCTATACTGCGGACTAGAGGAGAACACAACCGAGGCTGCTATGCGGCCATCTTACATCCAGTACGGTGGTATCAACCCAGTCGGCTACAATTGGGTCATTCAGTCAATTGGGTCGACGTTTCATTCACCGCACTGAATGAAACGTCGGTCTAAACGGCTATGTAAATAGTTTGTGTTTTCCGACCAGTTCAGTGTAGCCGGCACGATCAAAGGGGGAAGCACTGACATGGCACCTAGTTCACCCGGTGTCATGGGCTGACATCACGGACGTTGTAGGTGATGTAGCCAACCGTGTCAGTTTCCATAAAAAAAAAAAAAAATTGAGCCTACCACCTAGTAAGGGAGGGAAAGGGTAAGGGAAGTGACCTACAGTTTTACACCGGTATGTATGATACCAAAACTAAATTGAAAATTTTTAGAAATATTTTCTGTATGTATTTATGTTCCTACATAACTCTTAAACCTATCAGCCAAATTGAAGTAAGTACAAGCACATTTTACTATACGGGACACAGGATAGGCTACATAAAATTCAGTTCCGGTAACGTTAAGATGTGGCTCTCATACAAACCGTATTGTTCCGCGCGCCGAAATAAAGGTACGGCAGCGGGATTACTCACTTTCATCTGTTTAAATACGAATTTCACGCGAGCGTAGCCGCGGGTAAAAGCTAGTAATATTATTGCGGTAAGTTTGTCAATTTGGATGTAGGCGGTAATCTCTGAAAATAATAATTCGATTCTTTGACCAATATTTAGAATGGACCTTCAGGATGGACATAGGCTATGTGAGCGAAGCCACGGGCAAAATCTAATACTCATTGCAAATATATAAAGCAAGTCGCGATCTGTAACCCCATTGTCTAATTTAGTAATGGTCCAAATGGTCATGGATAAAAAAAATGTACCTATGCCTTTTTTGGGTATTTATCACCATGGTAGAAACAAATTAATGTTAAATCTTTCCCAAGCTGTGTTTTATATCAATCTACGATTTTATAAATTGAAGCTTATTCGAAACTTTTAATTAATAATTACTAACTTTTTAAAAGGGCTTAAAAGGATATTATATTCATTTAAATTCAGGGAGAGGCGCGGTGGCCTGGCTAAGCTTTGTCTCTCTTACGAAAGTCAGTAGGTTTGAATCGAGTGGGATGGGAGTGCGCCGTTTTCTCATTTCTGCACTCAACACGAGGACCACCCATTGAAGTGAGTTTAGATAAGCGTTTTTATTTTCTTGTCTTTTAATAAAATGCATTTCTTGACGTGAATTCGATGAACGCCTTACGCTTCGCAACAAGGGGGACATTCCAGAAAGTTGGCGACATAAATTATTGTATTCTTGGCGATTCTTGGCGGCTTTGTGCTGCCAAACTATACAACCTACAAACGTGAACGCTACCACGTCAAAGACCAGAGCCGACTATCATTGTCTCCCTCTACGGAGACAAGCCATGCTGCATCGTCATAGCCCCACTGCGACGTTGCTATCGCTTACTCGCTCTCGCTTGCCTACCGATGACAGGAGCGAGAGAGAAACATGAAATCGCTCACCCTTCATCGGGCGACCGACGAATTCTTCTTTTTCTCTCTCGCTCCTGTCATCGGTAGGCAAGCGAGAGCGAGTAAGCGATAGCAACGTCGCAGTGGGGCTATGACGATGCAGCATGGCTTGGTCTCCGTAGAGGGAGACAATGATAGTCGGCTATGCAAAGACCCATCCGGCGACCACATAAAACCGTGCAATGGACCTCCCCCACACCAACGATGACGTCACCGCCATCTCCCCAAGTGTGCGTATCTCGCGCCCAGTGCAACTTGCGATAACGTCAAAGTACTCGTCCGGTTTTCACCAAATAAACTCTCACGGACAAAAATTTAGTTCACCCTGTGTTATGGGCTGACATCACGGATGTTGTAGGTGATGTAGCCAACCGTGTCAGGTTCCATAAAAAAAAAAAAAAAAAATATAATAATTTTTCGAACACAAAATAAAACGGGAAACGTTCATCGAATTCACGAAACTAAACTAACCCGACGGTAGTAGCTAGCATACTACCTCTTTTTTAACCGACTTCAAAAAAATGACGTTATCAATTCGACCCGTATGTAGGTATGTAATATCGTTGGAATTGCACATTATTCCTATAATTTAATCTATGTGGGCTTTTACCTTTTACCTTTAGAGGTAAGAAGGGAAGGGACCTACAGTTTTACGTGGAATCCGAACCACGGTCAGCCTCCAACGGTCGAGCGGTCACCCATCCAAGTACTGACCGCGCTCAGCGTTGCATAACCATCAATAGCGACAGTCGACTGTCTGACAGACCACTGAGCTATCGAGGCTGACAAACTGACTTTCTTTCAATTGATAGATGGGGACCCGAGTGGGGACCCCTTTTTATGTGCTTTTGTACCGCCTTCAACTCAGGGGTCCGAATATGAATCAGAATATTATTTAACACTTTTCAGTTCTAGTTGTTTTTTGGAAGTCGGTTCAATGTTTTATAAAACTGTTTTTTTTTTGTCAATTTTAGTGCGGAGCGCTAAACACACGAGCGACAAAGTTCTAAAGGTGTTACTCCATTTAGAATTTGACTGAATCTACGAGCGCAGACGAGCGAAGCGAGCTACAAACACAACTTCAAGGTTTCATTAAGTTGAGTTTGCTGGTTGCATTATAAATTTTGCCTTCTTCGATAGGGTTACCATATGCGTTGGAATTAGGATAGCTTGCTCGCGCTTTTCCTGCTCGCCTACCAGTGCGTAAATTTGGCTTATTTATAAGGTAAACTCTCATGATTTCTGAATGAATTGCGGTGACTACTCGGTACCCCGGGTAGGTGGCGTGATGGCTTGCATAAGAAAACTAGGTTTGTCAAAGTGTAACTAAATCTACTTTTACAAACAATAGGAAATCCTTATGCGTAATTTTTGAGCCTATCGCGAACATTCAACTGACACTGCTAAAAACTAACGCTAGCACGAACACTGCTAGAAAGTGCCTTATTCTTGAAGTTTGTGCAAAACAATATTTTATTTTTATTTATATATTTCATAAACAAACAATATTAGCTTTTTTTAGCTTAATCACTTCTGAATATACGATTATATAGGACAAAGAATACTTTAATTAACGTCCTGATCAATTGTAGAAATGCATTTACAAAATTAGTAAAAATATGTTTTTTTTTGTGTCTCATTTCCCTTTACGCTTTATCAAATCTGATCAATCTAATAAAAAGAAGTAATATTATTAAGGTAAGGGTGGTGTGATGTACATTGGTAAATTTGAAATAAACTTGAAACTTAATTTCTATGTGGTGTTTATAAACTTTGGTCACCCTACTATAACACGGTATAATTTTCAGCAATTATCCGAATGACAGCGCCAGGAAATAATATAACTAGAGCTTCTGTTATTCATAGATATCACATTCGTACATAAATCTTGTCGCTGTTGATCTCCGTAGGTAGACGCCGCCTCCGCCGCGGCCGCCAGTCCTGTTATTCTAAGAGTTGGTATTTCAACTTCCACTTAGGCCCCAATGTCACATTGCTACTTAAGCTCAACTCAGTAAAGTCGTTCTCCAATCTTACTCGGATGAGCGTAATCAATCGTATTCATAGACAAAATGTTGTCAACGTCTTCTTGCTGCCTGCGTTCCATTTTTCGCAATCATGCGCATTGATTAATAATAATGTAAATGATGCGAACATCGAACGCAAAGTTTACTTAGAGGAGAAGGAATTTGCTAAGTCGTGCTATTTCTAGATTTGGGTTCGACTCGGTTGAGCCGAGATTAATTTAGGATTTGAGGTCGAATTTTTCCCTAGGTAAGACTTAGAATTCTTTATGTATACGTGCCTAAGAGAAGGGAAGTTAAATGACGATTCTTCATACTTTTACTAAATTACAGATCGGTTAAGTAAAATAAAATAATTTAATATAATAAATAACATTACGTTGGCTAACACTAAGTTGGAGTTGAAATACCGGCCCTAAGTTTTCATAATATTTTAATGTACTCATACCTAGCTGCACCGAACTAAATACTAGAAGAGGCAAACATCTATGAAATATGTTACCTTTCGGTAAACCGTAAGCCTGGTCCCCAAGGTTACTGTTTCTTTGATGCAAAATTTTGGGCATGTCCTGTCCTCGGAATGAAACCTGAAATACAACACGAATAAAATAATAGCTACCGTAAAAGGCGACTAAGAGATATGACTCCCTTCTTATATTACTAGGTGGTAGGGTTTAACCCGCCCGAGTTTGTACCACCGCACTGAATGAAAGGTCGGTCGAAACGGCTATGTAAATAGTTTGTGTTTTCCGTCCAGTTCAGTGTAGCCAGCACGACCGAAGGGAAGCACTGACGTGGCACCAAGTTCACCCGGTGTTATGGGCTGACATCATGGATGTTGTAGGTGATGTAGCCAACCGCGGCAGTTGCCATAAAAAAAAACTATTATGTAGGCGGATATTTGTCGCCTCACTAAAATTTATTGGTCAAAGCCGCCACTGCCTCGGAGTGGATTGAACCCGCGAACTCAACTTCAGCCGTCACATCGAGGACAAAAGCTAAGCTCGCCTCCAAAAAAACCGGGCGTTCTGAATAAGACGCGGAGATAATTTACGTCTTTTTTTTTTATTGCTACCGAACTGGGTGGCTCTGTCTGAGGTCGCAACCTCAGGCGCAGCCAATTTCACCCCCGAGGAGGTGCCAGTCCGGCTTGGAGGTGGACTAATGTTGCAGGGGAAAGGCTATTAACCCGCGATTTGAAGATCCGTGGATTGTAGGAGTGGGGACAGATATTCCCTGGCAGCCCGTTCCACACCTTTGCAGTGCGACACAAGAACGATTTAGAGAATCGTGCAGTTCGAAGAACTCTTCTGTCGACTAAATCCTACTGCAGTACAAGTCGCAGGTGAGGTCATGCGTGGATTGTTGCTCGCATCTTTGGGATGGGGCTGCTCAGTATCGACTTGGCTTGTTATAGACTCGATCCAAAGACTTGCAGTTCGCCAAGTCGACGACTTCGAGGTGTCCTGAAAACTTGAACCATTGCAGCTCCATAGAGATATTGGTTCACTAAGTGTGTTCTATCGACTGTTCAACAGCGAATGCTCTGAGGAGCTGTTCGAAGCGATTCCGAACTTACCATTTCACCATAGCTCCACGCTTAGCAGACAGGGAAACTCATCCCTTTACTGTAGAGCTGCCTAAACGCTATTCTACTCTACTCTACTCTGCTCTGCTCTGCTCTGCTCTGCTCTGCTCTGCTCTGCTCTGCTCTGCTCTGCTCTGCTCTGCTCTGCTCTGCTCTGCTCTGCTCTGCTCTGCTCTGCTCTGCTCTGCTCTGCTCTGCTCTGCTCTGCTCTGCTCTGCTCTGCTCTGCTCTGCTCTGCTCTGCTCTGCTCTGCTCTGCTCTGCTCTGCTCTGCTCTGCTCTGCTCTGCTCTGCTCTGCTCTGCTCTGCTCTGCTCTGCTCTGCTCTGCTCTGCTCTGCTCTGCTCTGCTCTGCTCTGCTCTGCTCTGCTCTGCTCTGCTCTGCTCTGCTCTGCTCTGCTCTGCTCTGCTCTGCTCTGCTCTGCTCTGCTCTGCTCTGCTCTGCTCTGCTCTGCTCTGCTCTGCTCTGCTCTGCTCTGCTCTGCTCTGCTCTGCTCTGCTCTGCTCTGCTCTGCTCTGCTCTGCTCTGCTCTGCTCTGCTCTGCTCTGCTCTGCTCTGCTCTGCTCTGCTCTGCTCTGCTCTGCTCTGCTCTGCTCTGCTCTGCTCTGCTCTACTCTACTCTACTCTACTCTATTCTATTCTAAAGTGCGGACTAAGCGCAGTATATCTTTTATCTTCCGCACGGCGAAAATCTGGAATGCACTTCACTCCAGATGTGTTTCCTTCACTGTATGACCTAGGATCTTTCAAAAGAAGCGTAAAAAGGCATCTGTCACGCTGACACGGCACTCGCAGCCCCAGAATGCTTTTGAGCGTCGTCAGCACAACAATTCACGTTGACGGCGCCAAGCGCCTCGCGTGTCAAAGAAAACAAAAAACCGGCCAAGTGCGAGTCGGACTCGCGCACCGAGGTTTCCGCAGCACAAAAAAACATTGAAAAAAAAACTCGTTTCTTGTATGGGAACCTCCCTCAATTTTTTACTTTTTCTATTTTTTATTATTTGTTGTTATATCCGCCATAATAAATAACCCATATTCTGTGAAAGTTTCAACGGGCTACCTATTACGGTTCAAGAGATACAGCACAGGATCTGTGAATGTCATTAGCATCACGAACACATTCAAAGGATCCAAGCGGCGGGTGGCCGAGAGGTTTGGGCATCGGCTTCTCATGCGAGAGGTCCGCGGTTCGAATCCGGTCGGCGTGTACAAATGAGTTTTTTCTGACGAAAAAATGTATGTGCATACTGCGACGAACTAGCCTCCCACCAAAGTATATTTTGTATTTATACTTCACCTGATAGGTGCCGTCGAATAATTATTCCGAAATTCCACGCTTCCGCGAGTAACCTCTAAAATAAAACATGGCCTGCGTTTAGCATTCAAGTGATCTCTAGGTAAACTCAAGCAATGTATACATACGTATACACTGAATTAAGTGTAGATGGACCCTGTATCTTCCTCTCTTCGAGGAAGCGTTGTGTAACCGTATAACCCAGAGTACTAACTCAATCCCTAGCTTTCTATCCTGCCCTTTGTCCATCGAATTATATTCTAATTACATATGTAATTTCCTGTCTAAGTCCGCCTCTCCTATATCACTGTGTCTCCTCCATCACATTGTAATTGTCTGTGTTCTCTCCTCCCAGAAATTGTGTTAACCAGTAATTTTCATATTATTCAAACAATTTCCCCCGGAGGGGAAGTAAGAAGCTCCACGAGTCCGGTTCCCCTCACCCGGGCTCTCCACGCTCCTCACAGTGGCCACCAACCAGATAGGGCTGCCGTACTCCCAGCAGCTCTATTTCTGTATACCTAAGGGCCCCCTTTGTTTCCTATCCTGTGAAGAAACTGTTTCTCTTAGGAAGAGATTTAAAATGAAATTCGTGGTGTAATGTGGGTGATTTAGGGCCCCTACGGACCTCAAATCCTAAAGGCGTGCATGTGTGTGTAAGTGTGTGTGTGGTCCCTATCCTAACCTCGAAGTACTTCGTCCGACGGACTCCGCCTATCGAAAGAAGGCTACCACAGGTTTCCTCCTCAGACGGTCAGCTCAGCTTGCACCGGTCCTTAGAGTACAGCCACCCACTTCGTCCAGATAGAATAGGCATCGCACTAACAGATCATACTAACTGGGACCTCACAGCCTAGCAGGACTAAGGGAAAACACTGAGGGGTACTTACCTGGTCTTCCTAGTACCTAACCTCACTAAATACTCTACTCTATGATACTACTCGTTCCCACGATGTGAACCCTCATTCCCTTGCAGGATTAAGGAGAATTAATTCACACAACTACATGGCTAACCTACCATATGACTATAGTACTAATCAAATGAAAAAGGGTCCTCGCAGCCTAGCAGGATTAAGGAGGACCACTGAGGGGTATTTACCTGGTCTTCCTAGTACCTACCTCACTAAATACTACACACTATGGCACTACTCGTTCTCACGAAGTGAACCCTCTCTCCCTTGCAGGATTAAGGAGAATTAATTCACACAGCTAGATGACTAACCTACCAATATGAATTTAGTGTCTGAAGGACCTAACTACCCACGTTATAATTTGATAATTTAGCCAGAATTCCAGTTGCGGTTCGACCTTATGTTACGTCTTCTTACCACGAGGCCTTGTCTCGTGATATCATTGAGAATGAACTGAATCTTGTGCGAACAAGCGTGTATGCTTATTCAGCATAGCTAGCGTTGCCCACCCAACATTCCATCGAAAGGAAAAGAACCTCGCATGAGTGCGCGCGTATGCATATTTCAGCAAAACCCGCAACCCACATACAACATTCCAGGGAAGAACCCTGTGAGATCGTGCGTGTATGCATATTTCAGCAAAACCCGCTTCCCTCACAACATTCCATGAAAGAACTCTGCGTGAGTGGGCGTGCATGCATATTTCAGCACAACCCGCTCCCTCACCCAGTGCTCCAAAAGGGAAAGAGCCCTGTAATAGTATGCATGTATGCATATTTCAGCATAGCTCGCATCCCACACAGTGCTCCGATGATGGTCCATATAAAAATATTTCACATCCCTAATACTAGCAAATAATTTCTGAAAAGCCAGTATTGTTTCCAAAACTAGCCCAGCCACCAAAAGAAGACTCCAATACAATGCAAGTTAATAGAACTGGTCGAATTGCAACTAGAAAACTCCAAAATATAGCGCGGCGTCCGAGACTCACCGAAACGTTGATGCCGAAAAACAATGGCGCTCGATGCGACTTAGCGGTGACCGGGGCTCAGGCAAGTTGTTCCTTCGAGGCTCGCAGTTGTACTAAAAGTGCTCCTACCGTGTTACACGCCCTTAAATAGCCTCGCTTTCTTACTCCCACCCTTACCCCCATGACCAATCGAAAATCATCCCCAACATCATTTCCGCGTCTCCCATTGGTCGACCAATCACAATGCCTGAAGCAATTTTCCTTAAAAATGCGTTCCATATTTCCCTAAAACTTTCAGTAACTAATCTCTGAAAAATGCTACGAATTTACAAGAGTAGATGTAATACAGTCAATTCGTCCTATATCTTACTGCATGCCGACCTATAATACTTATCTATCATCATTTCTCGCTTATACGGTGTTGCTAGTCATTCCTGTTCAGAATGTATGCACGTTGTATTTTCTGCGCCTGACTACACGCCACCCGCAATAATTTATACGCACCGCGGTCTCTTTGCTATACTCCCTACCCAGGCGCTAAACTAACTCCTACGCCCTATAACATTTTACCAGCCAGCCTTCATACGTCCTATTGCTAGCTATTTTCATTGAGGTAGGTTGTGATTCATCACAATACCTACACCTGCTGCTTCACCGTTCGGAACCGGTGTAAAACTGTAGGTCCCTTCCCTTGCCCTTTGCTAGGTGGTAGGCTCAAATTGTAGCCGACTGCGTTGGTACCACCGTACTGGATGTAAGATGGCCGCATAGCAGCCTCGGTTGTGTTCTCCTCTAGTCAGGCAATCCAGGGAAGTCTCCGGTATGGCACCTACCTTCTCGGAGGTGATATTGACTGGTCGGAGCATGCGCTTTGGCTGCTCCAACTCAGCCACCCATACCGGATTATATAAAAAAAAGCCATCCTATGCTATGAATGTGCTAACGCTCCTCACTTGGGTATTTTTTTTTTTTTTTTTTATGGAAACTGACACGGTTGGCTACATCACCTACAACATCCGTGACGTCAGCCTATAACACCGGGTGAACTAGGTGCCATGTCAGTGATTCCCTTCATTTCATGTCGGCTACACTGAACTGAACGGAAAACACAAACTATTTACATAGGCGTTTCGACCGACGTTTCGCTCAGTGCGGTGGTACCAACCCGACCGGGATAAACCCTACCACCTAGTAAGGTAAGAAGGGAAAGGACCTATAGTTTAACGTGGAATCCGAACCACGGTCAGCCTCCAACGGTCGAGCGGTCACCCATCCAAGTACTTGCGCACATGACCTATGCAACACAAGCATCGGTGAATTGTGAACTCAGATTTTCGCCGGTGACATGTTTTATCGGGTGTGATGTTTGAAAAAGATCATCTAGTACTGCAGATCACTGGCTAGCTGCAGTTACGTAACGTAAAAAGATTGTTTTGGTCTCTGCTTGTTTTTGTATAGGATTAAGGTCAAACAGTCAATACACTTTTTCTTTTATGGATAGCTCGACATGTATGTATGCATATATTCTTTATTGAACACCAATTAATAAAAATTTGGTACAACAGGCGAGCTTAATGCAGCGAAGCGTTCTATTCTAACTAAACTTTGGGCATAGTTTCACCTACAAGTAGGTGTCTAATGATGCCCATGTACATTCTGTGATGCACGGGGATTGCGAATGCCACTTTGAAAAACCCCAGGCTGTACTAACACATTGCCACAAACTATTCTTGCTCCCCTGCATGTCATTCTGCCACATCCCAAAAATAACTTATGGGGTCGGCACTTAAAAATTATAGCCCCACTGCATCTCTCCCCGTGCATGTCGTAAATGACGACTAAGGGATAACTTACGTTTTTCCGTGCCTGCCTGCAAGATGGAACCTGCAGACGTCGTCGCCCACAAGTAGCCTACTTCCCCTTCAACCTTTACTCCGACATATACAGCGTATTTCAGGATAGGGTTTTGTAACTTACGGGTTCGAAAGGGGTCCATATTTGAAGACGAAAAGCTCTGAGACGTTTTCCCAGATTCGGTCATTTTATATTACTTTTTGGTGAAAATCCTTCCATCAAGATTTGGTGGACGGTTTAACGTCCGCCTTTATTAAACACTAACTAATGGATAGAAATGGGTATGTTGCATACATAACTAGTAGAATTGAACTGCATGTAGTTCAATTCCAAGGAGTGAAAGTTCAATTATTTCAAAAGAAAAAGTGGACTGGGCTAGGTCATTGCACTCCCTAGAACTATCAGCACTGCTGTCAAATCTCTCCTAGACTCACTGTCCATTCAGTTTTTATTACAATTTCTAATATTTGTATGAAAAAAAGGGAATTTAGATTTGAGTGATAAGGATTTTTTCTTCTAATAATGAGTACTTTCTATTCCTGAAGTTTCTGAAGCCTATCCTGAAACACCCTGTATATACAACGTGCCCCAAAACTCAACGTCAAGCGGGAACCAGGGAGTAGGCCAGTATATTACGGGGGCAACTGCACTGCAACTGTGTTGCATTTAACTGACATAAGGGGGTTATTCTATATGTGAAAACAACTTTTTTCCATACAAATTTTAAATACCTATTCTCAAAATTTATGGAGAAAAAAAATTGTTTTTTTCTTCAAATTAAAAAGTCGTAGAACAAAAGTTCTACGACTTTTCTTACGACTTTTTCTAAGATTCTGTACGTGAAAAGTATTTCACGTACAGAATCACCTCCTTTCGGGTTTTACCGTTGGGGTTGCAACACCGCTTTTATGAAAACATAACAACAACAATATGTTAAGATTATTTTCAAGGCGGCCCAGATGATGTTGCGTTCATGTATTTATAAGGTGAGTGAATATTTCAACCAAGGTTTCAATACGTATCTATTTATCTCTACATAAATTATGGCTGAAACTAAACCAAGACGCTGCGGGCTTAATACATATTTGTATATACAAAACTTGGCTTTGTTTGATAATACATACATACTGTACATACGCTGTATCCCGACAATCGGGGTGAGCAGAGTTACCGTTGTTGTGCTGCAAGTACTCTTGTAAATTACAGCACAACACCGACCACCGCGTTGGCAATGCATTCGGACATGATAAATATATCAAGCAGCAAGAAAGGCGCGAAGACACAAATGCTGCGCGACTCGGTGGAAGGGCCGTGGCAAGCTGATAGGTGGCTAGCCTGTCGCCCTTTACGTCGCATCGTGTCCTCATCCCTTAGTCGCCTTTTACGACATGCACGGGTAGAGATGCAGTGGTGCTATTATTTTTAAGTACCGGCCCCAAGCTGTACGATAAATGTGATACTGTGAATATACATATCAGTTGCTGTTGGTGAAAGCCGCATGTAAATAAAGTTAAATATTCTCGAATTATAAGCGAATCGTTTTCATTTTAGAGGAAAAGATGGTAGCAGAAAGATAATAATTAATGAAAAGTAATTGAAATTAATAATTACACTTACTTAATGCTAAAAACATATAATTGTTTTGCGAAACGTGTTTATTTGAGTGTGTATGTAACCCTCCCGAAACATTTAACACGAATAACGAAGCACCTTATATAATCGATTCACATGGGAACATTACGAGTTTGAAAACACGTATTCCCTCTAACGGGATTTGAATATTTAATGGGTACTCACTTCAGAAATAAAAATTACATTGAACTAGGACTATAATATAGACTTTACCTACCTACTAATAATATGAGTACTAATATGATTTCAAAAAATAAATTAATCTACTAAATAATATTAAAGGAAGTTACTCAAGGCTCTATTTCGTGTCCTCCAAACTTTCTCAATCTTATTCAAAGAAAAGTAATAACTCAGTGAGTACCTATTCTTTTCGGTTGTATGTATGACTTTAATATAGGGATATTTGTTATAGTATTTATATTATGATGAATATATCGAATCCGGTCGGCGTGTACCAATGACTTTTTTCTGACGAAAAAATTTACGTGCATACACTTACACCTGCTGCTTCACCGTTCGGAACCGGGGTAAAACTGTAGGTCTCTTCCCTTTTTTTTTATGGGAACTGACATGGTTGGCTACATCACCTACAACATCCGTGATGCCAGCCCATAACACCGGGTGAATTTGGTGCCACGTCAGTGCTTCCCTTCGGTCGTGCCGGCTACACTGAACTGGACGGAAAACACAAACTATTTACATAGCCGTTTCGACCGACCTTTCATTCAGTGCGGTGGTACCAATCCGGGCGAGTTAAACCCTACCACCTAGTAATATAAGAAGGGAGTCGTACATATCCCTTAGTCGCCTTTTACGACATACACGGGGAGTGATGCAGTGGGGCTATTCTTTTAAAGTACCGGCCCCACACGGTACTCCCCCCCCCCCTTGCCCCTTATTAGGCGGTAGGCTCAAATTGTAGCCGTCTGGGTTGGTACCACCGTACTGGATGTAAGATGGCCGCATAGCAGCCTCGGTTGTGTTCTCTAGTCCAGTATAGCCAGCAATCCAGGAAGTCTCAGTATGGCACCTACCTTCTCGGAGGTCATATTGGCTAGTCAGAGCATGCGCTTTGGCCCCTCTGACTCAGCCTCCCATTCCGGATTTCATAAAAAAAAATTATATATTATTTCATTCTTTTATGCCTCACACTTTACTTTTGACTGAAAAAATACCCTGCGAAGTTTCTTGTCGGTTCTTCTTCGTGGGTGTAATCGAACCGGATAGAACAAATTGTGACAAGTTCGAGAGCAGTCTAACTGCCATATGAATGATCAATAAACAATACAACAATACAACAATACAATACTGCATTTTCCGCCCTATGCTCTTCTCCACATCACAAAGGCTAGTTTGTAAAGTTCCCACTAAATTTTAGATTTTAATATGATTTATTAAATTTTTTTTGTAATAAACTTTTACCAATTGTTGTTCAATTGACTTGATATATTTAAGAATCAAATTGACGATGGCACATAGACGATGGTAAATAGGCAGAGTGGTCAGATTCTTCAGTATTCATGTTTATGCTGTACTAGCTGTGCCCGCGACTCCGCCCGCTCTCATATTTCACTTCACTGCTAACCTCATAAGCCATTTAGCGTGTTATTAAATAGCCTATAGTTGATGGGAAGAATCAAGCTATCCGTAGATTTTTTTGTTAATAAAATCGGTTCAGTCGTTCTCGAGTTATAAGCGGACAGACAGACATACACTCAGACAGAAAGCAGACGTTGGATTTTATTATAGGTAAGGAAGGAAGTATTAATGCTCTTGTGAGCGGTAGTATGGGTTAATTATTTGATATTTGTAAGTTACTATAATATAATACTTATATGGTACTAACAAAACATTGTGACTAGCGAAGTTTGTCAGCTCTTCTTCGCATTGAATTTAGAACTGGCGGAATTTTCGACATGTCCAAGCGTAGGTTACCTACCTATGGATGAAATTATACAATAAACGAAGAATGCTGCAATGCATTAAACCCGCCTTGTGTGTTACAGTCTGTACAAACAGACAGACAGACGGAGGCGTCGTCAAACTTATAACACCCCTCCTTTTGCGTCGGGGGTTAAATATAGCATTCTAGCGGAATGTGGAGCGAGCGAGACACAGTGTGACCGCGTGAACGCTACGCGCCCTTCCTAATTCCTATACGAGTAAGAAGTTAATAGCTAGGTACGGAACTTTCTGTGTGTGAACAACGTTAGGGTTCCGTATCCGGTACGGGACCCTATTACTAAGCCTACGCCGCCTGTCTGTCCGTCTGTCTGTCTGTCCGAGGGCTGTATCTCTTGAACCGTAATAGCCAGCCCGTTGAAATTTTCACAGAATATGTGTTATTATGGCCGATATAACAACAAATAATAAAAATGAGAAAAAGTAAAAAATTCACGGGGGTCCCATACTTAGAAGAAACGAAAAAGTGTATGCGCGCGCGCCATCTACCGAATAGAGTATGAAGCATTTTAACTAATCAAGAATTTTAACTAATATGAAGCATTTCATAACACGCCATAGATGGCGTGAGTGGCGCTAACCGTGACATGGCGATACGGAACCCTCGGTGCGCGAGTTCGACTCGCACTTGGCCGATTTTTTTAGGATCCCGTCGCAGAATTGCGAAAAAGAGGACCCTTATTTTAAGATAACGTTTGCAATGGATTACTTTGTCAACCTCGGTAGATTAGTGGTGCGGTTGATCGCCTTTTGGACAGATCATAAGCACACCTGGGCGCGGTCAGTGGATGGATGGGTGACCGCTCGACCATTGGAGGCTGACCGTGGTTCGGATTCCATGTATGGTCTTCAGGACTGTAGGTCTTTTCCCTTCTTACCTTACTAGGTGGTAGGGTTTAACGCACTGTAAATAGTTCGTATTTTCCGTCCAGTTCAGTGTAGCCGGCGCGACAGAAGGTAAGCACTGACATGACATCTAGTTCACCAAGGTGTTATGGGCTGACATCACGGATGCAGTTGGTGATGTAATCAACCGTGCCAGTTTCCATATTCAAAACAAAAATTACTTCCGTATACTCAAAAGCCAAAAGAGCAACTCATTCTGTAAAGTTTCCTCCAATTAGAGAGCTACATTCAAGAATTAAGAGCGCACTCGTTCATATTCCCGACAATGCGAACGCTCTTCTCATTTTCACTTTACTGCAGTTTCGTTAGCCCGGGGCACGCTGCCGGCATCGCTATGTCTGTTCCGCGTTCTCTTGTTGAGTTGTTATTACGTTTCAGAAGCCCCACTCTAGTTCCATAATTGAATTTTCAGTTGAGAGAAAAAAAAAACAGAACAAGTTGGCAGCAATACTCCTTATTGGCCTACCTCCTGCGGAGAAAATCGTGATGGATTTACGCGTACAAACGAAGGCACGAAGCGGAAATTTGAGAAAATTTTGTTAACACATAATTTGTGCTTACTCGTAGAAGGTGCACTTTGTCACCCAAAAAACTGTTTAAAATTGTCTTAACACATAATTTGTGCTTACTCGTAGAAGTTGCACTTTGTTACTTATGTAAACGTATAAAATTGTGTTAACACATAATTTGTGCTTACTCTTAGAAGGCGCTCTTTGTCACCCAAGTAAACAGTATATAATTGTGTTAACACATAATTTATGCGGGCTTCTAGAAGGTACAATTTGTCACTTAAGTATACAGTATAAATTATGTTAACAAATAATTTGTGCTTACTTGTAGAAGGTGCACTTTGTCACCCAAGTAAACTGTATAAAATTGTGTTAACACATAGCAACGGTATTATTTACCTAAAACTGAATATTTTTGCTAAATAATTGTAAGGAAATTGAAAAATAAAATACATACCCGTACATTTTGATGCTGAAGAAAAACAATTTTATTTAATTTTTCAAGTTGCCAAAGTTTTGTTTTTTTGAAAAATTTGTCAGTTTAGGGCACAGAAAAACGCATTTGAAGCTCTGCAGATATTAAAAATTTAAATTTTTCTTTTTATAAACAATTCCTCATACAATTTATAATCGCTATTTTCAAGTACCTACCTACCACATATTTCTTGTTCAGTTGATGGGTGTTTTATATATAAATATGTTAATATCGTATTGTTTGTATGTTGCTCTTGAAAGTCAAACTGAATTATGAACTCTACGTAAGTAGGTAAGCTCTTCTTCCACAATACAACTTTTATTTTGAATTTAGAATGCTAATGTTTCGCATAAGTAGGTACTTAAGCTCTTCTTTTACAATACAACTTTTGTTTTGAATTTAGAATGTTTCGCAGCAAAAACGCAACAGCTGTTCATTTTATTTCTCCTAACGCTTGTCTTTATTACTGCAGCCAGTTGCATGCAGCAATCTAGGAGCATTGCGGGAGTCAATAGCCCAGTAGTAGGTAATTTGTTTACATCGCGTCCTACAGAAACGTGCGCGTCGCTGTGACACCGGAGAGCAAAGCAAAATGGCCGCGCGCGGCACGTGACCCGCCCGGCGTGCGAATGTGGCGCCACGCTGTGAGGAATATTGTAGCTAATTTCGTTCCGGCATCCACGACACTGTTCGACTGTGTATTTCTTTCTAAATTATTGTGACTAGAATATGAGCTTGTCTATGCGTTTATGCACGGCCAGTCAGCGTGTACCAATGCGTCCACTGCTGGACATACGCCTCTCCAATTTTCCTCCAGTCCTCCCGGCCTTCAGCGGTACGGAACCGCTGCTTTCCGCCGACGTAATTGATTTTGCCGTCCCACCTGGCGGGTGGTCTTCCCACACTCCTTTTTCCTGTCTACGGCCGACACGCGGTTACTCCAACGGTCGTCGTCCCTTCGGCTGACGTGCCCAGCCCACTGCCACTTGGGCTTAGCCACCCGGTGTCTAATAGGCGTTACGCACGTTCATGCATAATCTTAACTGCTGCCATGAATGCGACATCTGCTGATATTACCTATGTATATAATGAATAAAGTTGGAAACGTCTAAACCAGCGGTTCCCAGATAGTGGTACTCGTACCCCCAAGGGTACGCAGGCTCAAGATAAGGGGTACGCGTGGTCGCACTTGACGGCAAAGGGGCTTACTTATGTTATTATTAGTGAAAAGTACCGTGTGGTACTTAAAAAGAATAGCCTCACTGCATCTCTCCCCGTGCATTTCGTAAAAGGCGACTAAGGGATAACGACAAGATGCCGTGCTGAAGGCGACAGGATAGCCACCTCTCACCTTGGCACGGTACTTCCACCGAGTCATGCAGCAGGTGGGTCCTAGTGCCTTACTTGCTGCTTGATCGATTGAATCTTGTTCGAATAATTTGCGAAACGTGGTGGTCGGTGTTGTGGTGTAATTTACCAGAGTTCTTGCAGCACAACATCGATTACTCTGCTTACCCCGATTGTCGGGATTCAGTGTGTGTGACATGTATGTATGTATGTAGTGAAAATTATCTCTACTGATGAATGTTTCATTGGGTTGGGACTTTGGGACCTATTTCGTAGTAAAAAAAATAACAACCATATAAAAATTGTTATACCTATTTAAACATTTTGATTAGGGGTACTTGGGTTTCAGATAATATGTAGGTACCTATTAAAATAAAATTGGGAACCCTTGGCCTAAACCAATAATTATCATGCTGTCTTCACTACCTAATCGAAATTTCATCATATCTTTTTTAAGCTTTGAAGCATAACGATATTTCTCCAAGAAATTTCTCCGTCCCTAAATGAAAATATGAGCGAAGCGCGAAGAAAACAGGACCGCTCGCTCCATTATCAACGTACACCGCTGGCTTATACCGCGAGATCTGTGATGGATGAGGCCAGTTTCCGAGGAATGCCAGGCTTCGCCGGATGTGTGCGTAAGAGAGAAATCCACCCTCTCTCTCTATCATGGACCGCACACATACGTCTTCACAGAAAATGTTCAACAACAGCCCTAAATTGGTTCCGTACCCGGTACGGGACCCTATTACTAAGTTCATGTAAATGAAGGGCCAATTTTGTGGGACAAATTTAGATTTTTTGTCAAATGCATCATGTATTCATGTGGTATGATAATAAGGAATACAAGAAGTTTATTTTTTATAATTAAAGAAATGGATAGTTTAAAATATACTAAAGAAAATATTATATAAAACTCGAGAATTCCCCCATACCCTTTTGTACGGGGTCAATGACCGTACTATGTTCAAACGCAGAACAGCTGTTTGTTGTAAGTAAGTCACAAGGTCACTATGATTGGTTTTTTCAGCTACTTATTTGATTTGATTTAGTTATGTTAGGAGAAAAAATGATCCTATGAACATATGTTTTTTTTTGCGTAAAGTGTTTTTTTGGGTGCGTATGTAACCCTCCCCTCCCGAAGTTAATGACATGACTAACGAAACACCTTATATAAGTTAATGGGGCTAGCACGCACTGCGAATATTATAACCGCGGTTATTGACAGGGGACGTAAGGTTATTGTAAGTAATGGTAATGTTACACGGTTCAATTTCGGTTCAATAATCCTTTCAATTTCATTGCTTCAATGAAATTGAAACGCCTAAACATCGCATTGAAAGCCTCAACGCATACTGCGCTTTAATGCTCAATGCCTTTCAATGAAATTGCTTCAATTTCATTGAACCGTGTAACATTACCATAAGGGTACTTTGGGGCGGCGGCGGCGTGGCGGCGCGGCGGCGTGCGACCCAAAATAATAATACCGTCGAACCTTACTATTCAGTCGTCGTCGTTTGACCGAGCGCCGCGGTATCACATGACGTGTATACCGCGAGAAGAAGCTTGGAGAGTCGCGATAACATTAAAACCGGCCAAGTGCGAGTCGAACTTGCGCACCGAGGGTTCCGTATTGCCATGTCATGGTCAGCGCTGTCTCATATTGCTTTCGGTAGATGGCGCGAATACACTTTTTAGTTTCTTGTATGGGGACCCCGTGAATTGTTTTACTTTTTCTTATTTTTATTATTTGTTGTTACATCGGCCATAATAACACATATTCTGTGAAAATTTCAAAGAGCCACCTCTTACGGTTCAAGAGATACACCCCTCGGACAAACAGACAGACAGACAGACAGACAGACAGACAGACGGCGTAGGCTTAGTAATAGGGTCCCGTACCGGATACGGAACCCTAAAACCCATATCGCACAATCACATTTATTTATTTAAAAAAAATTGGTGAAAAAAATATTTTACCTTCCTCGTTTCCTGGTTCGACAAGATATTACACGGAAAATTTTGAAGATTCAATGAATATTGTTCGACGGCTCGGATTATCTGATTTCCTTATCACCATAACATCGAATCCTAACTGGCCAGAAATAAATCGAGAGAAAAAATACATTTGCGAATAAATTTAGAAGACGGGACAACCTTGGAGCAGCTTCCACAGAATCGTGCTGATATCGTGGCTTGACCAAATAATAGAAGATTTAGACAAAAAACAAATCTTTGGAAACGTATCCGGGTTTGTATATACTATCTTACTAGACACTCATAATTTCAAGTGTGTAGGTCAAATAGATTTTAAGTTATGGGGGGGTCAAAAGTGGCGCGAAATGGTTCGTGTAATATAACCCTCGGCCGGTGTGTCGCCTTTTTGCTTCGCGAACTTGGCTGACACACTGCCTTTTGTCTAGATAGAATTTCAGAAAAGAGGATTACCATATATGCACTTGCTTGTGATTATGATTTTCTGATGACAAAATTAATCAATCGATAAAGAGCTCATGACTTCATTTCATCTGAAATACCCGGACATCATGGCTTAGAGTTAAGAGAACTCGTACCCAAATGGATGATTCACAATCCATGTGGAGAGCTAAATCCTAACGCAACGTGTATGGTTAACAAAAATGGAAGAACAATGTGTCGATTCGACTTCCCTAAATCCTTCCAGGAAGTAACATCTTTAGTAGATGATGGAAAACCAAATTACCGACGATGCTACAGCCCGCAGCTGGGCCCTCGAAGTTCCCTATTTTCACACGAACAAGCGGTTTATTGCAAGGACATAAATTTCCGTGATATAAATGGTCGTCGTATAACAAGAGACAATCATCATGTAGCTCCGTATAACGCATATTTACTGAAAAAAATTAACTGTCATATTAACGTTGAGTATTTTGGCTGTAAAATATCTTTACAAATACATTTATAAAGGACACGACTGTGCATCCATCAAAGTTGTAGAAGAAAAATTAACGCTAATTTATAATGAGGCGAACTTAGATATTGAAGGACGCTGTGTCTCGCCACCAGAAGAATGCTGACGATTATTTGCTTTGAAATAAAAAAAAAGTCAGCGTTCAACGATTGGATGTACACTTACCAGGTCAATATCGGATCGCAAACTTAGATCAAATCCAGGAAGATTTGCCAAAAAGGATTCACTTTAGAGACATATTTTAGACATAATAAAACAATTCAACAACAGAAAGAACTTAATAAATTAAATGAACATGTTGATAATATAGAATATCATTATTATTGGCAGATGCCTGAACATTTCAGATGGATCGGAAGGTGCAGTAAATGGGAGCAAAAACATAGTCAATTGCGAGTTATTGGTAGGATTCAAAATGTGAATTACGCTTCCTAACCGGAACTATACCACTTGCGATTGTTGCTGTATCATATAAAAGACGCAACAAGTTTCGAAGACCTTCGAATTGTGAATGACATCCAGTATCTGCAGCATCCACAAATTATACACTGAAGCAATAGAAGGCAGAAATTTCCATTACTGGCTACAAACTTTAGGCTTTGACATTGAGGGTTACGACGTTGAAATAAATCACGACATTCTGAACACGAATGAATCAGCAGTCCTAGGAGAACAAATGTATCAATTACTCAAAGGAATACAGATAGAAATCGTTATTGCTATTCTTCAAGAAACAAAATGCTTTTTCATTGATGGCCCAGGGGGCACTGGAAAGACCTTCATCTATAAAACTCTGTACTACATGCTCACTGGAAAACGATGCAAAGTTAAATGTATGGCTTTTACCGCTATTGCTTCCATATTGCTGCCTAAATTAATGGTCGTAATTCTCATAAATCCTTTGGATTGAAAGTACCACTAACATCAGTAACATGTGGGGCCAGTACTTTAAAAGAATAGCCCCACTGCATTTCTTCCCGTGTATGTCGTAAAAGGCGACTAAGAGATATTACTCCCTCGTTATATTACTAGACGGTAGGGTTTAACCCCCCCGGGTTAGTACCACCGCACTGAATGAAAGGTCGGTCGAGACGGTTATGTAAATAGTTTGTGTTTTCCGTCCAGTTCAGTGTAGCCAGCACGACCGAAAGGAATCACTGACGTGGCACTAAGTTCATCCGGTGTTATGGGCTGACATCACGGATGTTGTAGGTGATGTAGCCAACCGTGTCAGTTTCCATTAAAAAAAAACAGATTGTCTCGAGTATCAAACCTGGATCTTCGAAAGCTAGAGAATTAGCAGAAATAGATATTTTTCTCTTGGATGAAGCTCCAATGCTTCCAAAATATGGTTTGCAAAATATTGATCAACTTTTGCGATCCATTGAAAACCCGGATCTCCCTTTCGGTGGAAAAGCAATCGTACTTGGGAGTGATTTTCGTCAATGTCTGTACAGCCGCGAGCAAATAAAAATGAGTTATTAGATCTTTCTATTAAACTATGCTACTTATGGTCACGTTTTAAGACGTTTACACTAGAAGAAAACATGCGCATTGATATAGAGCAACGGCAATTTGCTGAATATTTACTAAAGTTTGACAACGGCGAATTGCCGCTAAATATAATGGAAGAAATTGAATTGCCACAAGATATAATTTCAAACAACAATCTAATTAATATTTTACAACATATATTTCTAAATCCATAAAACTAAACTAATATAAATTAATACTAAAAAAAACTTAATGTTTTAGTAAAAAAAAAAACCTTCAATTCGACCGCGTCGCGTCGTCTCCCCTGCAGCGGTACCCAGCACACTGGCTGCGTTGTCCCTCTGAATTTCGAGTCTAATTCGCCGTACGAGATGAGCCTTGGCACGTGGGTCACCAGACTTGTCGACAATCATATCGCCCAGCTTGTCGAAGAACTGTTTTGATTCTGGTGCCCACGCACCGAGGGTCTCGACGGCGAACGGCACGAAAACATAGGTAACGTCGCCGTCGCTCACATAATCAGATCAAGATCTATCTATATTTTTATTTTACCTACTTATTGAAAAAACATGCAAGCAAGCGAATAAATAAACAGACGACTAAAAACGTTTTTTTTTCAGTCAGATTTCGGGGGGGTGGGGATAAATCCCAACTATCCCCCCCTCTGTATACGTGCTTGCTTGTGTCCTGTGTAAAGAAGAGTAATAACCGTTGCGAGAGCGAGAAAGCGCTCGGCATTAGTTCCTAGGATGAACGGAGTATAAAAGGAGGAAATTATCATCATTTAAAACTTTTATGCCCGGGGTTATACTGTTCAGGTTATTCTCCAAAAACTGTTTTCTGACTTCAGGGACGTGGGGGAAAAACATAAGTTCGCATTTTGTGGGGTTCAACTTTAGGCCGATAAGGAGGAGCTTATCTAATTGATGAAGTGTTTGGAAACTGCTTGGCCAGTGAAAATTATGAGGGAATGAAAGACAGAGCAATAATGGCGCCACTCAATAAAGACGTTGATAGAATTAACCACAGAGCACGGAATACCCCCCGCGCGCGCCCCCTCCTAGAGACGCCCTAAGCGATAATATTTGAAACCCAATAACTGGACGCAGTGCTACTAGCGCTTCGTATGTGTGTGTGTGTGTGTTAGTATCGACACTACACACAAAGAGGAGCAAGTTAGGCACACGCACAAAACAAATGCACACGCACAACACACATATGTAAGTCATAGGCCACGCCTACAGGCTTCAACGCCGTTGTGGGGAAATCGCGCTCAGGGCATCTCTAGGAGGCGCGGCGCGCGGTATTTCGTGCTCTGTGGAATTAACGATGAAATAGTTGCCAAACTTCTCGGAGAGTACAAAATTTACCATAGTCATGACTCGATGATAGACCAACCTTAAGGAGCACTCGAATTCACAATGGAATTTCTTAATTCAGTCAACATTTCGGTCTTGCCACCACATGAATTGAAATTGAAAATAAATTCGTTAATAATGCTTTTGCGTAATTTGGATTTGTCAAGAGCTCTGTGTAACGGAGCACGACTCATTGAAACAAGTCTGTGTAACAACATAATAAAGGCAAAAATCGTTACTGGTGAACAATCCGGCAAAGAAAGTACATATACTTAGAATCACTCTTAACTCAACAAAAGGTCAACTTGCAACGACACCAGTTTTTTGTAAGATCTACATTTGCTATGACAGTACACAAAGCTCATGGCCAAACTTTTGAGTTTGTTGGAGTGGACTTAAAATCATCAGTTTTTGTGCACGGCATGCTGTATGTAGCATTTTCTCGAGTAAAGCGACCAAGTACATTAAAAATACTCTTAACAAATGAAAATCCGCGACATACCCGAAACATAGTATGGAAAGAGGTATTAGGTCAAGTTATCCTTATCCTTACCTATAATAAAATCCAACGTCTGCTTTCTGTCTGTCTGAGTGTCTGTCTGTCCACTTATAACTCGAGAACCACTGAACCGATTTTAATAAAATAAAATTCTACGGATAGCTTGATTTTTCCCATCAACTATACGCTACTTACTATCACGCTAAATAGCTTATGAGGTTAGCAGTGAAGTGAAATATGAGAGCGGACTGAGCCGCGGGCACAGCTTGTAATAAATAATAACTGACTAGTAATAAACATTTAATAATCGTTGTTGATTTGACTTGATACACTTAAGTGTAAAAATTGACGATGGCACTATACATACACCAGATATACATACATACATAGCGTCACGCCTGTTTCGCGGTGGCGTAGGCAGAGACAACGGATCTCCACGTGCCACGATCCTGACACACCTCTGCCGCCTCTTCCATACTCCCATAATGTTCTTCATGCATGCTCGTCGGTTACGGTTACTACGCACTTGCCCCTTTTTGAGCATATATGCCCGATCTGGTCCAGGTACGTGCGTCTAGGGCGACCCTTCCCGACTCTTCCACTTACATTTGCTTCATTTTTTTTTCGTTAGTGTCCTATCATCCATTCTTCCTACATGACCGAACCACCGAAGCATTCCTTTCTCAATCCTTGTCACTATATCTTGTTTCAGCCCACAGCGCTCTAGCACTACACTATTTCTCAATCTATCTTTCATTGTAACTCCACACATACTCCTCAACACGCGCATTTCCACAGCATTAATCCTGCTTTCATGCTTCGTCTGCCATGCCCAACCAGATATAAATAATGTAAATAGGCAGAGTGGTCAGATTCTTAAGTATTCATATGTTGTAAATACGTTCTTGTGAGCGGGAATATGGGTTAATTATTTGTAACTTACTTATTACTTACTTACCTATAAAGTACTAACAAAACATAGTGACTTGCGAAGTTTGTTTGTCAGTTCTGCTTCGCATTGAATTTAGAACTGGCGAAATTTTCGACATGTCCAATTATGTAGTGTATTTTATATTTATTTATTTATTTATTTATTTACTTTATTAGAAAACACTACAGCATTTACATTTTCAACTACTGGTATTACATGCGCTAAGATACATGGGCATTCGGTGTTCCCCCTTTAGGTTCTTTAATACAGCGTTATACCATGCTCGGTGGTTATACCTAACAGTATACATGCATATAATAAAAAAAAATTAATTACATACTAAGGTCCATATACCATCTGTCGACAGTTTACATAGAATAAAAAAAACTAATGAAATTACATTTTAAGTCTTAGCCTAACAACGATATGTGTATGTATTAAAAATTTAATTAAAATTTTTAATTTTCATTAACACTTCATAGTAGTATAAATACGCCATATTGTGCGATTGTGTCCACGTTTCCCTAGCTGACTGACGGACGGACAAACACAGACTAAAATCTAAAGTCTACCTATCTACGCGTTCGACACCTGAAAGACATTTCGGCTCCTTCCTGGCTCCTTTGGCTCCTTTCGTGAACACTCGGCTCGAAACGAAACGTAACAAAAACGACATGCACCGCCTCAACATTAGGTTAGGGTTAATATCTCTATATTAACCCTAACCTAATGTTGAGGCGGTGCATGTCGTTTTTGTTACGTGCGTGAAAGAATATGCGTCGCTACGCGACGCATCTTCTTTATATTAACCATAGTTTTTTTTTTTAAACCACCAAAACCACACTTTCCTTCATGGAGGTACCAAGCCACGCGCGGGGCCGGGCGCGGCGGCCGGAGTCGTAGCTCCATGCTTTCCTTCGAGCCGAAGTCTGCCGAAAGGAGCCAAAGGAGCTGGGAAGGAGCCAAAGGAGCTGGGAAGGAGCCAGGAAGTCTTTCAGCAGGCGCACCGACCTATCTACTAATCCACAGAGCATCAAATGCGCGCGCGGTAGGTATTTGATGCTCTGTGTACTAATCCTACTCAGAAACGGACGGACGGACGAGAACACACACATACTCACACTCCTAATTATAATAGGCACTATGTCTACTCTCAGATCTCAGACGGACAGACTGGCATACTTTAATTTAATTGAATTGAATTAGTCAATTTCCGCTCTATTGAGCTGGGAGTCCATACATGTCATGAAGATGCCTCCTGCACGAATATTTGCTTGAAATAAATCTATATCCGAGAATGAATGGTTTGAATAACTATTATATAATATTGAAAATGAACATAAGCAACTTTTCCCGTAGCAAGTTATCACATTCCCACGGAAAACTCGAAAGAAAAATACCGCTCGGATAATATTCAGATTGCGTGCAACGCCTTAGATGGTATAACTAGAAGCCATCCCGCTCCAGGGCCGAGTGCTGAAAGCAAACACCAGCGACTAATAAATAAATTAATTACGTAACTTCAGCGATTACAACTCTGTTGCAAGTGGCGGTAGTTAGCGGCTTACAAGGCAATTTGTTGCGCTTGTAAATAACGACAGTTAGGTCCGCATCACACGCACCGACACCGCAACGACATAACACCACAGCGACAGTCGACACGCGCGCCTACGACCCTACGACCGACCGCGGCGCGCCGCGGTCGGTCGTAGGGTTGTCGCTCGTTTGATTGATGACCGTGAACTTAGCGAAGCACCCATCGCCAATCAAAACGCGATTCGATGGGTAATGTGTTGCTAATTAGTTGCTAATTCGTTACCGCTTATTTTGTTGCTAATTTTTTTTTATTTGGGTACTTCGCGAAGTACCCAAATAAATAAATAAATAAATAAATAATAGAGCAGCAAAATTAAAATCGCGACAAATAATTAGCAATTTATTAGCAAAAAAATTATGAATAACATTCAATTCATCTAAAATCAATTTTAAGGGGGTTCTTCGCTAATTTCAAATGAACTTAGCGAAATACCTAAACAAATAAAAAAAAAAATAATGGAGCAACAAAATAAAAATTGCGGTAACTAATTAGCAATTAATTAGCAACTGATTATGCACCAGATTCGATTCATATGAAGTCAATTTTAAGGGGTTTCTGCGCTAACGTCAAATGAACTTATTGAAATACCCAAAAAAAATAATTTTACAATTAATAATAGAGCAGCAAAATCAAAATTGCGATCACTAATTAGCAACTAACTAGCAACTAATTATGAAGCAATTTCGATTCATCGGAAGTCAAGTTTAAGGGTGCCGGGGGGTGCTTCGCTAACTACACATGAACTTAGCGAACCACCGAAAAAAATATAGCAACAAAATCAAAATTGCGGAAACTAATTAGCAACTAATTATCCACCTAATCGCGTTTTTATTGATAATGGGTAATTCGCTAAGTTCATGGTTCTGTGCGATTTCCCTCCTACATTATCTATCTCGCCACAGACTGCGACTTTTTTGTCGTTGTATAGTGTGGTTAGAATGACTAGGTATCTCAAATGTACCGCATTGTCGTACGCGTAAGTTAGGCCTTCCTTTCCTACCTTACTCGGTGGTAGGGTTCAACCCGCCCGGGTTGGTACCACCATACTGAATGAAAAGTCGGTCGAAACGGCTACCTATGTAAATAGTTTGTGATTTCCGTCCAGTTCAGTGAAGCACTTTGCACATTGAAGGGAAGCACTGACATGGCACCTAGTTCACCCGGTGTTATGGGCTGACATCACGGACGGATTTTGTAGGTGATGTAGCCAACCGTGTCAGTTTACATAAAAAAAAAAAATTATAGCTTATAAGCTGTAATTAAACGCGGGTCAAAATGATTCATGTCATGACATATTTCTTTGTGATTTTACAGCAAAACTATTGTAGTTACGAAAACGGTTTCTTAACTCAATTGTTATTAAGCAACTCTGGGCGTGGTCAGTACTTGTGACCGCTCGAGCGTTGGAGGTTGATCGTGGTTCGGAATCCACGTTAAACTGTAGGTCCCTTCCCTTCCTACCTTACTAGGTGGTAGGGTTTATCCCGCCCGGGTTGGTACCACCGCACTGAACGAAACGTCGGTCGAAACGGCTATGTAAATAGTTCGGTTTGCCAATAGTTCAGTGTAGACGACAGCGACAATGGTCATGTCATGGTCAGCGCCACTCACGCCATCTATGTATTAGTTAAAATGATTCATACTCTTTTCGGTAGATGGCGCGTATACACTTTTTAGTTTCTTGTATGGGGACCCCGTGACTTTTTTATTTTTTCCTATTTTTATTATTTGTTGTTATATCGGCCATAATAACACATATTCTGCGAAAATTTCAACTGACTATCTATTACGGTTCAAGAGATACAGCCCTCGGGCAGACAGACAGGCAGACGGCGCACAGTGGTTCGAAAATCGAACGTAGAAGACTTAGGGTTTAAAAAAAAATTACTTCTTGTTTTCGATATTTTTATTATGTTAACGTATTGTCCATATTATTACAGATATTTTTTAATCATACACGTTTTTTTCTTAGCCTAACAGTTTAGGAGATATTCCACTTTTATGGTTTTCAATGTATGAAAATAATTTTAAAAAATTAATTCCTCAAAAACCTTAAAATATATTACATAATTCTTTTCATGATACGATTAAGCAATTATTCGACTATTTTCATGCAAACGCTGTACCCTCGCAAATGCTCGCAACTCTGCACAGTGGACAATTTATGTGAATTTTGTTTTTAAAATTAACTCATTCAAATTGTGTCACCCTACAACTCTACTTAAGAAATACTTCAAAAACAGGATTACAGGATGAATTCTGCGCAAAGATTTAAATGCTAACTGTTAACACTTGTTAGCAAATTAGGGTTACAAAAAGTTTAAAACTGGCTCATCAATTTTGTAAATTGTAGGGTATGCATACATTGGAGTTCAAAAAAAGCTAGTATACTATTAATCAGTGTAGAATAATACACATTTCGTTCATACATACCACTGTCATATCTACAACATAGAATAAAATAAATTGCGTTTTGTTAATTTTTTTAATTAATAGAATATTTATTTCTATAATAATAACATTTAATATGTGCCGCTGATTAATGCATACCACGAGTATACCACCCGAGTCAAAGAATTAATCTTGAAAAATAAAGATAAGCATATACTTACGCAAGAAAAATCTCTCGGAACCATGCTATTTATAAAACTGACCAAATGCCACGAGAGCCTTGGCTGTGTTAACGCCATGAGAGCGATAACACAGAAGGAAGGAGTGACTCTTTTTCCTTCATACTATAAAATTAAAAAATCCAAAGAAGAGTGCTACCCAGACGTCACAATCATTGAGACAGATGTACAAATAAAATTACAATCTTTATTAGATTTAACAACGAAAAGGCTATTCATGCTTATATCGGATTACGATAACGAGAATGTGAAGTACAAATTAGAAAGCAAGTGGGGAGTAGACGAAGCTTCAAACCAAAGCACCTATAAACAAATTCTACCCGAGGATAGCGACGATTCGTTTGTCTATATGGCAAGTCTGGTACCCATAAAGCTTACTTGTGGCGAGAAAACAATGTGGAAAAATAATAGACCTAACTCGACTGAATTTTGTACACCGATGTTTTTTTAAATTTAATAAAGAGACAGCATTAAATGTTACCAGTAAGGTCAGTGCGATACAAACCGAAATTCAGAACTTGGTATCGACTCAAATAAATAACAAACATGTAAAACACGTCCTTTATTTGACGATGATTGACGGCAAAACATCTTCGATTCTCAGTGACACGTCAACTTAGCGCTGTGTATTTGTAAATTGATACCGAAGGAGACAACCAACTTGAAATTTCTGGAGTCAGTGGATTCGATCGAAGGTGACAAGGAGATGTTATAAATACGGGTTCTCCACCCTCCATGCGTGAATACGCATGATTGAGTGTGTATTACATATATCTTATAAGATCGAATGCAGAAAGTATCATCCAACAAAAGAAGAAAAATTGAGAGTGGAAGAGAGGAAACGTCGAATCCAAGAAGACTTTCGAAATCAGACAGGCCTTCTATTGGACATCGTTAAACAAGGGCACGGTACTACTAACGATGGCAACACTGCCAGAAGATTTCTTGCAAAATCTCATGGCACTGCAACAATAACCGGAGTTGACGAAAATCTAATACATCGACTATATGTAATACTAGAAACTCTATCGTCTGGAAAATTGGTTGATGTTATAAAATTTAAAGAGTACACAAAAGAAACTTACAGACTATACATAGAGCTGTACAGCTGGTATTATATGCCACCGAGTATGCACAAAATACTCGCTCACGGAGGAGACGTGATAGCAGAGTTCGGCTTAATGCCCATCGGACATTAATCGGAAGAAGCCGCAGAGGCGAGAAACAAAAACTTTAGAGAGTACCGACGAAATCGCACGCGGAAGTTTCTAGATTAGCTAGAGGATATTCTTCACCAGTTACTGCTCACTTTTGATCCCTACTTATCTAACATTCGACCTAAACTAGAGAAGAACACAAGACACCACTAGTAGATGTTCGTAAATTATTAATTTTATCTAATGACGACAAAGAAAACATCGTATCATAGATGTCGAAAATGTTTTACCGCTGTAATTTACATAATATTTAAGTTTGTAACATTTTTTCTGACTAGTGGACTAGGCCTACTGGGGAAACCACTTAAAAAAAATACGCCCGGTACTTAACCTCAAGGGTGGCGTGGAATAAAGTACTAAGTAATAATATCATTTATTGACACATTGTTATTATTATAGATATAAATTCAGTCGAGTTAGGTCTATTATTTTTCCACATTGTTTTCTCGCCACAAGTAAGCTTTATGGGTACCAGACTTGTCATATAGACATACGAATCGTCGCTATCCTCGGGTAGAATTTGTTTATAGGTGCTTTGGTTTGAAGCTCCGTCTACTCCCCACTTGCTTTCTAATTTGTACTCCACATTCTCGTTATCGTAATCCGCTATAAGCATGAATAGCCTTTTCGTTGTCAAATCTAATAAAGATTGTAATTTTATTTGTACATCTGACTCAGTGATTGTGACGTCTTCTTTTGCTGGGTAGCACACTTCTTTGGATTTTTAAATTTTATAGTATGAAGGAAAAAGAGTCACTCCTTCCTTCTGTGTTATCGCTTTCATGGCGTTATATGCCATTTGGTCAGTTTTGTAGATAGCATGGTTCCGAGAGATTTTTCTGGCGTAAGTATATGCTTATCTTTCTTTTTCAAGATTAATTCTTTGACTCGGGTTGTATAATACTCATGGTATGCATTAATCAGCGGCACATATTAAATGTTATTATTATAGAAATAAATATTCTATGAAAAAAAAATTAACAAAACGCAATTTATTTTATTCTATGTTGTAGATATGACAGTGGTATGTATGAACGAAATGTGTATTATTCTACACTGATTAATAGTATACTAGCTTTTTATAACTCCAATGTATGCATACCCTACAATTTACAAAATTGATGAGCCAGTTTTAAACTTTTTGTAACCCTAATTTGCTAACAAGTGTTAACAGTTAGCATTTAAATCTTTGCGCAGAATCATCCTGTAATCCTGTTTTTGAAGTTTTTCTTAAGTACAGTTGTAGGGTGACACAATTTGAATGAGCTAATTTTAAAAACAAAATTCACATAAATTGTCCACTGTGCAGAGTTGCGAGCATTTGCGAGGGTACAGCGTTTGCATGAAAATAGTCGAATAGTTACTTAATCGTATCATGAAAAGAATTATATAATATATTTTAAGGTTTTTGAGGAATAAATTTTTTAAAATTATTTTCATACATTGAAAACCATAAAAGTGGTATATCTCCTAAACTGTTAGGCTAAGAAAAAAACGTGTATGATTAAAAAATATCTGTAATAATATGTACAATACGTTAACATAATAAAAATATCGAAAACAAGAAGTAAATTTTTTTTAAACCCTAAGTCTTCTACGTTCGATTTTCGAACCACTGTGCGGCGTAGGCTTAGTAATAGGGTCCCGTACGACGGATACGGAACCCTAAAAAGAACCCTGCGAAGGTTCTTGCCGGCTCTTCTTTGTGGGTTTAATCGATCCGGACTATAACAACTAAATTGGACAAATTCAAGCGTAGTGTACACGAATGATGAAAGGACAAATTCAAGCGTAGTATACTACTACACGAATAATGAAAGGACAAATTCAAGCGTAGTGTACTACTACACGAATGATGAAAGGACAAATTCAAGCGTAGTGTACTACTACACGAATGATGAAAGGACAAATTCAAGCGTAGTATACTACTACACGAATAATGAAAGGACAAATTCAAGCGTAGTATACTACTACACGAATAATGAAAGGACAAATTCAAGCGTAGTGTACTACTACACGAATGATGAAAGGACAAATTCAAGCGTAGTGTACTACTACACGAATGATGAAAGGACAAATTCAAGCGTAGTGTACTACTACACGAATGATGAAAGGACAAATTCAAGCGTAGTATACTACTACACGAATGATGAAAGGACAAATTCAAGCGTAGTGTACTACTACACGAATGATAACAAGGACAAATTCAAGCGTAGTGTGCTACTACACGAATGATGAAAGGACAAATTCAAGCGTAGTGTACTACTACACGAATAATGAAAGGACAAATTCAAGCGTAGTGTACTACTACACGAACGATGAAAGGACAAATTCAAGCGTAGTGTACTACTACACGAATGATGAAAGGACAAATTCAAGCGTAGTATACTACTACACGAATGATGAAAGGACAAATTCAAGCGTAGTGTACTACTACACGAATAATGAAAGGAAAAATTCAAGCGTAGTGTACTACTACACGAATGATAAAAAGGACAAATTCAAGCGTAGTATACTACAACACGAATGATGAAAGGACAAATTCAAGCGTAGTATACTACTACACGAATGATGAAAGGACAAATTCAAGCGTAGTGTACTACTACACGAATGATGAAAGGACAAATTCAAGCGTAGTGTACTACTACACGAATGATGAAAGGACAAATTCAAGCGTAGTGTACTACTACACGAATGATGAAAGGACAAATTCAAGCGTAGTGTACTACTACACGAATGATGAAAGGACAAATTCAAGCGTAGTGTACTACTACACGAATGATGAAAGGACAAATTCAAGCGTAGTATACTACTACACGAATGATGAAAGGACAAATTCAAGCGTAGTGTGCTACTACACGAATGATAAAAAGGACAAATTCAAGCGTAGTGTGCTACTACACGAATGATGAAAGGACAAATTCAAGCGTAGTGTACTACTACACGAATGATGAATAAACAAATAATGAGGAAGAAGTAACGTTCTGTTTGTGGTGCCGAAATAGCGCGCTCAATTCTGCGTCAGTCACGTCTTGCCCTGTCTCAGCTAAATCAGTTAAATGCACGGAATTCAGAATTAGATGTTCTAGCCTCCCTCCACTACTAGGGAGTTCACGCGGGGCGTCTTGAGGCATCTTTAGATGTAGTTCAGACTGTGTTTGTAACAATGCTGTTAACAATTTTGATAGCAAACTCAGTACATTTAATTGAAAATAATACAAAAGTGATAACAGTAAATGTTAAAAGAATAAAGTATTGGATCACTTATGGCTTGCTAAAATGTATAAAAAAAAAGAGAAAAAATGCATAAATTAGCTAAATCTGATACCAAAAATATACTTCTGCAAATTGAATATAAACGTTATAGGAATTTATGTAAAAAATCGATCGCAACAACAAGACACTTATACTTCAAGAGAGCTAGTTAATAATAAGAAAAAATAAAACCTGGGATATAATTAAGGATATAGCACACATAAAACATTGTAATAAAGAATCTAATATGTCTCAACTTCTATCTAAGAACGGAGGGGGTCTCAATACTATGAATAAAATTAATGACCACTTTGTTACATTAGAAAAGAGATTAGCGAGTAGTACTTTAACTACTCTCGGAATCACTGAAAGTGATTTGACTAATAAAATTATCTCCAATGGATCATTTCTGCATTCCTTCTTTTTATCACCAATAAATGAATCTGAAATCTCAAAAATATTAAGTCTTTTAAAATCAAATAGTGCGCCAGGCTAGGCGCCAGGATTCGATTCCAATACACCATTTTGCTTGAAAAATACCAGGGAATATATAATTGAACCTTTGGTTTACATATGCAACCTGAATATGTCAACAGGCTCATTCCCTATCGTCCCTCCCATGCCAAAACGACGAATGTGCAATTTTGGCGAAAATTACCTTTTGATGTAGTTTCATTAGTTTTTATCAAATCTTGCCAAAGTCACGAATCTCTAAATTATCGGTACTCAGAGATATTTTGTTGTGAAATAATAACGAATTTGACTTTTTTCGAGGTTACTATGCCAAACACACTAATGTTTATTATTCGTGAAATAATTTCTAAGAGAATTTAGAAGTCCTTGAATTTTAGCCATGCCATAGTCACGAATTTGTAACATTGCTTAATTTAGCACTGACAATAAAAGGCAAATATCTCTGAATGACCTTTCTGCACATTCGTCGTTTTGGCATGGGAGGGACGCTGTAGTATACAAAGAAGCGATAGTGTGAGCAATATTAAAGGGTGGCAATGCCTCCACAGACTCTAATTACCGACCGGCCCATCTCACTTTTAAGCACGCTCTCTAAAATCTTGGAAAATTTGGTTCCGGGGAGACTCGTGAGTTATTTAGAGAAGAATCAGATCTACTCAGATAATCAATATGGGTTCAGATCTTCTAGATCTACAGAGGATGCTGTGTCTAAACTCGCATAATATGTGACGAAACACCTAGATGGTGGCAAACTGTGTGTAGGGGTATTCCTCGATTTGGCAAAAACATTTGACACGGTATTTATACCATTACTACTCCAGAAATTAGAATCAATAGGCATAAGAGGTGTTGCCCTCGACTAGATGCAGGACTATCTTACTAATAGGAAACAAAGAGTAATAATAAATGGAGAACTTAGCAGAACATACCAGACCACATATGGAGTACCTCAAGGAAGTGTCCTGGGCCCCATACTCTTCCTAGCATACATTAATGACCTTTGCAACATTAAAATCGACAATGGTAGCGAATCTGCTAATGTTTTAACTTTTGCTGATGATACTGTGATCCTATTTTGTGGCAGCGACTGGGATGGATTGAAGATAGAAGTCGAAACGGGTATGGTAAGAGTGAAAAAGTGGCTCCAAGATAATCTGTTAACATTTAATGCCACAAAAACATAACACATCTGATTTTCTAATACGGCGGTCCCCATACAAGAAACTAAGAAGTGTATGCGCGCCATCTACCGAAAACAGTATGAAGCAGCGCTGCCCATGACATGGCGATACGGAACCCTCGGTGCGCGAGTTCGACTCGCACTTGGCCGGTTTTTTTTTGTTTAAGTTGTGCAAATGCATGTAAATAGCTGTTAGGTGTTCTTTAGAAAATAAAGTCAAATAAAATAAATAAAATACACAAGAGAAACTCACTCCAATTACTATTATAGCTTATACAGGGTGTATCAGGATAGGTTTTCGAAACTTCAGGGTTCGAAAGGGGCCCATATTTGAAGACGAAAAGCTCTGAAACTTTTTCCCAGATTCGATCATTTTACAGTACTTTTTGGTGAAAATCTATTCTTCAAGATTTGGTGGATGGTTAACGTCCGCCTTTATTAAATAAAAAATAAATTCTAACTCATGAATAATGGGTAGGTTGCATACATAACTAGTACAATTGAACTGCGTGTAGGTAAATTCCAAACACTGAAAGTTCAATGACCTCAAAAGAAAAAGAGGACTGAATTAGTTCACTGCACTCTTCAGTCTCACTGTCCATCGAGTTTTTATTGCAATTTTCAACTTTTGTATGACAAAAAAAAAACAACGGAATTTCGATTTGAGTGATAAGGATTTTTTTCTTCTAATAATGAGTACTTTCTATTCCAGAAATTTCTCAAACCTATCCTGATACACCCTGTATATTATATTGCATAGCCCCGCTGCATTCTCACGCCTGTTATAAACGCTAAGCCTGTTTAAGGTAGGTATCTCATAATCCGCGTTCACCTGAAAATGTGTAGGTACCGTGCGCCCAGGCATTCAGGCATGCGTCTCGAGGCGGTTCGTGTTTGAGTGGTGTAGAACTTGGCAATTCTAGAATGGAACGCGCTCTCTACAAATTGGAGTCGTTATTCAGGAGCATCGGCGAAGCAAGTCGCGCGCCGTTTAAGAGTTAACCGTAGTTCAGCATTCCGTGTACAGGTTTAATATTACGCATTGGAAAAAAGAAAAGTGTGAGAAAGATAATATATTTTTTATTTATGTCTTTAAAAAATAACTTCTTACCGTACAAAAAGAGCGCTAATCCTCATACTGTAAATATATTTCTAACACGTGTGATTTAACCCACTCCTCCCTTCACAATCTAAGGCCAACTTGCACCAACACGAGTTTAAAGTTAAGTAGCGAGTTATGGATTTAAACGCGGTTCCCACAGTCAACGGGTGCTAGCTTAACGAGTTAAACTGGTTTACATATTAAATTTGTGTTGGTGCAAGTGGGCCTAAGTATGTAATTAATTTAGTTTAATTCTGTTGGTGTAAAAAATAATGTTGTGTGAACTTTAAAAAAACGAAACTCTATAATGTTTTAATGTGTGATGATAATGTATGTATGTATGTACAATTGGATAAATTACTATTCTATTCTATTCTATTTAGGAAATCAGACAGAAATAATAAAACAACATAACAAATTATAAAAACCGGCCAAGTGCGAGTTGAACACGCGCACCGAGGGTTCCGTATCGCCATGTCATGGTCAGCGCCACTCACGCCATCTCTTTATTAGTTAAAATGCTTCATACTATTTTCGATAGATGGCGCGCATACACTTTTTAGTTTCTTGTACCCCCGTGAATTTCGTTACTTTTTTCTTATTTTTATTATTTGTTGTTATATCGGCCATATTATGTGAAAATTTCAACGGGCTACGTATTAACGGTTCAAGAGATACAGCCCTCGGACAGACAGACGGACACGTTTAGTACCTACTAATGCTAGGTTACTAACTAAATACCTATGTATTTTTTAATTTTTGAAGGTTTCTGATGTGTGTGTGTTTTTTTTTAATTGCTATTTAACTGTTATGTATAGATGTAGCTATAACACAGTTCAATTTTCATTCTGATTAATCAGTTCACGTGACTCAGCACTACGCACCCCAACGGCTGTCTAGCTCCCGGCCTGAAGCATCCCAGTCATCCGGCCGCTCACGTGGTGGCTGGACGTCTTCAGAAGCCTCCGTGCCGCAGCCTGCGCGTCGAAGCCTACCGCTCTCCCTCGCGAGCTTTCAGCTATACATTTAAACAGTTTATTTATCAAGTAATTTTCAAGAGACGACGCTCGAGTTACACCTGAAGTTCTGTGACCGGAGAGCTGAAATGTGAATGGAATGCCCGCTCGTGTACGAGGTAAGACTGTTTTTTGTTTTTCTATTTTGGGTGCGCGTTCGAGTAATGCCTTCACTTTGACACGTCAATGGAGTTCAATTACTTGTTGGGGCGGACAATTATGTGAACAATTTGACTTTATTTACGTCTACATAAATACATAGATACCTATCACGCGCGCTGTATCCCGACAATCAGAGTAAGCAGAGTAATCGGAGTTGTGCTGCAAATGCTCTTGTAAATTACAGCACAACACCGACCACCACGTTTAGCAAAGTATTCGGACAAGACAATTATCAAGTAGCAAGTAAGGCACGAAGACCCACCTGCTGCATGACTCGGTGGAAGGACCGTTCCAAGGTGAGTACGGTGGCGAGCCTTTCGCCCTTTAGCACGGCATCTTGTCCTTATCCCTTAGTCGCCTTTTACGACATGCACGGGGAGAGATGCAGTGGGGCTATTCTTTTTAAGTACCGGCCTCACACGGTACGGTCTACATAAATGACTGTATATACCTACTTTATGCGCATGCAAATAATGTTTTAAACTAAAAAGAAAATGTAAAAATATTTATTCTCAATAAAAAAGCTTCTTGAAGAGGCTTGGGCCTCTGCTGGTGGACGCAACTGGCGTCCCGCAATCAAGGGCCTACTTCATTCAAAGGGTAAGCCTTGCCATCCAGCGGGGTAATGCAGCAAGTGTTCTAGGAACATTTGAAAATGCCCCTTTTGATAGTTATTTTAATGTTTGTTAGGTAGGTTTATTTCTTTAGTTATTAGTATTACTTTTTTGTTACTAAAAACTTTATTCTCATAAACATTAAAACATTACAAAAAATTATACAATCTTAGTAAACTTTATTGTCAGCCTCGATGGCTCAGTGGTGCAGACAGTCAACTGTCGCTATTGAATGTTAAGCAACGCTGGGTGCGGTCAGTATTTGGATGGGTGACCGCTCGACCGTTGGAGGCTGACTTTGGTTCGGATTCCACGTAAAACTGTAGGTCCCTTCCCTCCTAATCTTACTTGGTGGTAGGGTTTAACCCGCCCGGGTTGGTACCACCGCACTGAATGAAACGTTGGTCTAAACGGCTATGTAAATGGTTTGTGTTTTCCGACAGTTCAGTGTAGCCGGCACGATCAAAGGGGGAAGCACTGACATGGCACCTAGTTCACCCGGTGTTATGGGCTGACATCACGGACGTTGTAGGTGATGTAGCCAACCGTGTCAGTTTCCATAAAAAAAAAATAAAAATTTATATTAACATCGTTTACTATTGGTACTTAACTTATTTTATTTATATGGTACATCTACCACAGCCTCGATAGCTCAGTGGTGCAGACAGTCGACTGTCGCTATTCCGGTCAGTACTTGGATGGGTGACCGCTCGACCGTTGGAGGCTGACCGTGGTTCGGATTCCACGTAAAACTGTAGGTCCCTTCTCTTCTTACCTAACTAGGTGGTAGGGTTCAACCCGCCCGGGTTGGTACCACCGCACTGAATGAAAAGTCGGTCGAAACGGCTATGTAAATAGTTTATGTTTTCCGTTCAGTTCAGTGTAGCCGGCACGACCGAAGGGAAGCACTGACATGGCACCTACATAGTTCACCCGGTATTATGGGCTGACATCACGGATGTTGTATCTGATGTAGCCAACCGTGTCAGTTTCCATAAAAAAAAATCTACCCTCTCTCCCAAGTTGATATTGGGCGGGGATGATGAAGATGTCCAGCCAAAACCCAACGATGGCTGAAGTTCCAAAAAACTTGGACGAGGATTAAGATTCGGTGATTAAGATAGAACAAATTGTGACAAGTTCGAGTGAAGTCTAACTGCCATACGAATGATCCATAAACAATAATATAGTAATAATTTTTTTTAGTATTTTATTTAAATTTTTAGTTGTTCTGCCCCTTAAACTAGCCCTCAGGGTGTACTTTAAGGGGTAGTGCTTCCATTCTTACAGCTAAAGCGGGTTACAACATGATTGTAACTTAACATACGAGTATTATACACCTACATACAACATTTTAGTTTTGGAAACTAAACTTGTGTGGGGCCGGTACTTAAAACTAATAGCCCCACTACATCTCTCCCCGTGCATGTCGTAAAAGGCGACTAAGGGATAAGGACAAGGTGCCATTCTAAAGGGCGACGGCCTATCCACCTCTCACCTATGCACTCACACAGATCTCGTGCCTTACTCGCTGCTTTAAAGTTATCTTATTCTAATACATTGCTAAACGTGGTGGTCGGTGTTGTGCTGTAATTTACACGAGTACTTGCAGTACAACATAGATTAAAATAAAAAATTAAGTTTTTATTTTTTTATTCCAAAACTACGGATCGAAACAAAAAAGTAAAAAGCTACGGATTTAGATATATATTCGACAAATAAAATATTTTTTTCCAAAGCCTTGATTTGGTAACGTTGCCTTAAATATAAATACACTTGTATAGGGAAGAGATGAAGTATAGTGATACAAAAGAATTTGTGGTAAAAAACCGGCCAAGTGCGAGGCGGGTTCCGTATCGCCATTTCATGGTCAGCGCCACTCACGCCATCTATGGCGTATTTTATGAAATGCTTCATATTAGTTAAAACTCATGATTAGTTAAAATGCTTCATACTGTTTTCGGTAGATGGCGCGCATACACTTTTCAGTTGCTTGTATTGGGACCTCCGTGAATTTTTTACTTTTTCGTATTTTTATTATTTGTTGTTATATCGGCCACAATAACACATATTATTCTATGAAAATCTCAACGGGCTACTTATTACTTAATTACGCCTACTCCACCCACGCGCACCTGATCCACCGCTTCAGCAGACCAATATGACGCATACGGGACGCATATTGGGACCCGTGCAAACACTAATTTTAGTTCTTAGGTTAAGACATTTAATATGTATTTTAATATGGCCCTAGTTGGCTGAAATAAAGAAATAAATAAATTACGGTTCAAGAGATACAACCCTCGGACAGACAGACAGACGGACAGACAGACAGACAGACGGCGTAGGCTTAGTAATAGGGTCCCGTACGACGGATACGGATCCCTAAAAATCGAGGTAAGTTTTTTTTGTCAAACGAGTGACATTACCTGGTTCGCATTTTTCCTCTAACGAGAATCTTATATGAGGTATTTTGTTAATAGTGCGCAGCGGTTTTTCATTTTCATCATCATTATCGGGTCGCTGCCTGACGGGTCAACCTAATGGTGCCCAATCTGGTGTGCGGCGGTAGCTGTCTCGACGTGTTGGGAATATCCTAGCATCCAGTCATAAAGATGAGGATACGAAACGTTTTACTGGCACACACGGAGCTATTTCTGAAGTTGTGGTGATGTTTTTTCAAATTTGAACCTTATCAATCATAAAATAAAATTTAGGGTTTCCACAGTAGAAAATATAACAGGATGATTCTACACTATTTATTTCTAGATTTTTCTATCTGTAACCTATTTCAGTTAATTTTAACTGTGACTGTTAGTTATTTTATTTAACTACCTACTATGAGTATTTCTGTTAGATTCATATCATTAAAATATTCACAGATCTCATGCATTACATGACCTTCGGGTACATTGAAAATGACTTTGGGTGTATTAAAATATAAGAAATATGTAAATTTTGAGAAATTTACAAAAATTTTCAAAGATACTTAAAATTAAAAATCAATCGAAAAGAAATTTTCAATGTCAATAATTTTATAAATAACTACTCTACTCTTTTATTTGCCCGCGGCTCCGCCCGCTCTCATATTTCACTTCACTGCTAACCTCATAAGCTATTTAGCGTGATAGTAAGTAGCCTATAGTTGATGGGAAGAATCAAGCTATCAGTAGAATTTTGTTTTATTAAAATCGGTTCAGTGGTTCTCGAGTTATAAGCGGACAGACAGACACTCAGACATACAGAAAGCAGACGTTGGATTTTATTATAGGTAAGGAAGGAAGGAAGGAAGGACTACTCTACTCTTTTATTTGCATCTGGTCACCCACATACACCTAGTAACAAGGGTAGACAGAAATTTTAATGCGGAAGGTGAAACTAGAAATAATAATGATCTAAACTAGGCTGGCCGTGGTTCGGATTCCGTGTAAAACTGTAAGGCCCCCTCCCTTACCTGGAATGAAGGTCTGTCGGAACGGCTGTGAAAAAAAAGTGCGTGTTTTCCGATCAGTCCAGTTCAGCTGGCACGACCAAAGGGAAGCCTGACACGGCACCTAGTCCAACAAGGTGTGATGGGCTCACATCGCGGGTGTAATAGGAGAAGTAGCCAACTATGAGAGGTTCCATACAACAAATATCCGAGCGTCCGTTTCTCTAAAGATAAAACTTATTCCTCGGAGCTCGCGCGCGGACTGTAGTTCACCAAGGTGTGATGGGCTCACATCGCGGGTGTAATCGGCGACGTAGCCAACTATGAGAGGTTCCATAAAACAAATATCCGATCGTCCGTTACTCTAAAGATAAAACTTTGTTATAAACTATTCCTCGGAGCTCGCGCGCGGACTGTAGTTCCCCAAGGTTTGATGGGCTCACATCGCGGGTGTAATCGGCGAAGTAGCCAACTATGAGAGGTTCCATAAAACAAATATCCGATCGTCCGTTACTCTAAAGATAAAACTTTGTCATAAACTATTCCTCGGAGCTCGCGCGCGGACTGTAGTTCCCCAAGGTTTGATGAGCTCACATCGCGGGTTTAATCGGCGAAGTAGCCAACTATGAGAGGTTCCATAAAACAAATATCCGATCGTCCGTTACTCTAAAGATAAAACTTTGTTATAAACTATTCCTCGGAGCTCGCGCGCGGACTGTAGTTCCCCAAGGTTTGATGGGCTCACATCGCGGGTGTAATCGGCGAAGTAGCCAACAATGAGAGGTTCCATAAAACAAATATCCGATCGTCCGTTACTCTAAAGATAAAACTTTGTTATAAACTATTCCTCGGAGCTCGCGCGCGGACTGTAGTTCCCCAAGGTTTGATGAGCTCACATCGCGGGTTTAATCGGCGAAGTAGCCAACTATGAGAGGTTCCATAAAACAAATATCCGATCGTCCGTTACTCTAAAGATAAAACTTTGTTATAAACTATTCCTCGGAGCTCGCGCGCGGACTGTAGTTCCCCAAGGTTTGATGGGCTCACATCGCGGGTGTAATCGGCAAAGTAGCCAACTATGAGAGGTTCCATTAAACAAATATCCGAGCGTTCGTTTCTCTAAATATAAAACTTTATTATAAACTTAGCACTGATGACTAATATCGAAATATGTAAATACCACATGCTGTATCCCGACCCGCCCGACAATCGGGGTAAGCAGGGTTGCCAGATGTCCGGTTTTGGACCGGACAGTCCGGTTTTTGAGGCTTGTGTCCGGTCTCCAAAATAATGAAAAATCGGACACCAAAACGTCCGGTTTTTTCTTCATGCAACGCAAATTTTTACTTTTTCAGAACATTTTAATATAATCTTACTGTGTTCTTCGATTTTACAGTATCGATCAATTCAACCCTTTTATTTATTACTCTATCTCCCATCCATTTTCAAAAGTAAAGGTCATGAAAGATTAAAAATTGAATCAAGTTTAATTTTTAAGCTGAAAAATGAAATGCCCTTTGATCAAAAATGTCCGGTTTTTTTATAACTAAACCATTTGGCAACCCTGGACTAAGTACCTTCTTTCAGCCTTGGATTCTATTCAGCGACGAGCCATTCGCCTCATTGCACAGTGCAGTGAGCCTTTACCAAAAATCAAAAATTAAACATGAATTTTATGGACTTTAATTTAATCCTGCCATTGTAAAGTAGATTAAACATTACTTCTAGTAATAAGAGTTATACTACGTGAAATGCGCTCATTGGCTAATGATCTCCCCTCGAACAGGAACAATGTCGCGGCGAGTTTTTTTTTTTATGTAATTCGTTATGGGTGGCTGAGTTAGAGGGGCCAAAGCACATGCTCTGACTAGCCAATATCACCTCCGAGGAGGTAGGTGCCATACCAGAGACTTCCCTGGAGTACTTAACCCCGTCGCATTGAGTGTCATACATAACGAAAATATTAGCAAGTGTTTTGAAATGACCGAAGATTGATTCTATGGAGCAAGGTACGTAGTTTAAAGCTTTATATACGTGTTGTCTTTTTGTCAATGTTTTATTTTTTATAAGGCCTTAACATACTATTGAAAATTATCTAAAATTAATGCAATTTTAAATTTTTAGCTTTAAAAAAAAGTTCGCATAACATCTCAGGATGTTTGCTTTTTCTTGGAGCTATATTAATGTACTTTCAGATTTAGTTAAGTTTGTCTGCAACTTTCTCCAACTTTACCTGTTATGATTTTTTTTTTAGAGAGGGGGATCGTCATAAAAAAAAAATTGGAGCTTCCGGAGATTTGGATGAACTGCAGCAAAAAGTTGTATTCAGCGAAATATGTTCTCGTTTGAGTATAGCTGATTGTGATGAAAGACGAAAAAAATATAAAAAATGTGAGTGCCTTTGATATCCTCGCAGAGGAAGGTAATCTACACACAAATACGTGAGAACAGAGGACGATGTTAATTACTGCGATAAAAACGGCTCCAGTCTCGTACAATGTAGGGTGAATGTAGGTCTAGATATACCGAATTTAGATTTAAGCGAAGACGATTATTCAGATTCTGATTAGTTTTAACGTTGTAATATAATATTAAATATAGGTTTTATTCTATACTAGCTTTTGCCCGCGGCTTCGCTCGCGTGAAATTCGTATTTAAAAAGAAGAAAGTAAGTAAGCCCGCTACTGTACCTTTATTTCGGCGCGCGCGGAACAATTCGGTTTCAGGCTTTCCACTCCGACCAACTAAATTGCATGAGAGCTACATCTTGGCGTAACCGGAAGTGAATTTTATTTAGTCTATCCTATTTCTCGTATAAGTAAATGAGCTTGTACGAAGTTTCATCGAGTTCAGATAGTCGGTTTAAGAGTTATGGTGGAACATACATACAAACATACAGAAAAGATTTCTTAAAATCGTCAATTTAGCTTTAGTATCATATTTTTTTTTAATTTTTTTTTTATTGACAGCGCGACATATGGCGCCTAGCCACCCATAAGGTGTCTAACGACGCCCATGGACATTCGGTGGTATGCGGGGGTTGCGAATGCCATGCCGGCCTGACAGGTGCCCATTCACGCCCCTCTTGAAGGAACCGAGACTGTACTTGGGGGGAAATATATGGGCAGGGAGAGCGTTCCAGAGTTTACCGGTTCTGTAGAGGAAAGATCTGCAGAATCGATTGGTACGCATCCGCGGTAAGTCCAGCGTGTAGGGATGCAATCCCTGCCCAGTGCGCGTGGTGCGAAGGTGGAAAGGGGACGGCGGGATCGCATTAAACAGCTCCTCCGAGCACTCCCCATGGAATAAGCGATAGAACACACTTAGGGAGCCGACATCCCTACGGTGTTGCAGTGGTTCTAGATCGCAGGACACTTCGGGGTCACCCACTAGTCGCACGGCTCGACGCTGGATTGAGTCCAGAGGCGCAAGCTGGTATTTGGCAGAGCCATCCCACAGGTGCGAGCAGTACTCCAAGCAGGACCTGATCTGCGATTTATACAGAAGCAGCTTTTGGTCCGGCGTGAAGTACCGTCGCACCTTATTGAGTACACCCAGATTTTTAGAAGCCAGCTTGGCTTATATATCGAGTCTACAAACGCAGTATTTCATAAAACAAAGTAACTTACTCCATCACCATCACTAACATATTTATTTATTATTAGTACTAGCTTTTGCCCGCGGCTTCGCTCGCGTGAAATTCGTATTTCAAAGAAAGAAAGTAAGTAACTAAGGGCGAGCTGGGTTCAGGTAAACGATAAACCGTCTCGAAGAAAGTGAGTAACTTTTTGAGGCCGAAGGCGGAGTTGCGTTCAGGAAGACGATAAACCTTCTCGAAGACAGTAAGTAACTATGGGCGAGGCCGAAGGCCGAGCTGCGTTCAGGAAGAGGATAAACCATCTTTAAGAAAGTAAGTAACAAAGGGCGAGGCCGAAGGCCGAGCTGCGTTCAGGAAGAGGGTAACCTTTTAGAAGAAAGTAAGTAACTATAGGCGAGGCCGAAGGCCGAGCTGCGTTCACGATGAGGGTAAACTTTTCGAAGAAAGTAAGTAACAGAGGGCGAGGCCGAAGGCCGAGCTGCGTTCAGGAAAACGATAAACCTTTTCGAAGACAGTAAGTAACAATGGGCGAGGCCGAAGGCCGAGCTGCGTTCAGGAAGAGGATAAACCTTTTCGAAGACAGTAAGTAACTATGGGCGAGGCCGAAGGCCGAGCTGCGTTCAGGATGAGGGTAAACTTTTCGAAGAAAGTAAGTAACAGAGGGCGAGGCCGAAGGCCGAGCTGCGTTCAGGAAGACGATAAACCTTTTCGAAGACAGTAAGTAACTATGGGCGAGGCCGAAGGCCGAGCTGCGTTCAGGATGAGGGTAAACCTTTTCGAAAACAGTAAGTAACAGAGGGCGAGGCCGAAGGCCGAACTGCGTTCAGGAAGGCGATAAACCTTTTCGAAGACAGTAAGTAACTATGGGCGTGGCCGAAGGCCGAGCTGCGTTCAGGAAGAGGATAAACATTTTCGAAGAAAGTAAGTAACAAAGAAGTTACTTTCTTCGAGAAGATTTATGGTCTTCCTGAACGCAGCTCGGCCTTCGGACTCGCCCTCTGTTACTTACATTCTTCGAAAAGGTTATCCTCTTCCTGAACGCAGCTCGGCCTTCGGCCTCGCCCTTTGTTACTTACTTTCTTAGGGATGGTTTATCCTCTTCCTGAACGCAGCTCGGCCTTCGGCCTCGCCCATAGTTACTTACTGTCTTCGAAAAGGTTTATCGTCTTCCTGAACGCAGCTCGGCCTTCGGCCTCGTCCTCTGTTACTTACTTTCTTAGTAAAGGTTATCCTCTTCCTGAACGCAGCTCGGCCTTCGGCCTCGCCCATAGTTACTTACTGTCTTCGAGAAGGTTTATCGTTTTCCTGAACGCAGCTCGGCCTTCGGCCTCGTCCTCTCTTACTTACTTTCTTCGAAAAGTTTACCCTCATCCTGAACGCAGCTCGGCCTTCGGCCTCGCCCATAGTTACTTACTTTCTTCGAAAAGCTTATCCTCTTCCTGAACGCAGCTCGGCCTTCGGCTTCGCCCTTTGTTACTTACTTTCTTAAAGATGGTTTATCCTCTTCCTGAACGCAGCTCGGCCTTCGGCCTCGCCCATAGTTACTTACTGTCTTCGAAAAGGTTTATCGTCTTCCTGAAAGCAACTCCGCCTTCGGCCTCAAAAAGTTACTCACTTTCTTCGAGACGGTTTATCGTTTACCTGAACCCAGCTCGCCCTTAGTTACTTACTTTCTTCCTTTGAAATACGCATTTCACGCGAGCGAAGCCGCGGGCAAAAGCTAGTAATAACAATAAAAACATATGGTACATATCACTACAAAGATGAATTTTTTTTTTTCAAATTAACTGCATATTTACTTTTCCTTTAAATAGAACAGAAATTGTTATATTTCAATTTTCCACTATTTTCGCTCTCCTGAACAATTTAGCATTTTGGTTAATACAGTGTTTCGCTCTGGAGCAGCCGATAGGTTTGCACCTAAAATTAATCAAATAGATAGGTACCTGACGAAGTTAACCTACATAATAAATATTATGAATCGAATTAAATAAGAAACTCTGCTCAAGACAATGCATACACACACCGCGCTCCGCCGCCGCCGCGCCGCCAGTCTCCGCCAGCAGCCGCGCCACTAACCCCCGCCGCGCCGCGCCGCCCTATATTTCGGCGTTTGGAACAATTCGATTTGTATGGGAGCCACATCTTAGCGTAGCCGGAAGTGAATTTTAGTAAGCCTATCCTGTGTCCCGTATAGTAAAATTGGTTTGTACTAAGTTTCATCAAATTCGGATGATGGCTTTAAGAGTTATGGAGGAACATACATACATACATACATACAGAAAAGATTTCTAAAAATCGTCAATTTAGCTTTAGTATCATACATAGAGGCTACAAACTCAATATTTCCTAAAACAAAGTAACTTACTCCATTGATTTATTATTAGTATTGATTGATTGATTATAATCTCTTCGTTAGATAAATGGTCCTAGTCCTAGACTGTAGGTCCCTTCCCTTCTTACCTAACGATACGTCTGTGCTTTAGAGGTTGAAGGTCCTTTGTGAGCTCAGACAGTCACCAATGCACAGTGCAGTGAATGTATGGAGGAATGGGACAAAAATCGAAACTTCGGCTGTGTAATTTTTATTTTATTCATATTTCAATATTTAACATTACTTTCATATTTAATAGATATATATATAGAATATAGGGTTTTTTTTTTAAACTATCGAACCGTAAATGGGATGTTCTGTATCGGAAATAGATATAGAGGCCAAAGTGAAAAAACCGTTGGCGCATTCCCAAATTTTATAAAATTTACAAATATTATCTCAGTAATTGTTAGAAATAGAAACATAGTTTCTTAGCAAAAGGTGTTTAATGATCAGGAGAGTATGTTTGTATTTTTTTTAATATTTAATAAAATATGAAAATGTTACCCCCTTTTTTATCATTTTAATATGATCTATTTCCGATACAGAATATCCCCTTTACGGTTCGTCAGTTAAAAAAAAGACCTTATATATCAACGAATACTAATCATCATCAATACTAATAATAAATCTGTAAGGGATGGTCATGGAGTAAGTTACTTTGTTTTAGGAAATATTGAGTTTGTAGCCTCTATGTATGATACTAAAGCTAAATTGACGATTTTTAGAAATCTTTTCTGTATGTATGTATGTATGTATGTATGTTCCTCCATAACTCTTAAAGCCATCATCCGAATTTGATGAAACTTAGTACAAACCAATTTTACTATACGGGACACAGGATAGGCTTACTAAAATTCACTTCCGGCTACGCTAAGATGTGGCTCCCATACAAATCGAATTGTTCCAAACGCCGAAATATAGGGCGGCGCGGCGCGGCGGGGGTTAGTGGCGCGGCTGCTGGCGGAGACTGGCGGCGCGGCGGCGGCGGAGCGCGGTGTGTGTATGCATTGTCTTGAGCAGAGTTTCTTATTTAATTCGATTCATAATATTTATTATGTAGGTTAACTTCGTTAGGTACCTATCTATTTGATTAATTTTAGGTGCAAACCTATCGGCTGCTCCAGAGCGAAACACTGTATTAACCAAAATGCTAAATTGTTCAGGAGAGCGAAAATAGTGGAAAATTGAAATATAACAATTTCTGTTCTATTTAAAGGAAAAGTAAATATGCAGTTAATTTGAAAAAAAAAATACATCTTTGTAGTGATATGTACCATATGTTTTTATTGTTATTACTAGCTTTTGCCCGCGGCTTCGCTCGCGTGAAATGCGTATTTCAAAGGAAGAAAGTAAGTAACTAAGGGCGAGCTGGGTTCAGGTAAACGATAAACCGTCTCGAAGAAAGTGAGTAACTTTTTGAGGCCGAAGGCGGAGTTGCTTTCAGGAAGACGATAAACCTTTTCGAAGACAGTAAGTAACTATGGGCGAGGCCGAAGGCCGAGCTGCGTTCAGGAAGAGGATAAACCATCTTTAAGAAAGTAAGTAACAAAGGGCGAAGCCGAAGGCCGAGCTGCGTTCAGGAAGAGGATAAGCTTTTCGAAGAAAGTAAGTAACTATGGGCGAGGCCGAAGGCCGAGCTGCGTTCAGGATGAGGGTAAACTTTTCGAAGAAAGTAAGTAAGAGAGGGCGAGGCCGAAGGCCGAGCTGCGTTCAGGAAAACGATAAACCTTCTCGAAGACAGTAAGTAACTATGGGCGAGGCCGAAGGCCGAGCTGCGTTCAGGAAGAGGATAACCTTTACTAAGAAAGTAAGTAACAGAGGGCGAGGCCGAAGGCCGAGCTGCGTTCAGGAAGACGATAAACCTTTTCGAAGACAGTAAGTAACTATGGGCGAGGCCGAAGGCCGAGCTGCGTTCAGGAAGAGGATAAACCATCCCTAAGAAAGTAAGTAACAAAGGGCGAGGCCGAAGGCCGAGCTGCGTTCAGGAAGAGGATAACCTTTTCGAAGAATGTAAGTAACAGAGGGCGAGTCCGAAGGCCGAGCTGCGTTCAGGAAGACCATAAATCTTCTCGAAGAAAGTAACTTCTTTGTTACTTACTTTCTTCGAAAATGTTTATCCTCTTCCTGAACGCAGCTCGGCCTTCGGCCACGCCCATAGTTACTTACTGTCTTCGAAAAGGTTTATCGCCTTCCTGAACGCAGTTCGGCCTTCGGCCTCGCCCTCTGTTACTTACTTTCTTCGAAAAGTTTACCCTCATCCTGAACGCAGCTCGGCCTTCGGCCTCGCCCATAGTTACTTACTGTCTTCGAAAAGGTTTATCGTCTTCCTGAACGCAGCTCGGCCTTCGGCCTCGCCCTCTGTTACTTACTTTCTTCGAAAAGTTTACCCTCATCCTGAACGCAGCTCGGCCTTCGGCCTCGCCCATAGTTACTTACTGTCTTCGAAAAGGTTTATCCTCTTCCTGAACGCAGCTCGGCCTTCGGCCTCGCCCATTGTTACTTACTGTCTTCGAAAAGGTTTATCGTTTTCCTGAACGCAGCTCGGCCTTCGGCCTCGCCCTCTGTTACTTACTTTCTTCGAAAAGTTTACCCTCATCGTGAACGCAGCTCGGCCTTCGGCCTCGCCTATAGTTACTTACTTTCTTCTAAAAGGTTACCCTCTTCCTGAACGCAGCTCGGCCTTCGGCCTCGCCCTTTGTTACTTACTTTCTTAAAGATGGTTTATCCTCTTCCTGAACGCAGCTCGGCCTTCGGCCTCGCCCATAGTTACTTACTGTCTTCGAGAAGGTTTATCGTCTTCCTGAACGCAACTCCGCCTTCGGCCTCAAAAAGTTACTCACTTTCTTCGAGACGGTTTATCGTTTACCTGAACCCAGCTCGCCCTTAGTTACTTACTTTCTTTCTTTGAAATACGAATTTCACGCGAGCGAAGCCGCGGGCAAAAGCTAGTTATGTATAAATATATAGACTGTACTCGAATATTTTTATTTTTGTCCTTTCTGCACACACTTATTCAAATACCTTGTCGAGTGTTTAACGAGGCAAGAGTCCTATTTTTACTTTCGAGCGACTGTAAGAAGAAATGAAGTATTGTGATCGTCCAAAATTTCGAAGTTGAGATTTCGACTGATTTGGGCTATATCTCATTCAACGATCCCTAAAAAGTGGTTTTTAAAACATGTATGTGTGAGCGTGTGTTTGTATGTGTGTGTGTGTGTCCTTCCAGCGACCTTACCCCTCAACCGCTGAATAGTAAAAGGCTACTACGGGATATGACTCCCTTCTTATATTACTAGGTGGTAGGGTTTAGCCCGCCCGGGTTGATACCACCGCACGGAATGAAAGGTCGGTCGAAACAGCTATATGTTTGTGTTTTCCGTCCAGTTCAGTGTAGCCGGCACGACCGAAGGGAAGCACTGACGTGGCACCAAGTTCACCCGGTGTTATGGGCTGACATCACGGATGTTGTAGGTGATGTAGCCAACCGCGTCAGTTTCCATAAAAAAAAATCACTCCACCGATTTCGATCAAAATTCGTACCTATTTATTAGTTTGAAACGATTATCTAGGGCAGCGGTTCTCAAACTTTTTTGGTGACGGAACCCTTTTGAAAAGCGAAATATTTAACGGAGCCCTAAAATAAACTACAATTTATCTTTGTGCTTTCTTTATTAATAATCATATTACAATGTAACAGTTGCTTACATAATATTATAATAAAAGAGAAAAACAATAATTAAATATCTAATGGGTCGAGCTGAATCGAGTCGGAGAGGAGAGGTGTATTTTTGATTAAATTTTTTTCGTATTCTCGCGGAGCCCCCACAGAGACTGCGCGGAGCCCTAGGGCTCCGCGGAGCACACTTTGAGTATGGCTGATCTAGAGGAACCTTTTTTATTTTTTTTTAAATTAGAAAAAATAAGTGTACATAAAAAAATTGTCTATGGCAATGTGTCCAACGACGTTGGGCCTCAACCGCTCAACCGATTTCATTTAAAGTCTATATTTAGTAGATTGAAACGATTATCTAGGGGCTCCTTTTGAAATTTTTTTAATTCGAAAAAATAAGTGTAATTATTGTCATACAAATGATTTCGATAAAGTAGATTTTCTCAAAAATGGCTCTAACGATTTATATTATATTTCCACTTAGAAACCCTATTACTAGTCTAAAAAGATACCATGATCTGTTTTTCCAGGAAAACTCAAAAAAATTGGCTGCCATACAAACGAAGGTTTCTTTTTGAATATTGCATACAAAATGTTTGTTGCGAGCGCCTAACTAATTCAACTGAACTGTCTGTCAGTATATTTTGAATTTCGAACATAAAACGTTGAGTTCGCCAAACAAGCGAGAAAGTCAGTGGTATTACCCTACCATTTATTTGATTTTTACTCTTTGATCTTCGAAACGTGCCACCTAGACTGCGCGGTTTCAGAAACCTTATATGCCACAAAGTTACTAACGAGTAAAAACCGGCCAAGTGCGAGTCGAACTCGCGCACTGAGGGTTCCGTATCGCCATGTCATGGTCAGTGCCACTCAAATGCTTACTGTTTTCGGTAGATGGCGCGCATACACTTTTTAGTTTATTCTATGGGACCCCTGTGATTTTTCTACTTTTTCATATTTTTATAATTTTTTGTTATATCGGCCATATAACAAATATTCTGTGAAAATTTCAACGGGCTTCCTATTACGGTTCAAGATATATAGCCTTCGGACAGACGGACGGATGGACAGATAGACAGACAGACAGACAGACAAACAGACAGACAGACGGACGGCGTACGGCGTAATAGGGTCCCATGCGACGGATACGGAACCCTAAAGAACGAGTTACGATTTATAACCCGTTCGCAGCCGCAGACGATTATTTTTGAATTTTGTTTTTTACCCGACTATGGCGAAGCCACAACTGAACTGAACCCGTATTTTATTATGGACTAGCTTTTGCCCGCGGCTTCGCTCGCGTGAAATTCGTATTTAAAAAGAAGAAAGTAAGTAAGCCCACTACCGTACCACAGAATAGAAAGGATGACCGTACCTTTATTTCGGCTCGCGGAACAATTTGGTTTGTATGAGAGCCACATCTTAGCGTAACCGGAACTGAATATATAGCCTATCCCATACATATACGAACCTCGACATTTTCATATTGAGTAAAAGTGTCTTTAAGAATAAAATCGTCACAACAATGACCCAAACTACAAATCAATAGGTATTACCATCTCTTCTCAAAACCATACCTAGGTAAAATCAATCATTTATTTATATCTATGTTTGGTTTAAAAAACTGGTCTCATAATTCTGCAAAGAAACTGCCTGGTGCGTGACTACTGCATTCCACCACATCACGCCACGCCACGCCACGCCACGCCACGCCACGCCACGCCACGCCACGCCACGTCACGCCACACCACACCACACCAATCCACACCACACCACACCACACCACACCACACCACACCACACCACACCACACCACACCACACCACACCACACCACACCACACCACACCACACATCACATCACATCACATCACTACACTACACTACACTACTTACCATCCCTTACAGATTTATTATAGTTGGTTATTCTTGACATTTTAGGGACTTTCATTATATTTCATTGGCATCACTAAATTTCATATGGCAAGGAGATTATTGTAGGTAGGCCGAAAACTTCATGAGTAAAATTCCAAATTTCTTTCAAAACCTATCTCCATATCATATTCATTCGCATTCGTTCTCCCTGACTTCCAACAACCAGCCGGTGACAAAAAGAAAGTTCATCATCTTTATCGGAGCAAGAACATTAAAGGGACATTCCATTCAAGAAAGGGTCGACCCTGGATACCACCGAAAACCGTAAGCAGGAAATACCGACGGAATCACGCCTATGGAACTAAGGTCAGAAATCAACATCATCCTACAGTCCACTTTCAGCTTTCCAAATCACCAATAGTATTGATTGATGATAATATTTCCTCAACTTATTAATTTTTTATTTTTTACTAAGAAATAGTACGTTATATTTGGCGTAATTCAAACTTAGTACCTATGTAAGTTATAATAAAAAAAGCTCTAAGGTTTCTTGCCCGGTTCTTCCTTACAGATTATATTGCTGAACGGGACAGGACAAAAAAAAAAATGAACCATCCTGAATGCATATTATTATGTCTCAATGAAATATTGTTAATGTTGTGTGTTCGTAGACATTTCGTAACACACTAAGAGCTGCCCTGGAAGGGCAGGGCGTCCTAAAATAGCCTTCCTTGCAAGATTAGCAGATCTTCACGATCCAAAAAGAATGTTATTGCCACGGGGTCGTTCATTTGTCTGCAACTGTTCCCAATTGTTTCTGTAACAAAAAACATGTAAAATTATTGTAACTGTTTGATAAATAAACCATAAAAAGACGTGAAAACAGTTTATTTGCATTTATGCATTTAGCCACAAAACCCACTTATGACTGTTTTTGGTTATTTGCCTTTTTTTGATAGAACCGCTGGGTCTATAGGTACGAGTTTAATCTCAAATGAAAGGTAATTAAATTTACCACAACTTCATTTCACGTAAAATTTGACGTCGGAGACGTATTTTAGAAGATATTTCACAAAATAAGTGACAATTTTGAAAAAAAAATCACTTTTTGAAAAAAATTGGCTATTTTCGAAGAACTGTATCTTGAGAACCAATCGCTGTATAGAGCTCTTCTTGATCTCAAATTGTAGCAAATTTAGTCTACTTTAAAAGTATGTACAGCGACTATACCAGTCAGATCCTTCCTTCACTGAGATATTGAGCAAAAACTGAAAAAAGTCCAAACATTTCATGGTTTTTTGGGTACACCGCCGCTCGCACAGCACTTTGGAAATTGCAAATCTGGTTTTTTAATATTGGTTTAGGTCCTAACAACATATACAAAATTCAGAATGACACGACTTTTCGCAAGCACGACCCCCTTTTCATGTTTAATTTGACTGGACTATTAATACAAGAAACGTATTTTTTTTTCAATGTTTTTTTTGTGGTGCGGAAACCTCGGTGCGCGGGTCCGACTCGCACTTGGCAGGTTTTTATATTGACGTAAGTTATATACGGCCGTAGAAACTTCTCTTTATTTATTAGCATTTATTTATTAGGATTGTCCGCCATAGATGTGGTCCCGCCGCGATTTCGCAAGATGTACAAAAGTTATGTTAGTCATGTCCAAAAGTGTTTTTGTTTGTGATTGATATTCCGACGGACTATTGGGCATAGCCGCCCGTGCCGGTGCGACAGTTCCGTAGCCATTCTTGCCCCGTACATACAAGTGCCCCATATCGCCGCGTTGCTGCTCGTATCGCCTCGTCTCCGCACAGCCCGTAACAAGATCTTCGCTCATAGGAATGCAATTTTCTTTACTTAAAAATAAGTTCCATGCCGCAAGGAAGGACAAACCGACTTAAAATAAAAACAACTACTTAGAACCTATGGTTTGTATTTAACTAGCATGTACTTATAATATGTATCTATACATATAATAAAATCGTAAAGGTAAGAAAGTCTGTACATTGAATGTATTCGGAAAAAAACTAACCAGGGTGGCTTAAAATGAGATACTGAACATGTTAGAACAGTTTTGAAAATTTTTGTTTGTTTGTTTGTTTGTTTGTCTGTACGCGCATCAAGCAAAAACCACTGAACGGAATTAGACGAAACTTTGTATAGTGGCAGTTTATATGCCGGGTTAACATAATACGTATAAAAATAACAAAAAAAAAAAAAAAAAATTAAACAATTATAAACATTATTGCGCGTTTAAAATCACGTAGTCCAAAGTACATAATATCTTGAGAACTGTCATCTCGACGTGAGCTGGCCGGTGACAAATTGTTTGATAAATAAAAAAAATATTTGAAAGTCGAAGTTGACGAATCTGGTTGACGCAACGGGTGTCCCGCCATCAAGGGCTTATGTACTTCATTCAAAGGGTAAGCCTTGCCATCCAGCGGGGTAATGCCGCAAGTGCTCTAAGAACATTTGAAAATGCCCGTTTTGATAGTTATTTTAATGTTTGTTAGGTAGGTTTTAATTCTTTAGTTATTAATATTATTTTTTTATTTTTATGAAATAAATAGATTGAGTAAACGATATTATATTCTATCGAAGAAAGGAAGTCTTTAAGGGCGAAGCCCGAAGGCGGAAGAGTTTTTGGTTTACCTGATCGCAGCTCGGCCTTCGGCCTCGCACTTAGTTCCTTCCTTTCTTCCAGAAGGTTTATCGTCTTCCTGAACGCAGCTCGGCCTTCGGCCTCGCCCTTAGTTAGTTACTTTCTTTGAGAAGGTTTATCGATTACCTGAACGCAGTTCGGCCTTCGGCTTCGCCCTTAGTTACTTACATTCTTCTTTGGAATACGAATTTCACGCGAGCGAAGCCGCGGGCAACAGCTAGTTGTTAATAAGTATTCTTATTACTATTTTATCTTCAATTCTCACGCTCAACTCTTTTGCTACCTACCTACTTACATCCTTTACCTATAATAAAAACCAACGTCTGCTTTCTGTCTGAGTGTCTTGAGTGTCTGAGTGTATGTCTGTCTGTCCGCTTATAACTCGAGAACCACTGAACCGATTTTAATAAAACAAAATTCTACGGATAGCTTGATTCTTCCCATCAACTATAGGCTACTTATTATCACGCTAAATAGCTTATGAGGTTAGCAGTGAAGTGAAATATGAGAGCGGGCGGAGCCGCGGGCACAGCTTGTTCTACTATATAATCGAATCTCAAACATCCAAAGGTTGACTGTAAGAAATATCTGTAAGGGATAAGTCCGCCTCTGCACCTTATGCAAATTTTCTAATGTATTTGCTACTGTTTAATGTTTACTGGAGCAATAAAGCATTTTATATCTATCTATCTAACTAAAAATTATTAAATAATTGAGTTGAAGGCGAAAGTTGAAGGCGAAGAAGTTCTAAGTACCTAGTTGTTTTTTGAAGTCGGTAATTTTTTTTTAAAACTTTGTTTTTTTAGATTTATTATGCCTTACCTTCTGAAATAATCGCCTCGGAGACAGTAAAATGTACAGAATTCTTATTATAACCAAAGAGTTTGTATTACGTCGGTGCGCTCCTTACGTAATACAAACTCTTTGATTATAACTTTTTATCAAATAAACAAATGGCGCAGGCGACAGAGCCAAAAGCACCTCTCCTCGGTGTTATAATGTTTGACAATTGGTCTTAATTAGATTTTTTTTAATGGAAACTGACACGGTTGGCTACATCACAGCCGTGCCGGCTACACTGAACTGGACGGAAAACACAAAACTATTTACATAGCCGTTTCGACCGACCTTTCATTCAGTGCGGTGGTACCAATCCGGGCGGGTTAAACCCTACCACCTAGTAATATAAGAAGGGAGTCATATCCCATACTTAGATATTTGAAATAAATTTTCCACATTTTTTCCATTGATCCAAAAGGCATTGGAGGTTGAAAAACAATTAGGGTCTTGATCCACTTTGGAATTTAAATATTTGGAACAAAATTGGGTGCACATTAAGGAATGTCACATCAAGTATGTAAATGTGATAAAAATGAAGAAAATTTGTATTCGCCGCCATTTTAATCTTTAAGGTTTCCGTACTCCGTGCGGAAGCCAACAACGTCTGTCTTTATGTATTTCTGTCTGTCTGTCCGTCTGTCCGTCCGATGGCTGTATCTATGGGACCTCAATAGCTAGCCGGTTGAAATTTTCACAGAATATGTAATTAGTTTTATTTTTATTTTTTACTAGCTGAGCCCGCGGCTCCGCTCGCGTGAAATTCGTATTCCAAAGAAGAATGTAAGTAACTAAGGGCGAGGCCGAAGGCCGAGCTGCGTTCAGGTAATCGATAAACCTTCTTAAAGAAAGTAACTAACTAAGGGCGAGGCCGAAGGCCGAGCTGCTTTCAGGTAAACGATAAACCTTTCTCAAATAAAGGAAGTAAGTAAGGGCGAGGCCGAAGGCCGAGCTGCGTTCAGGAAGACGACAAACCTTCTGGAAGAAAGGAAGGAACTAAGTGCGAGGCCGAAGGCCGAGCTGCGTTCAGGTAAACCAAAAACCCTCTTCCGCCTTCGGGCCTCGCCCTTAAAGACTTCCTTTCTTCGATAGAATATAATATCGTTTACTCAATCTATTTATTTCATATAAATAAAAAAGTCATATTAATAACTAAAGAATTAAACCTACCTAACAAACATTAAAATAACTATCAAAACGGGCATTTTCAAATGTTCTTAGAGCACTTGCGGCATTACCCCGCTGGATGGCAAGGCTTACCCTTTGAATGAAGTACATAAGCTCTTGATGACGGGACACCAGTTGGGTCAACCAGCTCAAGCCTCTTTTGGCTTCACTGCTCCACGGACCGAGGGTTTCAACCGCAAACGCAACAAATTCGAAATCTTGAATTATATTTCTATATTTGCTGCGTTGGAGGCTCTCCGCCCCAGCCTCGGCCGCGCCAGCCGCTCTTGAAGATGTCCTAACGTGACTTGGAGCCAATTTGAGAACAAAAGTGGCGTCCCACATCAAAGAACTACCCTTAGTCCATGGCACTAAGGTCTCTAGCATCGGGCCTCTTGCCATCCAGCCGGGAATAACCGCGAGGTTCTAGGATGCACGGTATATTTGCTGTTAGAAGCTGAGGTTAGAAGCGTGGACTTTATAATAAAATTTAAATTAAATTAACTCAATCTTAATATTAATTAACTTTATTCGAGATGGTTTAGCTTCTTCCTGAACGCAGCTCGGCCTTCGGCCTCGCCCTTAGTTACTTGCTTTCTTCGAGATGGTTTATCATTTGTCAGAACGTAGCTCGGCCTTCGGCCTCGCCTTAGTTGATTACTTTCTTCAAGATGGTTTAGTTTCTTCCTGAACGCAGCTCGGCCTTCGGCCTCGTCCTTAGTTACTTGCTTTCTTCGAGATGGTTTTTCAATTATCCGAACGTAGCTCGGCCTTCGGCCTCACCTTAGTTACTTACTTTCTTCAAGATGGTTTAGCTTCTTCCTGAACGCAGCTCAGCCTGCGGCCTCGCCCATAGTTACTTACTTTCTTCGAGAATGTTTATGGTCTTCCAGAATAGAGCTCGGCCTTCGGCCTCGCCCTTAGTTACTTATTTTCTTCAAGAATGTTTTTCTTCTTCCTGAAATCAGCTCCGCCTTTCGCCTCGCCCTTAGTTACTTTCATCGAGAAAGAATATCGTTTACGTGAGCGCAGATCCGCCTTCGGGCCCGCCTTTAGTTACTTACTTTCTTTTTTTTAAATACGAATTTCACGCGAGCGAAGCCGCGGGCAACAGATATATAAATTTTATTGCACCAATGACAGCGACATAACTTCGACTTTCAATTATTATTTTTATTTATCAAACAATTTGTCACCGGCCAGCTCACGTCGAGATGACAGTTCTCCGTTGTCAACATGACATTTAAAATTGTTTTTACCTTTACTTTGGACTACGTGATTTTAAACGCGCAATAATGTTTATAATTGTAAATTTTTTTTATTTTTGTTAATTTTTTTTACGTATTATGTTAACCCGGCATATAAACTGCCACTATACAAAGTTTCGTCTAATTCCGTTCAGTGGTTTTTGCGTGATGCGCGTACAGACAAACAAACAAACAAACAAACAAAAATTTTAAAAACTGTTCTAAGATGTTCAGTATCTCATTTTAAGCCACCCTGGTTAGTTTTTTTCCGAATACATTCAATGTACAGACTTTCTTACCTCTACGATTTTATTATATGTATAGATTTTTGTAATATTTGGAAAACATACAGTCATCGTAAAAGGAATAGGAATACTTACATTAATTTCACAAACCAATAAAGTTTTCTACTTTTTTTTTTTTTTTTATGGAATCTGACACGTTTGGCTACATCGCCTGCAACGTCCGTGATGTCAGCCCATAACACCGGGTGAACTAGGTGCCATGTCAGTGCTTCCTCCTTTGATCGTGCCGGCTACACTGAACTGGTCGGAAAACACAAACTATTACATAGCCATCCGTATTAAGTGCGTGCATATACAGGATTAATAAATTAACCTAAGAGAAAGAATAACGTAACATCAAAACTACTCATAACTAAAACCAACACACTAAAACCTACTTATCCATAGGTGATACATTAATATGAAGTTCATACCTACTAGGTTACAAGAGACCAACCCAACCTACCCTCACACAAGTCTCATGTAACAAATAATAAAACATCACAATAATAGAACGCTCTCCCTGCCCATCTATTTCCTCCCAAGTACAGCCTGGGGTTTTTCAAAAGGGGCGCGAAAAGGCTCCTGTCAGGCCGACATGGCATTCGCAATCACCGTGCATCACAGAATGTCCATGGGCATCGTTAGACACTTACTTGTAGGTGAAATGACGCCACATGTCGCGCTATCCATAAAAAGAACAATAAAAAAAAATTAAATAGTGAAAAATTAAGGGGCAATACATGTGTTTTCAAGGTTTTTTTGTTTGGTGCGGAAACATCGGTGCGCGATTCCCACTCGCACTTGGCCCGTTTTTTTCAGACGCGTGTTTGTAATTTCCTCCTGTGCTCACATAATCCGACTCAGCCAAAGATACCGGATTACATAAACAAAAAAACAAAATGGTTTCATTTATGATATTTAAAATATGATTTCACGGACTGACACGCCTTTTCTATAATTTCGAATTACATGCATACATACCACACACGCTGTATCCCGGCAATCAGGGTAAGCAGAGTAATCGGTGTTGTGCTGCAAGAACTCTGAAAAATGGCAACACAACATCGACCACCACGTTTAGCAAAGTATTCGGACAAGATCACTATTAAGCAGCAATTAAGGCACAAAGACCCACCTGCTGCGCGACTCGGTGGAAGGACCGTGCCAAGGTGAGAGGTGGCAAGCCTGTCGCCCTTTAGCACGGCATCTCGTCCTTATCCCTTAGTCGCCTTTTACGACATGCACGGGCAGAGACGCAGTGGGGCTATTCTTTTTAAGTAGCGGGCCTCACACAGTAATTTAGAATTCTTTGTTCATAACAAAACAAGCAACCACTTATAGGAATTCATTGGCTCATTATATGGCGTGACGGCTAATTTGCAATTGTAAATACGTACCCGGTGAGGGACCGCCGCCGCCGTGCTTGCGTCGTCGTGTATACTACATCACATCCGGAGACGCTTCATACATATTTAGAAGGCTTTCGCGCTGGAGGGAGATAAGCGTGTATGGGGCTGTCCATATATTAGGTCATAAATTTTTGCCTAATATTTGCCTAGTACCGTGTGGGGCCGGTACTTAAAAAGAATAGCCCCACTGCATCTCTCCTCATGCATGTCGTAAAAGGCGACTAAGGGATAAGGACAAGGTGCCGTGTTAAAGGGCGATAGGTTCGCCACCTCCCACCTCCGAGTCATGCAGCAGGTGGGTCTTTGTGCCTTACTTGCTGCTTGATAGATTGAATCTTGTTCGAATAGTTTGCGAAACGTGGTGGTCGGTGTTGTGCTGTAATTTAACAGAGTTCTTGCAGCACAACACCTATTACTCTGCTTACCCCGATTGTCGGGATTCAGCGTGCGTGATATGTATGTATACATTTTTGCCTATTTTCGACACCCCCCATCTGACGTAATTTCCATTATCTACTTTTTTTAACCGACTTCTTCAAAAAATGAGGTTAGCGATTCGACCCGTACGCATATAATATCGTTGGATTTTTTTATTTTTTTTTATGGAAACTGACACGGTTGGCTACATCACCTACAACATCCGTGATGTCAGCCCATTACACCGGGTGAACTTGGTGCCACGTCAGTGCTTCCCTTCGGTCGTGCCGGCTACACTGAACTGGACGGAAAACACAAACTATTTACATAGCCGTTTCGACCGACCCTTCATTCAGTGCGGTGGTACCAACCCGGGCGGGTTAAACCCTACCACCTAGTAATTTAAGAAGGGAGTCATATCATATCCTTAACTGCACAATATTCGTATATGTTAGTCTATGTGAGGTTCTAAACAGGTTCTCTTAGCCTGTTCTGTAGGTACTACCATGGACGTTGCTCTGATGAATTGGCTTCCCTCATCCCTCCAGCCCCCATCCGTATCCGCCACACCCGCCGGACTCGCTCGGAACATCCATATGTTGTTGACACCCAACTACTAAGAACACATCGTTTTTCGAAATCGTTCCTGTGTCGAACGGCGAAAATATGGAACGGTGTTCCGGTGAGTGTGTTCCCCACCACCTATAACCTGGGAGTCTTCAAAAGGCGTGTCAATAAATTAGACGACAACCTCTTTGTCCGCCTCATAGCCGGCATGGCGCCTCTGTGAGCGTGGTTTCGCGAGGAATGGCGTTATTGGCTGTGTCTGATCTTCCGTTGAAGTATTGGGCACAGACTGAGACAATACCTAACCTTTGCCAATAAATAATATTAGCTAGGGCAGATAGTCTGCGGTAGAATTTGTATTTTTATTTTTAATTTTAATGTTTATGTGGCTCGTGAAAGTCTAGCGTAGGACCAATTTGCAAACCCTTTACTTGCGATCATATTAGCCACTTCCCGACCGTAGAGGTGTATACTGTATTTCTTTAAGGACTAAATATTAATTATGTATTCTAATAATGATTAAGAGTAATTGATAACCAAACGGCACAGTACATGGACTTAACTAAGTCGGAAAATGTTCCCGGGCCACACCACGGGGAGGAATAACCGCGGAAATGTTCACCTTCGGCCCCGCTCTCGCATCTGTATGGGATCAACCCGCAATAGGATACATTTATGATTATGCAATCTTTCGTTAATTACTTTATTTACGGAGAGAACTAGCTGAATGTGATCGTTTCGTGGCCCATCTACCTAAAACGACCTATGAGACATCCCTACTCGTGGAAGAAATTGACAGGCGAACGACGGCTGCCCGCGGTTCTAAATGATTGGCTAGCTCCTAAACTGAGTTGAAAATAAGTTGACAATAATGACGACTGTTTCTGCTACACTAACTCGCGGATCTAAGAATGCTACTCGTAGCTGGGCGAAATGGGAGAGCCTGCCACCTTGACTCTGGTAGGTCGAAGTCTTTTAATAAAACAAACTCTACAGTTCAGAAGGAACTCCTTTTAACGGAAGATTACTTGCACGGGCATAGTTTCTGGACCCCTCTCTGCCGACTCGTCAGCATGCAAGCGAGCGGCCAGTCACCAGCGAAACCTAATGGTTCTACTGACAAGTAGCCTTCACTAGGCTGCTAATTAAACGGAAATTATAATTAATATTATTGTCAGACTCTCGCCAAATCACTAAGCAATTAATAGCGGCAACACAACGTAAAGTAGACTTAACAGTTCGCGTCTGCGTGATTAGGCGTGCAAATGCGAAGCCTTCTCACACAATATACCAATCGGCCGACTCGCCCAACACGGCGCGAGGAATGTACGCCAGCTCCCAGTCCGTCGGCTTCGCTTGGCGAGAGTATGTGGGAATAACAGGTGGATGTAAGTAGGTATATCGTCGGAGTTGTTCCAGTAGTTGTAGTGTGACCTCTGATCCGTCCTGAAGCGATTACACGCTCGTCTAGGTCACGAAGATCGTAGTCATCTGCTTACGTTCGCCCGCACGGGCACACCAACGCTACATGTACTTAATAAATAATGTAGAAAATTATATGCTAAAACTTATCGTTCACGCCCGCTCGCCTCTGGATCACACAATTTTTTTAACGGATATTCGCGGATGTATAAGATTTATGCCCTAATTCTCCGCCAGTAGCCGCTTCCCCTCCCAGTCTCTCGTTCTGTGCACAATCTATTCCCTTCAATACTTATTTGTAATTAAACGAATATTTTCCTAATTATCTCAGTGAGTCTAAGTTTTACAACCCGGTAAACTTAGAGATCTATGTTCATCAGCGCCTTCGTTGACAGCATGTTAACTATCCAACGCTAACCTCACTGATCAGATAAAATTGCGCGTGATTAATTTTCGGAGGCCAGACTCTTCGAATATCACTTCGACTGCCGCCTTCCGTTGTGCGATACCGACTGACTGCCCTAGTTTCGCCGCTGTCGTCTTCCAACCCGACTCCCCGTTCAGTGCGCGGGCGCATCCACCCCCGTACCCCCGTTACCCAAACAAGTAGTTGCAATACCGTCCGACTCCGCCCGTAATACATATTTCTGCGCCTTCAATCAACCCTCCCACGTATGTCGCAGTAATAAGGCTCAAACTCGCCTGGCAGCTACACTCATCCCTTCCCGAGGCGAGGTGCCTCCGCTATCAGGGTTCCGTCGTCAAAGGTATCTCTAACTAACTCGCCTATGAAATATTCTTAGTTATAAATATCTTATTTCATTTATTCATATACCCTATTCGTAATGTTATAAAAGTTTAGGTAATGTGACTCGTCTAATTCACAATTAAAGCAACGTTATACAGCTAAGACCTTCACCGACGACCGACGCGCCTAATTATCCGCCTAACTAACACCAAGCCACACATCCTTCAATACGTCACGTAACATTTACCTAACATAGCCCCAACCAAATCTATACTCCTACGGAACCCTTGGTTCGGTACTATGTACTTCGGTAATATGTGCGCGTTCATTTGAACATCTGGCAGTACCTAAAGCAAGTACCGACGACTTAGGCAAAACCCCGTCTATTGATGTACGTTCCTGACATCTGGCTGGGGTTTCTCGTTTGGCTCGCCTTTAAACAAAGGGACCCCTTATTTTCTAGTTTTCTGTAAAAGCCCATACCCCTCATAAACCGACATCTTTCGAAATGAATGTATATAATAGCTAGTAAGACAAGACTCGCATGAAGAGGTTGAAAGAAAAAAAAATATATTTATCTATCTACGAATAATTTAATTTGTATTAAACACGAGTAGTGGCTATACTGTCACAGATGCCCACCTGATGTTCATGACGAAAGCGGTCGCGCAAGACAAGTACCTAAACCAGGCGCAGTTCTAAGTGACTGTTTGAGGAATGACAGCATATCAAACCTTCTTACTTCCCTAACATCATTAGCGGCGTCAAATCCACTATGTTGTTGAGCCTACCTAATTCTACTAGACCCCTTGTGGATACGGGCCGGACCAAAGGAGTAGAAAGTGTCCAATCCCATGCCCACCAGAGTATTCTGCCGTTTACTATTTACTATCTCAACGGGCATATTTGCAAAATCTACCTGACTTCGCGCACTATTCGCAACCACACTGCTGGAAAATCTAACTCTCCTTTTTCTACCTATTTTTTTTTTCCGGCTCAGCTATAACGTAATAATGTTTACTTCTGGCGAACGAACCCAACACGCGCATTCCCCTTAACGAATAATGCCCCGAACCGATCATACCGCCCGCGGGTTAGTACCTATAATTTACCGAACTCACATAGTCTATCACGGTACTGTTGTTCTAAATAGCTTACTGCCCCATGCCCACCAGACCGGAAACGAATAACGGGTTTTATTTAATTTTACGACGCCTATAACGAACTTGGCGGAATTAACCCTAGCTGATTGTAATCTAACACGTATTTAGTTCACCGCGAAGTCCAAAGGCGCGGAATTTAAAATCCACATACCTAACACAAGACTGAACTCACCAACTCCATCGTAATCATAATTGGACTCGAACCAATCGCAGTCAGAATAATCCTAGGTCCTACTGAAAATCTGCTAATTCGGGAGCGATACGTTTTTCCTATGCACTAGATACTTACTCCGCGAATGGTCCTTATTGAATCGATTATTTAGCATAATTAAGTAAGACGGTGTCTTACTTGGACCTGACCGATCGTTCATCAAACCAAGTATAATTAATTAGTCCGATCGAACAGACTCTGCTATGACACCATAGGTACGGCCTCCTAATCGTCAGAACGAACTTGAACGAAAGACACGAACTCATGATCAATAGCAAAACTACTGTAGAAGGCACCGCCAAGTCACTTCCCAACGACCGATTTGAAGAATTAGTAAAGTTCGCGAAAATCCGGCTACAGTCTAACTTTATAGCTAAACGACACGTAAACAGAGGCCTGCATCATAGTCTATAATGCACCACATCAATCTCCTAGTTCATGCTACACTTAAATTTTCGGCAATAGACTGGGCACGTCAGCCGAAGGAACGACGGTCTCCTGAGCAACGGTGTACTACATCAGCGGCCGCTGAAAAGAAAATGGGGTGTGAGTTGACCACGCGCCAGACGCGACTGCAACGCCCCTCACCGCTCAAAATCGAGACGACCTAGGGAACTAGGGAAGTATATGTCCAGTAGTGGTTTACACAAGTCGACTAACAAACCGCTGTAACAACATGACAACATACAACAACCTAGGATTTACGTACTAACTACGCGCAGTATGCCATTCATCGTTCAATAACCTAATGCCTACTACTAACATGCCTATAGTGGCTATCTCGATAGTTCCAAAGTATAGATTGGCCCCGTCTCATGTTCACGTATGAGAGGTCCTTCACTAACTCACATGGAACGAGACCGAATAGAAATTCACTAATTTAACTATGACACAAATCGATCCCTATTTCCTACAATATATGTGTTTACCTACATGTTCTAATTGAGAAAATTAAACACTTATTGTCCAATCTTTCTTCCCCTTTTTCTCTCCTTTCAATCCATACTATTACATACATACATACATACATACAGAGAGCAGTAGCGCCTATGCTCCGGCTCCGCTCGCGTTAAGGATATCGCAAACAGGTTACGAAACCAGAGGCCATGTCAGGTCGCATTAGTCAAAACCGCATTTAAGTAAGCTAACCTTCATTCAACCATAATCAAGCATACATGCAACCTTAGCTTTCTGGGTAATGTGTTCGGCTATCGTTGGTTCGGCTTCTGTCGTCGCTATCTGTCATGCAATCACATTCGTAAGTAGCGCGCTACTTCTCTTCCGACCCCTCCATTATATCAACCATTCCCACGTTCCTCGGCAACATCCTACGTGTTTTATGAATGGACAACTAATGTTGAAACTATTAACGCCTTGAACGAGCCGACATCCTAACCGTAATATATTTTTATTATATCATTGTTTTCTGTATCCCGGCGGTCGTACCAAAGCTTGTCTTACAATTGTTTCGCCGGCCTAAACAACAAAAGACCCAAAATTAAATGGTTTTATTGACGAGTCAGTTTTAGTTACATTGTATCGTCATTCGTGGGCCTTTCCAACTGCAACAGCTGTGTTTTTCGAACCGAACGGTTTTTTTTTTCTTTGCTTTCGCGGGGTTTTATCATCCTCCTAAGGAGATAATTAGTTGCGCACGCGTTCGATACTACCTCACTATCCTATGCCCGCCAAAACGCAAACGGATGTATACCTACATAACCGAAGTTCGCGCGACCATAAGCAAATCCAGCTATTCAAATCTGCCCCTAATCGTAATTATAATTGGAATCGAACCAACCACATGCCGAATAACTCGAATTCCATAGGAATACTCTATTCTAGAAGTGATACGCCTTCCCGTACATAAGATATTTAACCGTGCATAACCTATAAGCTAAAGTGGCAGTGGGCTGGGCACATCTGTCGCAGACCCGACAACCGATGGAGTAGATGGGTGCTCGAATGGAGGCCACATACAAGCAAACGTAGTGTGGGATGCCCCCCGCCAAGGTGGACAGACGACCCATGTGGTGGCGTGCCTAGGGAGAAGCCTATGTCCAGCAGTGGACCGACACAGGCTGACGATGATGATGATGATGATGATGAACCTATCCGATCCCCTCACTCATCCAGAATGGTCATTCATGTAACCACGTGTAATTTTTAGCCTGATCGAACAAGACTCAACTTTAATGTTATAGGTATGACCTTCGAATGCGAGCCCTACATTGCACGCATAATATAGGTAGTAGAGATTACCGAAGCTAACATTCGCAGTTCCCGAAATATTCCGAATTTAGCTCATTCCGCGGGAACGCAAATATAACCAAACTGAAACACTTCTATACCCACCATTATGTAATTGGGAATTACACAATTGTGACCTATATCACAGGGGACATCGTGACGTCACATAGTGTGTGATAAGACCATCCGTTGACTTAGGTACCAAAGTAGTCGATACTGAACACAAGGTGACTACTCTCAAGTGGCAGCGGACTGGACACGTCAGTCAAAGAGACGACGATTGATGGAGTAACCGGGCCCTACACCGGTGACCGTGGATGGGAAAACGTAGTGTGGAAGACCACCCGATAAGTGGGACGACGACATCAAGCACATAGGCGAAGACAAAGGTTCCGTACCGGAAGTTTGAAGGAAAATGGAGATATGGAGATACATATATCCAGCAGCGGACGTAGAATGGCTGACCCACAGATCTACATATATCACAAACCATAGCGCACTCGACAATATTTCTAGATCTAATTTCGACTGTCGGATACTAACGTAAATTCAACCTAATAGGACACAGGTAGAAATCAATTGTACCTTTCAGCTAAAGCGAGCTAGTACTCTCCAACAAAATCAACGCAACTAACTGAAGTAACCTACCCGAGAGGTTATGGAGATATCTACCATAACAGCATTCTAAATTAGGTACGACCATAAGGTGTCCAGCGACGCCCATGGACGCTCGGTCGCACGCGGAGCTGCGAATGCCATGCCGGCCCGACAGATGCCTATTCACAAGTTTGGCTATGACTATGACTCCGCTCGCGTCCGAGTAGACCCTACCTGATTATGTTTTACAATATAGTGTAAAGTAATAAATAAGATAATATATATATACTGTTCAGCTATCCCGTCGGCATCGGCGTTTACCTAGAAATCCGTGTAACAAAGGCCCGTCCCCGCGTAGGTCGCCGCGGTGTGTTTAGGAAACAACCGGTTCGAGTAAGATAAGAATTTCTTGTTGATAACATATTTAAATTAATTAATAACGTACCTAGTTACAAAATTATATTGTTGGATAACCTTTAAAACGAATCTAGTGACTAACGAAATCGCAAGTAAAAGGTCGCAAGTGGTTTTTGTTGTGTTAACCCTGTTCAAAGCCTAGGTTAGGTCTAGTTTTTTTTTTCCTAGACCTAATCTATGTATAAGCTTTATCCTGTGTCGCGGCACCAGTGAGACAATACCTAACCTTTGCCAATAAATAATATTAGCTAGGGCAGATAGTCTGCGGTAGAATTTGTATTTTTATTTTTAATTTTAATGTTTATGTGGCTCGTGAAAGTCTAGCGTAGGACCAATTTGCAAACCCTTTACTTGCGATCATATTAGCCACTTCCCGACCGTAGAGGTGTATACTGTATTTCTTTAAGGACTAAATATTAATTATGTATTCTAATAATGATTAAGAGTAATTGATAACCAAACGGCACAGTACATGGACTTAACTAAGTCGGAAAATGTTCCCGGGCCACACCACGGGGAGGAATAACCGCGGAAATGTTCACCTTCGGCCCCGCTCTCGCATCTGTATGGGATCAACCCGCAATAGGATACATTTATGATTATGCAATCTTTCGTTAATTACTTTATTTACGGAGAGAACTAGCTGAATGTGATCGTTTCGTGGCCCATCTACCTAAAACGACCTATGAGACATCCCTACTCGTGGAAGAAATTGACAGGCGAACGACGGCTGCCCGCGGTTCTAAATGATTGGCTAGCTCCTAAACTGAGTTGAAAATAAGTTGACAATAATGACGACTGTTTCTGCTACACTAACTCGCGGATCTAAGAATGCTACTCGTAGCTGGGCGAAATGGGAGAGCCTGCCACCTTGACTCTGGTAGGTCGAAGTCTTTTAATAAAACAAACTCTACAGTTCAGAAGGAACTCCTTTTAACGGAAGATTACTTGCACGGGCATAGTTTCTGGACCCCTCTCTGCCGACTCGTCAGCATGCAAGCGAGCGGCCAGTCACCAGCGAAACCTAATGGTTCTACTGACAAGTAGCCTTCACTAGGCTGCTAATTAAACGGAAATTATAATTAATATTATTGTCAGACTCTCGCCAAATCACTAAGCAATTAATAGCGGCAACACAACGTAAAGTAGACTTAACAGTTCGCGTCTGCGTGATTAGGCGTGCAAATGCGAAGCCTTCTCACACAATATACCAATCGGCCGACTCGCCCAACACGGCGCGAGGAATGTACGCCAGCTCCCAGTCCGTCGGCTTCGCTTGGCGAGAGTATGTGGGAATAACAGGTGGATGTAAGTAGGTATATCGTCGGAGTTGTTCCAGTAGTTGTAGTGTGACCTCTGATCCGTCCTGAAGCGATTACACGCTCGTCTAGGTCACGAAGATCGTAGTCATCTGCTTACGTTCGCCCGCACGGGCACACCAACGCTACATGTACTTAATAAATAATGTAGAAAATTATATGCTAAAACTTATCGTTCACGCCCGCTCGCCTCTGGATCACACAATTTTTTTAACGGATATTCGCGGATGTATAAGATTTATGCCCTAATTCTCCGCCAGTAGCCGCTTCCCCTCCCAGTCTCTCGTTCTGTGCACAATCTATTCCCTTCAATACTTATTTGTAATTAAACGAATATTTTCCTAATTATCTCAGTGAGTCTAAGTTTTACAACCCGGTAAACTTAGAGATCTATGTTCATCAGCGCCTTCGTTGACAGCATGTTAACTATCCAACGCTAACCTCACTGATCAGATAAAATTGCGCGTGATTAATTTTCGGAGGCCAGACTCTTCGAATATCACTTCGACTGCCGCCTTCCGTTGTGCGATACCGACTGACTGCCCTAGTTTCGCCGCTGTCGTCTTCCAACCCGACTCCCCGTTCAGTGCGCGGGCGCATCCACCCCCGTACCCCCGTTACCCAAACAAGTAGTTGCAATACCGTCCGACTCCGCCCGTAATACATATTTCTGCGCCTTCAATCAACCCTCCCACGTATGTCGCAGTAATAAGGCTCAAACTCGCCTGGCAGCTACACTCATCCCTTCCCGAGGCGAGGTGCCTCCGCTATCAGGGTTCCGTCGTCAAAGGTATCTCTAACTAACTCGCCTATGAAATATTCTTAGTTATAAATATCTTATTTCATTTATTCATATACCCTATTCGTAATGTTATAAAAGTTTAGGTAATGTGACTCGTCTAATTCACAATTAAAGCAACGTTATACAGCTAAGACCTTCACCGACGACCGACGCGCCTAATTATCCGCCTAACTAACACCAAGCCACACATCCTTCAATACGTCACGTAACATTTACCTAACATAGCCCCAACCAAATCTATACTCCTACGGAACCCTTGGTTCGGTACTATGTACTTCGGTAATATGTGCGCGTTCATTTGAACATCTGGCAGTACCTAAAGCAAGTACCGACGACTTAGGCAAAACCCCGTCTATTGATGTACGTTCCTGACATCTGGCTGGGGTTTCTCGTTTGGCTCGCCTTTAAACAAAGGGACCCCTTATTTTCTAGTTTTCTGTAAAAGCCCATACCCCTCATAAACCGACATCTTTCGAAATGAATGTATATAATAGCTAGTAAGACAAGACTCGCATGAAGAGGTTGAAAGAAAAAAAAATATATTTATCTATCTACGAATAATTTAATTTGTATTAAACACGAGTAGTGGCTATACTGTCACAAGACACACGCGCCGGATGTCTATAAAAAAAAAAAAAAGGTGTGCCAAATTTCATAAGTGTATGTATGTATCCACGCATTTTTCCGAAACTATAAATCGGATTGTGACGATTCGTTATTGGATTACATTTACTTCAACTTAGGGAACAGTGCAAGATTCATCCAAATCAGTTCAGTAGATTTCAAGATCTACGCAGAACTTGTTATGTGATATAACTAAAAAGATTGAAATTTCTTATTTTGTCAATAAAAACAATAACCTTTATTAATATAAATTTCACAGTAATAAATTAAAATTATTAAATAAACTTAAGCTACCTATCAAATAAAATAAAAAAAAGTATAAATGAAACTATAAAGAGTGAAATTATAAAACTGTTTTAAAAAAACATTGCACCGACTTCAAAAAACTAGTAGAACTTAAGAGTGTTAAATCATATTTTGATTCATATTCGTACCCTTGAGTTGAAGGCGGTACAAAAGCACACCTGAAAATTTATAGATGGACCTCTTTTGTGCTTTTGTACCGCCTTCAACTCAAGGGTACGCCTAAGAATCAAAATATTATGCACTCGTTCTAGTTCTAGTTCTTACAGATAGTCAAAACGATGCATTATAATCTGTCAATAGTCCACGCGAGCGAGGTCGCGTGCACACCTAGTTATGTAATATTTTGTGGGTCATCATATCTGCATCCCGACAATCGGGGGAAAGCAGAGTACTAGGTGTTGTGCTGCAAGTACTCTTGTAAATAGCAGCCGCTAACCACCACATTCAGCAGAGTATTAGGAGGAGATAACTATCAAGCAGCAAGTAAGGCACGCAGACCCACCTGCTAAAAGACTCGGTGGAAGGACCGCGCCAAGGTGAGAGGTGGCTAGCCTGTCGCCATTATGCACGGCATCTTGTCCCTATCCGTTAGTCGCCACGAAATGCAGGGGGAGGGGAGACATGCAGTGGGGCTGTTCTTTTTAAGTACCAACCCGACAAGGTACTCTTTTGAACAACAGAAACAAACGTATGCAAACGGGTGTATGACAATGCGCCCGCTTTACATTCTTTACTCACCACCGGACCGAGCAGGGCTAAAACGACATGTACAACGTGTCCCAAAACTCAACGTCAAGCAGGAACCAGGGGGTAGGCCAGTTTATGACTACCCAGGGAAAAATAAGAAAAAAAAATCGGAGTCATAATATATTAAAAAAAAAAATTTAACTGAATATTTTTTTTTGTAAAACTACAGGCATTGTAGTTTTATTTGGGATAGTTATCTATTGTAGAGTTATTTAGGCTTCCAATATAAAAATTTGAACATTTATATTTGCTTTGTAGTCGTAGTACCTAAAATGTTGTACGAGATGTAAATTTTTTAACGTTTTTCAATAAATGCTCATATCATAAAAAACAAATGACTCAGATTTTTTTTTTCTTATTTTTCCCTGGGTAGTCATAAACTGGCCTAGTCCCTGGTTCCCGCTTGACGTTGAGTTTTGGGACACGTTGTATATTGCCGCCGCTGCACAGAGCGCTTAGCCGGTTCGTCGTGACTCATGTCATGACGAACTAGGCGGCCTAGGCTAGGCAGCTTGGCACTAGGTTTGCGCACTAGATAACGGTGCGGAGGCGGCGCGGAGAACGGAAGCGTCTTTGTTCTAAAATACGGGTTTGTGTCAGTAATACTACAGCATAAATTAATATTACGTCGAACCGGGACGCTCCTGGTAGATTTCAAAACAAACGAAGAGTCATCCCGCATCCGCGACCGTCAGCGCCATTTATTTGCATTATCATTTATTACATAATTTATCTCGAATCTCGGTTATGCCAACTATAGCCACTACATATAACCCTAAATATAAGTGTCTATACGTTACCTTTTTGTCTATAGGAAATCTAAGTGCCTATACGCAATCAAAGTGTTTATACGTAATGTAAGTGCCTACACGTAATCTAAGTGTCTATATGCACCTAATCTAATTAGTACGTAATCTGAGTGCTGATACGTAATCTCAGTGTAAAAATCTGCCTCCTAAGAATATGTTCAGAAACTTAACCCAAGCCCGTCGCCGCCGCCGCCGCCGCCGCCGCGTGCGAAGCTCCGGGAAAACCCTATTTAAAAATTTTATGAGCTGTGGCTTTAGCGAAGCGAGGCTCTGCTAATACGCCGACCACGTGAACTAAATTATGTGTTCTCGTTCCCGAGAGGATCTCCCTTGGGTAAGTTGTAAACCTGTATGTAAATACGTGTCTATGCCTATTCGCGTTACGTGACTGTTTATCGAGATCTGCAGCGGGAGCACAAATGCGTCGATAAGCCTATATCGATCGATAAACATCTATTCGTCTGCTTCTATTCTACTTCGTCGAACGAAGCAAACATATGTTTATCGATCGATATAGGCTTATCGACGCATTTGTGCTCCCACTGCAGATTTCTTGGCTTATTAACGTACTAGCTTTTGCCGGCGGCTTCGCTCGCGTGAAATTCGCATTTAAAGAGAAGAAAGTAAGTAAGTACCTTTATTTCAGCGTGCGAAACAATTCGGTTTGTATGAGAGCCACATCTTAGCGTAACCGGAACAAAATTGTATTTAGCCTGTACTGTGTCCCGCATAGTTAAATGTGCTTGTACTAAGTTTCATCGAATTCGGATGATCGGTTTAAGAGTTATAGAGGAACATACATACATACAGAAAAGATTTCTAAAAATCGTCAATTTAGTTTTTAATCATACATAGAGTCCACAAACGCAATAGCTCATAAAACAAAGTAACTTACTCCATGTCCATCCCTTACAGATTTATTATTAGTATTGATTGATTGATATTGATTGATGATATTGATTGATATTGATGTATTAGGTACATAATAAAGTATTTACAGAAGCAGAAATCAAAACTTAGAGCTGAAAGTTACGAATGAAACATTGCAGCCATTCATCCTGCCTAACTCGTACTCTACGCTACTCTACCTCAAACGTCGTATTAACAGGCTAGACAGCCTAGCAACAGTCCGAAAATCTGCTGGCATGGCACCTAATTGAGAGGTTTCGCGAGGAGAGGTGTTTTTGGCTCTGTCGAATGCACCATTGGTCTCCCGGTACAGCCACCCATGTTGGTTTACATAAAAAAAACTAATAAAGCGGAAAATTTGTGACGGCCTATGCGCGCGCAGTCGTCTATTCTATGTTCAATTATAAGTCGTGAACGATTGAATAAATTCACATGGGGTTTTCACTGGCATTTTTCCAGACATCCAAGGATGGTGTTACGTTGGTGAAACGTTGACGTTTTGCCGTAGTAGGTAGGATTATGAGAATCCGTTTGTTCTGTTAGCGTAATTTTGTACCTCCAGCTGGCCAAATATGATGCTAGCTATAGTACGGTCGTACGAAACACGGCCGACTGCACTCTGGCGCGTTAATTCATTTCCGGTAGAGTCGTGTCGCTGTGAGCGTCCGTATTGCTGTGCAAAATGCGTTAAATAAATAAAATAAAATAATAAAATTAAATCAGTGAATTATTTAACCCGCCAGCTGTTCATGCTCATCATGATGAAAAAAAAAGCTCTTCCCACCATTTGTTCCCACCCACTTTTTAGCCTTTGCACGCTACTGCTCTCTTGTTTCTGTGTGAAGTATCTAAGCATGAAGTATGTAAGCTCTACTGTATGTTATCTTCTGTCTTGTGTATCTCTGTGTTTCTGTATGCAATAAAGCATTTCTACCTTACCCTACCCTACCCTAACCTACCCTGCCCTACTCTACCCTACCCTACCCTAACCTACCCTACCCTACCCTACCCTACCATACCCTACCCTAGCCTAACCTACCCTACCCTACACTACCCTACCCGACCCTACACTACCCTACCCTACCCTAACCTAACCTAACCTAACCTAACCTAACCTAGCCTAGCCTAACCTACCCTACCCTACCCTACCCTACCCTACCCTACCCTACCCTACTCCACCCCACCCCACCCTACCCACCCTACCCTACCCTACCCTACTCTACTCTATTTGGCGTTGAAGTCGCCCATAAAATCGGTGTATTAAGTTTTAGCCGTGTTAGAAATTTCCTCATGTACGGCTTGGACCTCGTCTTCCGAGTGCACAGACGTGGGCGCATTGGTATTAGGGCATGCAGTCTCGGTACCATAATGATTCCCGGGAAAATTTCGATACTTTTGAGACTAGTCCCGGGACTCCCGGGAATTTCGAGACTTTCGAGACTAGTGTATAAAATTGCTACAGTGTATGTTGTTTTATGGAAATCTACATAAATTTACTATTTTTGGAAGATTTTCACATGGTTCTTCAAAGGAAGCCATAAAAATATAACGAAAGCTATAGAAAAAATAGTGGATATAAGTGGATAAGTTTCACGGATGTTCGAAAAAAAAGACATTACACCATCGCTAGCTAGCTTTTCCCCGCGGCTTCGCTCGCGTGAAATTCGTATTTCAAAGGAAGAAAGTAAGTAACTAAGGGCGAGCTGGGTTCAGGTAAACGATAAACCGTCTCGAAGAAAGTGAGTAACTTTTTGAGGCCGAAGGCGGAGTTGCGTTCAGGAAGACGATAAACCTTCTCGAAGACAGTAAGTAACTATGGGCGAGGCCGAAGGCCGAGCTGCGTTCAGGAAGACGATAAATTCTCGAAGACAGTAAGTAACTATGGGCGAGGCTGAAGGCCGAGCTGCGTTCAGGAAGAGGATAACCTTTTCGAAGAAAGTAAGTAACTATGGGCGAGGCCGAAAGCCGAGCTGCGTTCAGGATGAGGGTAAACTTTTCGAAGAAAGTAAGTAACAGAGGGCGAGGCCGAAGGCCGAGCTTCGTTCAGGAAAACGATAAACCTTCTCGGAGACAGTAAGTAACTATGGGCGAGGCCGAAGGCCGAGCTGCGTTCAGGAAGAGGAAAACCTTTTCGAAGAAAGCAAGTAACAGAGGGCGAGGCCGAAGGCCGAGCTGCGTTCAGGAAGACGATAAACCTTTTCGAAAACAGTAAGTAACTATGGGCGAGGCCGAAGGCCGAGCTGCGTTCAGGAAGACGATAAATTCTCGAAGACAGTAAGTAACTATGGGCGAGGCCGAAGGCCGAGCTGTGTTCAGGAAGAGGATAAACCTTTTCGAAGAAAGTAAGTAACAAAGAAGTTACTTTCTTCGAGAAGATTGATGGTCTTCCTGAACGCAGCTCGGCCTTCGGACTCGCCCTCTGTTACTTACATTCTTCGAAAAGGTTATCCTTTTCCTGAACGCAGCTCGGCCTTCGGCCTCGCCCTTTGTTACTTACTTTCTTAAAGATGGATTATCCTCTTCCTGAACGCAGCTCGGCCTTCGGCCTCGCCCATAGTTACTTACTGTCTTCGAAAAGGTTTATCGTCTTCCTGAACGCAGCTCGGCCTTCGGCCTCGCCCTCTGTTACTTACTTTCTTCGAAAAGGTTATCCTCTTCCTGAACGCGGCTATAATTAAAGCTATTCTCGTACGGATGTTCCAAAATTCTCATATCTGATAAAAAATTCTCATGCGGATTTGTTCTGCCAGAGATAGTGCTACTAATATTGCATGAAAATAGGTTTGTTTAAATTATTTTTACAGTTTAGTTTGATTCTCGAAAGTCTCGAAATTCTCGGGAAAAGTATTTAAATTTCTCAGTCTCGATTAGTGTTGTAAAGTCTCGAAATTCTCGGAGTTTCGAGAGTCTCGATTCCCGGGATGCATCCCCTAATAGGTATATCTGTACAATCTTCAGTGAGTACTTTTCTCTCAGTTTCACTATGAGTATGCTACACGACGTATATCTCCACGACGTTAGTAAGGACTTTGTTGATGAGAAACTCTACACCACCTTGAGAGGGCTGGTCTTCTCAGTGCCGGATTAGTCATATAGCAGGCGTTGGCTCCAACGTGTTATACGAATGGTTTACTGTCTTGGTATAATGGCTTATAGGAAAAATGTTGTATTTGTGATAAAATTTTTTTTATAAATAGTGATGACACGTACTATGTAGGCAGTGGCAAACATTTTTTTAAATGTAGACTAAGTGGACGTAAACAAAAAAAGTATCCAGCGAAGTTTCGTGCCAGTTCGTCTTCGCTGTGATAAAGAATAGAGTAGCAAATGTCGGGGGCCCCGCGACTTGGGGCAAGGCGCTTGGACAGAATAATTTTATATCGGCGCGCTCGGCGAACCGGAAGGGGTGGCGGCTGTATGTGCGCACGTTCTCCCCCCCCCCCCCCCCCCCCCCACCCTTCCTTCAGTCTGCCCGCCCCGCGTCGGACATAATATAAATTTGCAATACATAAGTTGATATTTTTCATCACTGCTCAGTGCACTTTAAGTGCACTTTTTAGACATTTATTTATTGGTGAAAACTGGACAGTTTTACGTGGAATCCGAACCACGGTCAATCTCCTCCAACAGTCGAGCGGTCACAAGTACTGATCGCGCTCAGCGTTGCTTATCAACAGTCGACTGACCGTACCACTGAGCTACCGAGGCTGACAAAATTGTGTTGTAATTAGCCAAGTATAGTCGTTGGGTTTGGTAGCCATCAGTAACCCGGGTATTCTAGTAATGCTATAAAGGAATCCTTTCCACTAACTACCCCACACACCAACTCCTGAGCGAAAGCAACTTTCTAAGCGTACGCACGCTGTTCATTGCTGAGATTTTAAGACAACAAAAAAAACCGGCCAAGTGTGAGTCGAACTCGCGCACCGAAGGTTCCGTATCGCCATGTCATGGTCAGCGCTGCTTCATACTGTTTTCGGTAGATGGCGCGCATACACTTTTTGGTTTCTTCTATGGGAAGCCCCGTGCATTTTTTTCTTTTTCTTATTTTTCATTATTTGTTGTTATCTCGGCCATAATAACACATATTCTGTGAAAATTTCAACGGGCTACCTATCACGGTTCAAGAGATACAGCCCTCGGACAGACAGACGGACGGACGGACAGACAGACGACGGCATAGGCTTAGTAATAGGGTCCCGTACCGGATACGGAACCCTCAAAATGAAAGACACACAAATTAGGCCTACACACAATCACAAGACGAGATTCGCAAACCAAATAACAGTTCCGGCTACTAGGAATAGTTTCGCACAGCGCTTGACGTGGTTTCTGGGTCCGCACATTTATAACAGAGCCGATAAGAATATCCACATAAGGAAAATGGCACAATATAACTGTAAAATAAAGAAAGAATCATCAAAATCGGTTCACCCAGTCGAAAGTTCTGAGGTGACAAACATAAAAAAAAAATACAGTCGAATTGATAACCTCCTCCTTCTTTTGAAGTCGGTTAAAAATGCAAGTGTTTAACTGGCTTATTAAAATGGATTATGAAGGTACTGAACAACAACTGTCGATTTTGGCCTAAGTGAAAGACACAGTGCATGTATTTACATAAACATTAACATAAACTCACAGTTCACACCACACCACAGTATACTATACCACACCACATTACACCACAACCAGTCAACCACACCACCTCACAACACACAACATCCATCCATCCCACGTTTAGGCTAAATATACAACGTGTCCCAAAACTCAACGTCAAGCTGGAACCAGGGAGTAGGCCAGACTACCCAGGGAAAAATAAGAAAAAAAAATCGGAGTCGTTTGTTTTTTATGATATGAGCATTTTTTGAAAAATGTTGAAAATTTTACTTAATATTTTTTAGTGATTAAACTATGGGCATTTTGGTTTTATTTGAGATACTGATCAATAGCAGAGTTATATAGGCTACCAAAAAAAACCTTTTAACAATTATATTTGCAAATTTGTAGTCGTAGTACCTAAAAATGTTGGAAGAGATGTCAATTTTCAACGTTTTTCAAAAAATGCTCACACCATAAAAACTAATGACTCCGATTCCCCTGTACCCGCTCCCCATTCCTCTGAGCGCATGACGTCACTATGAGTGGAAGAGGCTTAAGATCGCTCGCAACGGCTATGGAAACGGAGTGTTTTCTATCCAGTTCATTGTAGCCAGTACTACTAAAGAGAAGCCGACATGACAACTTAAATCCGACAAAACTTAGTGCATTGGAAAGGGGTGACTCTGTTCCCGAAAGTTAAACATTTTGTTTGACCTACTTTAGAATACTTTAAAAGCTGTTAGCTTGTACATCGATTACGTGTGTATATACGTACGCGTATAATGCATATATGTATACGAGGGCTGTTAAAAAAATAACCGAACTTTATTTTTAAATCTTTTACTTATCAATTTACACATTGTTGGTCCTTGTCCCCTTCAAAGTACTCCCCTCCCCTATTCACACACTTTTCCCAGCGGTGTTTCCACTTTGCAAAACAGTCCTGGTAAGCTTCTTTCTGACGAATTGGTTTTAATGTCAGCAATGGCAGCAGTGTATCCGTAAACCCAACTCTCGTCAACCGTTATTAGTCTCTTCATGAATGTGGCTTGTTCAAGGAGTTCCCGACAAACTTCTACTCGATGTTCCTTCTGCAGTTCGGTCATCAAACGTGGAACAAAAGCTGCAACTCGATGCATGTTCAATTTCTCGGTCAGAATGTTATGGCACGAGCCTATTGAGATCCCAACCTCTTCTGCAAGTTCTCTGACAGTCAGACGACGATTCGCCCCCACCAGATCATAGATTTTCTGAATGTGTCATTAGTTGAGGTCGGAGGTCTTCCTGGTCGAGAGTCATCTTTAACTGATTGACGACCACTTTTAAATCGGCAAAACCACCCGTAACACTGTGTACGACTTAGTACATCATCTCCGTAAGCTTCTGTCAGAAATTCAAATGTTTCAGTAAACGTTTTTCTCAGTTTCACGCAAAACTTCACGTTGCATCGTTGCTCCCGAAAATCACACATTGTAAAAATCACCACTAACGCTTAGACCTTGCATTCAAAAAGCAATAACGCGGGAAAGAAACGAGATATCAACAATCCGTAAAGAGCAGTTTATGCGGGAAATTATGACGAACACAGTGTTGTCAACCGCACGACGATACTTCGTTGCCGCGCAATTTAAAAAGTTCGGTTTTTTTTTAACAGACGGCGTATGTACATGTACAATGTACGAACAATTTTTTTTATGGAAACAGACTGTTAGCTGCATCACCTACAACATCCGTCATGACAGCCCATAAAACGTTGCTGAGCTAGGTGCCGTGTCAGCGCTTTCCTTCGGTCGTGCCGGCTACAGTGAACTGGACGGAAAACACGAACTATTCAAATAGCCGTTTTAACAGACCTTTCATTCAGTGTTGATGTAAGGTAAGAAGGTAAGGGACCTACAGATTCAAGTGGAATCCGAACCACGGTCAGCCTCCAACGGTCCAGCACCGTCAACCATCCAAGTACTAACCGCATTCAGGTGTGCTTATGAATACGATCGACAGTCGACCGGCCGCATCACTGACTGAGCTACCGAGGCTGACAATCTACGTACTGTTAGGACGGTATTCGTAGGAGTCTTTTTAAAAAGAAAGATTTATTAAAGCTAGAAGTAATGTCATTAAATTAATTTGAAATTACACTTAAACACAAGAAACAGATGAAAATAGACGAATAGACAAGATAGAAGCCCTCATAGGCTTTTGGTCCGCGATCCGGCAGCGCTTCGCCGTTGGGAATGGATGAGATATGACTGAACTTGCAACTCGCAGGCTGCTTATATAGAGTACTAGCTGAGCCCGCGGCTCCGCTCGCGTGAAATTCGTATTTCAAAGAAGAAAGTAAGTAACTGAGGGCGAGGCCGAAGGCCGAGCTGCGTTCAGGAAGACTATAAACCTTCTCGAAGAAAGTAAGTAACTAAGGGCGAGGCCGAAGGCCGAGCTGCGTTCAGGAAGACTATAAACCTTCTCGAAGAAAGTACGCAACTGAGGGCGAGGTCGAAGGCCGAGCTGCGTTCAGGAAGACTATAAACCTTCTCAAAGAAAGTACGTAACTATGGGCGAAACCGAAGGCCGAGCTGCATTCAGAAAGACTATAAACCTTCTCGAAGAAATTAAGTAACAAAGGGCGAGGCCGAAGGCCGAGCTGCGTTCATGAAGAATATAAACCTTCTCGAAGAAAGTAAGTAACAAAGGGCGAGGCCGAAGGCCGAGCTGCGTTCAGGAAGACGATAAACTTTCTCAAAGAAAGTAAGTAGCTGAGGGCGAGGCCGAAGGCCGAGCTGCGTTCAGGAAGACGATAAACTTTCTCGAAGAAAGTAAGTAACTGAGGGCGAGGCCGAAGGCCGAGCTGCGAACAGGAAGACTATAAACCTTCTCGAATAAAGTAAGTAAGAAAGGGCGAGGACGAAGGCCGAGCTGCGTTTAGGAAGACTATAAACCTTCTCGAAGAAAGTAAGTAGCAAAGGGTGAGGCCGAAGGCCGAGCTGCGTTCAGGAAGACGATAAACCTTCTCGAAGAAATTAAGTAACAAAGGGCGAGGCTGAAGGCCGAGCTGCGTTGAGGAAGACTATAAACCTTCTCGAAGAAAGTAAGTAACTAAGGGCGAAGCCGAAGGCCAAGCTGCGTTCAGGAAGACTATAAACCTTCTCGAAGAAAGTAAGTAACAAAGGGCGAGGCCGAAGGCCGAGCGGCGTTCAGGAAGACTATAAAGCTTCTCGATGAAAGTAAGTAACAAAGAGTGAGGCCGAAGGCCGAGCTGCGTTCAGGAAAACGATAAACTTTCTCGAACAAAGTAAGTAACTGAGGGCGAGACCGAAGGCCGAGCTGCGTTAAGGAAGACTATAAACCTTCTCGAAGAAAGTAAGTAGCAAAGGGCGAGGCCGAAGGCCGAGCTGCGTTCAGGAAGACGATAAACTTTCTCAAAGAAAGTAAGTAACTAAGGGCGAGGCCGAAGGCCGAGCTGCGTTCAGGAAGACTATAAACCTTCTCGATGAAAGTAAGTAACAAAGGGCGAGGCCGAAGGCCGAGCTGCGTTCAGGAAGACGATAAACCTTCTGGAAGAAAGTTAGTAACTGAGGGCGAGGCCGAAGGCCGAGCTGCGTTCACGAAGACGATAAACTTTCTCGAAGAAATTAAGTAACTGAGGGCGAGGCCGAAGGCCGAGCTACGTTCAGGAAGACTATAAACCTTCTCGCAGAAAGTAAGTAATAAAAGGCGAGTCCGAAGGCCGAGCTGCGTTCAGGAAGACGATAAACCTTCTCGAAGAAAGTAAGTAAGTGAGGATGAGGCCGAGGGCCGAGCTGCGTTCAGGAAGACGATGACCTTTTCGAAGAAAGTAAGTAACAGAGGGCGAGGCCGAAGGCCGAGCTGCGTTCAGGAAAACTATAAACCTTCTCGAAGAAATTAAGTAATTGAGGGCGACGCCGAAGGCCGAGCTGCGTTCAGGAAGACTATAAACCATCTTTAAGAAAGTAAGTAACTATCGCCCATAGTTACTTACTGTTATCGAGAAGGTTTAGCGTCTTCCAGGATACAGGTCGGCCTTCGGCCACGCCCTTAGTTACTTACTTTCTTCGAGAAGGATTATAGTCTTTCTGAACGCAGCTCCACCGTAGGCCTCGCCCTCAGTTACTTACTTTCTTCTTTTGAAATACGAATTTCACGCGAGCGAATCCGCGGGAAAAAGCTATCGATATTAAAATAAGAAACTTAAGTTAAAATAATATTCGCCTCGCCCCTCTGCTGCCCCCTCTCCCTCTCCCTCTCCCTCTCCCTCGCCCCTCTGCTGCCCCCTCTCCCTCTCCGTCTCCGTCTCCGTCTCCGTCTCCGTCTCCGTCTCCGTCTCCGTCTCCGTCTCCGTCTCCGTCTCCGTCTCCGTCTCCGTCTCCGTCTCCGTCTCCGTCTCCGTCTCCGTCTCCGTCTCCGTCTCCGTCTCCGTCTCCGTCTCCGTCTCCGTCTCCGTCTCCGTCTCCGTCTCCGTCTCCGTCTCCGTCTCCGTCTCCGTATCCGTCTCCGTCTCCGTCTCCGTCCCCGTCTACGTCCCCGTCCCCGTCCCCGTCCCCGTCCCCGTCCCCGTCCACGTCCCCGTCCCCGTCCACGTCCCCGTCCCCGTCCCCGTCCACGTCCCCGTCCCCGTCCCCGTCCCCGTCCCCGTCCCCGTCCCCGTCCCCGTCCCCGTCCCCGTCCCCGTCTCCGTCTCCGTCTCCGTCTCCGTCTCCGTCTCCGTCTCCGTCTCCGTCTCCGTCTCCGTCTCCGTCTCCGTCTCCGTCTCCGTCTCCGTCTCCCTCTCCCTCTCCCTCTCCCTCTCCCTCTCCCTCTCCCTCTCCCTCTCCCTCTCCCTCTCCCTCTCCCTCTCCCTCTCCCTCTCCCTCTCCCTCTCCCTCTCCCTCTCCCTCTCCCTCTCCCTCTCCCTCTCCCTCTCCCTCTCCCTCTCCCTCTCCCTCTCCCTCTCCCTCTCCCTCTCCTTCTCCCTCTCCCTCTCTCTCTGTCTCCCTCCCCTCCGCCTTCCCTCCCCCTCCCCATCATTTAATCCCAAAATCTAATTTGGAAATCATCCCCTATTTTAATTTAAGGGTTGATTAACAAACACGCTGAAACACGTTATTCTTTATTTCATACCAAAAGCCTAAATATGAATCGTTATATCCCTAACTTGAGAAATGATGGGTTCCCCATACAAACGTTCATCCCCTATTTCACCCCCTTAAGGGTTGTTTTTTGAGACAAAAGGTAGCCTAGTCCTTCCTCAGGATGCAATTCATCTCCGTACAAAATTTTATAAAATCCTAAAATCTAATTTGGAAATCATCCCCTATTTTAATTTAAGGGTTGATTTAACTAAAACGCTGAAACACGTAATTCTTTATTTCATACCAAAAGCCTAAATATGAATTGTCATATCCCTAACTCGAGAAATGCTAGGTTCCCCATACAAACTTTCATCCCCTATTTCACCCCCTTAAGGGTTGTTTTTTGAGACAAAAGGTAGCCTATGTCCTTCCTCAGGATCCAATTCATCTCCGTGCAATATTTTATCGAAATCTGTTCAGCGGTTTAGGCGTGAAAAGGTAACAGACAGACAGACAGACAGACAACAGAGTTACTTTCGAATTTATAATATTAGTTCCTAAAATCTAATTTGGAAATCATCCCCTATTTTAATTTAAGGGTTGATTTAACTAAAACGCTGAAACACGTAATTCTTTATTTCATACCAAAAGCCTAAATATGAATTGTCATATCCCTAACTCGAGAAATGCTAGGTTCCCCATACAAACTTTCATCCCCTATTTCACCCCCTTAAGGGTTGTTTTTTGAGACAAAAGGTAGCCTATGTCCTTCCTCAGGATCCAATTCATCTCCGTGCAATATTTTATCGAAATCTGTTCAGCGGTTTAGGCGTGAAAAGGTAACAGACAGACAGACAGACAGACAACAGAGTTACTTTCGAATTTATAATATTAGTATGGATTAGTATGGATATTATCTGAATCGACAAAGGTAATGGTCGTAACAGTACATGTAGAATGTACGGACATGTACAATGTACGTAAATGTATAATGTACGTACAAGTACAATGTACGTACATTATGTATAAGCGCGTCATTACTTCCCACAGCCCAAGGCCTTTCCTTTAGTGCGTGAAAAATGGGGCATTGCAGTGAGTGGGACGGCCTATCCGGGGGAAGAGGCCAGCGCATTTCTTTTTCTTGAAAATTACATTCCGGGGAAGGGCGGTATTTTAAAAAGAAAATCTTTTTCAGAGAAGGTTCGCCCGAATATTGCGAGAGATAATATTAACCTAGAGTTTAGAGGTGAATTCTGTAGCAAAAATATCTAAATAGAATTCGTATTTCGAAAAAAAAAACCGACCAAGTGGAGTCGAACTCGCGCACCGAGGGTTCCGTATCGCCATGTCATGGTTAGCGCCACTCACGCCATCTATGGCGTGTTATGAAATGCTTCATATTAGTTAAAATTCATGATTAGTTAAAACGCTTCGAATACTCTATTCGGTAGATGGCGCGCGCGCATACACTTTTTGGTTTCTTCTATGGGGACCCCCATAAATGTTTTACTTTTTCTTATTTTTATTATTTCTTGTTATATCGGCCATAATAAAACATATTATGTGAAAATTTCAACGGGCTACCTATTACGGTTCAAGAGATACAGCCCTCGGACAGACGGACGGACGGATGGACAGACAGACAGACGGCGTAGGTTTAGTAATAGAGTCCCGTACCGGATACGGAACCCTAAAAAATTGATAGGAAACACTTTATTGCTCCAAAAACGGCGGGTGGCCGAGTGGTCTGGGCCTTGGATTCACTTGTGAGAGGTCCTAGGTACGAATCCGGTTGGCGTGGACCAACGAGTTTTTTAGGATTATACAGGTAGCTTGATGATTAAAGGTCATAAAGCAAACCAGGTACTCCTGAGCCTATTTGGAGCAAAAAAGTTATATGACATTTTGGTCTACGGTGAACTTTTTTTTCCCATACTAAACTAAATAATTTTATTTAGTTTTGTATGAAAAAAAAAAAAAGTTCACCGTAGAACAAAATGTCATCTAACTTTTTTGCTCCAAATAGGCTGAGGAGTACCTGGTTTACTTTATGACCCATAGTCATCAAACACCCTTATATCAGATTAAACATATTATAATCTGAAACAAACTGCTGACATTTCGCGCGATAGTACATTTCTGCAACTATAAAATAACATTTTTGTTATTTCAATATTTGTTACGATCTCCGAGTTTTTTCACCTTTTCAAAACCGACTGGCTCGCGAAATCCGAAAGAAACATTCAAAACTTTGATGACTCATCCTCAGTCATCAGCATCACTTCGTAAAATAACAATAATATTTACGTCCATTACTTGAGAATACTTCTTCTATCTATACTAAAAGGTATTTCAAACAAATTCTCCACGGTATTATACTTTCCGAGTTAGAGCAAGTCTTCCGTGCAATTGTTTCGTTAAGCCGCGTCTCCTGCGAATGTTTTTGACGTGATAGATAACGTCTTATAAATTGATGAACACCGGCTGCACGCACGAATATCACGTCACGTTCCATCTGAGCCTATGTGTGCAAGCGAGAGCGCGTAATAAGCGATAGAGAGGCACAATCGGCCCAAGCGTCGGCTTGTAAAAGTACCAGGGCCGCAGAAATTAAAACGAGCTTACTCGTACCATAATATCTGGCCGGTCGGAAAATATTTCAAATTTAGAATATTCATGAAACAAGGGTTGTATGACGTTATCACGTAAAACTATCGTCCGTAAACCGACTTTACAGACAACCAATTTTTTTCGAAATATTACACAGAAACATCGAAACATTAAAGTGTGGCAATACACATTTGTATGAAAACAAATGTTTTTTGTGTAATGTTTCAAAAAAACATGCGCAGGAGGCTTTGCGCTCAAATTTCAGTTATAATGTATTTTTTTTTGTTTAATGATTAATCATATGGCAGTTAGACTTCACTCGAACTTGTCACAATTTGTTCTATCCGGTTCGATTACACCCACGAAGAAGACCCGACAAGAAACTTCGCAGGGTACCTATATATATTTTTTCATACATTACATATAATTACAAGTATTTAAGTGACTATCCACATAATAACATTGCTTACAGTCGAAAGTTATCGAAAACACAGAGAGCAAGATTAACAATTTTGCTGAGAGTTCTGACTACAAAGACTTATTAATTAAGTGTATCAGGTGTCTTTATCAAACTTAATTATGTTAGTATATTAAACATACTATACAGTGCATTGTAGTATGTTAATACATGTAGTATAATAATTGTCAAAAAAAAAAATATAAATATTGAGATACTTGAAGTATGTCTAAGTTAATACCACCTGTATGTACAAAAATTCACAGATCTCATGCATGACATGTATATTGAAAATGACTTTTAGGTTGTATTCAAAATGAGAAATATGACAATTTTGAAAAATTTACAAAAATTGTAAAAAAAAAACAAAATAACATTAAAAATTTCAAATTCTTAATTTTCAAGTTTATGCATTATACGAAAACCATTTTAACTACTCACACTGCAAGATAAAGATGACTCGTAACTCGCGTAATGGAAAATAAAGAAACATTATATCTGCCAATTTTTTCCATTTAAAAAAAAAATAAAAAAAAAAAATCCCAGGATATTGAATTTTAATTATCAAACTTAAAATATACCTTTTTTCTGTCTCAAACTGTAGTTTAACACTGTAAGCGGTGTCTATTATGTAGTTAGTAACAACGTATTGTTACCAAAGACGTTTAAAAGTCGATTAAAAACCCCTGAGAAGTTTATTGGCGGCTCTTCTTTATAAGTGTAAACGAACAGGATTGTAAAAATAAAATTGGACAAATTCAAGCGTAGTGTAACTACCACACGATAAATAAAGAATAAGAACTAATTTCCGTATGGGTAAGACATGTAATTTGATTCCATGTAAAAAAAAAACCACAGTTGCACTCCGGGAGTGCCGGCAGAAGTGAAAACTTTTTGTATTTCCGAAAATAATTCTTAGGTGGTTATAAAAAACTACTAAAAACCCTAAAAAAATTTAAACACCGTAACATTGCTTAAAAAAGAAAAAAAAAATTGAGGGATTCGAACCCATGGTCAAAAAATGCAAATCCTACATTCTTACCATTGAGCCACGAAATCACATAAACGACCAAACGAATATCGGATGCCCTTGATTCGCTTTCGGCGTTACTGTCACTGAGAGACGAACAGAATTGATCCCGAGCCATCGTAACTTAACCCTTAATGCAATGACTTAAGGTTGCATTTTAAATAATAAAAATAAATCTGTCGCTTTTCGAGATCTGTCGCGAGTCTAACATTTTTTACCCACCTAAAGAAGTGCCAAGCGCCGCTAAAGAAGTTTTCACTTCAAAAATATCGTGTTGGGTAGAAGTCGGGCCACTACTGCTCTAGTTCTATCGTGAATTCGAATAATTTAGTTAGACGAACCGCGTACCTACTCGTCGACATGGACGGGACGGGCCCATGTTGCCCCCACTGCCCAACTAACATTATGGTGTTAAGGCAGGCGTTATAAGAGCTGTTTAATAGAGGCCCATTCTTATACAGGTTAAGGTTCTTTAGTGGCTTTACAATAGCGTTGGTAAGTGCTTTAAGGGTGGGACAAGAGCTCTACAGTAGTGACGCGTTATATTAATACAATATACTTCTCTGCCGTTAGCACCAATTTGTTTGTTGGGTGTCGGTGTGTTGGCACTTGGCAACTGTGTGTTCCGTCTCCTCATGATCTAGGGCTGTGAAGTTGAAGACGTCGAATTTCGTAGCGGGCGCTGAACATCTTGGTCAAGCTGCAGATTCGAGCTGGCTAGATTTTCTTGGGCTTCTTTATTTTTTAGGGTTCCGTATCCGGTACGAGACCCTATTACTAAGCCTACGCCTATCTGTCCGTCTGTCTGTCCGAGGGCTGTATCTCTTGAACCGTAATAGGTAGCCCGTTGAAATTTTCACAGAATATGTGTTATTGTGGCCGATATAACAACAAATAATAGAAATAAGAAAAAGTTAAAAATTCACGGGGGTCCCCATACAAGAAACTAAAAAGTGTATGCGCTCCATCTACCGAAAACAGTATGAAGCAGCGCTGACCATGATATGGTGATACGGAACCCTCGGTGCGCGAGTTCGACTCGAACTTGACCGGTTTTAAAAGGTAGAGGAGATCTCTCCGCAACCAAGAATCCGCAAATGGGATTAATTTTATGGCATTTTAATTTGCTCTTGAATGTTTTCGGTCTCCGCATTTTGTTTTCCAATCTTCGTCGCTTCAAATTTGTTTATATCGCTCGCATCTTGGGTTCGCGCACGTACAGTGAAGCAATTATCTACCCTATGATCTAGGAGTGATGACCTAAAATAGGTCGTAAGGTAGGTCGAGCGGGTTGATAAGCACGCTTCTAGCGGCGAGCGCGCCTCGACCAATTTTCAGACCAATCTTCCGTAGGGTATGACATCACATCATTGATTTATGATTGAAATACGTAGTTTTGTGTTATATGGGTACCCTTCATTTTAAACTTTTTATTTGTTTTTTATATTTGTACGAGGTGTGGCAATTCAGTTCCGGGAATTTTTCAATAAAACACAAACAAATTAAGTTACGAACAAAATTTTATTAAGTATCGACCTTCACAATAGTCTCACTATACACAACGATTCCAACGTCGATCCCACGATTTGAAGCACCCTTGGTAATCTTTCGAAGTCAACTCGTTCAGCACCGCGGTTACAGCTTCCTTGACCTCCTGTACGCTGCCATAATGAGATCCCTTGAGGTGCAACTTCATCTTGGGGAATAAGAAAAAGTCGCAGGGGGCTATATCGGGGCTATAGGGTGGGTGCGGCAACGTTGGAATGTTTTTTTTCGCCAAAACTCTGCACAATGAACTAGGAATGGGCCGGCGGCGGCGCGGCTTATTTGGAAAATATACCTCTACCCAGTGCTCGTGACGTTACTGGCCGCGCTAGCATCGGGTATATTTTCAAACACAGAAAATGATAATTAAGCCCTTTAAAATGTACCTTCACCCAACATTTGTGACGTCACTGATCGCGCTGGCGTCGGGTATACTTTCAAATGCAGGACTTCGCGCACAGGCACTTTAAAATATACCCGACTTATACGACGACCCGATATAACGACATGCGCCGCCTCAACATTAGGTTAGGGTTAATATAGATAGCGACGCATCTTCTTTATATTAACCCTGGTTATTTTTTTTTAAACCACCAAAACATCACTCATACCACTTATCGTGTTGGGATCGGGTATACATTAAAGGAAGCCAAACGAAGTTTCGTAACTTGAAAGTATACCCGAGAAAAGTGCTGCGCTCGGGTATATTTTCAAGTGACAAACTTGCTTTGCTACTCCTTGAATGTATACCCGAGCTCAGCACTATGGAGCGCTGGGTAAAGGTATATTTTCCAAATAAGTGGCGGCGCGTTGTCGTGGTGCAAGATCTAGGTGTTTTCGATAAGTTCACTCATTTTCACGACGCCACTAAAAAAGTTACTTTAGAAAAACACACATAAAAAACAAACGAAGCGCGCCATTAATTTAAAATTTCGAATGAAACGAAAGGAAGGTCTCTTCTTTCCAGCCATGTGTTGCCAGTTCCTGAATTATATCCAAATTCCCGGGACTTAATCGCCAAACTACGTATATATCCGCCTTATATTATATCCTGCGAAAATTTCAACCGGCTGGCCAATACGGTTCCAAAAAAAAAAAACCATCGGACGGACAAATGAACGGACGGATAGACAGAAAAAAATTAAAAGGGTAAAAAATTAAGGGGGGTCCCCATACAAGAAACGCGTTTTTTCAACGTTTTTTTTGTGGTGCGGAAACCTCGCTGAACGCTGGGACTGGTGTAAAACTGTAGGTCCCTTCCCTTTTTTTTATTAAAAGCGCAACATATGGCGCCGAACCACCCATAAGGTATCCAACGACGCCCATGGACATTCGGTCGTATTTCCCCTTACTAGGTGGTGGGCGACTGGGTTGCTACGACCGTGCTGGATGTAAGATGGGCGCATAGCAGCCTCGGTTGTGTTCTCCTCTAGTCTAGTATAGTCCATCTACAGAACCGGTAAACTCTGAAACGCTCTTTCTGTTCATATATTCCCCCGCCAGTACAGTCTCGGATCCTTCAAGAGGGGCGTGAATGGGTACCTGTCAGGCCGGCATGGCATTCGCAACTAGGCTTGCCAGATCTGATGTTAGTCTTCCCGGGACATATCTACTACCTGCAGTCCTTCACAAATAAGGCGGAGAAATGTAAGACAATATTTTTCTGTTATAATTTTGACGGCGAACTTTTATTGTTTTTTTATAGAAAACAACTTTAGTAAGCGACACTACACTAAAATTAATCTTCCTTTAAACATTAATTATTCATATTTCTTGTGAGTTGCTAAGTGAGACACTACACTAAAATTAATCTTCCTACCCTTGTACTCCCAAATGGAGCCCGCGCTCCAGTTTTCGTCGCCTACCCATGGCTCCCAAGTGGAGCGCGCGCTCCACTTATTGCGCGCCTTTTGCGCGCCGCTAGTTTTAATTCATTATCTAATTCTACCAATTTTCCACCAAAACACTCAATACTGGTATCATTTCTTGGTTAAACTTACTAATAACTATTCTCAGACACGACTGGGCACACAATAACCTTCACACAGAAAATAAATAATGAAGTTGACAGAAAATAAAATGTCACTTTTGGCAGCTGACATTTCCACTGACCCTGGAATAGACAAAGATTGTACCCGTAAACGTTGTTCGGTATTCGATAGTTCGTTTCAATGCGCTTATTTCGGTATGCGATATGTAAGACGAAATTGTACAGTTTTGGTCAGAAAAATTCAAAAAAAAATGTCGAGTGTGTTTTGTTTTGCCTGGAGTTCAAAAAATCGGCCTGTGCTTCTAAATAAGTGAATCCTGAAGAATTTGGTATCACTGAACGCGTAATTTGAGTACAGACAAGACTGAATAACGAGTATTGATGGATCGATCGATTGAGGCGGGATATTCGAATTTGTGTGGGAGCGCGCGCGCCAAAATTTTGCGTTTTTGAGCGCCGCTAAAAGGGCCTGGGAGCCAAGGGGAGTAGTACTATTTTGAGTCAAAGGGACTCAAAGGGACATTAATTATTCATATTTCTTGTGAGTTGCTAAGTGAGACACTACACTAAAATTAATCTTCCTTTAAACATTAATTATTCATATTTCTTGTGAGTTGCTAATTTGAGTAATTTATCAGCATCTGGACTTCTGTTCGCCGGCTCCTTTGCACGACGTCAAGTCGTATGTACCACATTTTGCTTCCCGGAACAAAATGATCCTTCGCCCGGGACACGGGACATTGGAGCCTAGCCCGGGACAATCCCGAAAATCCCGGGCACCTGGCAACTCTATTCGCAACTCCCGCATACGACCGAATGTCCATGGGCGTCGTTAAACACCTCATGGGTGGCTCGGCGCCATATGTCGCGCTTTCAATAAAAAAATAAAATATAAAAAAACCAGCAATATGGTTCTAAAAAGTGAGTTAGAGTCATCGACATAATATTCGCTGGATAGCATATACGCTTTTCAAACACATACTGACGGCGATAGACAGATTACGAGGGGTAGCGAGTTCGACATACGCACTGCTTTCATGGTGAAGTTATTGTCAAGAGAGTAAGAAGTTGAGTAGTGAGAAGGGATGACAAGTACTCGCCAATCAGTTCAACTCAAAGAAAGTCCGTGTGCACAGAGAAATTGGAATCGATCCATCAAGTTCTTGTGAGCGGTGGTAGTATGGGTTAAATTATTGGAAATTACTTTAATTTAATAGGTACTTATAAGGTACTAACAAAACATTTGTGACTTGCGAAGTTTGTTTGTCAGTTCTTCTTAGCATTGAATTTAGAACTGGCGGAATTTTCGAAATATCCAAGCGTAGGTTACCTACCTACATACATACATATCACACACGCTGAATCCCGACAATCGGGGTAAGCAGAGTAATCGGTGTTGTGCTGCAAGAACTCTCGTAAATTACAGCACAACACCGACCACCACGTTTCGCAAAGTATTCGAACAAGATTCAATCGCTCAAGCAGCAAGTAAGGCGCGAAGACCCACCTGCTGCATGACTCGGTGGAAGTACCATGCCAAGGTGAGAGGTGGCGAACCCGTCGCCCTTTAGCACGGCATCTTGTCCTTATCCCTTAGTCGCCTTTTACGACATGCACGGGGAGAGATGCAGTGGGGCTATTCTTTTTAAGTACCGGGCCCACACGGTAAAGTACCGGCCCACACGGTACTACCTGCCTATGTATGGTTACCTACCTATGGATGAAATTATACAATAAAACAATAAATTATTCGGGAGGCCCAGTGTCATTCAGCGTGTTGAAGCACTGAGCTATATATTTAGAGCTGACACTAGTGCACGTAATTTGGTCCCACCGAAATCAGTTACCTCGTAGACTTTCTTTCAGTCGACCCCAGGCGGTCGTCGATAGTAGTCGTGTGTGTGTGTCTGTAAGTAAAACGCGTAATTTTACTACAAATTTGGCAAAATTATTTGTATTTGCAGTTATGACGAGACGGAAGTTTACTTTTTCCATACAAAATCGTCTTTCGGCATTTATGTTTTTATTTTACATTTATTTTACAAAAAAAAAAATCTTGTCTTAAAAGGACACTCCAATCTACGTTCCTGTAATTTTTTTGTTTAGATGAAATATACCTACAACACCGGAGCTAAAAATTTGTATTTCGACCGAAAAAAAATTGAATTTAGTATTTTTTGATGTCATGAAGTTCATTCATGAAGTTCATCACTTTAGAGTTTAGTTAAAAAAATAAAAAGACAGGAACGTTGGTGCGACTGTTTTTATTACATAAATAAAAAAGAATTGTAAAAATCGGATAAGGTTTAGGGGGGTTAAAAACATAAATGCCGAAAGTGGATTTTATATCCCGAATTCCCGACCGAGACCAGCCGCCATTGCACGTCCACGCGGCGCAAAGCGCATACAGCGCTGCAGCGCTAAATAATAAAAGCTTAGTTAAAAAAAGTTTTGATTTATTACTACCTAGCTTTTGCCCGCGGCTTCGCTCGCGTGAAATTCGTAGTTAAAAAGAAGAAAGTTAGTAAGCCCGCTACTGTACCTTTATTTCGGCGCGCGGAACAATTCGGTTTGTATGACAGCCAGATCTTATCGTAACCGGAACAAAATTCTATTTAGCCTATCCTTTGTCCTGTATAGTTTAATGTGCTTGTACTAAGTTTCATCGAATTCGGATGGTCGCTTAAAGAGTTATGGAGGAACATACATACATACAGAAAAGATTTCTAAAAATCGTCAATTTAGTTTTAGTATCATACATAGAGTCCACAAACGCAATATCTCATAAAACCAAGTAACTTACTCCATTATCATCCCTTACATATTTATTAAGGTGTACAATAAAATATTTGAATTTGAATTTATTATTAGTGTATTGATGATGATTATATTTCGTGCTTTTTAGTTTTTTTTTTCAATTTTAAATACAAGTGCTCGTGACAATTAAATATGGTGATATTTAATTGTCACGAGCACCAAAAAGTGTGTGAAAAAAAAACTCATTCGGTTAGATGGAACTGGTTTAAAATTCAGTTTCAAGATTTGACCTCATACTAACAGGTGAAGTTCAATAAAAGCTTGTAAAAAATGGCCGCCCCCTTAATCATCATTTATCATCATCACACTTAATCATTATTTTTAAAGTAGGTACCAGACCCATGAGGTACGGTACGAATATCAATACTAATAATAAATCTGTATGTGATGGTCATGGAGTCAGTTACTTTGTTTTATGTTTACTGCGTTTGTAGACTCTATGTATGATAGTAAAACTAAATTGACTACTTTTAGAAATATTTTCTGTATGTATCTATGATCCTCCATAACTCTTAAACCGATCTTACGAATTCGATGAAACTTGGTACAAACACATATATAAAAAAATATACGTGACACAGGGTAGGCTAAATAAAATTCAGTTCCGGTTACGCTATAATGTGGCTCTCATACAAACCGAATTGTTCCGTGAGCCGAAATAAAGGTGCGCCAGCTGGCTTACTTAATTTGTTCTTTTTAAATACGAATTTCACGCGAGTAAAGCCGCGGGCAAAAGCTAGTGGCAAAATAAAAATGTTTCCATGATAAGCTAAGCTGGCTGCCTTTTCCTCCAAGCCCATGTGTATAATGTACTGTATTACTGATGTAATACATTCTATTCTATTCTATTCTATTCTATTCTATTCTATTCTATTCTATTCTATTCTATTCTATTCTATTCTATTCTATTCTATTCTATTCTATTCTATTCTATTCTATTCTATTCTATTCTATTCTATTCTATTCTATTCTATTCTATTCTAAACTATCCATCCATATGGACAAGTAAAGAAAATATTAATTCAATATAAACTTTGAACTCAGTTAATTTAACATTACAGGAAGCGATAACAATGCAAGTAGGTACATTCAAGATGGGCTTGCGCGCCGCAAATGTTAGAACTTGGCATTGCCCACTTCCCGAGGCACTTTTCCTGAGGGCCATTACGTATTGGAAAACTTACTTAACAGTCTTACAATTTTTTTTATTAAATAGAATAGAATAGAGCTTTATTGCACACAAAACACAGATATACACAAGATAGAAGATAACATACCTACAGAAGAGCAATAGAAATTTACAATTATTTTTTTATGGGATCTGACACGGTTGGCTACATCACCTACAACATCCGCGATGTCAGCCCATAACACCGGGTGAACGAGGTGCCATGTCAGTGCTTCCCTTCATTTCGCGCCGGCTACACTGAACTGGACGGAAAATACTTCACACAGAACAAGATAGAACTTATCACTTTAATTGTTTTGGTCCAGTCAACCAAATATAGGTTTAAAATAAATAGGTTTGTCTCCTGTGATAATATAACAAAAATTTTTACAAATTTATTAATTAATAAAAAGAGTGAAATAAAAAACTGTTTAAAACACATTGAATCGACTTCAAACAAAAAACAACTACCTACTTAGAACTAAAAATTATTAAATAATTGAGTTGTATCTGACTGGATCTGCCTTTGGACTTTGGGAAGCTGTTCTTTATACTTGGAATCAAGGTGGCACGCGGATAATGCATGTATGTATGTTCTCTTGATAAACAATTAATGTAATTAATGGTGGCGTAGTTGGTTATCGCGTTGACGGCTCAAGCCAGAGACCCAGGTTCGAATCCTGGCCGGGGTGTAATTTTTCCAATGATTTTCGCTTTGCATTTTTCTAATAAAAATATATATAATATAGTACGTGCTTAGTACTAACATATAAACATAAAATAATGTGAAAAAATATCAAATATATCTGTTTGTCATGGTTACTCTGGAAACTAGTTGAAAAAAACCATCTAACTTTGACGATTCATGGTCATGGTGCATGCAATTAATAATAATAATTACTTCTTTATTGTTTTTGTATATTTGTGCTACCTTTTGTATATTTTGCGTGTGTTATGTTATGTGTTTTGTATGGGCGTTATTTAGAAACTAAGCATTCAAAATTTTCCCGGTACATGTTTCGTGTCGGTGACGTCATATTTTAGCATACATGCATCCCAACTTGTATTGTCCATATGAGTAAGACGTGATTCCACGTAAAAAAAAAATTAAGTCTACCACCTAGTAAGGGGAGCGCTGTTTTTTAATCGACTGCATTTAGGTTTCCGTACGGCGTACGGTACCTATTAATAAGCTATTTTTAATGAAGCCCTGTATGGGTGGCTGAGTCGGAGGTGCCAAAGCCGAGCCAAAGCACATGCTCTGACCAGCCAATATCACCTCCGAGAAGGTAGGTGCCATACCGGAGACTTCCCTGGATTGCTGGCTATACTGCACTAGAGGAGAAGACAACCGAGGCTGCTATGCGGTCATCTTACATCCAGTACGGCGGTACCAATCCAGTCGGCTAAAATTTGAGCCCACCACATAATAACGGGCAAGGGAAGGGACCTACAGTCTTACACCGGTTCCGAACGGTGAAGCAGCAGGTTTTAGCACGTAAATTTTTTCGTCAGAAAAAACCTATTGGTACACGCCGACCGGATTCGAAACTCGGACCTCTCGCATGAGAAGCCGATATGCCCAAACCATTCGGCCACCCGCCGCTTATAATAAAATTGTATACAAAGCAATGACAAAAGCATTTCTATTCTTTCAACTTTATTTAGTACACCGCAGAAGCGCGACTTTCTATAATTATTACTAATTAATTAACCATGTCGACTAATTGACTTATTAATCGACTAATTAGTAAGTCAATTAAATTGCACCCAAGACACATTGTGGCTGACTTGGATGTTACTCGCACCGTTTCGAATAATATGTATATTATTTTCATTCATTTAGGTTCATGCTAACTTGGCAATAATAAATGTTCCCGCTTCGCTGCGCGTTGCAGACTTACCGCTAAATTAATTTAGTTAGTAAACAGCACTATCCATACTTCAGTTTCAAAACTAGCACTAAGCAAAACTGTCCAATAGGAGAGCTCCATTAATCCTAACAAAGTAACGGGTCATTTAGAATAATCTGGATCTGAATAAAATTTTTTTTTGGGTTACCAAAAATTTGCAAAAGTTGATAGAGCTGTCTTTGATTCTATACCCGTGTAAAGTTTGTAAGTTTGTAATCTCCGAAAATACTCATTCGATTTTTAAAATTCTCTGACCAATATTTAGAATGTACCTTCAGGATTATAGGCTATTCGAGCGAAGCTGCGGGCGAAAGCTAATGTAATTTAATTTCCAATTAAAAATTCAAATTTTAAATAGGTTACATAAAGTTGTAATTTTATAATAAAATCTTACTTCGTTGTTATAATTTTACGATAAAAGTTTGACTTTAGATTACTTTTTTTTTTAGTAACAATTTATTGATATAATTATTTTGGCCTGGTGATGATCCTAAAAGAAACGGTTATTAAACCTTGGTAGTTCGGTAGTGACTAGTGATACACAACGGCGTTCGGTCGTTGAAGTAAGGCACGCCGGGCGCGATCTCGGGCGCGATCGGACTTTGGATCTGTGACCGTCCGACCGTTGAGGCTGACCGTGGTTCGGATTCCACGTGAAACTATAGGGAATTATTCCATAACCTCACTACGTTTAAGTCGTCCGGATTGTAACACCACCGCACTATGTAAATAAAAGGTTAGTCGAAGCGGCTATGAAAATAGTTCGTGCGTTCAGCAGTTCAGTGAAGCCGCCACGGCCAATTTTTTTTAAATTTAATTTAATGTGGCGCCGCGCCACTCATAAGGTGTCTAACGACGCCCATGGACATTCGGTCGTATAACGGGGGTTGCGAATGCCATGCCGGCCTGCCTGACAGGTGCCTATTCACTCACGCTCCTCTTGAAGGACCCGAGACTGTACTTGGAAGGAGCAGACTTGTACTGGGCAGGGAGAGAGTTTACCGGTTTTGTAGAGGAAAGATCCGCAGAACCGGTTGTTACGCAACCGAAGAAGTTTTACTGCATAGAGGTGACGCGACGTCACAAACGCACTTCCCAATTCGAATTTCGAACCTCGTTTCGAACACCATTTCGCTTACATAAATAAAACACACCCGTCTTTGGTCAACGAACGCAGATATTTTATAGTGGTAATAAAAGTATATTCTAGTTTACCCTCGTGTATCCAATCCCATCTTTGTTGACGATGCGTAAAAATAAGAATGAAGGCTACTACACTTCGTGAGCAGCACGCGACATCGAACACAAATATCGTCTTGACACAGATCTATTAGTACTAGATGAACATTTATCATACGTCACTCCGGAAAAAGCATGTCAGCGACGAAATCAGCTTATGAGCTGAGTTCACAATGTAACGCTGCATCTACGTGGGAACATTACTAATAGATCTCATGAGCATTTAAATTTAAAAAAAGAATAGTGCCTGTCACTGGCTTCACGCACATCATCTGTCAGTCTAGACGGGAACGATTGGAAGACGGCGAACTGCACGCAAAACTTGTCTGCAAAAATCTGAAAACGCGATAATTAGTATTGTTCCCACTGCTATGCTGCACTGCTATGTGCCGTTGAACCCCGATATGCACGTAGCAAATTTAGTTGTTATGTAGTGGGAACAATACCTACTAATGATCCCGTGAGGGATAACTCCGATTTTTGCAACGACATTCTACTTTCTGGACAGACCCTCGTCATACATTTTACCGGTAGAAAGGTGCGATTGGAGTTCTTCTGTATTGTCAATATTTAAAACAGCGTAAGTGCGCGAGCGCCACATACATCACGTTACGTTTCCGCTCTGTGAACGTCGATAGAGTAAGACGGTCAAATGGCAATTTGATACCTACGTATAAGGGAGACTACGATTGGAGAGCGTGCCGAATGAGCACGTTGTATGCCACTTCCCGATAATTTTTAATTCTTTGGATTTTTGCAGAAAAGTTGACTGATGCTTGTGTTTTATAATACTCATCCTATCGTATTATGTCCGCAAATAAGCGAGGGAGGAGCGTTAGCGCATTCTTGACACGAGATGGCTTTGAATGCGATCCTTTGAATGTAAGGTATTCCGTATTCGTGATGACAATGCATGAGGCACGCACACTTTTTATCGACAGGTTAACTAACATGTTTCATCGCGTTTTGTCTCTTCTAGAGTATTTAGTGCGGTGATGGAAGGTGTATTATGCCACTTAATTGCTACAGATTTCTCATTTTATATATTCTGTCACATAACATTATTTCTAGCAATAAATAAGAGTTAACGATACGGACTGGCCCTAATAAAATGTTGGACTTCACCTTACAAGCAGGATCCCTACGTCAGCCAAGCAAGGTAAACATTTTAATTAGATCTCTCTTTCATTTATTAGTTAGAAGGCGAGACAGAAAATAATCCGGTCAAGCGTGAACGTACATAATGCCTACGAAGATACAATTTGTTATGAAAAAAAAAATTAGATTTTTCACTATTATCCTTTGCCCGTGGTAGGCTCAAATTTTAGCGGACTGGGTTGATACCACCGCACTGGATGTAAGGTGGCCGCATAGCGGCCAGTAATGCAAAAGGGAAATCTCCGGTATGGCACCTACATTCTCGAAATATATGGTCAGATGGTGCCTCTCACTTAGCTAGATGGACTGATTTGGATGCGGTTTTTATTTAAAAAAAGCTTGAATTAATACATTGCGGAATGTGGTGGTCGGTGTTGTGCTGTGATTTTCCAGAGTTCTTGCAGCACAACACTGATTACTCTGCTTACCCCGATTGTCGGGATTCAGCGCGTGTGATATGTATGTACTTGAATTAAAAGTTCAATTACAAATTTAAAAAAACCCCGGCGACGCTTAAAATTCCGTTTACTTTCTTAAAGGAGCCGGGGAGCCGCTAAGTAAATAACATATAAAAACTCAGAGCTGCGCGGGTATTTCCCTTGACTCCTTTAAGTAAGTAAAGAGAAAGTATTTTTTGCTTTTTAAGGTGTTTTTTTTTATTAGTAATCATAACAAACTCAGACAGAAAGCAGACGTTGGATTTTATTATAGGTAAGGATTAAGTATTAAGAATGAAAGAAATGTTTAAATAATTATATTGTTAAAATATTTAAAATCAATGTAGTTATGTAATAAGGTATGTAATCATGTGTTTGTATTGTTATTATAACACTTTAATTAAATTTGTGTAAAGAGTGAATTGTACAGCTCTTGTGAGCTCTTAAACATTTAAATAAATAAAATAAAATAAAAATAAAAATAAAAAACAAAACAAGTTCCCGGTAACCTTCTGGATTGTGTATCCCACTACGCGATATCACCTTGAACGAAACTCCAAGTTCACCGATTCTAAGTAAAGCTCTTACACGCGGAAATATTAATCAAATCGACATGCAAAATGGCGCCGGGCTGCTCCACGTGATCCCTGTCCCTGCCTCGTGCTCCTGTGACCCGACCCGTACCTTGTTCCTTCTGGCCCGACCTGCGGCTAGAAGCCGCTTGGAAGGTTGGTCGGGGGACCTTCGATTGGAAGCCGCAGTACGTTGCATACGTTATATATCCTCTCAAGTACAGCCTGGGGTTTTTCAAAAGGGTCGTGAAAAGGCTCCTGTCAGGCCGGCATGGCATTCGCAATCCCCGTGCATCACATAATGTCCATGGGCATCTGTATTATAATGTATATTGTACTAGCTGTGCCCGCGACTTCGTCCGCGTGGACTTATCACGACGCCATCTGCCGGGTCCAATTGTATTTTCAAACCATCCAGAGACCTACTCAAATGTGACTCAAATATACACACAACATTTCTTCCAAATCGGTCCAGCCGTTTAGGAGGAGTTAGGTGACAAACACACGTACAGAAGAATTATATATTTAAAGAAGATTATTGCACTCAAATAATATATGGGCAGAAGGTAACACTTAATGCCTCTAGGCATTTTCTAACATACCTTTGGGGTATGATAACTATCATTACATACATGGACAAGTACATGTCGCGCTATCCATAAAAAAAAACGTGGACGGAGCAGGCTAGAGGCTAGACGTCGGACTATTGGTATTGATCTCAATATCCCGAGAGGTTCGAATCCGGGCGATGTGCACCAATGAACTAGCACACCTTATTGCCTGCCGTCCGTCTTATCTTTGCAACACCCGTTGAAGAGAGGCTCAGCACTCTGATATTGGGCACAGTATCCAATAGGACAGCACCCTGATATTGGGCACAGTATCAAATAGGACAGCACCCTGATATTGGGCACAGCATCCAATAGGATAGCACCCTGATATTGGGCACAGTATCCAATAGGACAGCACCCTGATATTGGGTACAGCATCCAATAGGATAGCACCCTGATATTGGGCACAGTATCAAATAGGACAGCACCCTGATATTGGGCACAGCATCCAATAGGATAGCACCCTGATATTGGGCACAGTATCCAATAGGACAGCACCCTGATATTGGGCACAGTATCCAATAGGACAGCACCCTGATATTGGGTACAGCATCCAATAGGATAGCACCCTGATATTGGGCACAGTATCCAATAGGACAGCACCCTGATATTGGGCACAGTATCCAATAGGACAGCACCCTGATATTGGGTACAGCATCCAATAGGACAGCACCCTGATATTGGGCACAGTATCCAATAGGACAGCACCCTGATATTGGGCACAGCATCCAATAGGACAGCACCCTGATATTGGGCACAGCATCCAATAGGACAGCACCCTGATATTGGGCACAGCATCCAATAGGACAGCAACCTGATATTGGTCACAGCATCCAATAGTACGCTACATACGTGGACGGAGCAGGCTAGGCGTCAGACTATGGATCTCAATAGACCGACAGTTTCGAATCTGGCCGATGTGCACCAATGAACTAGCACACCTTATTGCCTGTCGTCCGTCGTATCTTTGCAACACCCGTTGAAGAGAGGCTCTGGACCCTGATATTGGGCACAGCGTGCAACAGAACAGCACCCTGATATTGGGCACAGCATCCAATAGGACTGGACCCTGATATTGGGCACAGCGTGCAACAGAACAGCACCCTGATATTGGGCACAGCATCCAATAGGACAGCACCCTGATATTGGGCACAGCATCCAACAGGACAGCACCCTGATATTGGGCACAGCATCCAATAGTACGTTGCATACGTGGACGGAGCAGGCTAGGCGTCAGACTATGGATCTCAATAGCCCGACAGGTTCGAATCCGGTCGATGTGCACTAATGAACTAGCACACCTTTTTGCCTGCCGTCCGTCTTATCTTTGCAACACCCGTTGAAGAGAGGCTCAGCACTCTGATATTGGCCACATCAAATTCAAATTCAAATTCTTTATTCAGTATCATATTCCTCATACACAACATGATTTCAATTATAATAGAATAATAATTACAATGAATGGGTACATTAAAATATGAGACATCGTCAATATGTGCAGGTTATATGTACCTACTTTTTTAAATTATAACATTGAAATATTCGAGATCATAAAAGTTCTTACTCTGCAACCATTTTATCAGTTTGCTCTTGAATATATTTTTATTTTCAACCCCTCGTATTTCTTCCGGCAATTTATTAAATATGTTCACGCTGTTGAAATATACACTTTTTTTTATATTTTTCCATGATATGGTTTTCTTGTTGAATGTTTGACCTGTGCCTAGTTGCATATTGGTGGTTCATGCACCTATAATCACCAGTATTAGTTTTTGCGTACGTACATGTATCCAATAGGACAGCACCCTGATATTGGGCACAGCATCGAATAGGACACATCCTGATATTGGGCACAGCATCCAATAGGACAGCACCCTGATATTGGGCACAGCATCGAATAGGACACATCCTGATATTGGGCACAGCATCCAATAGGACAGCACCCTGATATTGGGCACAGCATCCAATAGGACAGCACCCTGATATTGGGCACAGCATCCAATAGGACAGCACCCTGATATTGGGCACAGCATCGAATAGGACACATCCTGATATTGGGCACAGCATCCAATAGGACAGCACCCTGATATTGGGCACAGCATCCAATAGGACAGCACCCTGATATTGGGCACAGCATCCAATAGGACAGCACCCTGATATTGGGCACAGCATCGAATAGGACACATCCTGATATTGGGCACAGCATCCAATAGGACAGCACCCTGATATTGGGCACAGCATCGAATAGGACACATCCTGATATTGGGCACAGCATCCAATAGGACAGCACCCTGATATTGGGCACAGCATCCAATAGGACAGCACCCTGATATTGGGCACAGCATCCAATAGGACAGCACCCTGATATTGGGCACAGTATCCAATAGGACAGCACCCTGATATTGGGCACAGTATCCAATAGGACAGCACCCTGATATTGGGCACAGCATCCAATAGGACAGCACCCTGATATTGGGCACAGCATCCAATAGGACAGCACCCTGATATTGGGCACAGTATCCAATAGGACAGCACCCTGATATTGGGCACAGCATCCAATAGGACAGCACCCTGATATTGGGCACAGTATCCAATAGGACAGCACCCTGATATTGGGCACAGCATCCAATAGGACAGCACCCTGATATTGGGCACAGCATCCAATAGGACAGCACCCTGATATTGGGCACAGTATCCAATAGGACAGCACCCTGATATTGGGCACAGCATCCAATAGGACAGCACCCTGATATTGGGCACAGCATCCAATAGGACAGCACCCTGATATTGGGCACAGTATCCAATAGGACAGCACCCTGATATTGGGTACAGCATCCAATAGGACAGCACCCTGATATTGGGCACAGCATCCAATAGGACAGCACCCTGATATTGGGCACAGTATCCAATAGGACAGCACCCTGATATTGGGCACAGCATCCAATAGGACAGCACCCTGATATTGGGCACAGCATCCAATAGGACAGCACCCTGATATTGGGCACAGTATCCAATAGGACAGCACCCTGATATTGGGCACAGCATCCAATAGGACAGCACCCTGATATTGGGCACAGCATCCAATAGGACAGCACCCTGATATTGGGCACAGTATCCAATAGGACAGCACCCTGATATTGGGCACAGCATCCAATAGGACATCACCCTGATATTTGGCACAGCATCCAATAGGACAGCACCCTGATATTGGGCACAGTATCCAATAGGACAGCACCCTGATATTGGGCACAGCATCCAATAGGACAGCACCCTGATATTGGGCACAGCATCCAATAGGACAGCACCCTGATATTGGGCACAGTATCCAATAGGACAGCACCCTGATATTGGGCACAGCATCCAATAGGACAGCACCCTGATATTGGGCACAGCATCTAATAGGACAGCACCCTGATATTGGGCACAGTATCCAATAGGATAGCACCCTGATATTGGGCACAGCATCCAATAGGACAGCACCCTCATCCGACTCAGACGCAACTCGAATTTCAAGAAGATTACCGCCAATATTACTTACCTGACAGATTCAGTTTTAATATACATAAGTAAAATTTCATCTATCAGCGCAGATCAATAGCATCCGAAAGCACGCTTTCATTAACTTCGCTCGATAGAAAAGAAACATGAACATGCCTCTGAATTTAGTTATAAAACGTATTTAAGGCAAATAACCTCGCAAATAACCAAATGAAGGCTTTGAAAAAAATATGTTTTATTTGTTTAATATATGTATAACTAAATCCGTAGCTTTTACTTTTTTGATTCGATCAGTAGTTTTCGAATAAAAAAAAATTAAAAACCTAATTTTTACTTGCGCTAAAATTTATTGATTTAGTTGCATCCTCCTCCAACCAGCGAAAGCGGCGCCTTGAAAGAGGAGTACGGGTGAATAGGGTTGGCCTTATTTTGTTCGTTTTTCATAGTCAGGCCAATAACATTTTAATTAAATTTTTTTTTTTACGATTCCATCGCGTTTACAGTTTTGTCGACAACAATGGTTGTGAATTCTCAACCTTATTCCCAGTATAGCTTCATTTTTCTTTAATTCGCTTCCATTGTTGATTTATGATCACATGTATTGTGCCGAAACGCAAAGTAATTTCACGGCTGCCAACATTTTGGATACCACAGGGAATTATATTTGTGTAATAGGTTCATTGTCCTAGTAGAAAATATGTTACTTGTGGTAGCTTAGTGGGGAAACACCGATTTCACATTATTTGTTCTAGTTTTGCAAAACATTTGTACTCTAAAATTTCATAGAAGTACAACTACATTAAAACCAAGCTAGGGGCCATCAGGAGGGATTTAATAGTTTTGAACAAGTTTAAATTGAACCGAAAATAGGCATTTAACAAAATTAATTTGTGCAACTTGGCGTCGGCAGAGACGGGGCTTCGGCGGACTTTTCAGAAATTAATTTTTTGTAGGTTTCCTGAATATTAATTTTAGATTAGTTTTAGTTTTAGTGTATTAGTGTATATTTTATATTATAACAAGCTGTGTCCGCGGCTCCGCCCGCTCTCATATTTCACTTCACTGCTAACCTCATAAGCTATGTAGCGTGATAGTAAGTAGCCTATAGTTGATGGGAAGAATCAAGCTATCCGTAGAATTTTGTTTTATTAAAATCGGTTCAGTGGTTCTCGAGTTATAAGCGGACAGACAGACACTCAGACAGACAGAAAGCAGACGTTGGATTTTATTATAGGTAGGATAAGGAAGGAAGGACATCTGAATTTATTTATTCAACAGCAAAAATAGGTACTAAATAGACAATTAACTAAAAACTATAATATATAAAAAATCTCGTAAGGAAGGATATATTTTGTACCGTGTGGGGCCGGTACTTTAAAAGAATAGCCCCACTGCATCTCTCCCCGTGTATGTCGTAAAAGGCGACTAAGGGATATGACTCCCTTCTTATATTACTAGGTGGTAGGGTTTATACCACCGCACTGAATGAAAGGTCGGTCGAAACGGCTATGTAAATAGTTTGTGTTTTCCGTCCAGTTCAGTGTAGCCGGCACGACCGAAGGGAAGCACTGACGTGGCACCAAGTTCACCCGGTGTTATGGGTTGATATCAAGGATGTTGTAGGTGATGTAGCCAACCGTGTCAGTTTCCATAAAAAAATATATATATTTTATAGTTATTTAGTAACATAATTAAGTTGATTTAAATTGTATACAACATTGAAATATGAGAGTTATAATAACTTTAGAACTACTGACCTGATTTGTGAGGCACCTATGGAAAATTGCTTCATACAATCTAAGAACAAAATTTGATTAATTTCGGAACAGAATATCTCAATAAACTAAGCAATATTTTGTAATAATTGCTTTCGTTTAATTAATTTTAACTTCACGTAGATACTTGTAAGTATTCCTACTTACGTAATAGGTAGGTAACGGGAACAGGTGGGCAATTTTTAATAGGTTTTTTTGAATTACCTTCAACACTTTATGCAAACTAATATTATGTTCGTTTAGGCTTTATGTTTTCGGAAATATTTTCCAAAGACCTATCCAACGACATCCCACACGATGGGGTAGACATGAAAAAAAAAATCATCCCCACTTTACGTGTAGATTTACCCTATAAAAATGATTTCAAAATTTTTATTTTACCACTTTGCCGGCGTTGTTAATATGTATACCCATACTAACTTACAACTTTCTAGTACTAAGGGTCTCTGAGCTATACCCGGACAGACGGACAGACAGACGGACAGACGGACGAACATAAAGGTAGCCGGGATGTATGTGAAGAGCGGAAGACAGCGTGTGGTGGCGTGCCTTGGGAGAGGCCTATGTCCAGCAGTGTACCGATACAGGCTGATGATGATGATGGAACATTGGAGCACACAGTCTACAGAAAACCCTGCACACAAATCTTACCAACAGATACCTCAAAGCCAGTTCACAGCACCATCCCGCGAAATTAGGTCAGTGAGTACCTCTCTAGTAAACAGAAACACTCAATATCTGTGATGATGATCACATCGAGGAACCTCTGACGATTCTATTGATGCGAAGTATTTTAATGTTTTATTTTAATTTTTATCTAGTTTTAATTGCCTCTTCAAGCACAAAACACTTTTTTTTTTTACTCTGTATTTTCATAATTTTTTAGGTGTTTATGTTGTTGCTTAGGCTAAAATTATTAGTCCCTTGCCATGGCTAGACTCAGAACGTTACAATTTGTAAATTTGCTTAACTAAAATGTGACGAACTCAAGTGTACCGATGGTACCTAAGACGGAAACGAATAAATGAAATGAAATGAGGAGAAACTTCACAAATAAACTTGACAGCTTTGCAACAGAATAGCTAGAAACGGGAGGCTGTCCTGTTCAAGATGCAGAGGATAGAGGTCTGAAGGCGGCGCGCCTACTTCATACATACGGGGGATCGCGGACCGTATAGGCACAGATTACTTAATAGTTACTTCGTAACAGATAAATCACTCCATAGAAAATGTACCTACCTTCGGGCTTTAATAGCCTACTGTTTCACGTCGCCAATCGCTGCGTGCGAAAATGTACCTTAACGATCGAGTGTACAGTGGTTATTGCTTTGCTGCGCGCAGTTGCGTGGGCGAGCGTCTATGTATACTTCGCGCGGCTGACGACTTTGACGGTCTATTTCAGTGAATAGACCGCCGGCGGCCCGTCGGGTGGTAGGTAGTTAGCGCGCGTAAGTACATAGAGTGCGTGAGGGCTGAGCAAGTTGCGCATAAAGACCTATTCTACAAACGTCTCACAAAAATCCAAGGCATTTTGAGAACCGTCAAGGACCAGATTCTACTGCAGGCTCCGGGGGTATACAAAATACCGTGTAGCTGTGGGAGCAGCTATATCGGACAAACGAAGCGGAGTGTTCAGACAAGATTCTCGGAACAGATCAGATGTAGAACAACGAATTTCATAAGTCAGCCATCCGTGAGCATGCTCTGGACAGTAGCACTAATCATTGGATCCGATTCTACCAAACCAGAACAATAGCCGTGGAAAAACACTATGCACAACGTTTGCTTCGAGATTCCGTAGAAATTTCCAGACATGCCAATTTTAACAGAGACGACAATTTTAAGAGCACGGTACTCTCATCGCCGTGTGCTCCTCTGCTGGCGAAGCATGGCTCGGGTGGTAGAATCAAGCTCTGGCAGCCATAGACACAGTGAGCTACGTATGCAAGGTATGCACCGATCTTATTCAGCAAGAGATGTCGAACCTACTCGCATCGGTCAAAGTACCGGGTTGGTACCACCGCACTGAATGAAAGGTCGGTCGAAACGGCTATGTAAATAGTTTGTGTTTTCCGTCCAGTTCAGTGTGGCTAGCACGACCGAAGGGAAGCACTGACGTGGCACCAAGTTCACCCGGTGTTATGGGCTGACATCACGGATGTCGTAGGTGATGTAGCCAACCGTGTCAGATTCCATAAAAAAAAAACTACTCTCTCATTGCTACAATATACGTCAGCGGCGAACGCCAGTTGACATCTGGAGGTCTACTCTAAGATTCGATTGCTTGCGATACATTCGGATGAGGAGTTCCCCGTGGACCAACTGAGTGGCACAACTAGTTGTGCCATCCCGAAAACTATTCCCAATGACATAACTACCTAGTTGTGTCATCGGGAACGTTAAATTTATGGATGTTCTTTCCCCTAAACACAATCAAGCATTCAATAACGATAACAAATCTTACATTATTAAGACTTTATTAGCATTATGAGCGTATATGGCCAACGTCACAGGACCAACAACGCGGTCGAATCGTGGCACTCTAGTCTTAATAAAGACTTAAATAAAAATACTGCTACTTTGTTACGACTATTAAATAATCTCCTGGAAATCGACGAATATTGTGAAAGTCAGATTTATCTTAATGACAAAAAAAGTCGTAAAAAGCAGCATAATAATATTGAACAAGCTGTGCCCGCGGCTCCGCCCGCTCTCATATTTCACTTCACTGCTAACCTCATAAGCCATTTAGCGTGATAGTAAGTAGCCTATAGTTGATGGGAAGAATCAAGCTATCCGTAGATTTTTTTTTTATTAAAATCGGTTCAGTGGTTCTCGAGTTATAAGCGGACAGACAGACACTCAGACAGAAAGCAGACGTTGGATTTTATTATAGGCAGGGAAGATGACTTGATACGGAACATTTTAATGCAATATACATAAATAATGACATAACTCTGGGGCATGCGTTAGAAAAACTGAGATAGATGCGTTTTTTTATGTAAACCAGCATGGGTGGCTGTGCCGAGAGACCAATGGTGCAGTCGACAGAGCCAAAATCACCTCTCCTCGCGAAACCACGCTCAGTTAGGTGCCATGCCAGCAGATTTGCGGACTGTGTGTGAAGAAATACATTCTTAATTATTCCGTATTCATCATCCAAAGACAATACACTGCACTCGGATTCGTCATATTTTAACATACATTTCAAAATAAGAAATGTTTCTTTATGTTCTAAGAATACGATTACATTGTAAGTAAATGTTGATAATTTATTTCATGTTGATATAACAATATAAATATAACATCTATTAAATAAAAAAAAAAAATCATCCATCTCCGCAGACTCGCCCACCACCCAAACCACTAGCCGAAATAGTAAATAAATGGTCATTCTGTTATTCAATGTTGTGATTTAGAGATGAAACACACGAAAATGTAGTATGAATGTCTCTCGGCACAGCCACCCATGCTGGTTTACATAAAAAAAACGCATCTATCTCAGTTTTTCTAACGCATGCCCCAGAGTTATGTCATTATTTATATATTGCATTAAAATGTTCCGTATCAAGTCATCTTCCTTATCCTTCCTAACCTATAATAAAATCCAACGTCTGCTTTCTGTCTGAGTGTCTGTCTGTCCGCTTATAACTCGAGAACCACTGAACCGATTTTAATAAAAAACTCAGTTGGTTCACGGGGAATTCCTCATTCGGATTATCACGATAGCGCTCCGAATATATCGGATGTGCTCTACTCTAACAAATGTTCGGAAGCGAAGAAGTGACATTTATCGAGAGCATAGACAAAAAGTTTTGTTTTTCTGGCAATCATAGACAATGTTCGGAACTAACTGTGAGCGAATGAAAGCGATTTCTTGTATCCAAGGCAAAAAAAAGTTGTTTGTGGTCAAACAATAAGTACCGTGTGGGGCCGGTACTTTAAAAGAATAGCCCCACTGCATCTCTCCCCGTGTATGTCGTAAAAGGCGACTAAGGGATATGACTCCCTTCTTATATCACTAGGTGGTAGGGTTTAGCCCGCCCGGGTTGCTACCATCGCACTGAATGAAAGGTCGGTCGGAACGGCTATGTAAATAGTTTGTGTTTTCCGTCCAGTTCAGTGTAGCCGGCACGACCAAAGGGAAACACTGACGTGGCACCAAGTTCACCCGGTGTTATGGGCTGACATCACGGATGTTGTAGGTGATGTAACCAACCGTGTCAGTTTCCATAAAAAAAAAAAACAAATGCTATACTATAGTCTGTGGCGTATAAATAAAACCGGCAAAGTGCTACTCGGACTCGCGCACCAAGGTTTCCGCACCACAAAAAAACATTGAAAAAAAACACGTTTCTTGTATGGGAACCCCCCTTAATTTATTACTTTTTCTATTTTTTATTATTTGTTATATCCGCCATAATAACACATATTCTGTGAAATTTTCAACGGACTACCTATTACGGTTCAAGAGATACAGCCCTCGGACAGACGGACGGACGGACGGGCGGACAGACAGACAGACGGCGTAGGCTTAGTAATAGGCTTCCGTACGGGATACGGAAGCCTAAAAAGGTGGTTGGAGCCGGACTCGGAGCCGGAGCGGCGCGGCGGCGCGGCGCACGCGCACCCACCCGCGGCTCCGGCTCGACCGCCAGCCATTCGCCGTAGCGTCCGCCCCCGCCATAAAGCTCACCGCAGTCGACATGGCCGCTGGCCGCGACGATCCCGCTAAGTCCCTTTCCACGCTTAGCCCTTCCCGTTCCGCATACGTCTTACCCCACTTACGACCACCGTGGGGTTAATTTATTGTCACAAGTTACTTGTATAGTGGGCGTCCGTAAGCCACAAAAATTTTGGAAAATGCGTAGTCCGTTTATTAAGGTTTATATCGTCGGTGTTTTGTCAAAAGGGCGAACCGACCATTTTTGGCGAAATGCTTTTATTTCACCATTGACATGCTTACATTACGACCGATGTTCTGTCAAAACACCAAACCTATAATCTCAACGGAAAGACCTGAAATAGAGAGTGCAAAAGGGCCAATATCCACTAGTACGTTTTGTTAATAAGGCGAATTTGGGATAATCGACCTTAAAAAACAAAAATTCTTAACAATGGTTATATTATTTCCTTGTAAGGGCGATTATTGCAAGTTTGCCCTTATTACAATATTATGTGTACCTGTTTCCATAACTTTCCAGTGATGTAAGGGCGAATATTGCACGTTTGCCGTTACTACAACCATAGTGTCCCTAATAATCCCTATATTGATAATTTTCCAGTGGTGTAAGGGCGAATATTGCACGTTCACATATTCGCAGTTCATAGGGGCACGTGCAACTTGTGGACTGAAATCGATGGAAAACGTGGTCCCATCGAGTTTGCCACCTGAGTCTACAATTACCTACAAAAACAACAAGATACATAGTAAATTACTTCTATTTCATGAATCATGATGACAGACAGCTGTGGCGGGCAAAATAGGAATCAGTTCTTTGCCACAGCCTGCCTTCATGCAATAAAAACATCGATCACGTTGAAAGACCCGATCAAGTGTTTTATGAGTCTGGGCACTCACAGCAGGAAGGTGACTCCATGCACTCAACTATTGAGCAAGCAGCTAAAAACCTTATACTGTGTGTGCACCTCCAGAATGGAAGGTAATATGTAATATGTAAAATGGCAAGAAAAGCCCTTCTTTATTCTTTATTCATCATCCATAGACTACACTCGGATTAGTTATATTTAAACATTTAACATTTAGCATGAATTTATATTATGTACATTAGAATAAAAAAAACAGATATTATTCATGAAATTTCGACTTATTGTCGTCGTAAATTTTTTTTATATGAAGTTTAATATGTCAAATGATGATAACGAATCTACATCATTTTGTCATCATCATTTGACATATTAAACTTGCTTAGGTATATATAAAAAAATATTATCTGACGACGACGTCTTAGTCAATCCAATACACCAAAACGACAATCTCGACGAGAGCTCATGAGATGTCGTTGGAAGCATCGAAAAATTGACGTTTGCTCACTTGTCAAATCATTTATATTTTTACTGACACGGTTTGCTACATCACCTACAACATCCGTGATGTCAGCCCATAATACCGGGTGAACTAGTTGCCATGTCAGTGCTTCCCTGCGGTCGTGCCGCCTACACTGAACTGGACGGAAAGCACAAACTATTTACATAGCCGTTTCGACGGCTCATTTCCGACGTTTCATTCAGTGCGGTGGTACCAACCCGGGCGGGTTGAACCCTACCACCTAGTAAGGTAAGAAGGGAAGGTACCTACAGTCTTACGTGGAATCCGAACCACGATTAGCATCTAACGGTCGAGCGGTCACCCATTGAAATAATGACTGGCCCAGCGTTGCTTAACCATCAATAGCGACAGTCGACTGTCTGCACCACTGAGCTATCGAGGCTGACAATATACATCCAAATGTTTGTTCGTTGATATATGCACTGAGAGTAGGGTTACGACACGACAAATTTCATTAGACATCGATCGTTCGTTCGCAAAACGATATATCGAAACGATGTAAATTAGAGTAGGGTTACGACACAACAAATATATCGTTTTTACAACTAAGAGTAGACCCCCTGGCTGGACGACGACGTGTCGGGTGTCCTCCAAATCGCACTTCAGAGAATCGTGAAGATTGTCTTCGAAGAGGACGACGAAACGTCGACAAATGTTTTTTTTTTTTGCTTGGCTACATCACCTACAACGTCCGTGATGTCAGCCCATAACACCGGGTGATCGAGGTGCCATGTCAGTGCTTCCCCCTTTGATAGTGCCGGCTACACTGAACTGGTCGGAAAACACAAACTATTTACATAGCCGTTTTGACCGACGTTTCATTCAGTGCGGTGGTTCCAACCCGGGCGGGTTAAACCCTACCACCAAGTAAGATTAGGAGGGAAGGGATCTACAGTTTTACGAGGAATCCGAACCTCGGTCAGCCTCCAACGGTCAGCGGTCACCCATCCAAGTACTGACCGCGCCCAGCGTTGCTTAACATTCAATAGCGACAGTTGACTGTTTGCCTGCACCACTGAGCTATCGAGGCTGGCTGATGTAATTCGTCACGAATTATGTAGTCGACACCGGTTAGTTACTTTTAAAAAGTATTTAATTAATTAGAAGTAATTACAGAGTTCTTTTCAGGTCGGCGATAGCTTACAGACTGACTAAAATATATCCGAGTCTTCCGTGAAGAGAACAATGCAGGCGGCCGGCCGAGGTGCTGCCCGCTTCTGGGCACATAACCACACATAACTGACGATAAAATAATATTCTCTAATTTCATGCCAAATTTCAACTTGATATAATCAACGGCTCACAAGTTGTAGTTGTGACCATGTGATAATAGACAGACAACACATGAGCCACACCATTAGTTTCTTACCTCTTTGAGGTACAGGACCTCAAAAGGCAGCGTAATATCTTACTGCTAAGGATATTTTTAGAAAGACCAATCCCGCTGGTGGTTCTGCGCGCAAACGCTAGTCTCTACTCTCCACTTCTTGTAAAAAGGAACTTGTCTGTATGTATGTTTGAGGAACTCCGGTACCACTGAATATATTTTGATGGGATTTGCACCAATGGAAATATTACTTCTTTAAAAGTAAAAAAGTGAAGTAGAGAAGAAAAGAAGTAGAGTAAAGAAGTTGTGAAGAAGGAAGTGAAGTAAAGAAGTATATGTATGTATGTATATATTCTTTATTGAACACCAATTTATAAAATTAGGTACAACAGGCGAGCTTAATGCCGCGAGGCATTCTATTCTAACTAACCTTTGGGATGTGGGAGAAGTACACGCAGGCGAACAAGAATAGTTTGTGGCAAGGTGTTAAGACTGTAAAGAAATATGTATGATAAACTACATAATATGAATACCTACTACATAAATACTTTAATAGTACATACATACATAGTAAATACTTTAATACATAAGTAGTGAAGAAGAAAGTTTTTATTATTAATTTCTAAAACATTACAAATAATTTTCACAGATTTTTCACAGTAACTAGGTGTAACTTGTTTTAGACACAGATAATAATCACTCCCACCTAAACTGGCCATTGATGGCTGTACTATAGGTGATTGATATAATGTGTACTTGTATCTTATCACAGAGCATCAAATACCTACCGCCGCGCCCCCTACTAGAGGCGCCCTAAGCGATGATATTTGATTTGAAACCCAATAACCGTACGCTGAGCTGCTAGCGCTTCGTATGTGTGTGTGTGTGTGCTAGTATCGACACTACACACAAAGAGGAGCAAGTTAGGCACACGCACAAAACAAATGCACACGCACAACACACATATGTAAGTCATAGGCCACGCCCACAGGCTTCAACGGCGTTGTAGAGAAATCGCGCTCACGGCGCCTCTAGTAGGGGCGGGCGCGCGCATTTCATGCTCTGTGTATCTTATTGACAAGTACATCTCATCACACATCTACCCGCAGACTCACTATAGGCTATTTAGCCTATAGTGAGTCTGCGGGTAGATGGTATTTACCATGGTACCAATGGTACCAATTTATCATGGTATTTACCATGATGACGCTAAATAACCTTAGGGCTGAGCAGTATCACAGAAAGTATATAAGGTGCTTCGTTAGTCATGTCAAAAATTTCGGGAGGGTTACATACAAACTTAAATAAACACATTACGCAAAAAAAATTACATGTTTTCAGCATTACTTTTCCAGAAATTTAACAAAACATGTTTGCTACCTAAAAATTAACCTGTGTGTATGTAACAGTAGGTAACTTGCATTGTACGGGTTCAATGACCGTACGTACTATGTTCAAACGCAGAACGGCTGTTTGTTGTAAGTAAGTCACAAGTTCACTATGATTGGTTTTTACAGCTACTTATTTAATTTATTTTTTTTGTTAGGAGAAAAAATGCTCCTATATACATATGTTTTTTTTACGTAAAGTGTTTATTTGAGTGTGAATTTTTAACATAACCTCCCGAAATTTTTTACATTGACCAACGAAGCACCTTATAGTAAGGACGGGTGAGAGGGAGAATATAAGGGAAGCGATCGTTTATTATCATATTTGCGTTTAAATCGGATTTGCTATTGAACCGAGTCTACCGCGAGCGAAGCCGCGGGCAAGCGCTAGTCCAATATAAACATCTTTATGTCTGCTTTATTACCAAACGCGGCCTCCCTGATCCTTTATGAATGTCATGTCAAGCGAGTTGATAGGGGTCGCATTAGGGACGGGAAGATCTCCATAGAAACGCGGGGAAAATGTTTAGGTTGATTGTCATGCTCGTTTTTAACAATTAATATAATAGCCATATATTTTTGGCTGTTTTTATTTATTTACTAACTTTTGCCTGCAGCGTCGCTCGCGTGAAATTTAAAAAGAAGAAAGTAATTAAGCCCGCTACCGTGCCTTTATTTCAAACCATTCGGAACAATTCGGATTGTATGAGAGCCACAATTTAGCGTAACCGGAACTGAATTGTATTTAGCCTATCCTGTGTCACGTCCAATGACGTATCACGTATTGTCACGTCTAGTTAAATGAGCTTGTTCATCGAATTCGGATGATCGGATTAAGAGTTATAGAAGAATTATGTACATACATACAGAAATTATTTCTAAAAATCGTCAATCTAGTTAAAATATCATACATAGAGTCTACAAACGCAGTATCTCATAAAACAAAGTATACCATCCCTTACATACTTATTTTTTATTATTTCCTCCATTTATTTACACATTTTTTATATTAGTGTTACATGTTTACAACTTAAAATCTAAAATTAATTCGAAAACAAAGGAGTTTCCACCACCCCGTCTCGTCGGCGGCGGCGCGGCGGGGCGAACGTTATTATTACTGTATACGTTTATTTACACACTTTTTCCTATATTAATTCTATACACAATTATTTGCATTAAAAAGTTATATAAATAATATAGAAAAGAAGCGGGTTTGCCACCGGCGGCGGCGGCGCGGCGGATCGGGGCGGAGCGAGCCCAAGCTATCGGTGGTGGTCGGACCCGAGAGAAAGAAATCTCCGGACGGTTCGAGCGGTGTCGAGCAAGACCGCCTTCTGCACCTGGCCCTTGATCCAACCGTCCAGCGAGAGCCTTCTGAGATGATGTTTTTTGGGTTCCGTCCCATACGGTTGCCTATTACTTGATGAATTGACTTGATATATTTAAGTATCAAATTGACGATGGTACCTATACACCAGATATAGGTAATGTAAATAGGCAGAGTGGTCAGATTCTTCCGTAATCATGTTTATGCTGTAAATATTAATGCTCTTATGAGCGGTAGTATGGGTTAATTATTTATAAGTTACTATAATATAATACTTATAAGGTACTAACAAAACATTGTGACTTGCGAAGTTTGTTTGTCAGTTGTTTGTTTGAATTTTCGACACATCCAAGCGTAGGCTACCTACCTATGGATGAAATTATACAATAAACAATATTACTAAGCCTAAGCAGTGGACGCATAGACGCTTTGTCCAGAATATCCGTATCCAGTGGAAGGATAATTATTCACCATTCCCTTGTCCCTTACTAGGTGGTAGTAGTAGGCTAAATTGTTGCCGTCTGGATTGGATCGCCCGTACTGGACGTAAGATGGCCGTGGCCGCTGTGTTCTTCTCTTTGTCTTCTCTAGTCCAGTAAAGCCAGCAATTAAAAAAACCCCCGACCCGTAAAAAGTGAAAAATAATTCCGCTAAGTAAATTCCCGCGCAACTCTGATTTTTTATATTTTATTTACTTAGCGGTCCCCTGACTGCTTTAAATAAGTAAACGGAAATTATTGAAAAGGAAAAGGAAAGCGAAATGGTTGGGGGTTTTTTAAATTTGTAATTTAACTTTTATTTCAAGCTTTTAAAAAAAAAACCGCATGGAAATCGGCCCACTTTTTAAGATAATAAATTTTTTGATTACTTCATTACTTGATTACTAACATAGCTAAGAACCATCCCGATTAAACCAGCTTTATAATAAAAACCGCATTCAAATCGTTCCATCCGTTTGGGAGCTACGATGCCAACACGACACGTCGACACACCCATACACACACACGTTAAAATTATAACACACGTTCCACTCCGTTTGCATCGGCGTTTAAAAAAGGAGAGTCTCCGGTATTGCACCTACGAGCTCGGAGTTGATATTGGCTGGTCGGAGCATCTTGCTGCTGCCACTCAGACTCAGCCACCCATACTGGATTGCATAAAATAATCAAAAATTTTGAATGAAATTTTACTATTTCTGACATATTTGCATGCTAGTCCCTAAAGTCATTAAACTAGAGGAAACATGAAATATGAAAGGTGTGGGTCGGTTCCGCGCGTCAATATTTCGGATAGCCCATGACTTCGCTCGGGTTGTTTTCTTGTTTGACAATGCCATTATAGCGAAAATTAAACCAATTAAATATGTTCATTTTTAAGTTTCCGGATTAACAGAAGGTGTACTAAAGACTTACATAAGTCGACGTTTCGCCCGCTACGTCTATTTAGCAACCTGAATATTGTGCAACCTACCCACAGCTACAATCTTCGAAAAAGAGCAGTTTGACGTCTAGTTACAACGGACACCAGCCGTCGGCTGCAGGAACTCCTGCAGTTCCTGACGTGACGTAGTGGGCAAAACGTCGACTTATGTAAGTCTTTAGTAATCCTACTGTTAATCCGGAAACTTAAAAATGAATATAATTAATTATAACAGAGTAAACTTAAAAACATTAGCAATTAAATTTGTTTTATTATTTATATTTTTTAAACTGACACGACTGGCTACGTCACTTACAACGTCAGCCCATAACACCTTGGTGAACTAGGTGCCATTGACAGTGCTTCTCTTTACTACTAAACTGTACGGAAAATACGAACTATTTACACAGCCGCTTCGGCCGAACTTTCATTCAGTGCGGTTGTATCAACCGAGGCGGTAAGAAGCGAAGGGACCTACCATCCAAGTTCAAACCGCGCCCAGGTGTGCCTAATAAGATCACGAACGTGAGACGACCGAGCGCACCACTGACCTACCGAGGCCGACAAATAAAACAAATCCGGCCAAGTGCGAGTTCATCGCTCGCACCGAGAGTTCCGTACCTGCACTTAATTTTCAATTAAATTTTAATTTATTTATGTTATCAATCAATCAATACTAATAATAAATCTGTAAGGGATGGTCATGGAGTAAGTTACTTTGTTTTATGTATGAGATACTGAGATTGTAGACTCTGCGTATGATACTAAAACTAAATTGACGATTTTTAGAAATATTTTCTGTATGTATGTATGTATGTATGTATGTTCCTTCATAACTCTTAAACCGATCATCCGAATTTGATGAAACTTAGTACCTACAAGCTCATTTAACTATAGAGGACACAGGATAGGCTCAATAAAATTCAGGTCCGGTTACGCTAAGATGTGGCTCTCATACAAACCGAATTGTTCCGCGCGTCGAAATAACGGTAGCGGGCTTACCTACAAACAACTTTCTTCTTTTTAAATACGAATTTCACGCGAGCGAAGCCGCGGGCAAAAGCTAGTAACATAATAATTACAGACCCGAGTACGGAGGTTATAAGAGCTGTTAGAAAGTTTTGATTCATTGGGTGTTTCGAAGGAAGAGAAGGAACCTTCTCTTTTGTAGATACGAGTACGTAGGTAAACCAATGTTCGGCATAAAAAGGTCATCCAATGCAAATCCAATGTGAGTTTCCAATATTGGCAACACTGTAAATTAGACAGCTGTAAATAATGGCGCGTGTATGAAACAACACATTTACGACATGACGGTCATTTGGAGGTGTAAAAAATTCAAGCTTCTAAGTAAGTGAACTCAATGTTGCCACTATTTTAACCCTTAAAAGAAGAAGAAGAAGTCAACTGAATCAAAAGATACAGTTATTTATGTTACAAAAATAATTATATATGTTTAATGTTATAACTTTTATTTAAAGGTTTTTTAGGGTTCCGTATACGTCGTACGTCGGACTCTATTACTTACTAAGCTTACTAGTCTGTCTGTCTGTCCGTCTGTCGGTCCAAGGGCTGTATCTCTTGAATCGTAATAGGTAGTCCGTTGAAATTTTCACAGAATGTGTTATTATGGCCGATATAAGAACAAAATATAATAAAAATAAGAAAAACTAAACGATTCATGGGGGTCCCCATACAAGAAACTGAAAAGTGTATGAGCGTCATCTACCGAAAACAGTATGAAGCGTTTCATCAAACACGCCATAGATGGCGTGAGTGGCGCTGACCATGACATGGCGATACGGAACCCTCAGTGCGCGAGTTTGACCCGCACTTGGCCGATTACAACGCAACGCCGATTAAAACAAAACACATGCAAATCGGTCCACTTTTAAGATATTTTTTTTTTTATTACTTAATTACTTGATTACAAACATAGCTAAGAACCATTCCAATTAAACCAGCTTTCTAAAAAAACCGCACCCAAACGGCTATGCGTTTTTTCCGTCCAGTTCAGTGTAGCCGACATGAAATGAAATGAAGCACTGACATTTTTTTTTATGGAAACCGACACGGTTCACATCACCTAACACTGGGTGATCTAGGTGCCATGTCAGTGCTTCCCTTCATTTCGCATGGCACCTAGTTCACCCGGTGTTATGGGCTAACATTACGGATGTAGCAGATGATGTAACCAAACGAGTCAGTTTCATTAAAATAAAAATAAATCGCATTTTTCAGACAAATTTATGAAATCTGCTATGTAATCCATATGACAGCATGACAGGTATTAGGCAATTTTTAACATGTTCTGGAGTCAACGTATTTCCAAATTAATTTTTAATAATTTTTTTTCGCGGTTTTATTTTAATGTTTATGTTTTTTTTTATTTTTATTTTTTTTTATGGAAACTGACACGCTTGGCTACATCACCTACATCACATCCGTGATGTCAGCCCATAACACCGGGTGAACTTGGTGTCACGTCAGTGCTTCCCTTCGGTCGTGCCGGCTACACTGAAGTGGACGGAAAACACAAACTATTTACATAGCCGTTTCGACCGACCTTTCATTCAGTACGGTGGTACCAACCCGGGCGGGTTAAACCCTACCACCTAGTAATATAAGATAAGGGAGTCATATCCCTTAGTCGCCTTTTACGACATACACGGGGAGAGATGCAGTGGGGCTATTCTTTTAAAGTACCGACCCCACACGGTACAAATTATTGGAACGTCTGTGTGCGGGGCCTTAAAATAAGGCCGCGCGCTACCGGTTGGACACCGCTGATCTGCCTGATAAGCCTTTTGTAACCAGTTTATATTATTCTCTCCCTCAGTTACCTCTGTTACCCTACACAAAGCTCTTCAACGTGACGGTTGCAATACCTACGTTCTTGGATTGCTTCACTTAATTAATAAGTCTTTGTAGTCAGAACTCTTAGCAAAATTGTTAATATTGCTCTCAAGCTGTGTTTTAGATAGACTATGGGCGGTGTTATTATGCGGCTAGTCACTAAATTCTTGTAAAAATATGTTTAAGAAAATACCCTGCGAAGTTTCTTGTCGGTTCTTCTTCATGGGTGTAATCGAACCGGATAGAACAAACTGTGACAAGTTCGAGCGCAGTCTAACTGCCATATGAATGATCAATAGACAATACAATACAATACAATACAATAATATGCTCTATAAGTAATTTCCAACTTTGACAACTAAACTAATTGCAATTTGCATGTAAGTTAAAAACCGGCCAAGTGCGAGTCGAACTCGCGCACCGGGGGTTCCGTATCGTCATGTCATGGTTAGCGCCACTCGCGCCATCTATGGCGTGTTATGAAATGCTTAATATTAGTTAAAATTCATGATTAGTTAAAATGCTTCATGCTCTATTCGGTAGATGACGCGCGCGCATACACTTTTTGGTTTCTTCTATGGGAACCCGCATGAATATTTTACTTTTTCTTATTTTTGTTATTTGTTGTTATATCGGCCATAATAACACATATTCTGTGAAAATTTCAACGGGCTACCTTTACAGTTCCAGAGATACAGCCCTCGGACAGACGGACGGACGGACGGACGGACAGACAGACAGACGGGTAGGCTTAGTAATAGGGTCCCGTACTGGATACGGAACCTTAATAAGGCTCCGTATCGCACAAGTAAGTGGCCTTGAATAAATTCAGATATTTATTTCGCCATAAAGAACACACAACATTTCATTGAGACATTTATGCATATTCAGTATTTTTCGTCATCATTTTTACGGTCTCGTCGCAAAATGCGAAAAAAGGGACCTGGTATCACTCTGGTTTCTGTCTGTCGGTCACACGTAGATATCTCCGGACCTACTGAACCGATTTCGATGAAACTGACCCCAAAGGACGTATAATTTTTGCCGCTAGATAGATTATAGATACAATTTTATAATAGTCCTGTGGAAAGTACAGGGTACCCCAAAATGTGAACCAAAAATATATTTTTTCGTTTCTTAAATCAAGTGTCATAATAATATTCTATGGGTATTGTTAAGGCGATATAAAAATAATACAACTTTCAAATAATCAATAAGTTTGCTTTAACAAATAAAAAAACTGTAGTTTTGTCGCGGAAATTTCTCCTATTAAGGGTTCTGAAAAAATTGAAGATATAGGTACTCTTATGTAGTTGTGCACAAAACTACGAGTATTAATTTTGCTCAAAATGTCATTTGGAGATAAATAATGTCTGAACAGCCAACATTTCAATTTTTCGCGTGACTTTTTGCTCACATCTCAGGGCACCGATAACGTAACTTTGTGATTGATAAGTTAAATCAATTATGAGAAGTGACAGAATGTAATAGTGAAAACGGTATGTAAATCGATAAAGTGGTTCTCGAGTTATAAGAATATTCATATTTATATACCCATGGACATTCGGTCGCATGCGGGGGTTGGGAATGCCATGCTTGCCTGACAGTCGTCTATTCACGCCCTTCTTGAAGGATCACAGACTGTACTTCTGTACAAAAGCGCCTTATGCCGACCCGGTCAAATGCCTTGGCAATATCGAGTCCAATTGCCAAGGATCTGGAGAGGCGGTTGTAGTTCTTCTCCAATTCGGATATATTTGGATCACGTCTGGCACGAGCACGTGACCATATGCCACAGCTTTAGCCGCGGCAGCATCGGCACGGCACAGTCTCGGCTGTACCAAGGTTGGCTCTTACCTCCAAGGCGAAGGGGGGCACTGGGAATATACATATCCATACCACCCAGAATCCCCTCGGCTACGGTATTGGCCCATTCCGACCGATCATCTGAATTGAAGCAGAGCTCTCTCCAAGGGTAGGACGCAAGATGCTCTCGCATTCCATCCCAATCTGCTGACGCGTAGTGCCAAATTCGCCGGGCTTCTTCAGTTCGAGACTGAGGGGGCGACAAAGGTACTGTGGATCTCACTAGGCAATGGTCGTCGGAGAAGTCAAGAGGAGCGCTCACTGTTACCTTATACCCAGCAGGATTAGACGTCAGCAGAAGATCCAGCAAGAAGGATGTATGACCGTCTGTATCAGGTATTCTGTTATGCTGATCTACCTGTTGAGACAGGTCATATGTCAGGGCGAAGTCGTAAGCGGCTCTCCCAGCAAAATCGGTTCTGTTGGAGCCAAGCCACACTTCGTGGTGGGCATTAAAGTCCCCAATGAGTACCATATCCGCCATAGGTATCCGCTCTTGAACTTCGTCTGCCGCTCTGCTCAGGTACTCAAATAGGCGAGCTGTCTCCGCATCACCTGAGTGCGATCTGTAGACACAAGCGTACACACGAGATTCCGACCCCAAATCCACGTGAACCCAGAGTACAGACCGGTTCAGTCAAGATTAATAAAAGTTGAGTTTGTATATTAATTTTAATCATGGAAGTCAGCAAAATTTATTTAAAATAGGGCAATTCACTTAACTTGTAAAATGGATTGTCACAGAGAAATATTTTCAGCTGACTCTGGAACACATTGTCACTATTTTTTTATGTATTTTTTTGTAATGTTAACAGGAACATTTTCGTAAGAATAAAGAGATTACGAGGCCTTTAGGCACGTGATCACAATGGCGGCGTTCCAAACTTGAATATTGAAAACGGAACAGGTGTTCCAGGGGTGCGCTGGGAATCTATAATACAGGCGTAAGCACAGAATATCGAATTGCGGTCTACTAAAAGAATCGCTAAATGTGCTGTCTAAACCTGTTTCTGTATAAAAAAGTCGATGAACCAGCTGGTTGTGATTTCCGCAACAATAAGGAATATTGTAAAATCTGAATTAAAAAAATATTGATTTAGATATGGTTATAATTTATTTTTATTTGTTTTGACAGTTTTTCTTTTCTATTCTCAACCGATTTTCAAAATCCGCTTGTTCAATGTTCAACTATACGGAGTAAGAATTAAATATAAAAACCGGCCAAGTGCGAGTCGAACTCGCGCACCGAGGGTCCCGTATCGCCATGTCACGGCCAAGCATTTCATAACACGCCATCTAGATGGCGTGTTATGAAATGCTTCATATTAGTTAATGTCATGCTTCATAATCTATTCGGTAGATGGCGCGCGCGCATACACTTTTTGGTTTGTTCTATGGGAACCACCGTGAATTTTTTACTTTTTCTTATTTTTATTATGTGTTGTTATTCGGCCATAATAACAATTTTTTTGTGAAAATTTCAATGGGCTACCTATTACGGTTCAAGAGATACAGCCGTGTACCGTGTGGGGCCGGTACTTAAAAATAATAGCCCCACTGCATATCTCCCCGTGCATGTCGTAAAAGGCGACTAAGGGATAAGGACAAGATGTCGCGCTAAAGGGCGAAAGGCTAGCCACCTCTCACCTTGGCGCGGTCCTTCCACCTTGTCATGCAGCAGGTGGGTCTTCGTGCTTCACTTGCTGCTTGATAGTTATCTTGTCCGTATACTGTGCTAAACGTGGTGGTCGGTGTTGTGCTTTAATTTACCAGAGTACTTATGGGAGTGAAAGTTGGGTATGGCAGGCGAAGCATGAGAGCAGGATAAATGATGTCGAAATGCGCGCGAAATGAGAGGAGTATGTGTGGAATAGGAGGAGTATGTGTGTCTGTAGAATGGATGATAGGAGACTAATGAAAGAAATCTATGGAGCGAATGTTAGTGGAAAAGTCGGGAAGGGTCGCCCTAGACGCACGTACCTGGACCAGATCGCGCATGTGCTCGAAAAGGGTCAGGTGCGTAGTACCCGTAACCGACGAGCATGTATGAAGAACATTATGAGAGTGGAAGAGGCGGCAAAAGTGTGTCAGGATCGTGGCGCGTGGGGGTTGGGTTGTTTGCGTGGGTTGGGTCGGTTGTCTTTGCCTGCCCCACTGGGAGGCAGGCAGGCGTGACGTTATGTATGTGTATGTATGTATGAATTTATAGCACAACACCGATTACTCTGCTTACCCTGATTGTCGGGATACAAAAGCGTGAGTTATGTATGTATGTATGTAGATACAGCCCACGGACGGACGGTCGGACGGACGGACGGACGGACGGACGGACAGACGGCGTAGGCTTAGTCATAGGGTCCCGTACCTGATACGGAACCCTAAAGACAACCATTTGAAATATGGTTTAAGTATCTATTTAATTTAATTTAACTTTCCGTTCTACTAAGGTACATGTAGTAACTTTATTATGCTCTAACTAAGCTATAGGAATTGTTTATAGTGTTAATGGACATTCTATCCACCTATGTATCTCTAACGTTCTTGCTACATATATTAGTAAGTATACGAATGCTACTTACCTGACTGCATAATTTAGTTAACACTTGACTAGGTACGATTTTATTAATCCATTGATAACTTGACACTTCAACTATCATAATATATATTTGTTTGACAATTATACTACACAAGCTGTGCCCGCGGCTCCGCCCGCTCTCATATTTCACTTCACTGCTAACCTCATAAGCCATTTAGCGTGATAGTAAGTAACCTATAGTTGATGGGAAGAATCAAGCTATCCGTAGAATTTTGTTTTATTAAAATCGGTTCAGTGGTTCTCGAGTTATAAGCGGACAGACAGACATACACTCAGACACTCAGACACTCAGACACTCAGACACTCAGACAGAAAGCAGGCGTTGGATTTTATTATAGGTAAGGATTGTTTAATGTACAAACATAATTTGGTTGATATAAATTACGTATCAAAGTTTGACAAAGGCTCTTTACACCTGATATGCTTTAGTTTAATAAGTCTTTGTAGCTCGCTTTGTAGTCAGAACTCTCAGTAATAATATGGTTAATCTTGCTCTCAAGCTGTAAGCGATATTATTAATGTGGGTAGTCGCTAAACCATTTTGTAACTAGCTTTTTGTCTGTCGGTCCGTCCGTCCGTCCGTCCGTCCGTCCGTCTGTCTGTCCGAGGGCTGTATCTCTTGAACCGTAATAGGTAGCCAGTTGAAATTTTCACAGAATATGTGATATTATGGCCGATATAACAACAAATAATAAAAATAAGAAAAAGTAAAAAATTCACGGGGTTCCCTTAGAAGAAACTAAAAAGTGTATGCGCGCGCGCCATCTACCGAAAATATTATGAAGCATTTTAACCATAACGGACGGACGGAGAGACAGACAGACAGACGGCGTAAGCTTAGTAATAGGGTCCCGTACCGGATACGGAACCCTAAAAAAGAACCTATATTAAATAACATAAGATATAAACCTATTATATTAAACTAGGAAAATATTAAACTAAAAATGTTACTTTTTAATGAAATAAACACTTTCTACGCTATCCATTTATTTTTATAAATAAAGTCTTTCTACTCCTTTGAGGAAATACTCTACTCGCATTGTTTGTTTAAAGAAAATATAAAGGCTTTCTACTCCATATTCTATCTATCTTAACATGCAGCCTTTGTTCCGTGGGTGCAGGCTTTACATAACACCGGTAGAGGATTTAAAAGATTTGTCGCGTGATACCGGTGGCGGTGGGGGCTTGCCCATGTGCTACATGCAATAGGAATGTAGGAAAGATATGCAAATTTCCTAAAAATAATTTTTTTTTTAGCCACTCGCAATACCGGGTGGCTAAGCTCAAGTGGCAGTGGGCTGAGCACGTTACCCAATGAGATGACGATCGTTGGAGTAACCGTGTCCTACACTGGCGGCCGCGGACAGGAAAACGGTGTGGGACGATCACCCGCCAGGCCGGGACGACGACATCAAGTGCGTTGGCGGAAAACACTGATTCCGTACTGCTGAAGGCCGGGAGGACTGGAGAAAAATTGAAGAGGCGTATGTCCAGCAGTGGATGCATACACGCTGATTGACTGTCTGACTTTTTAAAGGCCCCTGCCAGCAATAATCGCAGGGTGGCGGGGGGCGAGTGAGGCGCCTCTAGGGCGGATGAAACGGTCGTCTAATTTATTGACACGCCTTTTGAAGATCCCTATTTTTAACCCCCTACGCAAAAAGAGGGTGTTATAAGTTTAACGTACACCCATACACACACGCACACACGTGCATGTGTGTATGGGTGTGTCTGTCTGTGGCATCGTAGCTTCCAAACGGATGGACCGATTTGGATGCGGTTTTTGTAATTAGAAATCTGGTTTAATGAGCTATGTGTGTAATCAAGAACAGACAAGAACGGATGCAGCGGTCCCCCTCTGAATAGCTATGCTAATCAAGTAATTAAGCAATACAAATATTAATTATCATAGAAAGTGGACTGATTTGCATGCAGTTTTGTATTAAAAAACTTGAAATAAAAGTTAAATTAGGTACAAATTAAAAAAATCCCCGATTCTTAAAAGTCAAAAATAATTTCCGTTTACTTACTTAAAGGAGTCGGGGGACCGCTAAGTAAATAAAATAACTAAGCAGTCCCCCGACTCTTTTAAGTGAGTAAACGGAAATTATTTTTGACTTTTTAAGGGTCGGGGGTTTTTATGGGTAGTTTATACACTTACCGTACCGTGTGTGGCCGGTACTTAAAAAGAATAGCCTCACTGCATCTCTCCCCGTTCATGTCGTAAAAGGCGACTAAGGGATAAGGACAAGATGCCGTGCTAAAGGGCGACGGGTTCGCCACCTCTCACCTTGGCATGGTACTTCCACCGAGTCATGCAGCAGGTGGGTCTTCGTGCCTTACTTGCTGCTTGATCGATTGAATCTTGTTCGAATAATTTGCGAAACGTGGTGGTCGGTGTTGTGCTGTAATTTACCAGAGTTCTTGCAACACAACACCGATTACTCTGCTTACCCCGATTGTCGGGATTCAGCGTGTGTGATATGTATATGTATGTATTTATACATTTACCGGGAAGACCAATCCATGTTTTCGCCGTACGAGACATACGACTTTAGTTATATATGGGTGTTCCAGGATAGGTTTGAGAAACTCCGTTTTTTTTTGTCATATAAAAATTGGAAATTGTAATAACAGTGAGTCTGGGGAGATTTGGCAACTCTGCTGTCTTGGTTTATAGTGTAGGGAGTGCAATGACGTAGTTCAGTCTCCTTTTTTTCTTTCTTTTGATGTCATTGAACTTTCAGTGTTTGGAATTTTACCTACGTGCAGTTCAATTCTACTAGGTACGCTGCGCTCGCCGTCCCGTAGGATTAACCGTCCACCGAATGTCAATGGAACTATTTTCACGAAAAAGTATTATAAAATGGCCGAATCTGGGAAAAAGTTTCAGGTCTTTTCGTCTTCAATGATTCCTTTCGAACCCTCAAGTTACTATCCTGAAACACCCTGTATATGATTTCAAAGCCACTCTGAGAGCGCTCGTTTCCGGATACACTCGTCAAGGAAACGAGTGGTTAGAGTTCCGGCGTGTAGTGAGGGTTCCGTGCCAACTTGCGTCATCATTGCGTAAATGTCTACACATTTATGTATAACTGTCGTCGTCTATCGCTTTATTCGTCTTTTTATTTGTGCAAGAATGGTCTGTCTGTCTTATCGTATCGAAATATCAATCAATACTAATAATAAATCTGTAAGGGATACTCACGGAGTAAGTAACTTTGTTTTATGAGATACTGCGTTTGTAGACTCTATGTATGATACTAAAATAAATTGACGATTTTTAAAAATATTTTCTGTATGTATGTATGTTCCTCCATAACTCTTAAACCAATCTTCCGAATTCGATGAAATTTTGTACAGGCACATTTAACTATGTGGAACGCAGGATAGGCTATACAATTCAGTTCCGATTACGCTATGATGAGGCTCTCATACAAACCAATTTGTTCCTCGCGCCGAAATCAAAGTACTGTAGGTAGCGGGCTTACTTACTTACTCTTTTTAAATACGAATTTCACGTGAGCGAAGCCGCGGGCAAAAGCTAGTATCCAATAAATCCAGTGTTTGCATTGTTCTCCAAAATGTTATTTTATTTTGGTTAGCTAATGTGGAGGGTTGGGCTTACTAGATTTTGACGTGAAAACGTCTAACATATAACTTGGAATGGCGCTAGTTCGAAATCGGGGCGTAAATGCCGCAAATGGTAGTAATTTGAAAATCGTATATTTTGAAAAATATAACAGATATTGTATAAACCTTATACATAACCGGCATCGCCTAACTTCGCAAGTAAGTCGACGTAAACTTACTATAATAAAAAATATCAATTACAAAGCTTCAAAAACTTACGATTTTTTTGTTTTTTAACCGACTTCAAAAAAAGGAGGAGGTTCTCAATTCGACTGTATTTTATTTTAATTTTTTTATGTTTGTTACCTCAGAACTTTTGACTGGGTGAACCGATTTTAAAAATTCTTTTTTTATCTGAAAGCTGGTGCTTCCCGTGTGGTCAATGTAATTTGGTCAAGATCGGATTGGAAATCAAGTACATTATAGCAGAAAACTACTAAAAGAAACGGTGAAATAAAAAACTATTTAAAAAAATTAAAAACCGCCTTCAAAAATGTATGAAATAAAAAAAAATCGAACCCTAGAGTTGAAGGCGGTGCTAAAGCAAGCAAAAATAACCGACCGCCTTTGGTCGTATGCGGAGAGAGTATTGGTCGTTGCGAATGCCATGGCGGCTTGACAGCTATCCATTCACACTTCTCTTGAAGGACCCGATACTGTACTTAGGGGGAAATATATGGGCAGGGTGAGCGTTCCAGTCTGCAGAACCGGTTGGTACGCTTCAGATTCAGATTCAGATACAGATATTTATTTCGCCATAAAGAACACACAACAATAACAATATTACATTGAGACATATGCATATTCAGTATGGTTCGTCATCATTTTTTATGATGTCCCGTTCAGTAGTGCAATCTATAAGGAAGAACCGGGTAAGAAACCTTACAGAGCTTTTTTTAAATATAGCTTACATACTAAGTTTTCATTATGTTAAATATAACATACTATATCTAAGCAAAAAATTAAAAATACTAAGTCAAAAATATACTCATTAAAAAAGATAATAAAATACAAAACAAAGAACATAGGGTTCAGTCAAGTTATTAATAAAATTTGTGTTTATGCATATAAACAATTTGAATTATCAAAGTCAGCAGAATTTTTATTTACAGTATGAAAAAAATTCACTTAACTTATAAAATGGATTGTCTAAGAGAAATATTTTCAGCTGACTCTGGAACACATTGTGTGGAACACATTGTGTCTTCCGCGGTATGTTCAGCGTGTAGGAGGATGCAACCCATGCCCGGTGCGCGTGGTGCGGAGGGGGATAGGGGACGGCGGGATCGCATTAAACAGCTCCTCCGAGCACCCCCCATGGAATAAGCGATAGATTTGTGATAATAATTTGTATTTACGATAATAATTATTGGTAGTGAAAGAACATATTTTAGTAAAGTATAAAGTGTTATGAGTTTTGAAGTTTTTATAAGTTTGTAGGCAATCATGAAATAAAGCTTTTGCCTAAAAGTACCATGGATCTAGAAAGAAAGGTACCATCGAAATTACTTCAGTTTTCAATTTAAGAATAAGAAATATTTATTTTTCACTTCAAATTTAGCTACTACACCTAGACTACTACACTAGACCACTATTAGCTATCAACAGAAGAGAAAAAGAGGACTGGACACAGCCTGTGCTGAATCTAGTGAATATTTCATTAGATTCAGCGCTGATTTAAGTGCAGCCCTATATAAGGCGCTTCGTTATTCGTTATTCAAGATGTCAAATGGTTTGGGAGGGTTACATACACACTAAAATAAAAACGTTACGCAAAAAAAAATTATATGTTTTTAGCATTACTTTTCGAGAAATTTAACAAAACATGTTTGCTACCTAAACATTAAAACCTGAGTGTAACAGTAGGTAACTTGCATTGTACGGGGTCAATGACCGTACTATGTTCAAACGCAGGACAGCTGTTTGTTTCAAGTAAGTCACAAGGTCACTATGATTGGTTTTTACAGCTATTTATTTGATTTTATTTTTTTGTTAGGAGAAAAAATGCTCCTATAAACATATGTTTTTTTCTTACGTAAAGTGTTTGTTTGAGTGCTTATGTAACCCTCCCGAATTTATTGACACGAATAACGAAGCACCTTATATATACAATAACATTTGAACAGTGTTACGTACTCACATTGGCAGACACTGTACAATTTGTAGACACTGTGAGATTTTAAAATAGTGACAATATTATTTGGGGTAAAGATTTCTAAGTGGGTATTTTTAGCAAGTTACTAACCAATAAAATATAGTCTTAAGCTGTAACGAAATACGACATCAGGTTGAGGGAAAGGGTCCTTAATGAGGATCTAAGAAGGCGGACTGGACGCCGCCAGGTAGTTTCAGGTTACGGTTAAATTTAGTTACGTTAACGTCAATTTCCCGAAATTCCCTATACGTAATTTTCTCGTAGCAACAGTCAGAATGTTTTTTATGGAATCTGGCACGTATATCTACTTCACCTACTACATCCGTGATGCCAGCCCATAACACCTTGGTGAACTAGCTGAAGTAGCTGATTCAGAGGGGTCATACCGGAGACTTTTCTGGATTGCTGGCTATACTGGACTAGAGGAGAACACAACCGAGGCTGCTATGCGGCGATCTTACATCCAGTACGGTGATACCAACCCAGTCGGCTACAATTTGAGCCTACCACCTAGTAAGGCGCAAAGGAAGGGACCTACAGTTTTAAACCGGTTCCGAACGGTGAAGCAGCAGGTGTAGGCATGCACGTAAATTCCGCCGACAGGATTCGAACCTCGGACCTCTTGCACGAGAAGCCGATGCTCAAACCACTCGGCCACCTGCCGCTTAAGGCCGTGACAAACGCCAACGACCTTGAGCATTCGGGAATTCTACATAATGTACCATGCGACTGCTAATTTCGCTTCGCACGTTCAAGTCACATTTAGCGTAGTTTGTCGCTATCAGCCTAAAGAGTTGATGGTTCGGGGTTCGAATCCCACTTTCGTATGTTTTTTTTTTTTTGCTTTTTTATTATTTTAATTATTAAAATGATTGTGGCTTATGTAACTGATGCGTGATTCTAATTTTTTATTTTTTATTATTTTACCTAAATAACATTTTATTGTAATTTCTTCCAAATTATTTTAGTTCATGTACTTACCACTTTTTATAAACCTCTAAATAGACTATCGATGAAAACTAAAATAAAAATAGGTAGGTAGGTAATAGGTAGATAGGCATTTAGGTATGTATGGCAAATATCATAGCAACATAGGTACCGGCCGGCGCGCGCGGCGCGCGCGGCGGCAGCATGGCACGGTGCGGTGGGGTGCGGTGCGGTGCGGTAACTCAGTAGCAGCGTGCCACTCACGCATGCAAGCAAGCAATAACAAGCCGCTCCTCCGCGCCGCGCCGCCGCTCCTCCGCGCCGCGCCGCGCCGCCGCGTCGTCACCGCTCCGCGCCACCACAGTGCCGCCGCCGCCGCCGCCCCCGCTCCGCAGCGCGCCGCTGTTGCTAGGCTACTTTTATTTAGGCACGGTTCTATAGTCCTTGCATCTCAAGCGCAGACAGCGTTATACCACACCCGTGACACTAGTCACATTTTCTATGAAGCGGCCGAAAATGTGTACCTACTGCTCACGTACGCGGGCGCCTTTGCGTGTATTGGTGCGACCTCGATAACTTGGGTACAGGGTTGGCACTCTTTATGAGAAGTTTGTAGTGGACAATATTATAAATTATATTTGATGTAATTTAAAAGGAAACATTTTTAATTATGACTATCTATGTATATGTACCTCTTAACATTATTGGAGGGCAAGAAAAAAAGAAAAACATCAACTTATATGCACATGTTTTATTTTTACTCGCTAACTAAACGACAATTTTGCAGTGAAAGTTTCACTAAATTTTGGAAACTTTGCAATAGGTATTCCATTTTTATTATTTTTAAGCCGAATCGTATGTGAAGCTAAAGTGAAATTTTCAATGTATACTTGCCGCCATTTTGAACTTTTTAGTTACTGGACCGATTGCTTTCAAAATTGATATCTGGGTGTCTGTGTAGGCTCTGAATACGAATCTGTAATCAAAATTAAAAAAAAGTGGCCGCCATTTTGAACTTTTTAGTTACTGGACCGATTGCTTTCAAAATTGATATCTGGGTGTCTGTGTAGGCTCTGAATACGAATCTGTAATCAAAATAAAAAAAAGTGGCCGCCATTTTGAACTTTTCAGTTACTGGACCGATTGCTTTCAAAATTGATATCTGGGTGTCTGTGTAGGCTCTGAATACGAATCTGTAATCAAAATAAAAAAAAGTGGCCGCCATTTTGAACTTTTCAGTTACTGGACCGATTGCTTTCAAAATTGATATCTGGGTGGCTGTGTAGGCTCTGAATACGAATCTGTAATCAAAATAAAAAAAAGTGGCCGCCATTTTGAACTTTTTAGTTACTGGACCGATTGCTTTCAAAATTGATATCTGGGTGTCTGTGTAGGCTCTGAATACGAATCTGTAATCAAAATAAAAAAAGTGGCCGCCATTTTAAACTTTTCAGTTACTGGACCGATTGCTTTCAAAATCGATATCTGGGTGTCTGTGTGGGCTCGGAATACGAATCTGTAGTCAAAATTAAAAAAAAGTGGCCGCCATTTTGAACTTTTTAGTTACTGGACCGATTGATTTCAAAATTGATATCTGGGTGTCTGTGTAGGCTCTGAATACGAATCTGTAGTCAAAATTTAAAAAAAGTGGCCGCCATTTTGAACTTTTCAGTTACTGGACCAATGGCTTTCAAAATCGATGTCTGGGTGTCTGTGTGTGCTCTGAATACGAATCTGTAGTCAAAATTAAGTGGCCGCCATTTTAAACTTTTTAGTTACTGGACCGATTGATTTCAAAATTGATATCTGGGTGTCTGTGTAGGCTCTGAATACGAATCTGTAGTCAAAATTTAAAAAAAGTGGTCGCCATTTTGAACTTTTCAGTTACTGGACCAATTGCTTTCAAAATCGATGTCTGGGTGTCTGTGTATGCTCTGAATACGAATCTGTAGTCAAAATTAAGTGGCCGCCATTTTAAACTTTTTAGTTACTGGACCCATTGCTTTCAAAATAGATATCTGCGTGTCTGTGTGGGCTCTAAATATGAATCTGTAGTCAAAACTAAAAAGTGCAAGATGGCGGCAACTATTTTTAAATTTTGAAAACGGATTCGTATTCAGAGCCCATACAGATACCCAGATATCAATTTTGAAAGCAATCGGTCCAGTAACTAAAAAGTTCAAAATGGCGGCCACTTTTTTTTAATGTTCACTACAGATTCGTATTCAGAGCCCACGCAGACACCCAGATATCGATTTTGAAAGCAATCGGTCCAGTAACTAAAAAGTTCAAAATGGAGGCCGTTTTTTTTTATTTTGACAACGGATTCGTATTCAGAGTCCACACAGACACCCAGATATCGACTTTGAAAGCAATCGGTCCAGTAACTAAAAAGTTCAAAATGGCGGCCACTTTTTTTAAATTTTGACAACGGATTCGTATTCAGAGTCCACACAGACACCCAGATATCGACTTTGAAAGCAATCGGTCCAGTAACTAAAAAGTTCAAAATGGCGGCCACTTTTTTTAAATTTTGACAACGGATTCGTATTCAGAGTCCACACAGACACCCAGATATCGACTTTGAAAGCAATCGGTCCAGTAACTAAAAAGTTCAAAATGGCGGCCACTTTTTTAAATTTTGACAACGGATTCGTATTCAGAGTCCACACAGACACCCAGATATCGACTTTGAAAGCAATCGGTCCAGTAACTAAAAAGTTCAAAATGGCGGCCACTTTTTTTAAATTTTGACAACGGATTCGTATTCAGAGCCCACACAGACACCCAGATATCGACTTTGAAAGCAATCGGTCCAGTAACTAAAAAGTTCAAAATGGCGGCCACTTTTTTTAAATTTTGACAACGGATTCGTATTCAGAGCCCACACAGACACCCAGATATCGACTTTGAAAGCAATCGGTCCAGTAACTAAAAAGTTCAAAATGGCAGCCGCTTTTTTTAAATTTTGACAACGGATTCGTATTCAGAGCCCACACAGACACCCAGATATCGACTTTGAAAGCAATCGGTCCAGTAACTAAAAAGTTCAAAATGGCGGCCACTTTTTTTAAATTTTGACAACGGATTCGTATTCAGAGCCCACACAGACACCCAGATATCGACTTTGAAAGCAATCGGTCCAGTAACTAAAAAGTTCAAAATGGCAGCCGCTTTTTTTAAATTTTGACAACGGATTCGTATTCAGAGCCCACACAGACACCCAGATATCGACTTTGAAAGCAATCGGTCCAGTAACTAAAAAGTTCAAAATGGCGGCCACTTTTTTTAAATTTTGACAACGGATTCGTATTCAGAGCCCACACAGACACCCAGATATCGACTTTGAAAGCAATCGGTCCAGTAACTAAAAAGTTCAAAATGGCAGCCGCTTTTTTTAAATTTTGACAACGGATTCGTATTCAGAGCCCACACAGACACCCAGATATCGACTTTGAAAGCAATCGGTCCAGTAACTAATAAGTTCAAAATGGCAGCCGCTTTTTTTAAATTTTGACAACGGATTCGTATTCAGAGCCCACACAGACACCCAGATATCGACTTTGAAAGCAATCGGTCCAGTAACTAAAAAGTTCAAAATGGCGGCCACTTTTTTTAAATTTTGACAACGGATTCGTATTCAGAGCCCACACAGACACCCAGATATCGACTTTGAAAGCAATCGGTCCAGTAACTAAAAAGTTCAAAATGGCGGCCACTTTTTTTAAATGTTCATATGATTAAGATTCGCTCCGGTGAAGGAAAACACCGTGAGGAAACCTGTGCACAGCAGTACATATAAAATTGTTGTGGACACCGCTTCCAATCCAGCTTGTCACGTGGAAATGTATAACAATTCCCTTCCATGTTCATGGGAAAGGCTTGCGCTCAGTAGTAGGACATTAAAATTGACTCAAGAAGAAGAATAAGAAACCAAATTGATATCTGATTTGTGTAACATAAATTTCATTATTTCACATAAGAATGAAAATTTCACAGTAATTTTGCAGAAAGTGCAAAATTTCACTGCAAAATTTCAAGTGAAATTTTTGTGCAAAATTGCGCCTTGCATCTCTAAGTAAGTGCGAACAAGGAGGTTTGAAGTCCACCGCGCGCGCGGGCGCGGCCGGCCCGATCGTTGTTCTGTGCTGTGAGTGCGAAAGAACCGCGCGCGTACGTGTAAGTAGCTACTACTCCCTCTCGAAGGTGCGCTCGCTCTCCTCTCGACAGTCGGTGCCAGCCTGACTAGCCGTCCGCCAGAAGTCGACCAGACAGCGCTCGCGGGCTGCGGGGCGCGGGGGGAAGCAAACTCGCTTCGAGGCGGAGCGTCGCTTCTATACGCCAGTATTATAAGTATTCTATGGTTATACCACAGTACCTATTAGTTATTCTGTGGTTATACCAACGAAAGCCATGCATATAACGCCCCGTCAAGTTACGTACCGGAGCGTATACTGATAGATACCACAGAAGAGAGATATTACTGATACGGTCGTACTGTATACTGGTACGGAAAATGACACGGTGGCAACATCACCTACAATACAACATCCGAGATGTCAGCTCGTAACAACTGGTGAAGTAGGTGCTATGTCAGTGCTTTTCTTCGGTCGTACCGGCTTCACTGAACTGGACGGAAAAAAAGAAGGGAGTCATATCCCGAAATAGTTTGTATTTTCCGTCCAGTTTAGTGTAGCCGGCACGACCAAAGGGAAGCACTGACATGGTACCTAAGTTCACCCGGTGTTATGGGCTGACATCACGGATGTTATAGGTGATATAGCAAACTGTGTCAGTTTACATAAAAAAATCCCTCAGTCGCCTTTTACGACATGCACGGGGAGAGATGCAGTGGGGCTATTATTTTAAATTACCATCCCACACGGTACAAATATACCTAACCACCTATCTTTTTTCCATTCGATCCAAACACAGAAGACAGAAATGACGACCGACACGCGGGCGCAGCAGGGCAGGAGCGAGCAAGCGAGCCCGGAACTAAAATTGTATCTAGTATTGAAGTGCCTGCTAAATTGACGAAGGCAAAAATTTTACCCTTCCGACTGAAGAATTACGTCAATAATTTCATGTAGGCGTTTTTCGTTTTTTATTTTTATCTCCTTTCGTGGATAAAATAATAAAAAAAATTGAATAGAGTTTTCTCAGAGCTTTGTGACCTTTGAATCGGTGGTATTGTAAAATTGTAATAATACACACATACTCAGATTTTCAAAAATTCATGCTTTTTTTATATATTTTTAATTTTATGTTTATTACTTACTTTTACTCATTATTAAAAAAACCAGCAATGCACTTTGTTGGTAAGGAACCAAAATATAGGTTGGTATTTTTTTAATTTTCTGAATGTGTGTCAATTGGTCAGTTTTGGACCTTCTTTGTCGCACTTTTTGCATGTTTTGCGTATTTGGCGTTTGTCACCGCCTTAACGACTACGAGCACGTAGTCGTTTTCACTCGCTCACATCACTTAAAACATCCAACACACTAATACAAATAACACACAAGACAATTTATAAACATCATCAATCAATACTAATAATAAATCTGTAAGGGATGGTCATGGGATGGAGTAAGTTACTTGGTTTTATGTGATACTGCGTTTGTAGACTCTATGTATGATACTAAAACTATAATGATGATTTTTAGAAATCTGTTATGTATGTATGTATGTATGTGTTCAGGACGACGGCCAGCCGGAGCAGCGACGACGGTCCCGGCCTGGGACACGACGCGCGCATCGTCGCCTCCGTAGAGTAGGGAGATAGGAAGCGGCCGGCGTAGTTTAGTTTAGGTAATTTTAATATGTAAATATATAGAAAATAAGTTAATATAAGAAAATAAATAAATATAAAAATCGTAGATATAAGTTAGCTAAGATAGATAGGCGTAGTTATAAGATAAATAAAGTTAGATAAGATAGATAGGCATAGCTCTAAGATAGATAGGCATAGCTGTAAGATAGATAGTCTAGATTATAAGTTATTTGAATAAAGATATAGTCGCCCACTGCCTTTCATTTGGGACGAACGGGAGATGCGCACTCGCCAAAATCGATAGGAGACTGAGCCGGTCCGAGGCGCGACGCGGGGGCGGGGCGTCGGAGCGCAGCCGCAAAACCGGACGGCTGCGTCCGCGGCGCCTCAGCGCGCCCGCGCGTATACAAATATAGCGCGTTTTGGCCGGTTCAGTCAGTACTCGTCCAGCCAGCAAGAAGAGAAGACGTCCCGAGCACCGGCTCTCCGCGAAGATCGACCGAGGAACGAGCTTCACTCCGGAACGACTGCCTCGGCCGATCGGACGTTCTTCTCTCGGCGAGTGCTCACTCCACGTCTCGAATGAAAGCCAGTGTGCGGCTGCATTATAGCCAGCACTGCGCCGTTTCATTTCGATCTCCACGCCCTACACTACGCGGCTAAACTCCCGGTGCCCCGCGGCACGCCGGTCGAGGTCTCTCCCCGTGCCCCGAGGCACGTCAGGTTGAGGACGCGGTCGCGTAGTGCGTACGTTCGTGCTTGCCGTCGTGCGGATCGGTCCGACGGTACAGCGGTACGCCACGGTACGAGTTGCGGTACAGTGGTACGAGCGTCGGGACAGTCAAGTACGGTACGGTGGTGCGTCGGCACGTGGTACGTCGGCACGTGGTACGTCGGTACGTGGTACGTCGGTTGTGGTACGAGGGTACGTGGTACGCGAGGGTACGTGGTACAAGACTGCAGCCGGCCGCCGGGTACAGTGCCCGTGTGCGCACCGAACCAACGGAGTGAAGGAGACAGCACGATCGGCTATCTCTGTCGCGTGCGACAGCCGCGCACGCTTCACTCGCCGAACCCCATATTCTGCTCTGCGGGACGGGCATCAAGAAACGCCAGCGTAATTACAGTCCACACCTGAGCATCGTCCCCCACATTGGTCATCCGACAGCCGGATCAAGGATGCCTGTAACGCGGAGCAAAAAGAATGGGCGAGGCCGCACCACGCCGGTGCCTTCGCCGCCGTCAACGCAGCGAGAGTTGCCACCGGACGCAGCCGACTCGGCGCTGCGGTCGGGCGACAACGCGCCGACGGAAACGAGTCCAGCGACGGGCGCGCCACCTGCCGGTCAAACTACGGACCCGCATACGTGGTCGTCACACGGGACGAGCACGAGCACCCCCGTCGCGACAATGGTGGATTCGCACCGTGAGAGCGCCGCGCACGCCCCGGGCGCGGCGCACGCCTCACACTCCGCGCACGCCGCGCACGCGTCGCACGCCGCGCACGCCGCGCACGCGTCGCACTCCGCGCACGCCGCGCACGCCGCGCATGCGTCGCACTCCGCGCACGCCGCGCACGCCTCGCACTCCGCGCACGCGCCGCACGCCGAGCAAGCCGCGCACGCCGCGCACACCGCGCGCGCCGCGCATGCACCGGACGCGGCGCATGCCCCACGCGCCGCGCACGCACCGACCGCGGCGCCCGCACCGAGCGCAGCGCACGACACCCGCGCGCCGAGCCAGGAGCGCGCGCCGAGCCGCGCCTCGCACGCTCTCGCACCAGGGCGAGACGCACCTGCAGGCGACCACAAAGACGGCCGGAGCAACCGATCTGGCCGCTCTTCCAAAACGGCGAAGCAACGGGCTATGGAGAGCCAGTTGCTAGAGGCGAAGCGAGAAGAGGCAAGACTCACCGCGCTAATAATCGAGGCGCGGCTACGTGAGTGTGAAGAGGAAGAGACGTCGGACGAGGAGGAGCTCGGGGACACGGCGCGCAGTTTGCGAGTCGCGTCGTGGCTCGAGACGCAGAGACCTCACCGGCGGGAGCGGGAGGCGCTCGACTCCGCCTCGCTCCCCGCCGCGGCGCCGCCGCTCGCCAGTCACCGCGAGCCGCGCACCGAGACCGCCGCCTCCGCACCGCATGCGCCCCTCCACACGCACGCGCCGGCCGAGCCGCCCGCACCCCGCGCACCGCTCGCCCCAGCCGCACCGCCCGCGCCCCTCCAGGCGGCCCTCTACGAACGAGCGCCGCCTGCACCTCTACGCCGCGAGGTGCTACGCGAGTGCTACGAAACTGCACCGCAGGGACTGCTACGCGAGTGCTACGAACAAGCGGCGCCTACGCCGGCTGACCCGCTACGCCGCGAGTGCTACGAAACCGCGGCGCCCGCACCTCTACGCCGTGAGGTTTGCGGGCCTACGCCGGCTGACCCGCTACGCCGCGAGTGCTACGAAACCGCGGCGCCCGCACCTCTACGCCGTGAGGTTTGCGGGCCTACGCCGGCCGACCCGCTACGCGCGGCCCCATACGAACCCGCGCCGCCTGCGCCTCTACGCCGCGAGTGCTACGAGGCTACGCAGGCCGACCCGCTACGCCGCGCGGCCCTCTACGAAGGAGCGCCGCCTGCGCTGCTACGCGGCGAATACTCCGGGTCTACGCCGGCCGGAGTGCTACGCCGCGAGTGCTACGACGCAGCGCCGCCGCACACAGACTCGCCGGCGACACACACGGAGTCGACGCAGGGGCCGTCTACCGCTTCCGCTACCGCCGACGCCGCCGCAACAACCGCGCCCGCCGCCGCGTCCTCCCCCGCTGCGCCGCACTCGTCCGAGCCGCTCGCCGCGGCTATTCAGATGCTGGCCACGGTGCTGGGGAAGACGGAGCACAACCGACCGTCGACGGCGCCTAAGTACCTGCAGGAGCTGCCGGCGTTCGACGGGTCCTCCGGGGAGTGGCTGCAGTTCGCGGCCGCCTACCGCGAGACGGAGGCGTTCTTCTCGCGCATAGAGAACGCCGCCCGCATACGCCGCTGCCTGCAAGGAAAGGCGAAGGAGGCGGCCTACAGCCTTATGTTGTCGGCGCCGGACCCAGATCGAGTCATAGCGGCACTCGAGCAGCGGTTCGGACGGCCAGACTTCCTGGTCTTGGGTGAGCTGGAGAAGCTAAAAAACTTACCCAGGGTCAGAGACGACGCGAACGAAATGAACGAGTTTGCGAACAAGATAGCCAACGTCGTGGCTACAATCCAGGCTCTGGGCAGGCCCGAGTACCTGCACAGCCCAGAAATGATGCGCCTCATAGTCGACAAGCTGACCCCGCTACGACAGACGCGGTGGTTCGACTATGAGGACCGAGGCGGCACCGATCAGCCCGCACTCACGAGGATTGCCGGCTTCCTAAACGAGGAGGCTCGCAAGTGCGGAGCGTACGCTCGGCCGGACGTCGCCGCGACCGCAGAGGCATCAACGAGGGAGCCTCTACGCCAGCCGAACGTCGCATCACCGAGAAGGCCTACGCCGTCAGCGGAGAGGAGGGGCCTTCTGACTCGACGCCCAAGTGCCCTACGTGCACCGAGGCCCACCACCTCCTGGCCTGTCCCAGGTTCATCGCTGCCGACGTGGAAGGCCGCTTGAAGCAGGCCAGGGAGGGCAATATTTGCTTCAGGTGCCTCAAGGGCCGGCACCGCAAGACAAAGTGCCAGGCCAAGCCGTGCGGGGTGCCGGGCTGCCAGTACGGACACCACCTGCTTCTGCACCAGCACCAGTCGAACGACGAGACTGCCGCCGCCGCGATCACAGCCACGGCGCGGTCCGACTCGGTGCTGCTCAAGATCGTGCCGGTGGAGCTGAGCGGCCCCAAGGGCACCGTGGAGATCTTCGCCCTCCTGGACGAGGGGTCCACCGTAACGATGGTGGACGCCGCCATAGCCGACGTGCTGGGCGCGAAGGGCGCCCCGGAACCTCTGAACGTCGTCGGCATAGGCGGAGGGCGAGTCTCAACCAACTCGTCGCGGCGCCTCAACCTGCGCGTCCGCGGCAAGTATGAGACGGAGCAGCACGACCTCTGCGAAGCCCGCACGGTGGAGGGCCTGCACTTCCCGTCGCAGTCCATCCCGAGGACGTGCCTGGACGACTGCACGCATCTGGCGGAGCTGACAGGGGTGCTGTCATACGCCGACGCGCGCCCGAGACTGCTCATCGGCCAAGACAACTGGCCGCTGATAGTCTCGCGGGCACTCAGGAGCGGCCGGCGTGACCAGCCCGTCGCCTCACGTACTCAGCTCGGCTGGGTGCTGCACGGGTCCCGCGCCTCCATCACCGACCCTGCACATCGCTGCACGAACGCCATCGAGACGGCGGGCGTCGCCGCGCCGCCGCGCCCGAGCTCGCCGGCGGCGCACTCCTGGGCGGCGCAATGGTCCGCGCCGCCTGCCCGCGGCTCACCGATCGCGAACCGCCGGGCCCAGCCGCCGTCTGCGGCCCCCTACGTCGCCGCGCCGCCGCGCCCGAGCTCGCCGGCGGCGCACTCCGAGGCAGCGCAATGGTCCGCGCCGCCTGCCCGCGGCCCGCCGATCGCGAGCCGCCGGGCCCAGCCGCCGACCGCGGCTACCTACGTCGCCGCGCCGCCGCGCCCGAGCGCGTCGGTACGTGGTACGTCGGTACGTGGTACGTCGGTTGTGGTACGAGGGTACGTGGTAGGCGAGGGTACGTGGTACAAGACTGCAGCCGGCCGCCGGGTACAGTGCCCGTGTGCGCACCGAACCAACGGAGTGAAGGAGACAGCACGATCGGCTATCTCTGTCGCGTGCGACAGCCGCGCACGCTTCACTCGCCGAACCCCATATTCTGCTCTGCGGGACGGGCATCAAGAAACGCCAGCGTAATTACAGTCCACACCTGAGCATCGTCCCCCACAGTATGTATGTTCCTCCATTTAACCGATCATGTGAATTGGATGAAACTTCGTACGAGCATATTTATCTGTACGAGACACAGGATAGGCTAAATAAAATTCAGTTCCGGTTACGCTAAGATGTGGCTCTCATACAAACCGAATTGTTCCGCGCGCCGAAATAAAGGTAACGCGCGAACGCAGCTCGGCCTTCTGTCTTACTTACTTACTGAATACGAATTTCGCGCGAGCGAAGCCGCGGGCAAAAGCTAGTTATCTATAAATTTACCGACTCTTTCACTCTGCCCACTCTGGACGTCTATGGAACTCATTGCCGTACCGTATTCGTCACTGTCGGACTATTGCCACATTCCAAATACTTTGTTTTTATTGACAAAGGATATACTATCATTTATAGTCTCTCTTACGTTTATTTATTGACAGCGCGACATTTTTTTTTTATTGCTCCCGAACTGTGTAGCTCTGTCCGAGGTCGAAACTTCAGGCGCAGCCAATTTCACCCCCGAGGAGGTGCCAGTCCGGCTTGGAGGTGGACTAATGTTGCTGGGGAAAGGCTATTAACCCGCGATTTCAAGATCCGTGGATTGTAGGAGTGGGGGAAGATATTCCCTGGGAGCCCGTTCCACACCTTTGCGGTGCGGCACAAGAACGATTTAGAGAATCGTGCAGTTCGAAGAACTCTTCTGTCGACTACAAAGGGGTGTTCCGCGAGAGTATGGCGGGTTTGGCGAAGGTTTTCACATATGGCATTCACACATTTCACACATGGTCCGACATATGGCTCCGGGCCATCTATAAGGTGTCCAACGACGCCCATAGGCAGGCATGCGGTCGTATGCGGGGGTTGCGAACGCAATGCTGGCAGTTGGTTCATTATCTTAGAAGTTGCCCTGTTGTGGTATAAGGCATCGACATCTATTTTATAGATCGAACGTCGTACGATGTAACCTGTGCTAGACGTCAGTACAAGTGTGCGTGCACACACACGCAGTATTGTGATACGTGACACGATCCCTACGACGATACTATCGCGCGCTCGCCCCCACCCGCCCACAGATGACAAGAACGAGCGAGAAAGACGTCATGCGGCGCGTTTGCCGTCTTTCCGCCCACTCCCTTCACCAGCTGGCAAGCGAGAACGAGAACGCGATACCACCGCACCGTCACACGATCCTATCCGTGACAGCATGGCTTCTTAACACGCCGTAACATGCTCAGGCGAAACAAACAACAACGTTTGTCACTGTCACTCTTTATAATAGCAACCGGGCATGCTGCACACACGCGTCACCGACTCGATACAGACATGCGTGCGTTCAACACGCGCCGCACACGCCGTATGAAGCGGCTGTCCGTGAAATCTGCATTATATGCGGTTCTCGTCGAGAATATATTTGTTCGGGAGTGATGTATGGGATGGGCCAATCTATAAAATAGATATCAATGGTATAAGGTATTATGTATGTATTTTATGTTATTTTGGTGTATTATTTACTCGTATTTATCTGGAGATGCACTTGGGTTAATAGGCTAATATAATTCAAGAATTTGACGAAACACTGACGATTTCTACCGAACACAAACGATTAGCCGTGCCATATACCCACCGCAATTGCCGATCAGTACGGTGGGGACGGAGAGAGGAGGGTGCGCGCCGCATTCTTTCAAAGTGAACGGTTGAGAAAACCGCGCTATAGTAACGCCAACGACGTAGCGCGTAGTAGTTTTCATAAGGATTTTTTTTCATAAATTGCGATCCTTCGCATTAAATTGAAAAGCGTGTGATCGATAGATATAACCAAGAACGTTAGAGTTATATCCGTTCTTGGATATAACAAAGGGCGTAATTTTGCTATAAAAGTTCCGTTCAAATTCTCTTTAGTTCCTGAGATCAAGTCTTCAAATTTCACGCGGAAAAAAATCGTCATTTGTTACCGTATAGTTTGTATAGAAAATGATAAAATTTTACAACCAAAAACGTGTGATCGATAAACAAAGAATTGTTATACATTTTGCAGTAGCTTTTAACCTTTAGTCTAGTTATCACGGGCTACTTCTTAAAAAATCCACATGTGGCGTTATTAGGCGCCTTAAGCTGGAATGTACTATGAAATGTTAAACTTGTACTATTTGATGGCAACAGGAGTGAGGTGCGAGAGCTGCCATGACGGCGCCGCCGACTCGACGCGCCGAGTGCTCGCCGTACTGCTCGACGCCTGCGCAGGAGAGCGCTGCGGACAAGACGCAGCTGCGCATCAAAGCGGGCTGTTTCAACGTCAATCCCGGATCCAGGTACACTTCCCACCGGGCTAATGCCCGCACGATGTCGACCCCGACTTGAGATGTACATATGTACTCGTATTGTTTATTCTTCGCTCTTCGCTCTTCGCTCTTCGCTCTTCGCTCTTCGCTCTTCGCTGTTCGCTACTCGCTCTGCGGTATTCGCTCTTTGCTTTTCGCTATTCGCTCTTCACTCTTCATCAAGCAGCAAGTCGTATTGTTTATTCGTCAATCTTCGCTCGTCGCTATTCGATATTCGCTCTTCGCTATTCGCTATTCGCTCTTCGTTCTTCCCCCTTCGCTTTTCGCTCTTCGCTCTTCGCTCTTCGCTCTTCGCTCTTCACTCTTCACACTTCATCAAGCAGCAAGTAACCTGCTTGCATGACTCGGTGTAAGGACCGTGCCGAGGTGAGAGGTGGCTATTCTGTCGCCCTGGACGGCATCTCTAGTCCCCTTTTACGAAATGCACGGGAAGTGATGCAGTGGGGCTTCTTTTTCGGTTCTTTTTAAGTACCGGCCCGACACGGTCCTTGGGATGTAGTAGGTGGTTATATATTTCTCTCTCTTTTTACTGACGACGGAACAGAGAATGTATATTAGGCCTTTAGGATGAGAGGTTGTCACGTATGTTATTTATTCGCTTGTATATTCATTCACGTCTGCTTTCATATCCGCATCTGCGTAATTTTAGGAATATTCATGCAGAATTTTTTGCTAAAAAGTTTGCTACGTCTGCAAGTGACCTAATTAGGTTAGTGCATTTTATTCCGATGCGGCAAAGCCAGAATGAGGATTAAAATGTTTATTCTGAATTTCAATAGAATAGAATAGATTAGAATAAAAACTCTATTATTGCCAACGAGGTATTATGTTTGCCTAAAGGTCTTACTCGTGCAAACGGGCATTGCTCCGCCGAGTTGAGGCACAATTTACGAATTGGGGCACATCGAACGAAACTAGTCGATCGCGAGCGGCCGAACTCGTCGCACGCGCCACCGCCTATGCGCATCGCGCATGCCCTGTTGTATTTCAATTCAATGCACATGTTGTGACATGTTGGGTTGGCCTTGGCTGGCGTTGTCGCTTATCGGCCGCTAGCCCCTCTCCCGCTCGCTTCCCGCCCCGCGCGACCCACTCTCACCGCCCGCTAACCCCACTCCCGGTCGCTCCCCGCGCGAGCTCCCCTCTACCGCTCGGCTCTGCGCTCCGCCTCCACCTCATACCTCAGCTGATGGGATGCCGTCTCTCTGTATCTTTCTTCGTAGCGATAGCTCTAGTAAAACAACACCTCTTTGTTTATTGCACACAATTGAAAGAAGAACAGTACATGATTAATTGAATTTGTTGCTATATATTAGTAGAACACACGTTTCTAGACACACAAGCTATTCTAGATGGTGATTCGCTATTAGCATAGATAGATAGAAAATACTTTGTTGCTCCAAAAACATATTTCAATTAAAACAACTTAAAAAAAGTTTAATTACAAATTTTTAAAACCCCGACCCTTAAAAAGTCAAACATATTTTCCGTTTACTTACATAAAGTAGTCAGGGGATCGCTCAGTTAATTCCCCCGCAGCTCTGAATTTTTATATTTTACTTACTAGCGGTCTCCCGACTTCTTTTAGTAAGTAAACGGAAATTATTTTTGACTTTTTAGGCCCACTTGCACCAACACGAATTTAACGATATAAACCAGTTTAACTCGTTAAGCTAGTACCCGTTGACTGTGGGAACCGCGTTTAAATCCATAACTCGCTACTTAACTCTAAATTCGTTTTGGCGCAATTGGGCCTTAAGGGTCGACAGTTTTTTAAATTTGTAATTTAACTTTTGTCTACACACTGTAGGAGATAATACAGTTTTATATGTTTCTTGAACAAGGGAAGCAGCTTGAAGTGTCTGATGAAGTGTGGTAGTGAATTACACAGTCGAGCTGCGTGAATAAAAACCGCATCCAAATCGGTCCATCCGTTTGGGAGCTACGATGCCACAGACAGACACACACACAGACACACAGACAGACGGAGGCGTTAAACTTATAATAACACTCCTCCTTTTGGGTCGGGGCGGTTAAAAATGATTTTATATATAAAAACACCTCATCTCTTCTAGGACTTCAAAATTCGAAAATAGAAATTCGATTTAATTGTTACGAGTATGTATTCGAGTAAAATTCGTCCTGAGGTCTGACCTTCCGCAAAATTTAAATACCCGTATATATGACCAGTGTGTCCTCCCGGTTATTACGTACGGGTGTGAAACGTGGACTCTGACCGTCGCTGTTGTCCAAAGGTTGAAAGCTGCCCAGCGAGCAATGGAGCGAGCCATGCTGGGAATATCGCTACGTGATATGGTCCATAACACGTCCGTAACGAGGCAATCCGCCGACGCACCAAAGTAGTCGATATTGGACACAGGGTGGCTAAGCTCAAGTGGCAGTGGGCTGGGCACGTTAGCCGAAGAGACGATGACCGTTGGAGTAACCGTGACCTGCTACTACACTGGCGGCCGTGGACAGGAAAACGGAGTGTGGGAAGACCACCCGCTAGGTGGGACGACGACATCAAGTACGTCTGCGGAAAGCAGTGGTTCCTTAGCGCTGAATGCCGGGAGGACTGGAGGAAAATTGGAGAGGCGTATGTTCAGCAGTGGACGCTGACACGCTGACTGACTGTTTTTTTTTTTTATGGGAACTGACACGGTTGGCTACATCACCCACAACATCCGTGATGTCAGCCCATAACACCGGGTGAACTTGGTGCCACGTCAGCCTTCCCTTCGGTCGTGCCGGCTACACTGAACTGGACGGAAAACACAAACCATTCAGTGCGGTGGTACCAACCCGGGCGGGTTAAACCCTACCACCTAGTAATATAAGAAGGGAGTCATATCCCTTAGTCGCCTTTTACGACATACACGGGGAGAGATGCAGTGGGGCTATTCTTTTAAAGTACCGGCCCCACACTGATGTATTCGTATTGTCACGAATTGTCGCTGCGTCACGCACGCCAAGTGCGCATTCAATATTTCCGCGGCATAGTGAATCGTATACCTAGTTTCCGGAATGGATTTTAATAAAATTTTACTCATAAATCCTAGGAAGCGGAACGTAATATTCAAAGCATCTGGCAGTTTATCACTGAAGCTCAACTGAGCAGTCACCGGGAACGCTTCACTTTGATATCGACGATAATGTGAACGATTTCGATCGTAGCTATTTTCACATACATATTACATCCCAACTGTCGTCACAAGTCGGCAGGCAGGTATCTTTGGGAGGGTTCCCCTGAGTACATTTTTTCTGCCACGGATTCTATTCAGCGACGAGCCATTCGTCTTATTGGCGACTCTGTAGCTGACAGAGGACCTGTAGCTGACAGCCTCGGTAGCTCAGTGGTGCGGTTGGTCGACTGTTTTTAAGCAACGCTGAGTGCGGTCAGTACTTGGATGGGTGACCGCTCGACCGTTGGAGGCTGACCGTGGTTCGGATTCCACGTAAAACTGTAGGTCCCTTCCCTTCTCACCTTACTAGGTGGTAGGGTTTATCCCTGCCGTATTGGTACCACTGCACTGAGCGAAACGTCTCGGTCGAAGCGGCTATGTAAATAGTTCGTTTTTTCCGTCCAGTTCAGTGTAGCCGACATGAAATGACGGGAAGAACTGACATGGCACCTAGTTCACCCGGTGTTATGGGCTGACATCACGGATGTTGTAGGTGATGTAGCCAACCGTGTCGAAGACCCACCTGCTGCACGACTCGGTGGAAGGACCGTGCCAAGGTGAGAGGTGGCGACCCTATCGCCCTTTAGCACGGCATCATGCCCTTATACCTTAGTCGCCTTTTACGACAGGCACGGGGAGAGATGCAGTGGGGCTATTCTTTTTACGTACCGGCCCCACACGGTCAAGACTTCAAATGTTTGATCTCGGAAGTTTTCGAACCGTTTTGAGGACCCATTTAAAAAAAAATTGCTGGTTTGGACACAATGACATTTTATTTTAAGGAAGGTTCTGTCCGACCCTCTTCCTTCCTTCCTTATTCCTTTCCTTACCTCTAATAAAATCCAACGTCTGCTTTCTGTCTGAGTGTCTGAGTGTATGTCTGTCTGTCCGCTTATAACTCGAGAACAACTGAACCGATTTTAATAAAAAAATCTACGGATAGCTTGATTCTTCCCATCAACTATAGGCTACTTACTATCACGCTAAATGGCTTATGATGTTAGCAGTGAAGTGAAATATGAGAGCGGGCGGAGCCGCGGGCACAGCTTGTACCTTTAATAAAATCCAACGTCTGCTTTCTGTCTGAGTGTATGTCTGTCTGTCCGCTTATAACTCGAGAACCGCTGAACCGATTTTAATAAAAAAAATCTACGGATAGCTTGATTATTCCCATCAACTATAGGCTACTTACTATCACGCTAAATGGCTTATGAGGTTAGCAGTGAAGTGAAATATGAGAGCGGGCGGAGCCGCGGGCACAGCTTGTACCATATAAAACACAGATACTGTAAGTGTGGCAATAAGTGTACAGAAAATGGAATTTATTTTAATTTAGCAAATATTAAACTATTTAATAAAGGAGTCACGTACAGCAATAAGTAGCGTTCATTTAAATAAAGCATTATTGTCTAATAGTTTACTGTATTACCCGGTAGTAGGTATTGAACATCGAGCTTTAGAAAGAGATAATTCGGTTGTAGAGCGTTGTCTCTGTCGCGCAGAGACGTGCGAGTACGTGCGACAGAGACGACGCTCTACAACCGGATTTTCTCTTTTGAAAGATAGATAGATAGAAAATTCTTTATTGCTCCAGTAAACATTAAACAGTAACAAATACATTGGAAAATTTACATAAGGTGCAAAGGCGGACTTATCCCTTACAGAGATTTCTTACAGTCAACCTTTGGATGTTTGAGATTCGATAATATAGTGGAATGTAAGTAGGTAGTAGCAAAAGAGTTGCGTGACAATTGGAGATAAAAATAATAATAAGAATACTTATTAATACATACATATAATTACATGCTAGTAAAATATAAGCCATACATGTTTAATACATATAAATTACTAAATATATAGAATATTATATACAAATAAATATACATACATACATACTTGTCCATCCAGGTAAGTATGAAACAAAAGTGGTTTTTGTTTTTCTGTACATATTAATGATTATTTGGCATATCGTTCCAGCCGCCCTGTGCGACTATGCCAGCCTTATTTTGATGGTTGTTTTTTTTTTCTTTCTAAAAGCTCGCTTTAATGAATTAAGACGTACGTTTAACAATTTTCATCAGGGCATTTAGTTGCTATCAGGCATCAGGGTATAGATCCTACGCATCGCAAACAGTAAATTCTTTTTTTTTTTTTTTTATGATACCTGACAAGGTTGGCTACATCACCTACATCATCCGTGATGTCAGCCCATAACACAGGGTGAACTAGGTGCCATGTCAGTGCTTCCCTTCATTTCATGTCGGCTACACTAAACTGGACGGAAAACACGAACTATTTACATAGCCGTTTCGACCGACGTTTCGTTCAGTGCGGTGGTACCAACCCGGCCGGGATAAACCCTACATAAATTCACCCTGATAAATTCAGTCTGCTCGTACTAAATTCTTTTATCCGGGCACTTTTATTATTCCGTTCACACTCAAACGTGAAATTTATCTTCGACTTTAGCGCAAACGCGCTGCAGTCCGGTAAATCTACTTTTCGCCTGTGCATGTGCTTTTGTTTAATGGCGTGTGTTTAGCCATAGCCGACTATCATTGGTCTCCCTCTACGGAGACCAAGCCATGCTGCATCGTCATAGCCCCACTGCGACGTTGCTATCGCTTACTCGCTCTCGCTTGCCTACCGATGACAGGAGTGAGAGAGAAAACGAAGATATCGTCGATCGCCCGATGAAGGGTGAGCGATTTCATGTTTCTCTCTCGCTCCTGTCATCGGTAGGCAAGCGAGAGCGAGTAAGCGATAGCAACGTCGCAGTGGGGCTATGACGATGCAGCATGGCTTGTCTCCGTAGAGGGAGACAATAATAGTCGGCTATGGTTTAGCCCGCTATGGTTTAGGTTTGGTATAGTCGGCTATGGTTTAGGTTTCCGTATCCCAGACGGAAGCCTATTACTAAGCCTCCGTCGTCTGTCCGTCCGTCCGTCCGTCCGTCCGTCCGTATGTCCGAGAGCTGTATCTCTTGATCCGTAATAGCTAGCCGCTTGAAACTTTCACAGAATATGTGTTACTATGGCGGATGAAACAACAAATAAGAAAAATAAGAAACAATTAAAAATTTAGGGGGGCCCCCATACAAGAAGCGTTTCATTAAAATCGATTAGTCACACTATTGAATAACAGATGGCGCCACAAGCTTTTACACATTGCATTGTTATAGCCGCTAAATTGCCAACGACCTCATTGAGGTGCTGTCATTTTCCCACCGTAAATTGCTATCGACCTCATTGAGGCTTCTCTCCGATCGTCCTACATATCTTCGAAATTCAAATTCGAAGACCATGCCACCTGAGCGGATAGGCGGATATTATTGATAGCGGATAGATACGGAAACCTTCGTATGCGCGAGTAAAACTCGCACTTAACAGATTTTTTATGGAAACTGACACTGTTAGCTACATCACCTGCAACATCTGTGATCGCAGCCCATAACACCGGGTGAACTAGGTTCCATGTCAGTGCTTCCCTTCATTTCATGTTGGCTACACTAAACTGGACGGAAAAGACGAACTATTTACATATCCGTTTCGACCGACGTTGTGCGGTGGTACCAATCCGGGTGGAATAAACCCTACCACCTAGTAAGGTAAGAAGGGAAGGGACCTACCGTTTAACGTGGAATCCGAACCACGGTCAACCCCAACGGTCGAGCGTTCACCCATCCAAGTACTGACCGCGCTCAGGGTTGCTTAACTACAGTCGACCGATCGCACCACTGAGCTAGCGAGGCTGGCAAAAACTGTGAAATAAAAAACTATTTAAGAAATATATAAAAACCGCCTTCAAAAATATATGATATAAAAAAAATCGAACCCTAGATTTGAAGGCGGTGCTAAACTAACTAGCTAATCCCCAGACTAACTCGTTGCCGGAGATACGAGAGGCAATACTGGTTTCCAGTTGCGGTCACCATCCTGGAACCCACCTCAAGGACGAAGGCCTTGGCCTCCTCCGACCACGTCACGTCTCAAATGTCTCGACGGCGAAGGCCACGAACCAGTAGTTGCACCTAATATCTTCGTATTTTTTGGGCTATTTTTATTTAATGAAAAGTAATTTGGCTGCCTTTTCAGGCTCTAGCCCAATTTCATTCAAGTCGCAACCTGCACCTCCGCACCCGCATGAGTTCCGCATCGACTTAATGCAGATGCGAATGCAGATGCGGATGTCAAAATCAGTGCGGATGCTGCACATTTGCGGATGCGGATTTGAACATCCGCAACATCCCTGGTCTAGCGCATTCCGAATATAAAGATCAATCGGCGTTTGAAGATTGAAAAAAGCGGTCAAGCTTGCATTAATTCATCATAACGTTTTTATTTTCTCGTTTGCTAGTGTATGATGAATTAGATTTTCAGAGATCTTACAGAAATTTTCAGTGCATTTTTTTAAAATCAGTTTTTTAAGTACTCCTTCTCAACGGAAGAATATTAGAGGAAGATTTTTGTTTCAAAATGTTGGAGATATTTGTATCTAGGCTTTAAAGGAATTAAGTATTTCCGATACAAACATTACTTTTTAGGGTTCCATAGTCAACAAGGAACCCTTATAGTTTCGCCATGTCCGTCCGTCTGTCTGTCCGCGGCTTAGCACAGAGACCCCCTTAGTACTAGAAAGTTGTAGTTGGTATGGGTATACATATTAATAACGCCGACGTGTGGGATATCGTTGGATAGGTCTTTGAAAAATATTTCCGGTTTGTGAAAAGCATTTTTCGATTTAGGGATCCGTTTGCGAATTATTAAGCTTTTAAGTGCAAATTTTTGTCAGAGTCAAGTGTCCCCACCCCCCTGCCAGCTAAACGGTTGTTATTAGATATGTGAAGAAATTCACAGCAGTAGTATATATATCGAAATTAAAAGGAAAACTATCACAGCTAAGTAGGCTGTACAGGTTGACGAGTAATAGTCGACCAACTTATAAAATGTACGGACGACAGCCATCATTTCACTGTTGAAGAACTTTTTCAAATTAACATTCATTTATTTCCCCTACAAAATTATACAAATAATCAAATAATTTATTTTGATAGGGTTCAGCAACTACGGAACCCTACACTGCGCGTGGCCCGACACGCACTTGGCTGGTTTTTTCATATACTACAATATAATTCATGGTGCGTTATTGATTATTGACTTGAGTCTAAAAGTCAAGTTTTTCTTATCGGAAATCATAATAATTTTTTTACAGCATCGATACAAATATTAGCAACATTTTGAAACAAAAATTATTCTGTAATATTCTTCCGTTGAGAAGGAGAACTTAAAAAAACTTATTTAAAAAAAAATGCACTGAAAATTTCTGTAAGATCTCTGAAAATCTAATTCATATAAGGATACACTAGCGAACGAGAAAAAGTAAATATTATTATGAATTAATGAAAGCTCAAGCCTAGGTTCACTGGGATACAATGTTATGCTTGGACGTGAGAGACCCGAACGAATAAACAATAGACGAAGTGGTCCCGCTTGTAAAAACACTCAAACCCAAAGAGTTTGGATTACGTCGCTACGTAATAGAAACTCTTTTCAAACCTAACATTGGACACATATACTTGCTATCGAGATCGACGAAGAACGTTTCAAAGGAATCAAGTGAATGGGTACCTATCAGGCCGGCATGGCATTCGCAACACCCGCGATGAATACGACCGAATGACCATGGGCGTCTTTAGACACCTTATGGGTGGCCTCGGCCTCCGATCTCGGTGACATATGTCGCGCTGTCAATAAAAAAAAAAAGTAGCAACTAAGATATTGTAGTGTAAATTTCCTGTTCGCTTCAAACCACAATATTATTGAATTTTTTTTTTTAATTTTTTAATTGAGCGAAGGATATTTTTGTTCGATGTACAACACCACAACATCTTTATCTTAAAAATTATTCCCAATTTTGTTAAGTAATTGCAATGTATGCACAGACACATAATGAATGTATGTATGTATGTATCAATACTAATAATAAATCTGTAAGGGATGGTCATGGAGTAAGTTACTTTGTTTTATGAGATATTGAGTTTGTAGACTCTATATATGATACTAAATTGACGATTTTTAGAAATCTTTTCTGTATGTATGTATATATATTCCTACATACCTTTTAAACCAATCATCCGAATTCTATGAAACTTAGTACAAGCACATTTACCTATACGAGACACAAAATAGGCTAAAAAGAATTTTGCATTACTGGTTACGCTAAGATGTGGCTCTCATACAAACCGAATTGTTCCGCAAGCCGAAATAAAGGTAACGCAGGAACGCAGCTCGTCCTTCTTTCCTTATTTTACTTTCTTATTTTTAAATACGAATTTCACGCTAGCGAAGCCGCAGCGGCTTCTAAGCTAGTAATAATATAATCCTACTCGCATCAGTGAGCCACTTCAAGTTTACGAAAAGGGATCTCTCTACAATAGAGTTGACTCGCTCTAGACTCGACTCTCGAGGATACTCTAATAAGTCTCGAGGATACTCTAATAAGCTAGCATGCGCAAATTGTGTTGATGCCCCCTAGTGATGTTATGCTTAGCATTAGCAAAATGAATTCATAATGAAATCCCCGTTAGCGCTTAGAACTGCTAAGCGCCCTGATGAATAAAAATGAATGTTAACGATAAGCAATAAACACAAAGCAATGAAGTATGTGCCATTGTTCTGTGCTAGTGCTAGCTGCGCTAGCAGCTAAAACAGCTAAGCAATGCGAATGCGATGCGAGCGATAGCGAATTAGTCCGTCCAGTGACGAGTACGCGTTCCGCTGGACAGCTGGGATTGTTTACATTTGTTAGTAATGTGTTTTGATGTTTGGAGTGTTGTTTCTTTATTTTTTGGACTGATTGATGGCATTTACTTACTCAATGAAATTCAGATAAGTAAACAAACTCTATTATATTATAACAAACAACTATTTTGTTCGTTAAGTAGAAAAATAAATCAGTAAACATTTCATTTCAATAATATCAATTATTAATAAAACATTTTATAGAAAGCACGACATGTGGCGCCGAGCCACCCATAAGGTGTCTATTATTCATTATTAGTTAAAATGATCGTTCATTCATTCACACTCTTAAGTGAATTTGCACTACATTCATTGGCAAAGTGAAGTGTGGGTTCATTGCATTTTTCGCATTCGCATTAGCATTCATCGTTAACATGCTAATGGAGTAAGATTAGCAATTGAATTAAATGAATGCTTTTTCGCATTAATTAACAAGACTAATGCCCACTTGCGTCTGGAAGTCTAAAATGTACGCGGAACCACGCGGTCCCGCGGGGGTGACCTCACCAATATTATTACACAGGATAATTTTAATCACTGTGTGTACTGTGTATATTTCTATGGGTTTTTAAATTACCGTGGTTGTTAGACATTATTTTAAATCAAACAGCTTTACTCACGGTTTCACTACGAGCTATGTGGCTCGACGTTTCGGGCCATACGCTTGGCCCGAAACGTCGAGCCACATAGCTCGTAGTGAAACCGTGAGTAAAGCTGTTTGATTTAAAATAATGTGTATATTTCTTATTGTATATATGTAAGGATTTATATTTATTGTACATAAAATATGTATCTTTGTACAATTTGTATATGCGTGTATTTATATTTCATACAACTGTTTCCTGTTTAGTACTGCATTGTCGGCTCCTACGTGTTTTCCACATCCCAAAGGTTAGTTCGTAAAGAATGCCGCAAGGCATTAAACTTGCCTTTTGTAACTTTTTTATACAATGGTGTACAATAAAGTATATTTTCATTTCATTACTGTGTGGGGCCGGTACCTGTTCCGGTACTTATTAAGAATAGCCCCACTGCATATCTCCCCGTGCATATCGTAAAAGGCGACTAAGGGATAAGGACAAGATGCCGTGCATAAGGGCGACAGGCTAGCCACCTCTCACCTTGGCACGGTGTTTCCTCCGAGTCTTGCAACAGGCGGGCCTTCATGTTTATAATACTTTGCTAAACGTGGTGGTCGGTGTTGCGCTGTAATTTACCAGAATCACTCTGCTTACCCCGATTGTCGGGATACGGCATGTGGTGTGTATGCATGTAATTATAATGACCTGCACCTCTTTAAAAAGTATATGTAAAAAAGTTTGCATTTTCCGTCCAGTTCAGTGTAGCCGGCACGACCAAAGGGAAGCACTGACATGGCACCTAGTTCACCAAGGTATTGTAGGCTGGCATAACGGATGTTGTAGGTAATGTAGCCAACCGAGTCAGTTTCAATGATACAAATTCACAGATCTCATGCATTATATGACCTTCCAGTGCATTGAAAATGACTTTTAGGGCGTATTCAAATAAAAGAAAACCTATGTCAATTTTGAAAAAATTACAAAAAATTGTCAAAAATAAAAAAATTTAAATAAAAATTTTTTAAACTCTTTTCAAGTGTATGCATACACGAAAACCATTTTAACTACTCACACTGCAAGATAAAGACGACTCGTAACTCGCGTAACGGAAAATAAAAAAAAATCATAACTCCCAAATTTTTCACTTTTTTCAAAGAATAAAAAAATGTCCCCAGTGAATCTACAATATAAAAATATCAAAGTTGAAAATATATATTTAAAAATATGTTTAAAAGTGCCCTTTTTAATCCCCCTTAAAAGGGCTATTTTCAGCGTTTTTTTGCGATTTTCCCAAAAACTCTCTCGATTTTCTCAAACTTTTTTAATTTTCTTTTATGCCATCTTGTAACGCGTCATTTGATACCCTAAATAAATATTCACGTAGCCTTAAAACTCACGACACCAGGGCGAATTTGCACTCTCGCTGGAAATCGGGGACTATACTGAAGCGATCGAAAAGACATTTTCAATGTAAAAAAAAGTCTTTATATTTTTGGTGTAATTAGGTTTCCTTATCCGTACTTGAAGCCTGTTTCTAAACCCACGTTGTCTGTCCTATACACAGAGCACGAAATTACCCCCGCCCGGGGGTAATTTCGTGCGGGGGGCGTTCCGTGCTCTGTGGTCCTATACGTGCCTATACGTTTAAAGGGTTGTATCTTTTGGACCGTAATAAGGTAGCCGGTTGAATTTGTACGTTTGACTTATCACGACGACGCGACGCAATGGCACGGTTTTTATTAGGGTTCCGTATCTGTCGTACGTGACCCTATTACTACGCCTACGCCGTCTGTCTGTCTGTCCGTCCATCCGTCTGTCTGTCCGAGGGCTATATCACTTGAACCGTAATATGTAGCTCGTTGAAATTTTCACATAATATGTGTTATTATGGCTGATATCACAACAAAATAATAAAAATAAGAAAAAGTAAAAAATTAACGGGGGTTCCCATAGAAGAAACTAAAAAGTGTATGCGCGCGCGCCATCTACCGAAAAGAGTATGAAGCATTTTAACTAATCATGACATTTAACTAGCATGAAGCATTTCATAACACGCCATCTAGATGGCGTGAGTGGCGCTAGCCATGACATGGCGATACGGAACCCTCGGTGCGCGAGTTCGACTCGCACTTGGCCGGTTTTTTCTCTCAGCCTACAGTAGTCATTGTTCGTGACTGTGCATACTTTCTGTGAAATTCTAACTGAGCTACTGTGGGCGGTACTACTTCGGCGGGCGGTATCACTCGAGAATGGCGGAAGGACTTTCGGCCACTTGGGAAAATCGAAAACAGGAAAATCGGGAAATATTCGCGGAAGTGATTTTATTTGTGTCTTATGAGAGGGGTGCAGGCAGTACTTGACGATCTCACTTTACGACCTACGATTTCTATTATAGAGCATTTGTCAATTTTCTTTCGAAAAAAAAGCTAAATATTTTTAAAAACTACTAACATACATACCATCACGTTGTTTCCCGAAATTAGGGTAAGCAGAGTAATCGGTGTTGTGTGTTTATGTGTGTATGGGTGTTTCTGTCTGTGGCAGGGACGTATTTATAGCTTCCACATGGGGGGTGTTCTGGCGAAATAGGGATCGGCTCAACTCAATAAGATTCTAGTGTTCCTGTTGAGTCGTTCTGTATTTCGGCCTAGAGGGGTACCGATACTGAAAGTTCTATATTTGTGTGGCAGGCAGGTTGAATTCGACAAAAAAAATTGTATACAGGATCTCCCAGAAACCGACGATAATCCTTTGACAGCTGATAGGGCTCCCAATTACCTCTCAGAATATAAAATTTTAGGTTTAGTAAAAATGGCTTAGTTTTTGAGATATTGACATTTTTGTAAAATTCCAAAATTTTCTCCTTCAGCAATTTTTTTTAAATGCCACAAGTACAAATGCAAGTTTTTTTAAATCTAGTTTTTGTCAAATATTCCTGAAAAGTAAGGCTTTCACACGGTATAATTTATTTTTTCATGTTTAATCCTGCTTAGCTGAAAAACTACTTAAGATCCACATGTAAAATTTTTTTCAGCCTCATCCCTTGAATTTGGCCCTTTGCGGTGAAAAAAAAAAATAACTACACTAAAGTGGCATGATGCAACAAAAATACGCCCATCTAATGTAGTTTTTAAAATGGTACATCACTTACCGATTTGCCCAATAATTTATGAGATATTGTTAACTGCAAAAGGACCTCGGAATTTGATAACTGTTCTACCAACTAAGAGTTGGAATAAAATAAACACTTGAAGTAATTGGTCTTTATTAACCTGTTAAAGTAGATGTTCAAATTGTTTACCACTTGCACGAATGCTAGCTCGACATCTTCTCACAAATGCCCGGTTGATGCGTCGAGCAATTACTCGATGCAAGTGCAGATACGTCCACCTGAGCTACTGCCGTAATTCTTTCTTTGAGCTCTATCAAGTTTTCCACCGGTTTCCCGTAAATTTTTTCTTTTAAATAGCCCCAATGATAAAAATCTAACGGATTTAATCCAGTGATCCAGACGTCCAATCCATCTGTGGGGATATGCTTGGTCCTCGGCTTGGTCTAAAAAATTACGCACTTCTCTAGCGTAATGGGCTGGGCAGCCATCATTTTGCAACCACGTCTCCCTCCGTATGGCCAATGGTACATCTTCTAAACGGCTCTGAAGCTCCTGTTCCAGAAACTCAAGATAATTTCGCCCGTTTATAGTCTCTGCAATTCAACGGACGTCTTGTGGTCTCCTAGCCACTTGTATTCCCACAGATGGATCGGACGTCTAGATCACCGGATTTAAATCCGTTAAATTTTTATCATTGGGGCTATTTAACAGAAAAAGTTTACGGGAAACCGGTGGAAAACTTGATAGAGCTCAAAGAAAGAATTACGGCAGTAGCTCAGGTTGACGTATCTGCACTTGCATCGAGTGCTTGATCGCATCAACCAGGCATTTGTGAGAAGATGTCGAGCTAGCATTCGTGCAGGTGGTAAACAATTTTGAACATCTACTCTACTTTACCAGGTTAATAAAGACCAATTACTTCAAGTGTTTATTTTATTCCAATTCGTAGTTGGTAGAACAGTTATCAAATTCCAAGGTCCTTTTGCAGTTAAATAACAATATCTCATAAATTATTGGGCAAATCGGTAAGTTATGTACCATTTTAAAAACTACATTAGATGGGCGTAATTTTGTTCCATAATGCCACTTTAGTGTAGCTATTTTTTTTTTCACCGCGAAGGGCCAAATTCAAGGGATGAGGCTGAAAAAAATTTAACATGTGGCTCTTAAGTCGTTTTTCAGCTAAGCAGGGTTAAACATGAAAAAATAAATTATACCGTGTGAAAGCCTTACTTTTCAGGAATATTTGACAAAAACTAGATTTAAGAAAATCTTGCATTTATACTTGTGGCATTTAAAAAAATTAGCTGAGGGAGAAAATTTTGGAATTTTACAAAAATGACAATATCTCAAAAACTAAGCCATTTTTACTAAACCTAAAATTAGATATTCTGAGAGGTAATTAGCAGCCCTATCAGCTGTCAAAGGATTATCGTCGGTTTCTGGGACACCCTAAATGGGTGAAGGATGAAGTTTGAAAATTTTATTATATCTAGTGTAAACTGCGTGTCGAAGGGGGGGGTCCGGACCCCCTAAACCCCCCCCTTATACGTCGTCGTCGTACTATATACGTCGGTGGTCTGTGGCATCGTAGCCCCCAAACTGATGGACTGATTTGTATGGGGCTTTTTTTATTAGGAAACTGGTTCAATACGAATTGTTCTTAGCTATGTTCGTAATCAAGTATTTAAGTAATAAAAAAATTGATTATCTTAAAAAGTGGGGTTTTAAAAAAAAACTTAAGCTTAAAATAAAAGTTAAATTAGAATTAAAAAAAAAACCCCGTCCCTTAAAAATCTTAAATAAATTCCCTTTAATTACTTAAAGGACTCGGGGACCACTTAGTTAAATATAAAAACTCAGAGCTGCGCGGGTATTTACTTAACGCTCCGCCGACTCCTTTCAGTAAGTAAACGGAAATTATTTTCGACTTTTTAAGGGTCGGGAGTTTTTTAGGTTTCCGTATCCCGTACGGAAGCCTATTACTAAACCTCCGCCGTCTGTCTGTCCGTCCGTCCGTCCAAGGGCTGTATCTCTTGAACCGTAATAGCTAGCCCGTTGAAACTTTCACACAATATGCGTTACTATGGCGGATATAACAACAAATAAGAAAAATAAGAAAATGTTAAAAATTAAGGCGGGCTGCCATACAAGAAACGTACCGAAAAATCGATTAGACACACTATTGAATAATAGATGGCGCAACAGGCTTTTATGCATTGCATTGTAGATAGCCGCTTCTTAATCTTTGGTCGTTCCAAAAAAAGAATTTTCAGAAGTTTGATGTTTGACAGATCACTTTTAATAAATAAAGTCAGTGGGCAAACATGGAGACCTGTCATAACATATAAACAAAAATATCTGATAATTTGAATTCGAAGACCAGGCCACCTGAGCGGATAGGCGGATATTATTAATAGCGGATAGATACGGAAACCTGCGCGCGCGAGTAAAACTCGCACTTGACAGATTTTTGAAGTACCAGCAGCGCTGCCACAAACTGTTTAAAATTCATTACTTTCATATGATTGCTTTTGCAACCCCTCAATTTCGAACAATGAGGTCTTGGGATCGGAACAATGATAGGTATCGATGAAACGGAGCTTTCTCGAATTACAAAAGGACAACTAGTCGTAAGCCCTTGTATCTCGAAAATCGGGGTGTGAGGGAATAGGTTTGCGGTGCGATAACTCGGGCGGAATTCCGCACAACAACGACGACCATCTTCAGCAAAGTATTAGGGCGCAAGATAATTAGAAAACAGCAAGTGAGGCACGAAGGAAGTTAGGGCTTGTGACCGATTTTACCCGATTTTACCCGCACTTTACCCAATTTTTACCCGATTTTACCCGCACTTTACCCACTTTTTGACCCCCCTCTTCCCCCCCCCCCTTGTGACCTACCGTGGTTTATGCTCAGAGCCCCCCCCCCCCCCCCCCCCATTTTCACGTAGTATTTTAATACTGTAAAATAGCGATTTCTTAAGGCCTATTTAATCAACATTTGAAATCTTAGTGGGGTGTCAAGGAAGTAGAAGTGTCAAATCGGCAGGAAATGAAAACTATGCTCACACGTTAGGTATTATAGGAATGCTACGTGACTTGGCTGGCACTAAGTCCCCCCACGATAAACGGATATGATTTTTTTACAGGTATTGTGTAGCGTATCCACGGAACCCTCCGTGCGCGAGTGAAATTCGCACTTGACCGATTTCAAAGTCCCCCGCCGCGTCTGTCTGTCTGTCTGTCTGTCTGTCTGTCTGTCTGTCTGTCTGTCTGTCTGTCTGTCGGTCTGTCTGAACGCGATAAACTCGAAAACTACCGAATGGATTTTCAAACGGTTTTCACCAATGGACAGAGTGATTCAAGAGGAAGGTTTTTATGTATAAATAATTAATGTTTTGTGTAAATTGGTTGAAATATGACGATTATTGTTGAATGGAAATTGAAAACATTGAAAATTTAAAATTGAATTGAAAACATATTATAAAACAAAGTCCCCCGCCGCGTCTGTCTGTCTGTCTGTCTGTCGGTCTGTCTGAACGCGATAAACTCGAAAACTACCGAACGGATTTTCAAACGGTTTAAGATAACGGATAAGACATTAATACTTATTAAATTAAATACGTTATTTTAAGCATTTCATGCACATTATAATAATTACCCTTTACACGATACAATTTAAATTAATGTCTTAGAGTTATCGCAAAATTAAAACTAACCGCGACACGCGTGATGCAATCGCCCCCGTGCCACCCACGGTTGCCTACAGACTGTTGCTACGGTGAAGCGCGCGTTTCCCTAATAGTAAACGGACTTTCGAAGCGAGTGGTTACAAATTATTGTTAGTTTTTGCAATTAGGCATGGGTATTTGTTTTCCTTTTGAGTGTTGCCTGTGGTGCCTAATTAGTACGTAGATACAATTGAATTATACGATTAATTCGAAAACTTGCAAATTCTAAATTATATATTTTTTTAAGTTCTTTTTAGAACTACCTAATGACTTCTTCTAAGTTCTTCTTCTATCCTACATTTATCTCCATATTTGCCTATTTTTTCGTATTCGTTTATCTTTTAAAGGCTTACGTACATCTATACTTATAAAATTGTTTGTCCTAATTAACTGATCTATCAACGCACAGCCAAAACTACTTAAGTCTAGAAAGCTGAAATTAAAACGTAGGTTTCTTCGAGAAGGTTTATAGTCTTCCTGAACGCAGCTCAGCCTTCGGCCTCGCCCTCAGTTACTTACTTTCTACGAGAAGGTTTATGGTATTCCTGAACGTAGCTCGGCCTTCGGCCTCACCCTTAATTACTTACTTTCTTAGTTAAGGTTTATCGTCTTCCTAAACGCAGCTCGGCCTTCGGCCTCCACCTTTGCTACTTACTTTCTTCAAGAAGGTTTATAGTCTTCCTGAACGCAGCTCGGCCTTCGGCCTCGCCCTCAGTTACTTACCTTCTTCGAGAAGTTTTAAGGTCTTCCTGAACGCGGCTCGGCCTTCGGCCTCGCCCTTTGTTACTTACTTTCTTCGAGAAGGTTTATGATCTTCCTGAACACAGCTCGGCCTTCGGCCTCGCCCTTAATTCCTTACTTTCTTCGAGAAGGTTTATAGCCTTTCTGGATGCTGCTAGGCCTTCGGCCTCAGTTACTTTCTTTGAGAAGGTTTATAGCCTTTCTGAACGCTGCTAGGCCTTCGGCCTCGCCCTCATTTGCTTACTGTCTTTGAGAAGGTTTAACCTCTTCCTGAACGCAGCTCGGCCTTCGGCCTCGCCATTTGTTACTTACTTTCTTCGAAATGGTTTACCTTCTTCCTGAACGCAGCTCGGCCTTCGGCCTCACCCTTAATTACTCACTTTCTTAGATATGGTTTATCGTGTTCCTGAACGCAGCTCGGCCTGTGGCCTCGCCTTCCGTTACCTACTTTCTTTGAGAAGGTTTAACCTCTTCCTGAACGCAGCTCGGCCTTCGGCCTCGCCATTTGTTACTTACTGTCCTCGAGAAGGTTTATGGTCTTCCGGAACGCAGCTCGGCCTTCGGCCTCGCCCTTTGTTACTTACTTTCTTCGAAATGGTTTACCTTCTTCATGAACGCAGCTCGGCCTTCAGCCTCGCCCTTAATTACTCACTTTCTTAGAGATCGTTTATCGTGTTCCTGAACGCAGCTCTGCCTTCGGCCTCGCCCTCCGTTACTTACTTTCTTCTAGAAGGTTTATTTTCTTTCCAGAATGCAGCTCAGCCTGAAGCCTCGCCGTTAGTTACTTGTTTTATTTGAGAAGGTTTATCGTTTACCTTAACGCAGCGCAGCCTTCGGCCTCGCCTTTAGTTATTCACTTTCTTCGAGACGGTTTATTGTTTACCGGAACCCAGCTCGGCCGTCGGCCTCGACCTGAGTTACTTACTTTCTTCTTTGAAATACGAATTTCACGCGAGCCGCGGGCAAAAGCTAGTACATATAATATATAATACATATATACAAGCGTGAAACTGCGATTATAGTAGGCACAAACTCGTAAAACGACAAAAAAAAACGGCCAAATGTGAGATGGCTCGCGCTAAGCATGCGGAAAAGAAAAAAAAAATTGTGGGAAATACGTAACACAAATATTTATTGTGTGGTATCAGTACGGAACCCTCCTCGGTGCGTAGGTACGTACGACTCACAGTTGGCCGGTATTGTTTTTTTATGACTGCGGGATTGCTGCCCCTTAAACCCCCAACGCAAACGGAGAGATGGTAATAAGTTTAACGTGTGTGTTTATGTGCGGCATCGTAGCTCCCAAACTAATGGACCGATTTGGAGGCGGTTTTTTTTTATTAGAAAGCTGCTATAATCGGGATCTTAGCTATGTTTGTAATCAATTAATTAAGTCACAAAAAATTTAATTCTCTTAAAAAGTGGACCTATTAGCATGCGGATTTTTAAAAAAAGCTTGAAATAAAAGTTAAATTACAAAAAAAACCCGAGACCCATAAAAAGATAAAAATAATTTCCGTTTACTTAGGTACCTACTTAGAGGAGTCAGGGGACCGCTAAGTAAAAAAAAACACTCATAGCTGCGCGGGAATTTATTTAGCTTTCCCTCGACTCCTTTAATTAAGTAAACGGACATTATTTTTCAAATTTTAAGGGTCGGGGTTTTATAAATTTGTAATTTAATTTTTTAAATCCTATTCGTAGACACGCTTACTAGCGTTACTACGGTTACTACGATGGGTAACGATTTTGTGCCACCTGGCATATGTACTACGTGCATGTATACATAACGTATTGTACATAACTAAAGGCCAAAAGGCTTGAAATAACAGCCGACATAGTGCTTTTCACTCCTTGTCGTGTTTATAAAATGTATGAGATCGTTTGTTCTCGTTTGCATACGTCGTTCGTCGGAGGTTCCCAACGGTGCTACCTATTATAAAGGGAACGTCTGCCTATCTGTCTGTTAGTAGTAAACTTCAAAACGGCTGAACCGGCTCACATTCAATAAAACCATCTGGCAGGTATAGCGGGCTACAATTCTATAGAATGGAGAAGAGAGTTTTATGTTTTTGTTTTTATGGAATCTGACACGTTTGGCTACATCACCTACAATATCCATGAGAATTGTCAGCCCATAACACCGGCTGAACTAGGTGCCATGTCAGTGCTTCCCTTCATTTTCATGTCGGCTACACTGAACTGGACGAAACACACGAACTGTATACATAGCCGTTTCGACCGATGTTTCATTCAGTGCGGTGGTACCAACCCGGGCGGGATAAACCCTACCACCTAGTAAGGTAAGAACTTCCTTTCTTCTCTAAATAGATCTATAAATATCAATACTAATAATAAATCGAAAAGCGCATAGGGCGGACAATGCAGTCAAAAGTAAAATAAAGTTTAAAAGCATAAAAAATAAACAGAGGTAGGAAGGGAACAACTAAGAGCATTCTTGGGAACACCTTTATAAATTGTATTGCTCGATCCGTGTTTCCATAAATTGAATTAATCAATCAATACTAATTATAAATCTGTAAGGGATGTTGATGAAGTAAGTTAAGTACTTTTTTTTATGAGATACTGTGTCTGTAGACTCCGCAGAGCACGGAATACCCCCGCCCGCGCCCCCTCCTAGAGGCGCCCTGAGCGCGATTTCCCTACAACGGCGTTGAAGCCTGTAGGCGTGGCCTATGACTTACATATGTGTGTTGTGCGTGTGCATTTGTTTTGTGCGTGTGCCTAACTTGCTCCTCTTTGTGTGTAGTGTCGATACTAACACACACACACATACGAAGCGCTAGTAGCACTGCGTCCAGTTATTGGGTTTCAAATATTATCGCTTAGGGCGCCTCTAGGAGGGGGCGCGGGCGGGGGTATTTCGTGCTCTGTGGTAGACTCTATGTATGATACTAAAACTAAATTTACGATTTTTAGAAATATTTTCTGTATGTATGTATGTTCCTCCATAACTCTTAAACCAATCATACGAATTCTATGAAACTTAGTACAAGCACATTTAACTATACGTGACACAGGATAGGCAGGAACGCAGCTCGGCCTTCTTTCTTACTCACTTACTTTCTTCTTTTGAACTACGAATTTCACGCGGGCGAAGCCGCAGGAAAAAGCTAGTATCACATAAAATATAATTTAACCCATCGCGCGCCGGAGGGTCTATCGGCCCCAAAATGGCGCATATCTAGATTACAATGAGGTAAAATTGTACATCGGTCCTGTAACAATTTCCAGAGTTATTTAATGGAGAAAAGGTGAATAGAAAGTAACGCAACAAAAATGAATCGAGCGTTATCGTGGAAAATCGAGAATCCACGTCAAAACTGTAGACAAATTAATTAGATACCTACATACGTTTTTCATTAATAAAATTTAAACTTATTATTTTTAAAACAAAACAGCTTTACTCACGGTACTTCACGAGCTATGTGGCTCGACGTTTCGGGCCAAGCGTATGGCCCATCCTCATGAGCACTCTGCCTAGTGCGACGGTTGGCAGATAACTAGGCAGAGTGCTCATGAGGATGGGCCATACGCTTGGCCCGAAACGTTGAGCCACATAGCTCGTGAAGAACCGTGAGTAAAGCTGTTTTGTTTTAAAAATAATGTCTAACAACCACGGTACCTAATTAAAAAACCCATTTTTTCTTAGTTTTTAGATGCCGTACCCCGTACAGAAGCCTATTACTAAGCCTACGCCGTCTGTCCGTCTGTCTGTCTGAATGTCCCATTGCTGTATTAGCAACCGTAATAGCTAGCCTGCTGGGACCTTAATAGCTAGACTATTGAGATCTTCACAGAATATGTGTTATTATGGCTGATATAACAACAAATAATAAAATAAAACATTGAAAAAGTAAAAAAATACGTTTTTTCAGAAAACAAAAATATTTTTGATATCTGTGGTCGTACGGGACCCTATTACTATGAATACGCCGTCTGTCTGTCTGTCTGTCCGAGGGCTGTATCTCTGTTATGTTTGAAAAGTGTTTTATAGAGTGAAGCTCTTCAGATTGTGCTTTCCAACATAAACTAACATAAAAAAACCCATATAAACTAACATATGTAGATTATTTTACTAGAAGAAACCGCTGGATGAATTGCTGAAAAGTCACAAAGATAGGTACCTATGTAATTTGTCATTTTGCTGTGCCATAAGACTTTCATTCAGGTTAGGAACTCAGAACAATTAAAAAAGTCAAGACTGAACGTCGCGAGCAATGCAGATGAGACCAGTTTTTAGGGTTCCGTATACATCGTACGGAACCTTATTACTAAACTTACGCCGTATGTCTGTATGTCTGTCTCTGTCCAAGGGCTGTATCTCTTGAACCATAATAGGTGGCCCGTTGAAATTTTCACAGAATATGTGTTATTTATTATGGCCGATATTGCAAAAATAATCACGGGAGTCCCCATACAAGAAACTAAAAAGTGTATGCGCGCCATCTACCGAAAACAGTATGAAGCAGCGCTGACCATGACATGCATGCATGACTAGCACTTGGCCGGTTTTTTCATATCATACAAGTTCAGAAATATTCTAATCCAACAATGCCGCGAGCGTAGCTGCGGGCGAAGCCAGTCCCACTGACTCCCTCTAGAATTTGAGTAATTGGTTTGTATCCGTTTGTGATGAGACTCATCTCGGTTATGATAATATAGGTACTGTATTTGCTAGATTAATTAATGTTTTCTCTAGTCTAGTTAGAGCATCGAATTTTGATCGACTAGCGCTCGGTAGAAGTTGAGCTGCCAACCCAACGCTTGTTAGCCGTATAGGGCAAAATGGAGTGTGGTTAGGTCTTAAAACTTGCAAAATCATGGCTGACACGTTTATCATACAGTAAATTTATGATTCTTGCTCAAATATTTGGAATTTGGAATGATGATTGATGATGGAGATGACGAAGACGATGTTTACGATTATGACAATGATGATAACGAGAACTGTGACGACAATGATGATGATAATAATGGTGAGCATGATCAAGATGCTACGAACATGACAATGGTTAGGACCGAGATTAACATAACAGTACGACGATGACGATAGGACGATGATTAGGATGACAAAAACGATGACGATAGGACGATGGTGACGAGGGTTATGATGAAGACGACCATGATGATGTTTTATTATAATAATGATCAATATAATGCCAAACATGATTAGATTGGACGCCAATGACGGTAAGACGATTATGATTATGACGAAGATAATACTCATTAATCATGTTTATTCATATTAAGACGATGGGCCTGATTTAAAATCAGCGTTCTCCGCAGCAGCTCAGGCAATAAGTTAGAACGCCAATAACAATAGGACGAATAGGTCGATTATTAGAAAGATGATGACGCTGACGTGGTATTATGACAACAATAAAGGTGACGACGAAGACGATTATAATAGCAGCCTGTGGGGCCGGTACTTTAGAAGAATAGCTCCACTGCATCTCTCCCCGTGTATGTCGTAAAAGGCGACTAAGGGATATAACTCCCCCTTCTTATATTACTAGGTAGGTAGGGTTTAACCCGCCCGGGTTGGTACCAACGCACTAAATGAAAGGTCGGTCGAAACGGTTATGTAAATAGTTTGTGTTTTCCGTCCAGTTCAGTGTAGCCGGCCGAAGGCATGTAAGTAGCATGACCGAAGGGAAGCACTGACGTGGCACCAAGTTCACCCGGTGTTATGGGCTGACATCACGGATGCTGTAGGTGATGTAGCCAGCCGTGTCAGTTTCCATTAAAAAAAAGACCGGCAATGACGATATGGTGAAAACGATGATGATGAAGATGGTGATAATAATGATTGACGATGATGCACGCAGGAGCGGCCGGCGGCTGTACATGTGTCAGATGCTGGTGCTGTCGTTCATCCCGCACGCGGCTCTCATCCTGCAGAACTGCACCATCATGGCGGATCTCTCCGGCGCAGCGGACTCCTCCATCTATCTCAACAGGGAGGTGAGTGAGGCGACAGATCATACTGAGTTTGTCGGCGGACAGGTCGAGTCGGTCGCTAGTCTACATACTATCCAAATAAAAATCTGTTAAGTGCGAGTTTTACTCGCGCACGGAGGTTTCCGTATTTATCCGCCTATCTTTTATCTTTCAGCAATGCAATCTATAAAAGCCTGTGGCGCCATATAGTATATCCGGGATACGGAAACCTAAAAACCGGCCAAGTACGAGTCGAACTCGCGCATCAAGGTTTCTGCACCACAACAAAAAAAAAAAAACGTTTGCAAAAACGATTTTCTTGTACGGAGACCACCCTTAATTGTTCACTTATTTTATATATTTATTTGTTGATATATCCGCCAAAATAACGCATATTCTGTGAAAATTTCAACCGGCTAGCTATTACGGTTCTAAAGATACAGCCATCGACCGGACCGGACGGACGGACGGATGGTCGGACGGACGGACGGACGGACGGACGGACGGACGGACGGACGGACGGACGGACGGACGGACGTACGGACGGACGGACGGGCAGACAGACAGACGGACATACAGACGTTGTGGGCTTGCAGTTTGTTTCACGTAACTTGTTTGCTCACTTCAAGGGACAAGTTACGGTAAACGCTCTGTAATAATAGGCTTCCGTATTGGGTACGGACGGAACTGACTGACTCAATCGCTGATTTACCGACTGCATGACTAACTGAGAGAGTTACCGACTGTCTGTTAATTAGTTGGGTGAACTTTGTAGGCCAGCGGATCTACTGTTACAGATGAACGTGACACAACAGCTCGGGTATGCTGTGTCAGCACTGCAGGACGAACGCGCGGCCGGCACGGCACTCTTCTATGCAGGCGCAGGCGTGTAAGTGGAAGAGAATATTTTCATTTATTTTGGTGACCAGGATTGGCAATAAAAACAGCCCAAGTGCGATAGTCGAACTCGCGCACCGAGGGTTCCGTATGTCCATGTCATGGTTAGCGCCCCTCGCGCCATCTACCTATTACGGTTCAAGAGATACAGCCCTCGGACAGACGGACGGACAGACAGACAGACAGACAGACAGACGGCGTACGCTTAATAATAGGGTCCCGTACCGGATACGGAACCCTAAAAAATATACTTTGTTACACCAAAGAAGTGAAGAAACTCTACCAGTCATGGCTGGTAGATGGGTATTCTTTATTATTTATTCTTTATTCATCATTCGTATGATAGTACACAAGATAGTGCGAAATTAAATGAAAAAGAGTTAACAAGTACCTAGACCAGATCGGGCATGTGCTCAAAAAGGGTCAAGTGCGTAGTACCCGTAACCGACGAGCATGCATGAAGAACATTATGAGAGTAGGCAGACACGGAGACGTGCGAGTTCGTGCGACAGGGACGTCGTCGCTCTATTTATTTATTTATTTATTTATTCTTTTTATTAACACCGTCAGGTTTAGAGTACATTTTATACATTTTTCACATTTTGACAGTTGCGTTAAATCCTCACTATAAATACATTAAATTTATAATTTATAATAAGTAAGTTTTTCCATTTATTGCCAATCTTAAATCCTCACTATTAATACATTAACAATTTATAATTTATAATAAGTAAGTTTTTCCATTTATTGGCATATTTATGTTTTATCTATCACAGTTGTGCTATAAGTAGATTGTTCTTTGTACAGTCAGTTATATATATATATATATATAAATCAATCATTCTTAACAAAAAATTAACATTTTAAAGTCATACAATATAAGAATAAAAATAAAAATTCATTATAATATTAAAATAAGTCAGATAAAATACAATTTAAATAGTTTTGAACACAGAATAATATTTCAGATTATGTCTGAAATATTATATGAATAATATTGAATTACTGTGAACTTTATTTATTAATCAACCAAAAAATGAAGATTCATTAAAAATTAAACTAATTATCTAAGCTAAACTAATATAAAATATAACTAAGTTAAAAACTAAAATTAACCTAAAATTAAAACTAACCTAAAAAATATAAAATATTTCGTCCAGCCCGTCCTCCGTGTCCTGTCCGCGAAGCGAGCCCATTACACCTGCTGCATTCCCACGCTGGATCGCCAGGCTGACTCTCTGCCTGAAGTATTCACCAGCGCGTTTGTCATTTGCTTTTATATTATAATGAATATTACAGTAATTCAATTAGGAATGTTGTCAAAAATGTAAAATTAGATTAAATTAGGTAATAGGAATGTAAGAAATATATAAAAAACAACAGCACACATAAAACATACAACAGATTCATTTAATCAATCGTCAAAATATTCTTTCAGGGTATAAAATGATTTGCTACTTAAAAACTACAACCGGATTATTAAAGCTCAACACGCATTATTTACTGCCAGGAACTGTGCAATCCGCTGCGAATGAAGTTCGTTGAGTTTTCAGGTAGGTACAAAGAATAGCGAGATAGTCAAATGGCATGCATTATGTATCGAGTTGATAACGAACGATAGACAAATTTATTCCGATGAATAAATTTTTAGATCCGTCTCGCTCTCTGTAAAAGAATACACTGGAATCGCTCTTACAGGAATTAAAAAAATAAATAATGATTGAAATGTATATTGCGTTCAATTTGTCCAGCGACGAGGTCGACGATCGAAAGACAATATTGTAACAAAGAGAACATTAATTTCCTGTGTTGTTCTTGTGCAGGGGGGGGAGGGCAAAAAGAAGGGCACTTTTGAAAAATCTTCTCTAACTTCCCTTCTTTCTATATTCTCTTCTCTTCGCTACGATTTTAACCCCCGACGAAAAAGGTGGAGTGTTATTAAAATATATATAGTGTATCTGTCTGTGGCATCGTAGCTCACAAACGGAATGATCGATTTAGTTGTGTTTTTTTTTATTAGAAAAAGCTGGTTTAACCAGTGATATGCTAAAGTAAGGATATGGCCTTCCATACAAATTCATCTCGCCATATGGGGCGTCGTCGATAGACGCAGCGCCATCTCTTAGCGAATTCGTGAACTGCGACAGACAGCCAGCCGCTCCACGGTTTTAGCGTTCGAAGTAGCGTTGTACCGACGTTATCTCAAGTGTTACCTTTTTGCAATAACAAAATTATTATCATTAGTAGATATTGCAAGGAGGAATCATTAAATTAAGTAAATAAAAATCATTAGTCCCATAACGTTTCGGTTATTATCAATACTAATAATAAATCTGTAAGGGATGGTCATGGAGTAAGTTACTTTGTTTTAGGAAATATTGAGTTTCAAATAATACTATAAAGTAAATTACGTCTCACGGATAGACCGATCTGTATGCGGTTTTAAGCTTGTTGAAAAAGCTTGAAATTAAACTTAAATTACAAATTTAAACAACACTTAACCCTTAAGAAGTCTAAAATAATTTCCGTTTACTTATTTAAAGGAGCCGGGGGACCGCTAAGTAAATAAAATATAAAAACTCAGAGTTACGCGGGTATTTACTTAGCGGTACCCTGACTCCTTTAAGTAAGTAAACCGAAATTATTTCAAAATTTGTGATTTAACTTTTAACAAGAAATCATTGTTCAGGATGGCATATTTACTTTAAAATCTTAATTATTTTTCCTAATCTAAGAGGTGGGTACCCCGTCGCCCTTTAGCACGGCATCTCGTCCTTAGTCGCCTTTTACTACATGCACGGATAGAGACGCAGTGGGGTTATTATTTTTAAGTAGCGGCCTCACACAGTACAAGTAAAAGCTATTATAAATTCATTAAAATAAAATAAACTTTAAATTAAACATAACTATTACAATTAAATAAATGAAGAAAAATAATTGTAAAAATCGGATAAGGTTTAGGGGGTTAGAAAACATAGCCTAAAGACGATTTTGTATGGAGAAAGTTAACTTCCGTTTCGTCCTAAGTCTCATTTTAGTGATTGGTCTGTTCGCAGCTGGAACTTTACACAATGTTTCGCGATGAGTGACGTACAGCTGGGTTTGCTGCCGGCGACTGCTGTAGCTATGGAGGAACGAGTCGCTATAGCGTAAGTGTTTTCTCATATTTCTTTTTCACCAGACTACATTTTTTTATGGAAACTGACACGGTTGGCTACATCACCTACATACAACATCCGTGATGTCAGCCCATAACACCGGGTGAACTTGGTGCCATGTCAGTGCTTCCCTTCATTTCATGTCGGCTGCACTGAACTGGACGGAAAACACGAACTATTTACATAGCCGTTTGGACAGACGTTTCATTCAGTGCGGTAGTACCAGCCCGGGCGGGATGAATCCTACCACCTAGTACGGTAAGAAGGGAAGGGAACTACAGTTTTTACGTGGAATCCGAACCACGGTCAGCCTCCACGTCGAAACCAAAGAGAGGGTTATGATTCTTATGATGTAAGCGGCGCGTGGCCGAGCGGTCTGGGCGTCTCTTGCGAGAGGTCCGAGGTTCGAATCCGGTCGGCGTGTACCAATGACTTTTTTTCTGATGGAAAAATTTACGTGCATACCTACACCTGACCGCTTCAGCGTGTACGGGACAGCGTGTCGGAACGGGTGTAAAACTGTAGGTACCTTCCCTTGCCTTTCACTAGGTGGTAGGCTCAAATTTGTAGTCGACTGGGTTGATACCACCTCTAGTCCAGTATAGCCAGCAACCAAAGGTAAAGTCTCCGATATTGCACCTAACTTCTCGGAGGTGATATTTGGCTGGTCGGAGCATGTGCTTTGGCCACTCTGACTCTGCCACACATAACAGAATTGTTTATGGTTACTAACAAGGTTGGCTGTATCATCTACAACATCCATGATGTCAGCCCCTCGGTCAGCCCATAACACCTTGGTGAGCTAGGTGCCATGTCAGTGTTTCACTTTGGTCGTGCCGGCTGCACTGAACTGGACGAAAAAAATTACATTGCCGCTTCGACCGGCTTCTCGTTCAGTGCGGTGGTACCAACCCGGGCGAGTTAACCTAAGTGACGAAGAAAGGAAATGATATACAGTTGTACCGTGTGGGGCCGGTACTTTAAAAGAATAGCCCCACTGCATCTCGCCCCATGCATGTCGTATATCGACTCGTTATATTAGTAGTTATTCGACTCGTATTATTAGTCGTTATATTACTAGGTGGTAGGGTTTAACCCGCCCGGGTTGATACCACCGCACTGAATGAAAGGTCGATCGAAACGGCTACGTAAATAGTTTGTGTTTTCCGTTCAGTTCAGTGTAGCCGGCACGACCGAAGGGAGGCACTGACGTGGCACCAAGTTCACCCGGTGTTATGGGCTGACATCACGGATGTTGTAGGTGATGTAGCCAACCGTGTCAGTTTCCATAAAAAAAAACGTGGAATCTGAACAACGGTCAGCCTCATTGATCGAACGGTCACCCATTCAAGTTCTGAAATCACGAACGGGGCCGACGGATCGCATGACTGTGCCACCGAACCGAGGCTGTTGAGTCTATAACGGGACGGGATCGGTGAAACGATTGGTTAGAAATCCACGCCCCCCCCCCCCCCCCCCCCACCGCCTCCCCCACAGGGGAGGCTGGGTTGATTTGCGGTTTTATAAAGTATTTACACTCGCCACTCGAGCCTCCCTCGGCTCTCGCATTTTCTTTTACTCTGAAATGGGCTTTGATAATTTCATTTTGCGTTTGTTTTGGATTGGCGGACGTTGACAGTGTGAGGCGCAAGTAATACACGCTTGCTTCGGTTTTGAGCTAAATTAGATAGAGACCGCTAATTTAAATTTACCTGTGCGGAATGGGTAGATAGATAGATAGAAATACTGTATTTGCTCGAAAATATTTTACAGTAACAAACGATAAGTAATTTGCACGAGGGGCAAAGGCGGACTTATCGCTTACGGGGATTTCTCCCAGTCAACTTTTGGATGTTTGAGAGTCAGCAAAAGACTCGAGTGTGGGAATGTAAAATCAAAAATCACTTAGGAAGGGGGTAACAGATTGCTCGTATGCAATACCCGTTGCCTTTTGAGTAAGCACCGTTACACCAGTCAGAAACAACATAAACCGTGTAAATAAATGTATTAAGTAAGACTAAGTATTACTGTGGTATTACTGCACTGTATGCAAATGTTTATCACACTCAATAAATGGTTTTTTATTTTATTTATTATTTAGAATATAATACAAGGAAAATAACTATGATAAACTATAATATACACTACATATACATGCTATAGTTAAATAAACGCATAAATTACAAATTATATATTAAATTAAATACATAAAAGTATAGATGAAATACATATGATTTACAGTTTATATAATATATAATACGTAAATATATACATACATACATACATACATGGGGTCAAATTTATGTTCATCTACACCTGCCGCTTCATCGTTCTGATCGGGTGTAAAACTGTAGATCCCTTCCTTTGCCCCCTTACTAGGTGGTAGGCTCATATTATAGCCGACTGGGTTGGTACCATCGTACTAGATGTAAGATGGCGGTATAGCCGCTGGCATGGCGCCTAACTGAGCGTGCTTTCGCGAGGAGAGGTGATTTTGGCTTTGTCGACAGCATCATTGGTCATTGGCACAGCCACCCATGTTGGTTTACATAAAAAAAATAATATACTACATCTAAGCTATAAAAATGTAGTTAAAATGTATATAAGAACATAATAATTAACATGCAAAGAGCACAGATTATGTAGTTGGCTTTTATAATATTTTTATATTACATTTTTTTATTACCGTGTGGGGCCGGTACTTAAAAATAATATTCCCACTGCATCTCTCCCCATGCATGTCGTAAAAGGCGACTAAGGGATGAGGACAACATGCCGTGCTAAAGGGCGACAGGGTCGCCACCTCTCACCTTGGCACGGTACTTCCAACGAGTCATGCAGCAGGTGGGTCTTCGTGCCTTACTTTGCTGATTGATCGATTGAATCTTGTTTTCGAATACTTTGCGAAACGTGGTGGGCGGTGTTGCGCTGTAATTTACCAGAGCTCTTGCAGCACAACACCGATTACTCTGCTTACGCCGATTGTCGGGATTCAGCGCGTGTGTGATATGTATGTATTTTTTTAATTATTCGTTTTGGTTCTAAACCATTTACGTACGGTACATTTTTTTGAATAGGCCCTTTTTTTGATTATCCAATTTCTTTTTGATGTCGTAATTAGATGTCATGTCAGAGTTTTATGGCCTGTACGAGCAATCCCTATTTCCTACGCGAGTGTTGCGTGTTCCGACTATTTGCCGACGCCGCTTGCTCACAGCCTGTCCGCCAACTGAAATATGCATGAAGACAGCCCTCATAAAATATTCAGAACACTTGCTTGAGCAACATCTGATTCCGCTCTGGGTGGTAGCGACTGCTGCGATGTGCAGAGAAAACTCTTTCATTTTATGGGACAGCGGAAATAAAAAAAAAATCTCGCTAGGTAATTCGTCAGCCTAGGTAGCTCAGTTGTGCGGTCGGTCGACTGTTGTTAAGCAACCCTGAGCGGGGTCAGTACTTGGACGTGTGACCGCTCGACCGTTGGAGGCTGACCGTTGTTCGGATTCCGCCTTAAACTGTAGGTCCCTTTCCTTCTTACCTGGTAGGGTTTTTCCCGCCCGAGTTGCTACCACGGCCACAGATTACTTAATAGTTACTTCGTCACGGCACTGAATGAAACGTCTCGGTCGAAATGGCTATGTAAATAGTTCGTGTTTCCGTCCAGTTCAGTGTAGCCGACATGAAATGAAAGGAAGCACTGACATGGCAGCTAGTTCAACCGGTGTGTAATGGGCTGACATCACGGATGTTGTAGGTGATGTAGAGCTAACCGTGTCAGTTTCCATTAAAAAAAAGCTAAGCCTGAATCTGTCCGTGAGAGTGTAGTTGGTGAAAATCAAAATCGGACGAGTACTTTTAACGCTTTCGCAAGTTGTACTGAGCGCGGGAGAGCACTTGGGGAGATGGTGGTGACGTCATCGCTGGGGGGGGGGGGGGGGGGGGGGGGGGGGGGGCGTTCAACTGCACGGTTTTTGCGTAGTCGGCGGATGGATCTTTAAGGCATAGTAGTTTCATGAATAATAGCGTATCACATATTTATTCACTTGTCTCGGGTAATCAATTCTACAAACAATCTCAAGTACGAGTTCTTACTCGATCCGTCCACACGCCCGCCCGCCAGCCATTCAGCCGCAATCCTCCCTTTTCTCCCCGCTCCCCTTCACTCCTCGCTATCCACTTCTGCATGCTCACTTCTTATTTCGTATTTCGTATGTATTCGTTACGCTTGACAAATTCAAACCAACCAATTAGGAGCGACCACGAGTGTTGCCTGTTATCTATCATACTAAAGTACTGCAGTAAATGAAATAAATTAAAACGGTTGTAGTTTGGCAGCATGAAGCCGTCAAAAGTACATACTTTATGTCGGCAACTTTCTGGAATGCCCCCTTTTTGCTAAGCGTAAGACTTTCATCGAATTCACGTCTAAAAATTGCCATTGGCGGCCGACACTTTGAATTTTCTAAGTCAGTCAGTCAGTCAGTGTCCACAGCTGGACATAAGCCTCTCCAGTTTTGCTCCAGTCCTCCCGGCCGCCAGCGTTACGGAACCACTGCTTTCCGCTGAATTCAAATTTTCTAAATGTGATACCAATTCGAAATGTGGTAACCGTGTAATTGAGACAAACCCAAATGACCCCCGAATTATAAAAATCGGACGAGTCGTTGTAGGTAGTCCCATTTTTATTATAATTCGAATGATAAAGATGCTGTTCAAGTCGACACACATACATACATAGATACAAACATTCAGGCTGACCATTTAACGTAGAATCCGAACCACGGTCAGCCTCCAACGGTCGAGCGGTCACCCATCAAAGTACTGACCGCGAACAACTTTTATACATTTTTTTAAACATTGGGTACCTATTTATTGTGACGCACGTCACATATCGCCCGCCAGGCTCGCGACCCTCGACCTCCAATTGGGGTCGACTGCTCGAGCATGTCCGCGTGGAGGTCGTGGATACGCACGTGCCACGCGTCTCAATAAATAGTCACCGTGTCGTCGTCTTGTTCAATGCGACAGACGAATTGTTTTTTTTTTTTATGGAACGCGCGACACGTGGCATCGTCTCACCTATACGAGTAGGTGACTTACGATGCCCATGGCATTGACTAATCTGGCCCATGGACGTTCTGTGATGTACGGGGATTGCGAATACCATGCCGAGCTGACAGGAGCCTTTTTACGCCCCTTTTGAAAAACCCCAGGCTATTGTACTTGGGAGGAAATAGATGAGCAGGGAGTGCGTTCCACATTTTTCCGGTTTTGTGAATAAAATACCTACAAAACTGGTTGGTCGATTGTATAGGGGGTGCATCCCCTGCCCAGTATGTGTAGTGCGGAGGTGGAACGGGGACGACGCGATCGCGTTACGAATGCTAGCTCACCGGTTTGATGTTGATGCGCGCGCGAGTCGTCACGCGCGGCGCGACTGAACTGTCGCGTCGTATGTATGCGGGTCAGGGTTGTCAGATGATTTAGTTAAAAAAAAAACCGGACATTTTTCATAAAATAGTGTTTGGTTTTTTAAGGTACGAATGATTCGAAAAAAAATTGGATTTTCAAGTACGAAAGGGAGATAGCGTAAATAGCGTAATAAAAAAAAGGATGAAAGGTGGTTCGGTTATGTCGGAAGAACGGATGATAGGAGACTAACGAAATAAATTTATGGAGCAAAATGTGAGTGGAAGAGTCGGGAAGAGTCGCCCTAGACGCACGCACCTAGACCAGATCGGGTATGTGCTCAAAAAGGGTCAAGTGCATATAGTATCTGTAACCGACGAGCGTGCATGAAGAAAATTATGAGAGTGGAAGAGGCGGCAGATGTGTCAGAATCGCGATCGATTGTCGTGGCGTGGCGTGGCGATCTGTTGTCTCTGCCCACCCCACCGGGAAAGAGGCCTGATGCTATGTATGTATGTAATGTATGTATGTATGTTGAATTGATCGAACTGTAACCTAATCACGAGATTTAATCTACTACGCTACGCTGTATTCTCCGCATCATTTTGTATGGAGAAGCAAATCTATCACTAGAGGCGCTGCTCCGTTTCTCCATACAAAATGATGCGTAGAACACGGCGTAGCGTAGCGTAGCGTAGTAGGTTAAATCTCGTGATTATGGTACTGATATTGATTGTACTGATCGTACAAAATCGAAGAACGCAGTGAGATCTAGAGTCCGAACCAAAGCCGCGCCGGTCACCCGCCGCTCAAGTTCAATATTTATAAGAATTTAAAATAAGACCCATTGTGTGTTTCACGCAGCAAATCGAGAAAGATTATCTTGGAAATGAGGTAAGTAACTAATTATGCATACGAATGCTTATAAAGCCGCGCCTCCTGCGCATGTTTTTTCTAAACATTACACAAAAACTTTTGTTTTCATACAAAAGTGTATGCCACGCCCCGATGTGCGAATGATTCGAAAAAAACATTCGCAGGAGACGCTGCTTAGACGAGACGGAAGTTAACTTTCTCCACACAAAATCGTCTTTCGGCATGTATGCTTTCTAGCCTCCTAAAACCTAGGCCGCTTTTTACAATTATTTGTCTTCTCTTAAGGACAGTCCAGTCTACGTTCCTGTCATTTTTTTTTGTTTAGATGAAATTTTTTTTTTTTTTTTTTTTATGGAACCTGACACGTTTGGCTACATCACCTACAACATCCGTGATGTCAGCCCGTAACACAGGGTGAACTAGGTGCCATGTCAGTGCTTCCCTTCGGTCGTGCCGGCTACACTGAACTGGACGGAAAACACGAACTATTTACATAGCCGTTTCGACAGACGTTTCATTCAGTGCGGTGGTACCAACCCGGCCGGGATAAACCCTACCACCTAGTAAGGTAAGAAGGGAAGGGACCTACAGTTTAACGTGGAATCCGAACCACGGTCAGCCTCCAACGGTCGAGCGGTCACCCATCCAAACACTGACCGCGCTCAGCGTTGCATAATAACAGTTGACTAACCAACCGCGCCACTGAGCTACCGAGGCTGACGAATTTTCTTATCCCTTAGTCGACTTTTACGACATGCGACGGGGAGAGATGCAGTGGGGCTATTCTTTTTAAGTACCGACCCCACACGGTACGAAAATATACCTACAACAACGGAACTGACAATTTGTATTTCGACCAAAAAATGTTTAATTTAAATTTTTTGTTGTCATGAATTTGATTAAGCTTTATTGAGTCATCCATCACCTTATATATATCCTGTTAAGTTTCTTAATAAATGATCGATTTTATTTCATACAATTTAAACATAACAATTATCAAAACTTTGAAAGACCTTTTAATCGATGCACAACTCGAACTGTATAAATATGTTAACTTTCAATTTAGTTTTTTTTGACCGCTATTAATTAAAGTTGAGGAACCCTGACAACATTATTGTAAATTTTTTTACACCACTATGGGGTTGTATGTATAATCGATTTATTGATGATTTTTATATCGATCAATAGTATTAGCGCCATTATTATTATATTTGAAAATATAATTTTGACAGACAGACAAACAGACCGACAACAAAATGATCGTATCGTAAGGATCTTTTACGAAGCCCTAAAAAAGAGTAAAATTTACTTTCATGCTTTACTGAACTAAAGTAATTACTGACGCTCCCTCACATTTTGCGGCGAGAATATTTTAATAATAAAATTTTAATTACAGTAAAGAAAACTACCTACCTGCCTAAAATTATTCCTAAGAGCGAATCAACATTTCTCTTATCTCTTTCGCTTTCTCACCCTTACACACCCTCACACACTACACTAATATTGTATAATATAATCCGGGATGAATAAAAATAATAAACAATTAATAATTATTATAAAAGCTAATTATTAGCTTTTATGGAAAATCTATAATAGTCCAGCAGTTATGTACTTTTTACCTGGAAAGTATTCCGTAGTTTAATGAAATTACAGGTTCTTTGGGGGTACACTAGGAATACAATCCTAAGTTTTCCACCTCGAGGACCCTGTGCTAATTGGGGGTGGGCAAAAACCTAAAAATCTTGCTGACTTTTTTCAGCTTTTCGCTTATATCTCTTAAAATAAGGATATTTTGTCAACCACATTGCATGACAAAGTTGGAGAGAATTAAATTTTCTAAAACTTAATTGGTGAACCAGATTTTCAGGCCCAATATTAACGGAGATACAGCCGATCAAAGTTAGACAAAGTTTCTTGAAATGTAAAAAAATAGAAAAACCATGGTTTTGACCCTATAACTATTTGTTACCATCATTTCCATGTAAATTATGTTGATCACTCATCAATATCAACGGCTTGGAAAACCTATGACCCTAAGATCACTGTGTTGTCCGTCTGTCTGTCCGTCTGTTTTTTTTTATATGTATACGCGAGACATTTGGCGTCGTCAGCATGGATTGTTAAGCCGAGGACGGACGCCCAAAAGCATTCGGTTTAGAACGGGGGCTGCGAATGCCGTGGCGGCGTGACAGACGTTTAATTCTCCTTCACGAGGCAGTACAATATACACCTTAAAATAACAATTTGACAATATAAAATATAAAAAATAAAAATATATATATAGTGCCCGCCCACCCCCATGAAACAATAGTGACTAACCAAACAATACAATACATACAGAACACTTTGAGGAATCTTATTTACAACTAGCTGAGCCCGCGGCTCCGCTCGCGTGAAATTCGTATTCCAAAGAAGAATGTAAGTAACTAAGGGCGAGGCCGAAGGCCGAGCTGCGTTCAGGTAATCGATAAACCTTTTTAAAGAAAGTAACTAACTAAGGGCGAGGCCGAAGGCCGAGCTGCTTTCAGGTAAACGATAAACCTTTCTCAAATAAAGGAAGTAAGTAAGGGCGAGGCCGAAGGCCGAGCTGCGTTCAGGAAGACGATAAACCTTCTGGAAGAAAGGAAGGAACTAAGTGCGAGGCCGAAGGCCGAGCTGCGTTCAGGTAAACCAAAAACCCTCTTGCGCCTTCGGGCCGCGCCCTTAAAAACTTCCTTTCTTCGATAAAATATAATATCGTTTACTCAATCTATTTATTTCATAAAAATAAAAAAGTAATATTAATAACTAAAGAATTAAACCTACCTAACAAACATTAAAATAACTATAAAAACGGGCATTTTCAAATGTTCTTAGAGCACTTGCGGCATTACCCGCTGGATGGCAAGGCTTACCCTTTGAATGAAGTACATAAGCCCTTGATGGCGGGACATCAGTTGCGTCAACCAGCTCAAGCCTCTTTTGGCTTCACTGCTCCACGGACCGAGGGTTTCAACCACAAACGCAACAAATTCGAAATCTTGAATTATATGTCTATCTTTGCTGCGTTTGAGGCTCTCCGCCCCAGCCTCGGCCGCGCCAGCCGCTCTTGAAGATGTCCTAACGTGACTTGGAGCCAATGTGAGAACAAAAGTGGCGTCCCACATCAAAGAACTACCCTTAGTCCATGGCACTAAGGTGATAGCATCGGGCCTCTTGCCATCCAGCCGGGAATAACCGCGAGGTTCTAGGATGCACGGTATATTTGCCGTTAGAAGCGTGGACTTTATAATAAAATTTAAATTAAATTAACTCAATCTTAATATTAATTAACTTTATTCGAGATGGTTTAGCTTCTTCCTGAACGCAGCTCGGCCTTCGGCCTCGCCCTTAGTTACTTGCTTTCTTCGAGATGGTTTATCATTTGTCAGAACGTAGCTCAGCCTTCGGCCTCGCCTTAGTTGCTTACTTTCTTCAAGATGGTTTAGCTATTTCCTGAACGCAGCTCGGCCTTCGGCCTCGCCCTTAGTTACTTGCTTTCTTCGAGATGGTTTTTCAATTATCCGAACGTAGCTCGGCCCTCGGCCTCGCCTTAGTTACTTACTTTCTTCAAGATGGTTTAGCTTCTTCCTGAACGCAGCTCGGCCTGCGGCCTCGCCCATAGTTACTTACTTTCTTCGAGAAGGTTTATGGTCTTCCAGAATAGAGCTCGGCCTTCGGCCTCGCCCTTAGTTACTTACTTTCTTCAAGAATGTTTTTCTTCTTCCTGAACTCAGCTCCGCCTTCCGCCTCGCCCTTAGTTACTTTCATAGAGAAATAATATAGTTTACGTGAGCGCAGATCCGCCTTCGGGCCCGCCTTTAGTTACTTACTTTCTTTTTTTAAATACGAATTTCACGCGAGCGAAGCCGCGGGCAACAGATATATAAATTGTATTGCACCAATGACAGCGACATAACTTCGACTTTCAATTATTATTTTTATCAAACAATTTGTCACCGGCCAGCTCACGTCGAGATGACAGTTCTCCGTTGTCAACATGACATATAAAATTGTTTTTTACCTTTACTTTGGATTACGTGATTTTTATTATATTTTTTAATTATTATGTTCATCCGGGATATACACTGTCACTATAAAAAGTTTCGTCAAATTCCGTTCAGTGGTTTTTGCGAGATGCGCGTACGAATAGAAATTTTTGCATTTACGATTTTATGATATGTATAGAAAGAATAGGTATAGACTATTGTGTTCAAGTTATAAAAAAGAAGAACTGTCATTTTCGTTGTATCTACTTATTTTTAAATTTCGAATGAATATTTTATTCAAATTGTATTTGCTGCCAGTTCTCAAGATATAATTATGTACTTTGGACTACGTGATTTTAAACGCGCAATAATGTTTATAATTGTAATTTTTTTTTTATTTTTGTTATTTTTTTTACGTATTATGTTAACCCGGCATATAAACTGCCACTATACAAAGTTTCGTCTAATTCCGTTCAGTGGTTTTTGCGTGATGCGCGTACAGACAAACAAACAAACAAACAAAAATTTTAAAAACTGTTCTATCATGTTCAATATCTCATTTTAAGCCACCCTGGTTAGTTTTTTTCCGAATACATTCAATGTACAGACTTTCTTACCTCTACGATTTTATTATATGTATAGATAATAGATAAGTAGAAACGAACAAAACAAAACAATAATATTGAGAGGAATAATAAATTTTCCTACTCAGCCACGTATTCAAAAATAGATTCAAAAATAATCCTCTTAAGTTTATCCTTAAAAATTGCAGTGGTCTTGAAAGATCCCAAGTCATACACTGAGGGGAAACACATCGGGAGGAAGTCAGAGTTTCGCAGTGCTGAAGATAATGGAAATACTAGAGCGCTTAGTCAGCACTTTAGGCAGCTCTACAGTATAAGGATGCATTCACTGTCTGCTAGAGTGTACCTATGGTGAAATGGTGAGGTCGTCGGAATCATTTCGAACAGTTCCTCAGAGCATTTTTTGTTGAACAGTCGAAAGATCACACTTAGTGAACATATGTCTCTACGGAGCTGCAAAGGTTCAAGTATTGTATGCTAAGCTGTAGATTTTATAAATAAAAAAAATATATCTATATTATATACTAGCTCTTGCCCGCGGCTTCGCTCGCGTGAAATTCGCATTTAAAAAGAACAAAGTAAGTAAGAAAGAAGGCCGAGCTACGTTCAGACGCACTATTGAGTAGCAAAGAACATAACACATTTTCTTTTAAAGCAACTAAAGAACGTTATGCATAACAAGGACTTATGATTTAAGGAACTTCAAAAGAACTTGGTTTCCAGTTAGATTTCACTTCTTTTATTAGCGAAGCCGTTATCCGAGTCCTTATCTTGCAAGTTTTTTTGTTGCGAACTTGGCAATTTTTTCACATTGATGTTTTGGTGGGATTGATACCTACCCAAATTCTTCAACACAGTCGAATTCATTCAGTTAAGATGTGGCAAACAACGCAGTTTAGGAAGCCACACCGTATTCTAAACATAGATAACGTTTTAGTGACGTCATTCCCCGCTACATTACGACCACGATATAGCGGCATCGCTATTCTAGAAAACTCAGGCTTTGTCTGGTGCGTTTTCTTTTCGACCATAATTCTTACGAATTTAAGCAGTTGTATTTTAGTAGCTATCTGTGTCAGCTTCTCCGCTCGCGGTAAAGCCGGCTTAAAGCGAATCGTACTTACTTCTAGTTAGTTACGTACATTATTTGAGAACGTTTATTGTTTACCTGAACGTAGCTCGGCCTTCGGCCTCGCCTTTAGTTATTTACTTTCTTGGAGAAGGCTTACATCTTGTTTCAGCCTCGTATTCTATTCAACGACGAGCCATTCGTCTCAATTGGCGACTTTTAATTCACGAAGAACCTTTAAGAGGATACCCATAGCTGGCTGCTTTGCATAGAAAAAGGTCGTAAGTCGGTGTTGTTTTTTAATTAAAAAAAAATTATGGTAATACAATTTAAAAATCTACAACAATAGAGTTGTGTGCTTGTGGTTTAGTTATTTATCAGTGCAATAAAAATTTCGTTTTATTCATTCACTTTTGCGTAGAAGGTTCTGCTCTATATACCTATGCTCTATATACATAGAGCATAATATTTATAGAGCATCTAATCTAATAGATATCTAATCTGCTCTACAAAAGGGCTTAGCCGCGCGTAGGGCGGACCTCATCTACTGCGTTGCATTGCATGCGACTTTAGTAATAGGTAAATATTATAACCTTAGTCGCCATGGAATTCAATACCTAGAATAGCAATCAACCCTGTTGACTTCCGAGCGGGTCCGCGGAGACCCGCCGCGCCTATCCTCTAGCTCCCGCCGGGTCTCCAAGGACCCATAATTTATGCGCAATTTACGGCCGCACTATTTGACCAAATTCACTTTATTTTGCCCTGATCCTCTCTTGACTGCCTGACCATGTTTTGAAAGGATGTGGAGCCTGTCTGCAAGAAACAATAATATTGGCTATGGAAACAATAACTAGCCGTCAGTGGACAATTTGATAATCTGTCCGTGTGCGTATTTTTCAAGTAAGAGCGCCCCGTGAAAATAATGTTTATAAGTGTATTCAAGTGCATCTATGAGCTAAAGGTTAGTAAATAGTGTTATTTATTAGTTATTCTACCAATAGAAGATGCATTACGAGTTCGGGTGGCGACAAAAGTCATATTTTTCGTCGCTCAAAAATGTTTGTTTATTTTTGTATGAAATGTGTAAACAATAACTTTGAGGGCATATTTTTCATGGAAATATAGCTTATTTTTCCAATTTTCTTCGCATTATTATACAAACATACGACCAGTTGCAAAATAAAAGAAGGTTTAGTTCAAATAATATATTTATAAAATTGGTAAAAAATATCACGCGCGTGCCATCTCGGACTTTGCGGATGCTCTCAGGATGTTCATGTTGAACATCCGATTTCGCCGATTTCTGTAAAGAAAACGTATATTATACTTTACTATTTCTAAAAGTATGTTTCTTTACGAGTATTCTAATATAAATATTGTAAAGGTATGTTTTGAATTTATATTATAATGAATTTTTCAAATTTTTTTTGGGATTTTTTTTTCTAACTAAAATATCTGGTACTTCTGAACAAGGTAAGCCTCACTGTTTCACATGGATTTTAGGAAATTTTCTAGGCTTTCTAGGACAGAAGAGTTTATAGATCTAACTTTATTAGTTTCCGAAATATCTGCGTTTATGTCGAGGTCGGCGCTCATGTGCGCGCGCGCCGTCCGCGGGCCACGCCCATGCGGGAGTAAGGGGTTTGGGGCATATTATAACGCGGGAGCGCACAGGTTCGAGCAGAAGAGAGAAAAGCACACAATTACAAAATAATAAAAAAAAACATAAAAAAGCTCGACTACTAATTATAAATTAAATAAAGGAAGGAAAGAGCCGTAAAAATGCTGTAGTTGGGGTAATTTCTCGATTCAAATCCTTCAACTGCAGCATTTTCTACAGCTCTTTCCTTCTACATAAATGCAATTAATGCATATTATACATTAATTAATACATTGTATAATATTATCATTTAAAATATAAGTTTTTTATATAATATGTACAAACAATTTATACAAGTACATCAATTAAGTGGGCCGAGTAGAGGAGGTCTATAATGTAATATGGAAGCGCAGGGCTCAGAATGCGATGGTGGAGGTGCGGTCGACATACCACAAACATCGTGGGATGTGGTCCCACCACGGCGCAAATCATTCTTCGGTAGAAAATAAGCCAGTGCCGTCTTCTAGCCCCACCCGTCTGTTAATTTTTCTTCGTGTGCCCCTAATTCTAGTCGAAACTGCCCTTATGATTGAGATCTGGATCTTTGTTTTCAACCAACCCACGATGTGTGAGTAAGGCTTCTACCACTTATCGGCTAGTTTAGTTGCAGTTCGTTTTATAAACGTGTTAAATTCAATACCAAGGGCACCATCACAAGCTATCACCAATGGCGTAAATGATGCTCGGAGGTCTTCGGCGGTCCTGTCGTATTTACGGTGTTTTTCACGCGAATGGTTATGTGAGATGTTGTACCATGTTGTTTTGTATGAGGAAGCGTCAGCATTTTACTATGCGTACGTCGAAAACGCCTTCCTCGCTGGTTCCCAAACTCCGTCAAGCATGAGGTCACCTATAAGTGCTGGGCTGTTCGGTTTAGCTTCGCGCATGATTGGTTCGACAGTGGCTGCGCCCCATGCTAGTTCTGCCCAGTCTGTGTAATCATCTCTGCGCTGGTCATGGCCCTGCTTTATAAGACCACCTTTTTTGCAGTTAAGAGCGTGGTTTAGGTCGAACTGCTTCTCACCACTGCTCTTTCCTGGTTTTCTTAATTTTTATTAGCAGTCGGGTTTTTTCAATTTTTATTTTATGCTTTTCACCTACAGTATATTTTTGAAATTACCTTTATCTATACTCCAATCGATGGATTTTGACGAAGTGTACATCCGTCACGCTTGTTCACTCGCGTATATTCTGTCTGATGATGCAAATGGTGTGGATGTAACGAGATAACATTGTGTGCAATGTGTGACAAAGGCATTTCGGAATATTTATTCCATGCACCCGTGTTAATCCCACATACATACAATAAAGGCATCGACATTTCGATTGCGTTTACGTAAATAGGCCAGCGTGAAGGCTTACAGGGCTTTACATACGTTATAGGTGAAGGCTATACAGCGGCCAATTCACTAGCTGGGCAATTCGAATTATAGATACATCGAATTCGTAATTTCGATTAAAATAAATAATTGTTACATAGCAAGTTAAGTTTAAACAGTAAAAATATATATATATTTTTTAATTTCAATATTCTTTACAATCGATCTATTACATAACTAGCTGTTGCCCGCGACTTCGCTCGCGTGAAATTCGTATTTCAACGAAGAATGCCGGTAACTACGGGCGAGGCCGAAGGCCGAGCTGAGTCCAGGTAAACGATAAACCTTCTCAAAGAAAGTACCTACCTAATTAAGGGCCAGGCCGAAAGCCGAGCTGCTTTCAGGTAAACGATAAACCTTCTCAAATAAAGTAAGTAACAAACGGTATTACATAATTATTTTGTTTAAATTTTATTGCTGAATGAAAAATGAATTTAAAATTTTACTGTTAATAATTCAGAGTCAAAAAAATTCTACTTGAACGCGCGGCTGTTGTAGGTCGCTAGAATTTTTTGGTTTTAACAATAGATAAAAATCGGGAAAAGTTCGACGACAAAACTGCACTTTTTTTTATAAATGTTTACACGAAATATGCGTTAAAGCAAACTTAGTGATTATAGCCGTGTTACATAATATATATTTTTCAAATGGTTTCAGCAATATCTATAGAATGACAGAATACTTGATTTATTAAAAAAAAAGTAAGACATGTTTTTATTCACATTTTGTGAAAATTATCCTGTATTTTCGCTGAATTATTAGACAAATTTATCTACGACCTGTCTGTGGGCACAAATTCTGCATCAGTTTCATTAAAATCTGTTCAGTGGATCCGGAGTTATCTGCGTGCGATCGATACAGTCATGCTGTCTAATGAATGCTTAATAAACAATAAACAATAAACAGACAGACAGATACCAGAGTAATCCAATAAGGGTCACTTTAATCGCAATTTGCGACGGGACACTAATATATTTCGCCACGGAATGGGAATGAATGAATTTTGCTCGAAATATGTTCCCGATTCTCGAGTTTTCGGTACAGAATTCGCCGTTAAGGTCCTCCCAATATCAAGTGAGATAACGTCAATTCCATCTGACCATTCACGACACACAGATTACAATATTTACATGCAAATTTGTATGCTTACTTCAGAACGCACAGTGGCATTGAATTTTCAAACCTGTGCCATTAATATAGGGTTCGTTAAAAGGTGTTACAAAATTGTAACGTTGTTTTAAGCGAAAATTGAGCATGTACACATTTATTAAAGCATTTCGTAACACAACGTGAGTAAATGAAATTTTGAATTTTAACGCTCTCAATGTTATTGAGAGCGTTAAAATTAAAGCGGCGGGTGGCCGAGTGCTTTGGGCATCGGTTTCTCATGCGGGAGGTCCGAGGTTCGAATCCGATCGGCGCCGTGTACCTAACAATAAGTTTTTTCTGATGAAAAAATTTACGTGCACACCTACACCTGCTGCTTCACCGTTCGGAACATGTGTAAAACTGTAGGTCCCTTCCCTTGCCCTTTACTAGGTGGTAGGCTCAAATTGTAGCCGACTGGGTTGGTACAACAGTACTGGATGTAAGATGGCCGCATGGCAGCCTCAGTTGCGTTCTCCTCTAGTCCAGTATAGCCAGCAATCTAGGGAAGTCTCCGGTATGGCACCTATCTTCTCGGAGGTGATATTGGCTGGTCGGACTAAGCCACTCATACCGGATTAAATAATAATAAAAAATTATTGTTAGTTTTTATGATTAAACACGAACATTACGAAATTTAATGGAATTTGAATTAACACGGATGTTTAATTTGAATGTCAGCTTTTGTCCGGAGCCCTCGGCATTACTCGCGAAACATTTTCAGCTTTAGGTAAGTGGTGATGCGTGATTAGATGCGGTCATTGAAAACCGAATGCAAATTGCGTTTGAATCGGGAATACGCAGTAAAAGCACTACCTACTTTAGGAACTCTCTCGCCCTCTCTCTTCTCTTCCGCACACTTAATGATCCTTCTGCTCACAAATATTTGAGTGAACGGTTTGAATTTCTTTCTTCTCGTGGTATGGCTTTAAGTCTGCTGACAACTTACTCTTGGCAATACCGGCTCACTCAAGTTCGTGCTACACGGACTCTTTCACAGTAAAAACAGCTCGCCTCTGGAATAATTTGCCCGTGCATTTACGCTCCACTACATCTATGAATGAATTTAAGATAAATTTGAAGAACCTTTTTACTGAAGTAAATACTTTTATTTTGCATACATCTTAAATCTCGTAAAAGGCGACTAAGGAATAAGGACAAGATGCCGTGCTAAAGGGCGAGAGGCTCGCCACCTCTCACCTTGGCACGGTACTTCCACCGAGATGCAGCAGGTGGGTCATCGTGCCTTGCTTGCTGCTTGATCGATTGAATCTTGTTCGAATACTTTGCGAAACGTGGTGGTCGGTTTTGTGCTGTAATTTACCAAAGTTCTCGCAGCACAACACCGATTACTCTGCTTACCCCGATTGTCGGGATTCAGCGTGTGTGATATGTATGTATGTATACATCTTAACTCGCTCTTCTCTCTCTCTTTTGTCATTCAGTTTATGGTGTTGAACAACAGTACCACTGATTAATGTACATAATATGTAAGTCTATTATATACATAAAATTATTTATGTAATATTCGTTTGTAGTTTATCATATAATGCTTTACTGCTTAATACATTGCCACAAACAATTCTTGTTCGTCTGCATATACTTCTCCCACATTCCAAAGGTTAGTTAGAATAGAATGCCTCACGACATTAAGCTCGTCTATTATGCCTAATTTACATAAATCGGTGTTCAATAAAGAATGAATATACATTAATACATACTTTTAAAAATCCCTTTGATCCGATTTCTTCCTTTTCGTGTGATGGGTGCGATTCGAAAATTTTGAAGCTTTTATTATTTTTTAGCTTTTTTTATTTATAGAAACTGACACTGTTGGCTACATCACCTATAACATTCGTGATGTCAGCCCATAACAGTGGGTGAACTAGGTGCTATGTCAGTGCTTCCTTTCATTTCATGTCGGCTACACGGAACTAAGCGGAAAACAGGAACTATTTACATAGCCGTTTCGACCGGCGACGTTTCATTCAGTGCGGTTGTACCAACCCGAGCGGGATAAACCCTACCAACTAGTAAGGTAAGAGGGAAGTGACCTACAGTTTGACGTGGAATCCAAACCACGGTCAGCCTCCAACGGTCGAGCGGTCACCCATTCAAGTACTGACCGCGCTCAAGGTTGCTTAACAACAGCCGACCGACCGCACCACTGAGCTACCGTGGCTGACATCAGAGGCTTACCTAATCGAAACGTGATGTTTTTTTTTTAATTTGGTTTTTTATAGAAATCGCGTCATGTGTGTGGCCCCTAGTCGCGCATAAGGTTTCTAACGACGCACATGGACATTCGGTCTACAGTTTTTGTTTTAAATAAGAAACGTCAGTTCTTTGATAAGGTTATTCAATGCGGAAGACGGCAGACTTTTTTTTAATGTAATACGGTATGGGTGGCTGAGTCGGAGGGGCCAAAGCACATGCTCCGACCAGCCCATATCACCTCCGAGAAGGTAGGTGCCATATACTTCCCTTGATCGCTGGTTATACTGGACTAGAGGAGAACACAACCGAGGCTGCTATGCGGTCATTTTATATCCAGTACGGTGGTACCAACCCAGTCGGCTACAATTTGAGCCTACCACCTAGTAAGGGGCAAGGGAAGGGACCTACAGTTTTACACCGGTTCCGAACGGTGAAGCAGCAGGTGTAGATATGCACGTAAATTTTTTCGTCAGAAAACACTCATTGGTACACGCCGACCGGATTCGAACCTCGGACCTCTCGCATGAGAAGCCGATGGCCAAACCACTCGGCCATCCGCCCTGCTATGCGGCCATTTTACATCCAGTACGGTGGTATCAACCCAGTCGGCTACAATTATTATTGGAGGTAGTCTTACGCCGCCGCCCCGTACCCACTGATATCTATCTAGACTAGAGAAACCGATGTATCTTATTTCAATAAAAATACCGTTTTTCCATGAATTGTTTGAGAACCGTTTATTAGGTAAACGTAAGTAGGTTGTAGCAAAATGCTTGTATGTGAGAATTGAAGACAAAATCAATACCAATATACAACAATAGTAATAAATCTGTAAGGCAGCGGTTCTCAAACTTTCTTGGTGACGGAACCCTTTTGGAAAGCGAAATATTTAACGGAGGAGGCCTAAAATAACAAAAAAATAGTTTTTGTGCATTCTTTATTAATAATCATATTACAATGTAACAGACTTACATAATATTATAATAAAAGAGAAAAACAATAATTAAATATCTAATGGGAGGTATGAAACTGTTTCTTATTTTTCATCAATTGCTTTATATCAGGATTGATAGAAGAGAGTTGAGTTGAGTTCGTCTGCTCAGCCGAGTTGAATCGCGCCAGAGAGGAGAGGTGTATTTTTGAATTGTTTTTCTCGTATTCTCGCAGAGCCCCCACAGAAGCTCCGTGGAGCCCAAGGGCTCCGCGGAGCACACTTTGAGTATGGCTGCTGTAAGGGATGGTCACACAGTAAGTTACTTTGTTTTATGAGATACTGCGTTTGTATAGACTCTATCAGGATACTAAAACTAAATTGACGATTTTTAGAAATCTTTTTTGTATGTATGTATATTTCTCCATAACTCTTAAACCGATCATCCGAATTCTATGAAACTTAGCACAAGCACATTTAACTATACCGGACACAGGAGAGTCTTAATACAATTCAGCTCTGGTTACGCTAAGATGTGGCTCTCATACAAACCGAATTGTTCCGCGCGCCGAAATACCTAAAGGTACGGTAGCGGGCTTACTTACTTTCTTCTTTTTAAATACGAATTTCACGCGAGCGAAGCCGCAGGCAAAAGCTAGTAGTTAACAATAAGAATACTTATCAATAAAACATGTAAGTACGCTAGTTAAAATAAAAGTTATTCTTACATGAATACATGTTACGAGTATACAATAGAGCGAACGAAAAAACCAGCCAAGTGCGAGTTATACTGGCGCACCCAGGTTTCACACCACGTTGAAAAAATACGTTTCTTGCATTTAAACCCCCATAATTTTTCACTCTTTTGAATGTTTTATTATTTATTATAATATCCGCCAAACACATGTCATATTCTGACATGTGTTTGGCCGTTAATTTTAACCGGCTGGCTATTGCGGTTTCAAAGATACAGCTGTAGGAGGGACGAACGGACATACAGACAGGCAGATAGACTGACATACACTTTCTAGGCTTAGTAATGGGCTTCCGTACGGGGTACGGAATCGAAAAAAACCGGCCAAGTGCGAGTCGAACTCGCGCACCTAGGGTTCCGTATCGCCATGTCATAGTCAGCGCCACTCACACCATCTATGGATTAGTTAAAATGCTTCATACTCTTTTCGGTAGTTGGCGCGCTTTTTAGTTTCTTGTATGGGGAACCCGACTGAATTTTTTACTTTTTCTTATTTTTATTATTTGTTGTTATATCGGCCATAATAACACATATTCTGTAAAAATTTCAACGGGCTACCTATTACGTTTCAAGAGATACAGCCTTCGGACAAACAGACGGACAGACAGACAGACGGCGTAGGCTTAGTAATAGGGTACCGTACGACGGATACGGAACCCTAAAATCCCAAATGCTGAATCCACTGGGCTGACAGTGCGTAGCGAGCAGGCGGTTGGGTTGTTGTACCTTACAATTTAAATGATGGACTTCAATTAAATTGCAACGAAAGAATCTAAAAGAACAGAACGGTCATAACAAAAATTTGGGAAGTTGAAAAGCCTTTACAAAATGTATGTGACATTACATGAGACTAAAAACTAAATTGCAAATAGATGTTTTCTTTGTTTATTTTATAACAAAACAGCTTTACTCACAGTTGTTCCGAGCTATGTTGCTCGACGTTTCGGGCCAAGCGTATGGCCCATCCTCATAAGCACTCTGCCTGGTGCGACGGTTTGCAGAGAACGAATGTCTAACAACCACGGTAATTTAAAAACCCAGATGTTTTCTTTATGTAAACTAACACTGTTGGCTACATCACCTACAACATCCGTGATGTCAGCCCATGACACCTTGGTGCCATGTCAGTGGTTCGCATGTGTATTTATTTTCTGAAAATTTAATAATTGAATTTCCGATCATTACCACGTCTTGTACATAGGTATTCAGTTTAATAAAATTTTTATTTTAATATATTAAATTATACGATTTATGCAACTCGCGTAGGCTAAAATACTGATATTTTAAAGCCGTAAAAGGTGATTAAACAATAAGGATAAAAATGACATGCGACGGGACATCCACTTCTTACCTTGGCACGGTCCTTCCTTCCAGTAATGCAGTAACTGTCTTCGTGCCTTACTTGCTGCTTGATGGTTATCTATGAATTTATGTAATGTTCCTGCCACACTTGTGCACTGACTTATTTTTATGAAAACGCACATTACGAGGTGTCTAATGTAAATTGTGTGCAAATTGTGTGCGATGGGAATAAAATAATTTTAATGCAATGTAAGGCAATAACATTTCTAGGTTTTTGAATTATTTAATTGCAAAGTACAATAGCGACGTACACCAAGTTTGATAGTGTATCAATTTGACGAATTTCACGTCAATTACTCGCAAATGGAGGACAATTTTACTTAATTGCCTCGCCTCAGCAGGCTTCTGTCTGTCGTTTCTAGTATAGCGATACACTACACCGCCACCAGGCGGCGGCGGCGCTGCGAGAGCACAATAAATACTTTGCATGTGGCCTTGAAATGGAGCGCGCTGATTGGTCGACAGAGAGGACGTCGTCCACGTCTGATCGCGCGCACTCGCGCCGTTAGCTATGTATGACGTACAAAACTAGGTCGGTAATTCACTTTGACATCTACTACGGAACCTGAATACAACGCCAAATAGCGACTCCCACACCAGTATTTATAGGTTTCGTCCTCTAAACCCAATGAAGGCTCGTGGGTGCCTCGGCGCCATAAGTCGAGCGTACAAAAAAAACCGGCCAAGTGCGAGTCGAACTTGCGCACCGAGGGTTCCGTATTGCCATGTCATGGTCAGCGCCACACACGCCATCTATGGCGTGTTTATGAAATGTTTCATATTAGTTTAAATTCATGATTAGTTAAAATGCTTCATACTCATTTCGGTAGATAGCGCGCATACACTTTTTAGTTTGTTCTATGGAAATCACCGTGGATTTTTTAAAATTATTTTTTTATTATACCCAGTTGCTTGTTTCAGCGGAAGCGGAGTATGGCCCAGCGACCAGGAGCCACTGATCTACATCGAGCAGTACACGGCGATGAACAGGCGCCTGCTGAGCTCTCTCGCCGGTAGGATCAAGACCACAGCATCCGGCATATGGAAGTTTGTAGACGATTGGTTAATGTCCAGCTTCATCTGGCCATGTTACGATGGTCCGTTGTGTTGTGTGTGATGAAATGTTCAGATGTGGATGAGAGCAGTGAAGTAGCTGCAATAGGGCAAAGTGAGATATTGAACCCGGGGCACAGATTACTTAATAGTACTATTAAGTAATCTGTGCCCGGGGCCCTGGCGAGGGGTGTTATAAGTTTGACGTATGTGTGTATGTGTGTGTGTGTCTGCCTGTGGCATCGTAGCTCCCAAACGGATGGACTGATTTGACTAATTAAGTAATATAAAAATTAATTGTATTAAAAAGTGGACCGATTAGCATGCGGATTTTTTAAAAAAGCTTAAGTAATTCATTTCAAATAAAGTATTAATATTTCAAAAACGAATATCTCATAAGACAAAGTAACTTATGTCGATGACTCTATTACAATCCCTTACAGATTTATTATTACTTAGTATTGATTGATTGATGATTATTATTTTTCTTTTTTTTTCATTCGTCAATTTGTATATCGTAATATTAGGATTGATCAGGGCGGTGTCAACAACGAAGGTAACGCTGTTCTGCAGGACTCTGACCGCGTGCTACGAGCTGCTGCGGGGAACCGAAGAGTTCCAGGCGACAGTTCCACTCGGCCTGCAGTACTTCCGCTCGGGCGGACTCACAATGCACCAGATGACGGTGTTCGCGGCGAGGGTCGGACTCATGAAGGACCATCTGCAGTCGGCGTGGCAGTTCGCGCTGCAGGAAGAAGATGAACCGCGCGTATGCGCCGAAGTGGACTCTTTGTAAGTGTTTTTTTTTATAGACGACCGGCACCGGTTGGCTGTGCCCAAAAGTTCAAAGGACGATTAAGCCACAGCCAATAACACCACTCTTCGCGAAACCACGCTCAGATTAAGACACAGCCAATAACACCACTCCTCGCGAAACCACGCTCAGAGAGGTGCCATGCCAGCTACGAGGCGGACAAAGAGGCCGTTGTTTAATTTATTAACACGCCTTTTGAAGATTCCCAGGTTATAGGTGGTAGGGAACACACTCGCCGGAAGACCGTTCCATATTTTCGCCGTACGACATATAGTCCTGGAAACGAATGATTGTAGTAGCCGGAAAGCTCGAAAGCAGAAAGTTTGACTTCGGAACCTTGTTCTGACTAGTTAGGAGGGGGCTACTGGGGGGTGCGCCCTATGGGCACAAAGAAGGTCCCATTTTTCGGTTTTTCGCTTATATCTCGAAAACGGTGCATCATAGGAAAAACTGTTCAATTCCGGAATAAGAGGTGATAAAATTCTCTACAGCTTTGATATTACGCACTTTTTACCAATTCTCAATCGTTGTCGAGATATAAGGTCCGAAAAAGGCCGATTTTGGGGAATTTTATGGATTTACACGGTTGGCTACATCACCTACAATATACGTGATGTCAGCCAATAACACTGGGTGATCTAGTGTCATGTCAGTGCTTCCCTTCATTTCATGTCGGCTACACTGAACTGGCCGTAAAACACGAACTATTTACATAACCGTTTCAACCGTGTTTCATTATTCAGTGCGGTGGAACCAACCAGGCCGGGATAAACCCTACCACCTAGTAAGGTAAGAAGGGAAGGAACCTACAGTTTTACTTGAAATCCGAAACACGGTCAGCCTCCAAAAGGTCGAGCGGTCCCCCATCCAAGTACTGTATATTATATTGTATTGAACGAGACAAATAAAAATACATGTCATGTAATTTCATTTCATTTGATTTACTGACCGCGCTCAGAGTTGCTTAACAACAGTCGACCGACCGCTCGACCGCACCACTGAGCTACCGAGGCTGACAATATTCACCCACCACTGACCCGGGCGCACCAGCCTTGCGGCCATAGCACCCGCACTGTGTCACGACTTCATTATGGAACAATCATTTGAAAGTCGTTGCACGCAGGGAGGCCCGCCTGTCGGTACAACACCAATTTGGCCCCGAAGATGCGTATTGTATTGACTGCAGTCCGCCCCCCCCCCCCCCCCCCCCCCCTTGGAAGGACTCATAAAGACGTTCTTAGCCCCCCCCCCCCCCCCTCCCCGCCCTCCTTGAAGTGCATATTGTCCCCATCTACGTCTAACGTCCGTCAGTCTGCGTCCCAGATGGGAGACAACGCCACAAACAGCGACCCGAAGTAGACAAAAGATGAACGAGTTTTACTAACAAAAGACGTAAGTATCCTCCAGCAAACCCGATTCAAAAAGCACGGAGAAATAAAACAAGAATGCACCGCTGCTCGTCACTTTAGTGCACTTTCAACTGATTAGGTATACAAAAAGATTTCGCTTCCAAAGAACAAAGGGGGCCGGTACATACGAAGAATATCTCCACTCCATCTATCCCTAAGCATGTCGTAAAAGGCGACTGAGGGATAAGGACAAGATGCCGTGCTAAAGGCCGAAATCGCCACCTCACACCTTGGCACGGTACTTCCCCCGAGTCATGCGGCAGGTGGGTTTTCGTACTACTTGCTGAGCGATTAAATCTTTTTCGAATACTTTGCAAAACTGTGTTGTCGTTGTGCTGTCGTGTGTGCGACTGGTCGGTGTTGTGCTGTAATTTACCAGACTTCTTGCAGCACAACACCGAATACTCTGCTTACCCCGATTGTCGGGATTCAGCGTGTGTGATATGTAAAACAAAGTAATGTCGACGCTACACGACGGAAATTTCCATCGCTTTCATTCAAATACCTAATAGTGATTAATGACCAATTTTTTGCGTCCCGTCGCAAATTGCGAAAAAAGGGACCCTTATGGGATCGCTCTGCTGTCTGTCTGTCTGTCTGTCTGTCTGTCTGCCAGTCTCTCTGTCTGTCAGGCTGTCTGTCTGTCTGTCTGTCTGTCTGTCGGTCACACGCAGATATCTCCGGACCTACTGACATTCTTCAACCGATCACTCCTCTTACCCCGATTGTCGGAATATATAGCGTGTGGTATGCATGCAAGCGATATCGGCTCGCTTGAAGGGTACTTACTATGGAAAAGTCAGCCGACTTTGATACCGCAACGTTGAACTGGTGAGTCGAAAACGCTTAAAAATCATCTCTAGCCGGCTTGACCAGAAGGGAAGCATTGATCCCACACGACACTCAGTTTCGACAAGTACATAATGCTGAGCCAGCTAACAAAATCTGGCTTCAAATAAATTTGATCAGTATACACTGTAGGTACTAACAGCGGCCATCTTGTTCTGTTCCAGCCACCATCTTGTCCTGTCGAACGTGAGCACCGGCGCCGGTGTCACGCGGCAGTACCTCATGGTCACCGACGCCTGCGCTGCTGCGCTGAAGCATCAACAAAATGCTTTGTGGAAAACAGTCAGGTAATATTAATTATATATTTTTTTTTATGTAATCCGGTATGGGTGGCTGAGTTGGAGGGGCCCAAGCGCATGCTCCGACCAGCCAATATCACCTCCGACAAGGTAGGTGCCATACCGGAGACTTCCCTGGATTGCTGGCTATACTGGACTAGAGGAGAACACAACCGAGGCTGCTATGCGGCCATCTTACATCCAGTACGGTGGTACCAACCCAGTCGGCTACAATTTGAGCCTACCACCTAGTAAGGGGCAAGGGAAGGGACCTACAGTTTTACACCGGTTCCGAACGGTGAAGCAGCAGGTGTAGCTATGCACATAAATTTTTCGTCAGAAAAAACTCATTGGTACACGCCGACGGGATTCGAACCGCGGACCTCTCGCATGAGAAGCCGATGCCCAAACCACTCGGTCACCCGCCGCTATCGTAATAGCTATTTACATTTACATCAAAACACATATTGCTTACTTCTTTCTTTATATCTTGTTCATCATCATCACCCATCAATCAAAGGTTAACTTGCCACGACTGACCTTAGTGCCCACTAAGGCCAGTCGTGGCAAGTGGCGCCCAACGTGGGGCCGGTGTAGATTGGTGAGCCATATTTTGTTTACTCGTATGAAGGTGTGCACACGTTAGGTTAAGGCACAGCACATCGTTACAAACTGTACCAATCGGTTCTGCAGATTTTTCCTCCACAGAACTGGTAAACTCTGGAACGCTCTCCCTGCCCACATATTTCCCCCCAAGTATAGCATCTGGTCCTTCAAGAGAGGCGTGAATAGGCAGCTGTCAGGCCGGCAAGGCATTCGCAACCCCCGCGTACGACCGAATGTCCATGGGAGTCGTTAGACACCTTATGGGTGGCTCGGCGCAACATGTCGGGCTTACTATAAAAAAAATGGATCTAATCGCTTATAGTGATGGATGAGTCCGCCTTTTACTTCAGTATTTTCTTATTTTATTTTCATGTAAGTAGGTACCTACAATTTTTCATTTAATTGTGTTGAATAAAGATTTGTTTATTATGTTCGACGTTTTGCCATTCCGTCTTTCTAAACGGACTTAATGTAACATTTAAAAACTAGATAAGCAGTCTAAAGAAGCTAGTTAGCATCAAATAAATAGACATACGACGTTCCTTCTCACTTTTTCCCAAAAAACTGTGGCCGTAGTTTTACAAAAATCTTTCCACGATTGCCCGTTTAAAAGTTAAGAGGCAGCTTAGACCTTGAGAAAGGCAGGACGGGTAGACATACGGACACAAAGGACTCCTTTCTTTCACATATGCTAATCACTGCTGGATCCCTCCGGGAATTTCCCTGGAGGGAAACATCCCAACCAAGAAATTTTGCACGAAGTTCTTTGACCAAGAGCACTGATATAATTACCCTAGTTCGGATCCTAGTCCCGACTAGTGTTATAATATCGATGCCCTAGTCGGCACCGGAGTTATAATATCAATGACCAAGAGAGATAGAGAGATTAGTTTGCAGACAGGGATCTACCCCTACAAACCACAGCAATAAACACATCAACCAAAATATAGTATATCTGAAGCGGCGGGTGGCCGAGTGGCTTGGGCATCGGCTTCTCATGCGGGAGGTCCGAGGTTCGAATCCGGTCGCCGTGCACCAATGAGTTTTTTCTGACGGAAAAATTTACGTGCATACCTATACCTGCTGCTTCACCGTTCGGAACCGGTGTAAAACTGTAGGTCCCTTCCCTTGCCCCTTACTAGGTGGTAGGCTCAAATTGTAGCCGATTGGTTTGGTACCACTGTACTGGATATAAGATGGCCGCATAGCCAGCCTCGGTTGTGTTCTCCTCTAGTCCAGTATAGCCAGCAATCCAGGGAAATCTCCGGTATGGCACCTACCTTCTCGTAGGTGATATTGGCTAGTCAGAGCATGTGTTTGGCCCCTCTGACTCAGCCACCCATACCGGATTACATAAAAAAATATATATATTTATGACTTTATGATGAGAGTGTGGTTTGCCGTTTCCAGCGAGTCCGTAGAGAACGAGATGTGGCGAGCGCGCAGGACGCTGGGTGTGGGCATCGTGATCCTGGTGGTGGTGCTGCTGGTGTCACCTGTCATCATACTGCTGGTCAGAAACACCGTCAACAACATACAGGTGCGATCATTTCCATTGGAACGTCAGGTTGTCAAATATGTAGAGAGATAGAAATACTTTATCGACATTTGTCAATGTTAGTCGCGTGTGGTTTTTGATTTTAAGGCCCTTTGTGCGTACAATGATTATCCTCTGATTGTCTATGTTTCCCCTAATCCTAAGATAATCTCACAGTTACCGAAAAAGAGATTATACATTTCCGCGAAAAAATCTTAAGATTATCTGAATCAGGTGATAAATTCTGCTACGCGCAATTTGATCTAAGTCTGTTAACCTAACTCTCTTTCATTCGTCTCTTCAGGCCCAATTGGTTCCAATCTGTTAACGTAAATCTCTTTCATTCTTCTCTTCAGGCGCAATTGGTCCTAATCTGTTAACGTAAATATCTTTCATGCTTCTCTTCAGGCGAAATTGGTCCTAATCTGTTAACGTAAATCTCTTTCATTCTTCTCTTCAGGCGCAATTGGTCCTCTAATTTGTTAACCGAAATCTCGTTCATTCTTCTCTTCGGGCGCAATGGATCCTAATCTTTAACTAATGACGTTATGGATTTGGATTCCAAGTCCACAGCTCAGTGGTGCGATTTGTCGACGTCGTTCTTGATCTTTTCAGTATACTTGGACGCGGTCACAACTTGGATGGGTAACCATACTACCGTTGAGGCTGACCTCGGTTCGGATTCCACGTAAAACTGTAGGTTCCTTCCATTCTTACCTTACTAGGTGGTAGGGTTTAGCCCGACCGAGTTGGAATCATTGCTCTGAATGAAAGGTCGATCGAAGCGGGTAAACTGTTCGCGTTTTCGTCCAGCTATGCGGCACGATCAAAGGGAAGCATTAAAAAAACGTCTAAATCTTGTTGACTTTTCCAGACATTCACAAGATCCCTAGAGATCAGCACACAAGAGCTGATCACAGAGAAGATGAAAAGCGACCAGCTGTTGTCCAGAATGCTACCTTTGCCGGTTCTCAACCAGCTGCGGGCGGAGAGGACAGTTCCGGCGGAGTCTTTTGACTCCGTCACGATATTCTTCAGTGATATCGTCGGGTTTACTTCCATCTCAGCTAACAGCACCGCTATGGAAGTTATCAACATGCTGAATATGCTTTATAGGTACGAAATTATTATAATCTTTATTACACAGCAAGACTATAAATTATAATTATTGTTTTATTATTTTATTGTGATGAGCGAGCAGCCGAAGTTGGTTGTTCGTATGTTTCACTGGTGGTTTATTTAATTTGTTTGTTATAATATTGTTTTAATATAAGGTAGGCACTAACAATAAATTGTGACTTGCGAAGAGGCGTATCGAAGCGTAGGTAGGTTACCCATATTCAAGAAGAGGTCTTATGTATGAATTAAATGATGTAGGTGGATATGTCAGCCTCGATAGCTCCGTGGTGCAGACAGTCAACTGACGCTATTGAATGTTAAGCAACGCTGGGCGCGGTCAGTCGTTGGATGGGTGACCGCTGACCGTTGGAGGCTGTCCGAGGTTCGGATTCCTCGTAAAACTGTAGGTCCCTTCCCTCCTAATCTTACTTGGTGGTAGGGTTTAACCCGCCCGGGTTGTTACCACCGCACTGAATGAAACGTCGGTTGAAACGGCTATGTAAATAGTTTGTGTTTTCCGACCAGTTCAGTGTAGCCGGCACGATCAAAGGGGGGAAGCACTGACATGGCACCTAGTTCACCCGGTGTTATGGGCTGACATCACGGACGTTGTAGGTGTTGTAGCCAACCGTGTCAGTTACCATAAAAAAAAAAGATAATATTCGTAGGAAGGACCAATAATATCATACGTTTGGCCCGAAAAGTCGAGCCACATAGCGCGCAGACGACCATGAGTGAGTGAAGCCGTTAAATATTCTAATAATCCGTAGGACGGTTTTGTGGAAAGTGTGTTCTCAAGGTGATATTACAATTCTTTCGGATTTCTAGATTGGTATCAAGCACAGATCATTACTTAGGTGTTCTGTGGTATCAAGCGAGCGGGCACGGAATTAATCATTCTTGCTTATTCAAGATGCGCTCAGAAATACATTAATGTTCAGAAACTGGTAAAGGCTCCATGGGTAAAGGTCGAATTGGTGGTAAAAGTCAGAAACTGGTAAATCTCGGGTGATCATATCTGTTGAACTGAATTTAAATGCTAAAAGCGCGTACTAAATACAATTTTAAACATATTTGTGTTAAATATTTCAGGTTATTCGACGATAGCATCAAACGATTTAATGTTTACAAAGTGGAAACGATCGGTGATGCCTACATGGTGGCTTCGGGGTTGCCTAAAAGAAATGGTAAATACTTGCTTTTTAGGCCTACACCGTCTGTCGGTCTGTCTGTCTGTCTGCCCGTCTGTCCGAGCGTTGTATCTCTTGAACCGTAATAGATAGCCCGTTGAAATGTTCACAGAATATGTGGTATTTATTATGGCCGAATAACAACAAATAATAAAAAGTAAAAAATTCACGGGGTCCCCATACAAGAAATTAAAAAGTGTATGCGCGCCATCTACCGAAACAGTATGACGCAGCGCTGACCATGACATAGCGATACGGAAACCTCGGTGCGCGAGTTCGACTCGCACTTGGCCGGTTTTTTCTATATGTAATCCGTTATGAGTGGCTGAGTCAGAGGGGACACAGCACATGCTCCGACTTGGTACCACCGCATTGAATTAAAGGTCTGTTGAGTTGAAACGGCTACGAAAATAGTTCGTGTTTTCCGTTCAGTTCAGTGTAGCCGGCACGATCAAAGGGAAGAACTGGCATGCCACCAAGGTGTGATAAATAGGTTGATGGGAAAAATATCGGTCACCAGACTGTGAGCCATCGTGATTCAGATTCAGATATTTATTTCGCCATAAAGAACACACAACATTATACAATATTTCATTGAGACATATCAGAGCCGACTGTCATTGTCTCCCTCTACGGAGACAAGCCATGCTGCATCGTCATAGCCCCACTGCGACGTTGCTATCGCTTACTCGCTCTCGCTTGCCTACCGATGACAGGAGCGAGAGAGAAACATGAAATCGCTCACCCTTCATCGGGCGACCGACGAAATCTTCTTTTTCTCTCTCGCTCCTGTCATCGGTAGGCAAGCGTGAGCGAGTAAGCGATAGCAACGTCGCATTGGGGCTATGACGATGCAGCATGGCTTGGTCTCCGTAGAGGGAGACAATGATAGTCGGCTATGGACATACGCATATTCAGTATGGTTCGTCATAATTTTTTTTTGTCATGTCCAAAGAGTTTGTGCGACGTAATACAAACTCTTTGGTCATGTCCCGTTCAGCTATGCAATAGGAAGAACCGGTTAAGAACCTAATAGAGTTTTTTTTTTAATATTACTTACAAATTAAAATTTAATTACTTATGTTAAATGTAACATACTAGGTACATATCACACACGCTGAATCCCGACAATCGGGGTAAGCAGAGTAATCGGCGTTGTGCTGCAAGAGCTCTGGTAAATTACAGCAAAACACCGACCGCCACGTCTCGCAAAGTATTCGAGCAAGATTCAATCGGATCAAGCAACAAGTAAGGCACGAAGACCCACCTGCTGCATGACTCGGTGGTAGTACCGTGCCAAGGTGTGAGGTGGCTAACCTATCGCCCTTTAGCAAGGAATCTTGTCTTTTATCCCTTAGTCGCCTTTTACGACATGCATGGGGCGAGATGCAGTGGGGCTATTCTTTTTAAGTACCGGCCCCACACGGTACATCCTAGGTACGTCTAAGTAAAATGAGCCGTTTGTGGCAAAGGTAACCGTCACGCGTCCGAGATAGCGGACATGTCGCTGTGCCTGCTGGCGGGTGTGCGCGGGGCGCGCGTGCCGCACCGGCCGGACGAGAAGCTGCGCGTGCGCGTCGGCATCAACACGGGCAGCTGCGTGGCCGGCGTGGTCGGCGCCACCATGCCCCGCTACTGCCTCTTCGGCGACACCATCAACACGGCCAGCAGGATGGAGAGCACCGGCGAGCGTGAGTTATGTCTTCTGTTGCCCATAGGGGTATAATATAGCGGACATGTCGCTGTGCCTGCTGGCGGGTGTGCGCGGGGCGCGCGTGCCGCACCGGCCGGACGAGAAGCTGCGCGTGCGCGTCGGCATCAACACGGGCAGCTGCGTGGCCGGCGTGGTCGGCGCCACCATGCCCCGCTACTGCCTCTTCGGCGACACCATCAACACGGCCAGCAGGATGGAGAGCACCGGCGAGCGTGAGTTATGTCTTCTGTTGCTCTTTTGCCAATTGCTTGTTCCCGTCAACGTCTAGTGCTTACATGTTTGATTAGGTTAGGTTAGCTTAGGTTGTATTAGTGATCATAAAAGTGAGGTATTCGCAAGATTGGAACCATTAAAGATGATCCCAAGGGATTTCTCTCTTTTGCTTGGTCTGTTCCGAACTGCCGAAGAACAAGAGGATTGGAGAAAGATCGGAGAGAATTGGCCTTGTTCTACAGGTAGTAAATAGTACTCTACAGAGTTCTACTAACACTATTAGTAAATAATCACTGGCGCTGCTCTCAGGAACTGGCATCCCTTATTCCCCGCCGCCCGTCCAGAGCAGCACTTATTGCAGCGCAGAGAGACTCAGTTCAGTACCCATTTCTTGTGGACATTGGGCTTTCGAGAACCCATCGATTCTCGAAATGTCAGTTTCTTTGTCGCACCGCTAGGGCGTGGAACTGTCTTACGGCGAGTGTATTTCCCGAATCCTTTAACCTGGGTGTCTTCAGACGTCGTATTAACAGGCTAAACAACCTAGTAACAGTCCGAAAATCTGCTGGCGCGGCACCTCTCTGATCGTGGTTTGGCCGTTCGCGAGGAGAGGTGATTTTGGTACTGTCGACTGCACCATTAGTCCCCTTCGACTTAAATGTATTACCAGTTTAGCCTACTTTTGGAAGAACCTGACAACTTGTCTGTCTGTTGCAGCGATGAAGATCCACATGTCTCCGACCACGAAGAAAGCTCTGGACGAGATCGGCGGCTACCAGGTGGAATCTCGCGGACTCACTGAGGTACCGGTAAGGTTTTCATTATTGGCGAATTGTTTTGACTTGTTTTACTACGACTTCATTCATTATTGTTCGGTTATTGTCACTATTTTCTTGAAATAAGACATGCTCGGCTACATCACCCACTAGACCCGGGGCGTCAGCCCAAAACTTCAGTGTTCTATAAGAACCAGGTTAGTGCTTTTGTTTGGCCGCGCCTTTGCCAACCACACTGAACTGGACGAAAAGCACAAATTGTTTATTTTCATAGACGTTTCGATTGACCTTCATTCAGTGCGGTGGTAGCAATCCAGGAGCGTTAAACCCTACCACGATACAACCAGCACCGGTGTTCATGAATACGTCAATGACATGTTTCAATGATATAGCGGACTATCTGTTATAGCGGCTTCCCTTAAAAAGCGGCGAAATATCCTATAACCAATTGCATTTTCTTATTTTATGGATCTGACACGTTTTGCTATATCACCTAATACATCCGTGATGTCAGCCCATAACATCTTGGTGAACTAGGTGCCATGTCAGTGCTTCCCTTCGGTCTGGACGGAATTGGAAGGAAAACTCGAACTATTTACATAGCCGTTTCAACCGACCTTTTATTCAGTGCGGTGGTACCATCCAGTGCGGGTTAAGCCCCACCTCCTAATAAGGTATGAAGGGAAGGGATCTAGAGTTTTAAGTGGAATCTGAACCACGTTCAGCCTCCAACGATCGAGCGGTGACCCATCCGAGCACTGATCGCGCCCAGGTGTGCTTACGATCACGACCGACAGTCGACCGATCTCACCAGTGAGATACAGCGGCTTCCCTTAAAAAGCGGTCAAATATTATATAGGATGTTTCAGTCAGGATAGGGTTTCGTAACTTCAGGGTTCGAAAGAGGTCCACATTTAAAGAGGAAAAGCTATGAAACTTTTTCCCAGATTCGGTCAGTACTTTTTGGTGAAAATTGTTTCATCGACATTTGGTGGACGGTTAACATCCGACTTAAATAATAAAAATAAAATGACTAACTTACATGCTTTAACTAGTAGAATTAAAGTGCATAAGATAAATTCCAAACACTCAAATTTGAATGACATCAAAAGAAAAAAAGGGGAATGGACTAGGTCATTGCACTCCCTAGACCTAGACAGCACTATTGCCTTCCCCATACTCACAGTCCATCGAGATTTTATTACAATTTTCAATTTTTGTATGAAAAAAAAAGTACGGAATTTCGATTTGAGTGATAAGGATTGTTTTCTTCTAATAATGAGTACTTTCTATTCCTGAAGTTTCTCAAGCCTATCCTGAAACACCCTGTATAAGCGAACGTAGAATGATGGCGGCAAGATGTGTATGCATCTTTATTTATGTACGTATGTATGATGAAGTTCATAACATTTTTCAAATCAATTATGTTTATGATGAAATTTTTGTCAGCTGTCTTTGATTATATTCCTGCAATTTTTCAGGGAAAAGGAGCGATGGAGACTTTTTGGCTTCTGGGGAAGCTGGGGGAGAACTTTGAGGAGTCCGGTTCGTCTACGCCGTACTTCAACGTGCAGGACTTCCGTTACGATTTCCTAGACGAGTTCATTAAGAATTATTAAGAGTATGCTGTACACTTCGGCTTACCATAGCAATCGAATGATTACTTCAAAATTATTTTGCATAGGGTAAATCATTTACTTTGATTCGACCTTTCCCCTTATAAGCTGTGCTTCAATGTAAAAACTTTTAATAGTACATATGTTAAAATTTTATAATATATATTTTATGTAATCTTTTTTTAAGTTATAATTCTTTAGAAGCGTTATGAAAATGGGGAGTAAACTGAGAAAAAACTTCGCCGTCATCGTCACCACATACTAATTAGGGTTCCGTATCCGGTACGGGACCCTATTGCTAAGCCTACGCCGTCCGCCTGTCTGTCTGTCTGTCTGTCTGTCCGTCCGTCTGCCCGAGGGCTGTATCTCTTGAACCGTAACAGGTAGCCAGTTGAAATATTCACAGAATATGTGTTATTATGGCCGATATAACAACAAATAATAAAAATAAGAAAAAGTTAAAATTTCACGGGGTTCCCATAGAAGAAACTAAAAAGAGTTTGCGCGCGCGCCATCTACCGAAAAGAGTATGAAGCACTTTAACTAAACATGAATTTAAAAATATGAAGCATTTCATAAACACGTCATAGATGAACCCTCGGTGCGCGAGTTTGACTCGCACTTGACCGGTTTTTATTTGTTTGTACCTACCCCACCGGGAAACAGACGTGACCTTATGTCCGTATGTATTTTGATTAACATTTTTACCCTTATATTGTTGAAGTAATCATTCGGTTAGTCGTTAGTATGGAAGTCCAGTACCCTAATCACGAGATTTCACCTACTACGCTACGCTACGCTACGCCGTGCTCTCCGCATCATGTTGTATGGAGAAACGAAGTTCGCAAATCTATCACTAGAGGCGCTGCTCCATTTCTCCATACAAAATTATGCGGAGAACACGGCGCAGCGTAGTAGGTTAAATCTCGTGATTAGGGTACAGTAGGTCTATTACGAGTTTCGCTACGCCGCCGCCGCCGGCTACGCCGAGGTAGCGTCTGCGCGGAAGCGAATGCGATAGATTTGCGAACTCGCTTCCGCGCAGCGGCTTACGTTCTCTACGCACGCTACACCTCGGCGTAGCCGGCGTAGCGAATCTCGTGATAGCCCTGCAGGTTATAGAATTGTAAGGTCGAGGTAGGTACACGACATTTCAGTATTTTTAGACAAAGGCTGGATTTTAGCGTAATGAATGAGGGGTAACTAGAATTAGAAACGATTATTCAAAGGAAGCCTTTGTGTCAAAATCAACCCTTAAGAGGAGTTTCCCCACTTAAGGGTCGAATACTGTTTATATCGTGTTACTTCTGGAAGTCAGCCAGTTACTCAGCGTGTATGCGTACACTGCTGGACATAAGCCTATCCAACTTTCCTTCAGCGGTACGGAACCAATGCTTTCCGCCTACGTAGGTGCTTGATGTCATCGTCCCACCTGGCGGGTGGTCTTCCCACACTCCGTTTTCCTGTCCATATGGCCGCCAGTGAAGGACACGGTTGCACCAACGGTCGTCGTCTCTTCGGCTGACGTGCCCAGTCTGCTGCCACTCGAGCTTAGCCACCCGGTGTCCAATATTGACTACTTTGGTACGTTGGATTTCTGTAAGAGAGTGTGTAAATAGAAAAAGTATTTATAAGAAAAAAAATGTAAATAAAACCAGCCAAGTGCGAGTCGAACTTCCGCACTGAGGGTTCGGTATCGCCATGTCATGGTCAGCGCCTCTCGCGCCCAATTAGGGTTCCGTATCCGGTACGGGACCCTATTACTAAGCCTATGCCATTTGTCTGTCTGTCTGTCTGTCTGTCCGTCCGTCTGTCCGTCCGTCCGTCTGTCCGTCCGTCCGTCTGTCTGTCAGAGGGCTGTATCTCTTGAACCGTAATAGGTAGCCCGTTGAAATTTTCACAGAATTATGGCTGATATAACAAGTAATAAAAATAAGAAAAAGTAAAAAATTCGCGGGGGCTCCCATAGAAGAAACCAAAAAAGTGTATGCGCGCGCGCCATCTACCGAATAGAGGTGAAGCATTTTAACTAATCATGACATTTAACTAAAATGATATATGAAGCATTTCATAACACGCCATAGATGGCGTGAGTGGCGCTAACCATGACATGGCGACACGGAACCCTCGGTGTGCGAGTTCGACTCGCACTTGGCCGGTTTTTTTTATAAATTAGCTTGATGTTATACATCTTTTCGGAGTAAAGCGATCTAGCCAGTATTTGACCTTGAAGTTTTAATGAAATACTTCGAATATGTAGATATTAGCCGAATGAGATATTTTAAATACGTAATTTAAAAGATTCGCTGTATTTTTTATAATGATGTTTGCTTGTGTGTATGTATATATATAAGTACTTGCATTTGAAATAGTTTATTAGATAAATGTAATTCAGTATTAAAACTGACTGTTTTTTTTACATTTTGTTTCATTTACTTGTTAGGAAGTACTGTGTGGGGCCGGTACCGAGGCCGGTACTTAATAAACATAGCCCCAACGTATCTCTCCACGTGCATGTCGTAAAAGGCGACAAGATGCCATGCCGTGCTAAAGAGCGACAGGATAGCCAACTCTCACCTTGGCACGAACCTTCCACCAAATCGTGCAACAGGTGGGTCTTCTTGCCTTACTTGCAGCTTGATAGTTAGTTATCTTGTCATAATTACATTGCTAAACGTGGTGGTCGGTATTGTGCTGTAATTTACAAGTATCCTTGCAGCACAACACCCATTACTCTGCTTACCTCGATTGTCGGGAGAGTGAATTGTATGTATGTAGGTATGTATGAAATATTTTACTACTTAGGGCCCAGTCCCTAACTAAGGGATAGAAAATGTTCAACATAGTCTTATATAAGGTGCTTTGTTATTTATGTTAAAAATTTCAAACAAAAAAAAATATATGTTTTTAGCATTACTTTTCGAGAAATTTAACAAAACATGTTTGCTACCTATACATTAACCTGTGTATACTTAACAGTAGGTAACTTGCATTGTACGGGGTCAATGACCGTACTATGTTCAAACGCAGAACAGCTGTTTGTTGTAAGTAAGTCACAAGGTCACTATGATTGGTTTTTACAGCTACTTATTTTATTTGATTTTTTTGTTAGGAGATAAAATGATCCTATAAACATATCTTCTTTTCTTATGTGGTGTTTATTTGAGTGTGTATGTAACCCTCCCGAAGTGTTTGACATAAATAACGAAGCACCTTATATAAATAATAATATTATCTATAATGTAATATAATCTTTTCACTTGGGCTCTCCAAAGAATTTATGCATTCGAATTGTATTGTTCAACTAGATGCGCCCGCGACTCCGCTGGCCGTAGAGTCGGCGAAAACTATATGTAAATCTGTTGAGTAGTTTGCATTCACTTTCGACCAATAATAGCGTGATGCTATACAGCCTATATCCTGGCGAAGGTATGTCGCATTACATAGGAAAAAACAGCAAGCAAATAGATTTAACTATTCTTGAGTTATATATAATTATAAACGAACATTCATAAGCGGCGGGTGGCCAAGTGGTTTGGGCATCGGCTTCTCATGCGAGACGTCCGCGGTTCGAATCCGATCGGCGTGTGTGTACCCAATGAGCTTTTTCTGACGAAGAAATTTACGTGCATACCTACACCTGCTGCTACACCGTTCGGAACCGGTGCAAAACTGTAGGTCCCTTCCCTTGCCCCTTTCTAGGTGGTAGGCTCAAATTGTAGCCGACTGGGTTGGTACTACCGTACTGGATGTAAGATGTCCGCATAGCAGCCTCGGTTGTGTTCTCCTCTAGTCCAGTATAGCCAGCAATCCAGGGAAGTCTCCGGTATGGGACCTATCTTCTCGGAGGTGATATTGGCTGGTCGAAGCATGCGCTTTGGCCCCTCCGACTCAGCCACCCATATCGGATTACATAAAAAAAAAGTACATCTGGACAAAGTACAGACAGCGGACTTTGAATCTTTAGGGACAATAGTTTTCGTTAATAAATAACTAGCTTTTGCCAGCAGCTTCACTCGCATAGCCTCTGTCCATCATGAAGGTTCATTCTAAATATTGATCAAAGAAGTTTTTAAATCGGATGAGTATTTTCGGAGATTGCCCCCTACATCCAAACTTACAAACTGTACCGCTTTATAATATTATAGTGTAGACAAAGCTTGAGTAATATAGAATGTTTAATGTATAAAGCGGCCGATATCGGCCGCTCCATCGGCAAAAGGACGACAACATGAAAGGATAACAATTTATTTGTGACATAAAAAACATTTATTTTCACGCATTGTTTAATACATAATATACTCAATATAATAGCAGTACAACAGTACATAGGAAATCACATGTAATAGCACAACCATGCTATGTGTAACAGCTTACTAATATTTACAGTTAGCACAGTGAAATAGTATGCTTAAGGCTCTTCCAACCAACTTACGAATTTTCCTAACTAAGCGATAAATAATGTTTCCCTTAAGACGAGACGGAAGTTAACTTTCTCCATACAAAATCGTCTTTCGGGGTTTATGTCTTTTACCCCCCTAAACCTTATCCGATTTTTACAATAATTTTTTTGTTGTAATAAGAACAGTCGAATCTTTTCTTTTTCCATGTCTTTTTATTTTTTGAATATCTTACTCTATATTATTTTTAGAAGAATTATTTTTTGATGACTCAATAAACATATTTTTTTATTTTTTTATTACTTCATGACATCAAAGAATAAAAAAATTATTTTTTTTCCGGTTGAAATACAAATTTTAGCTCCGGATAAAGATATTTCATCTAAACAAAAACGAAAATAGAGGAACGTAGATTGGACTATTCTTACAAAAAAAAAAAAAAAAAAAAATCGGATAAGGTTTAGGGGGCTAGAAAACATAAATGCCGAAAGACGATTTTGTATGGAGAAAGTTAACTAGTCTTAAGAGCCATCACAGGTTAGTCATATTTTTCTCCATACGAAATCTACTTACAGGTTTTATGTTTTTCTTTACCGATTTTTATAATTATTTTTTCTTGTAATAAGGACACTCAAATCTACGTACAAGATGTACGGAGATAAAAAATGGTTTTTTGAACGAAAAAAAAAATAAATTTTTTGATGTCATGAAGTTCACGAGGTTTTATTGAAACATTACTTTGGATATGAAAAAAAAATCAAAAGACGGGTACATAGATTGATCTGTCCGTATTACATAAAAAAATAATGATTATAAAAATCGGATAAGGTTTAGGAGTCGGAAAAACATACGTCCCGAAAGACAAAATTTTACATAATTTGTATGTATATTAGCTGAAAGCGTGCAGCTGTCCCTATTACGTTGGCGGGGAGTGCGCGTGGCGAACGGAGACAGCGATACTTTTTCAAATAGATACCTAACGTGACTAACTTCGTCTTTATTATGAGTTGAGTTCGTCTATACAGGGTGTAAAAACGGCGAGTACATAAAATTTAGGAAATGATTATTGGGATTAAGAGTAAAAAAAAAAGTCAAATAACTTTTTTCTGAATTCCCTTTAAATAAAAAGTTACAGTTTTCATACAAACTAATTGATTATTTTTGTGTAAAAATGCTCTAATCACAACATGGCGGCGCGGAGGGGGGAAGAGCGGGTGAGAAGTGAGCGCCTCGGACGTAGGTGTTGGCGGGAGGGGCGGGGGTTAGCTTTGTGAGTGGAGGACTGGAGGTCGGCAGGCGGAGGGTGCGGAGCGGCAACAACGCGTTAAATTACACTAGACGAAAACATACATTTCAAAAATTCATAGCTCGAAAACTAGACACTTTAGAGAAAAACTTTATTTGCTTTTTTGTGTAGGAAAAACATGAGGATTGCGCTGGCCAAATTAATGTACTCGCCGTTTTACCACCCTGTATAAGATGTTTCGTTAGTCTTGTCAAACATTTCGGGAGGGTTACATACACACTCAAATAAACACGTTACGCAAAAAAACAATTATATGTTTTAGCATTACTTTTCGAGAAATTTAACAAAACATGTTTGCTACCTAAACATTAACCTGTGTGTAACAGTTAGGTAACTTGCATTGTACGGGGTCAATGACCGTACTATGTTCAAACGCAGAACAGCTGTTTGTTGTAAGTAAGACACAAGGTTACTATGATTGGTATTTACAGCTACTTATTTGATTTTATTTTTTTGATAGGAGAAAAAATGCTCCTATAAACATATGTTTTTTTCTTACGTAAAGTGTTTATTTGAGTGTGTATGTAACCCTCCCGAATTTTTTGACAAGACTAACGAAGCACCTTATATTGTGTTTCCAGATCACGCGGAAAAAAGGTCATTGCTCTTTAGCACTGAGCGTCAGCTCCCTTACACAAAGACGGGGTGCGCAAAGCGTCATCTCTCTCTTGCGCCGGTCTTTGCGGCAGGCACGGAGCGCAAGATCGAGAGAGAGAGAAAGAGATGGCGCTTTGCGCGCAACGCAAGGTGCCGTGTGGGATATGCCCCACTACATCTCTCCCCGTTAATGTTGTAAAAGGCGACTAAGGGGTAAGGACAAGATGCCGTGCTAAGTAAGAGACGACAGGATAGCCACCTCTCACCTCCGCACGGCCATACCGCCGGGTCTTTCAGCAGGTAGGTCTTCACATCTTACTTGCTGAAGGTGTGGAACTAAGCTTGCGAAGGCTTCACCGAACATATCCGGGCCCATCGGCAGTAGAGGAGGGTGTTAATGCGAAACGTGGTGGTCGGTGTTGTGCTGTAAATTACGACAGATCTTGCAGCACAACACCGATTACTCTGCTTACGCTGATTGTCGGGATACAGCGTGCGGCTGGTATTTACAAGTGAACACAAAGTTTAAAATTAATTAATTCCTTTTTTCTGTGTGGTCTGAAAACGACAATTTAACACATAAATTATACAAATATTCCTCTTAAATGTATAAGGGTACAAGTATTTTTTACCTATGATATAATACTAATTTGATTTACCTAAACACTAGAATAAAAAAAATAAAAATGCGAATGTTGCCATGCGAAAAATCTAATGTGCGCTTTCTCTCTCAACTATAACACTTATACAAGTTATAAATATTTATACAATACATATTTAAATAAAATCTTTGGTAAATAAATAGATCGAATCCAGCTTAGTGGCTTGATAAACTTTAACGATAGAACTAACACATACTAGCAGAAGGTTGCACACTTGCACTGTAAGCGATTAGGAGCAGTGGCGGGGCATGAACTTAATTTGATGTGGGCAAGATACATTTGCGAGGCCCTCTCAGTTTGGCCAATACTAAATACATTCAACAACATAATCAAATCCCAATAATACAGCCCCTGTATTATTGCAATATTCACTGTCTGCCCTGCTTTCCCATCTTGTGTCTAATAAAGGCTTTTATAGTAAGCTTTAGTTTGCTTTTGATTAAGTCTAAACATGTTTACTCGGGGTCGCTTTTAATAGATCCAGCTGAATATTTTTCATGAATCAAAGCTGCATGAACTTTCGAGGCGCGAGGCCCCTTGGGCCGCGAGGCTGTGGGCGGTCGCCCACGTCGCGTCGCTCACGCCTGGCGCCGCCTCTGATTAGGAGTGAGGTTGGTGCGCGTGTTCGAGGATTGAACTATCTGTAGATAGATATTGCGCGGTGGACGCTGCGCGCCTACACGCGATGGTTGTGGTTGGTGTGCGGCGTGGGTCTGCGCTTGATGGAGTGTATCCTGGTGAGGAACTCGGGCGTGTCGTCCTGCGGAGCCTGCGCGGCCGCCTGCTGCTTCCCTCCGATCTTACGGATCAGCCAGTACGTGCTCATTTCACCTTTACCCTGAAACATGGTTGTATGAAAAGTTTATTATTTTATTTTAATTTTTTTTATACGCTCGGGTGTCTGCCAAATACTTCAACGGAATATCATCCAATAACACTACTCCTCAGAGAAACCATGCTCAGAGAGGCGGCATGCCGGCTATGAGGCCGACAAAAAGTCGTCGTCTATATTGAGAAATGAAATTCTGCGACGATTAAAGATTAATGAAAATTAAAAACTAGGAAACTTATCAAGATAACCTTTTCTTGTAAAATCAAAACGTCGAACCAAATAAAACTTGGAAAACGTTCCCTTAGACGTTTCAATGGGTAAACCGGTCGATCCGTCAATGCACTCTTGCAATGTAATGGCAGTCGAGGCCATTTTGATTTATTCACTGAATTATTTGAATACCTACAAGTTTCACGATACATTAAATTTATTGCTAAACAAAAATTCCGCCAGCTCTATTAAGGAAAACTGAGGCGAATGCTCGTTCAATTTTGCAAATAATTTCATAAATTCTTTGTAATATACAGGTGTTAAAACGGCGAGTACATTAATTTCACCAGTGCAATCCTCATGTTTTTCCTAGACAAAAATGAAAATAAAGTTTTTCTCTAAAGTGTCTAGTTTTCAAGATATGAATTTTTGAAATGTATGTTTTCGTCTAGTGTAATTTAACGCGTTGTTGCCGCTCCGCACCCTCCGCCTGCCGACCTCCAGTCCTCCACTCATAAAGCTAACCCCCGCCCCTCCCGCCAACACCTCCATCCGAGGCGCTCACGTCTCACCCGCTCTTCCCCCCTCCGCGCCACCCTGTTGGTATTAGATCATTTTTACACTAAAATAATCAATTAGTTTGTATTAAAGGGAATTCAGAAAAAAGTTATTTGACTTTTTTGTTACTCTTGATCCGAATAATCATTTCCTAAATTTAATGCACACGCCGTTTTTACACCCTGTATACCTAAACAGATAAACAATACCTTGACAGAGACGATGCCGCGCGGCTCCATCTTGAAGAGTCCCGTCCTGTCGAGCATTCGCTTTACATCCTCCGATATCTGTATCTTGCGAGCTGCAAAGCATAACTACATTTTAGTGCGCCTACGACACATCTATGCGACAAGGAAGGCGGATTCATTACATAATGAAATCTCGTCCAGTCAGGTTTCATCGCGATATTTTACTTCATCGGAATAACGAATATGCACATTGCAAATGCAGCAAGTAGTATTTCTTGAATTGGAAAATAATAAATGGAGAAGAAAATGGAAACACAGAAGGTGTAAACGATAAAGAACATTAAAATACACAAGTAAAGGCAAACAAAAAGGAAATGAGCAATAGAGAGAATTAAAAGACAGAAATAACGACCAAGAGAAAGAAAAATACGGTAAATATTATTAAGTGACACAACGAGAAAGGACCAAAAAGAAAGGAGAGAGTAATGAAAAGACAGAACAAGAAAGGAAGAATAAGAAAGAAGAGAACAAACCTTTAAAAAACTTACGAGAAACAAACAAAGAGAGCGAAGACAATAATAAAAATAAAAAGAAAGAACAAAAGATAAAGAAAAAGAAAGGATTAACGAAGAAAACACGCAACAAACAAAAGAGAAAGAAGACTATAAAGAAAATGAAAAGAGAGTATAACAAAAGAACTTAAAAGAAAGAAAACGACAAAGAGAATGAAAAGACTAAACAAGAAACACACGAAACGACAAAGAAGACGAAAAGGGAGAAGAGCCATAACTCACGCTCGCCGGTGCTCTCCATCCTGCTAGCCGTGTTGATGGTGTCGCCGAAGAGGCAGTAGCGAGGCATCTTGGTACCCACAATACCAGCCACGCACGGACCCATGTGGACTCCGCTGCGCATCTTCAACGTCTGAAGTGTAAATGTTTTATTTTATCTGTTAAGTCTGTTTGTCTGGGGAGTTCCACTAGCATGCCCTAGCTGAATTCCCAGGCGGATCCAACAGCACTTGCTATTCCGCTTTTTCTATGGTTCTACTAATCTTAGGAATTTCTCACGGATTTAGAAGAACAGATTGTGTATTTCCGCAAGAAAATATTAAGATGAACCTAAGATTTAACATGTTAGTTAAGAGTTTAATTACCTTGTGGTGTGTGGTACTTAAAAATGTCCCACTGCATATCTCTCCATGCATATCGTAAAAGGAGTCTGAGAAACTAGGACAAGATACCGCGGTAATAGTCGGCAGAATAGCCACCTCTCACCTTAGCACGGTCCTTCGAAAGTCATGCAGTAGGTGGTCTTCGTGCCTTACATGCTGATTGATAGTTATCTTGCCCTAATACCTACTTTGCTAAACGTTAACGCTAAATTTTTCAGCCTCTGTAGCTCAGTGGTGCGGTCGGTTGACTGTTGTTAAGCAACGCTGAGCGCGGTCAGAACTTGGATGGGTGACGGCTAGACCGTTGGAGGCTGACCGTGGTTCGGATTCCACGTTTTAAACTGTAGGTCCTTTCCCTTCTTACCTAACTAGGTCGTAAGGTTTATCCCGCCCGGGTTGTTACCACGGCACTGAATGAAACGTCGGTCGAAACGGCTATGTAACTAGTTCGTGTTTTCCGTCCAGTTCAGTGTAGCCGACTTGAAATGACATCTTGGCTGACATCACGGATATTGTAGGTGACGACTTATCGAACCGGGTCAATTTCCAAAAAAAAAAAAAGTTGAGGCCGTCATACATCCAGCGGAAGGAATTGTTTCTCTTACGAGTATATATTGATCTGGTTTTGAATAAAGGATTGTTTCGGTTTTTCAAACCGACTTCCCAAAAGGAGGAGTTTCTTAATTCGACTGTATGTTTTTGTATGTTTGTTACGCGATTACTCCGTCAATTGGGGGCCGATTTTGAACATTCTTTTTTTGTTTGAAAGGGGATAACCGTGAGGTAGTCCCATTTTAATTTGTTCAAGATCGGATTGGAAAGCGAGGCGGAATAGCGAGGCCGAACGCCGAGCGATTCCGCCGAGTACATTAATGGAAAAAAAAATTACTTAAAAAACTGTGAAATAAGAAACTATTTAAAAAGATATAAAAACCGCCTTCAAAATGTATGAAAAAAAAACAGACCCTAGAGTTGAAGGCGGTGCTAAATCAAGCAAAAATGATGCATGAAAGAAAACATGAGTGGATGATAATATCCTTTGTGATTTGTGTAGCCTTCTTTAGCACCGCCTTCAACTCTAGGGTTCGATTTTTTTTATTTCATACATTTTTGAAGGCGGTTTTATATTTTTGTCCTGTTCAACAGCTCAGAATACGTAGGTCCGACTGATAGTCACCTGGTCGGGTCTGTGAGGCAGGCGACACAGTGTGGTGGCCTGCAGCAGCTCCAATGCCATGCTCGCTATCTCCTGCACGTGCTTTTCCCCTACAACAACATCCAAAGTTTGACTGGAAGAAATATCTGTAAGCGATTAGTCCGCCTTTGCGGTAGGTCCGAGTGCTGTATCATTTGAACGGTAATAGGTAGCCGGTTCAAATATTTATAGAATTAGTGTTATTACGGCGGATATACTATCAAATATAAAAAAAGTAAAAAATTAAGGAAAATTTTTTTTTTCAAAGTTTTTTTTCGCAATCGTAAAAATCTAATATACATATATAAGCGTCAAAACTTGGTGTGATTATATTGCCAATTCTAAAATAAAACAACATAACATAATAAAAACCGACCAATTACTTAATTAATTCCTCCTCCCTTTCGCCTGCACTACCCATATTTCTTTCTTTCTATTTTATTCCTCATCTCACCCAAAGGTTGACTGGAAGAAATCACTTGTAGTGATAAGTTCGCCTTTGCGCACTCCTGTATTTCTTGTTTCTTGTCGTGTACTGTTCTTCCTTCAATTTGTGTGCTATAAAGAGTTTCTATTCTATTCTATTATATTCTATTCTATTCTATTCTATACGTGGTGGTACGGAAACCTACGTGCGCGGGTCCAATACGAACGTGGCCGTTTTTTTTTTTGCAATTTTGCGAAAATTTTACACTCTAAAAGTGAATATGAAATTTGAACTCACCGTTCCTAACGGGCAGTCCAGAAGCCACCATGTAAGAATCGCCGATGGTCTCAATCTTATAAACGTCGTAGCATTCGATGCGCGCGTCGAACGCCTTGTAAACGGAGTTCAGGAAACTTATCACCTGAAAATTCAGCACACCGAGAACCATATCAATCAATATCAATACTAATAATTTAATGTATGTATTTTTTTATGAAATTATATCTTCAGTCTATCAAGAAAAATATCAACTGTGAATAGAGCAAGGAGACTTATCGTTCACCTGGTAAGGCGTGGAGACCGCTGCCATCTCCGTGAAGCCCACTATGTCGCTGAAGTACACAGTCACTGACGCGAAGAACTCCGCTGGCACCTGCAAACACCGAACGACTACGTGGAAATATCTTTCGACTATACTTTGACAATAATGCTAGCCATCTACACTCATAAAGCTGTTTTTACACAAACTCATTTTCTGTGCACGCAGCTCCCCTGTAGAATCTACTACCTCACTGTATACGGCGGCACTGCAAATCGCTTCATATACATACATACATACATAGCGTCACGCCTGTTTCCCGGTGGGCTAGGCAGAGACAACGGATCTCCACGTGCCACGATCCTGACACACCTCTGCCGCCTCTTCCCCTCCCATAATGTTCTTCATGCATGCTCGTCGGTTACGGGTACTAAGCACTTGCCGCTTTTTGAGCACATGCCCGATCTGGTCCAGGTACGTGCGTCTAGGGCGACCCTTCCCGACTCTTCCACGCTTCGCTTCATATAATACCTACATTATACAAACATTCTCTTGTTCGAATGATTTGCTGGACGTATTGGTCGGTTTCGTGCTGTATTTACCAGAGTCCTTGCCGTACAACACCGATTACTCTGCTTACCCCGATTTTCGGGATATAGCGAGGTTCGAATCCAACCGGCGGCGTGTAAGTACTGAGACAATACCTAACCTTTGCCAATAAATAATATTAGCTAGGGCAGATAGTCTGCGGTAGAATTTGTTTTTTTATTTTTATTTTTAATGTTTACGTGGCTCGTGAAAGTCTAGCGTAGGACCAATTTGCAAACCCTTTACTTGCGATCATATTAGCCACTTCCCGACCGTAGAGGTGTATACTGTATTTCTTTAAGGACTAAATATTAATTATGTATTCTAATAATGATTAAGAGTAATTGATAACCAAACGGCACAGTACATGGACTTAACTAAGTCGGAAAATGTTCCCGGGCCACACCACGGGGAGGAATAACCGCGGAAATGTTCACCTTCGGCCCCGCTCTCTCATGTGTAATGGATCAACCCGCAATAGGATACATTTATGATTACGCAATATTTCGTTAATTAATTTTATTTACGGAGAGAACTAGCTGAATGTGTTCGTTTCGTGGCCCATCTACCTAAAACGACCTATGAGACATCCCTACTCGTGGAAGAAATTGACAGGCGAACGACGACGGCTGCCCGCGGTTCTAAATGATTGGCTAGCTCCTAAACTGAGTTGAAAATAAGTTGACAATAATGACGACTGTTTCTGCTACACTAACTCGCGGATCTAAGAATGCTACCCGTAGCTGGGCGAAATGGGAGAGCCTGCCACCTTGACTCTGGTAGGTCGAAGTCTTTTAATAAACCAAACTCTACAGTTCAGAAGGAACTCCTTTTTACGGAAGATTACTTGCACGGGCATAGTTTCTGGACCCCTCTCTGCCGACTCGTCAGCATGCAAGCGAGCGGCCAGTCACCAGCGAAACCTAATGGTTCTACTGACAAGTAGCCTTCACTAGGCTGCTAATTAAACGGAAATTATAATTAATATTATTGTCAGACTCTCGCCAAATCACTAAGCAATTAATAGCGTCAACACAACGTAAAGTAGACTTAACAGTTCGCGTCTGCGTGATTAGGCGTGCAAATGCGAAGCCTTCTCACACAATATACCAATCGGCCGACTCGCCCAACACGGAGCGAGGAATGTACGCCAGCTCCCAGTCCGTCGGCTTCGCTTGGCGAGAGTATGTGGGAATAACAGGTGGATGTAAGTAGGTATATCGTCGGAGTTGTTCTAGTAGTTGTAGTGTGATCTCTGATCCGTCCTGAAGCGATTACACGCTCGTCTAGGTCACGGAGATCGTAGTCACCTGCTTACGTTCGCCCGCACGGGCACACCAACGCTACATGCACTTAATAAATAATGTAGAAAATTATATGCTAAAACTTATCGTTCACGCCCGCTCGCCTCTGGATCACACAATTTTTTTAACGGATATTCGCGGATGTATAAGTTTTATGCCCTAATTCTCCGCCAGTAGCCGCTTCCCCTCCCCAGTCTCTCGTTCTGTGCACAATCTATTCACTTCAATATTTATTTGTGATTAAACGGATATTTTCCTAATTATCTCAGTGAGTCTAAGTTTTACAACCCGGTAAACTTAGAGATCTATGTTCATCAGCGCCTTCGTTGACAGCATGTTAACTATCCAACGCTAAACTCACTGATCAGATAAAATTGCGCGTGGTTAATTTTCGGAGGCCAGACTCTTCGAATATCACTTCGACTGCCGCCTTCCGTTGTGCGATACCGACTAACTCCCGTAGTTTCGCCGCTGTTGTCTTCCAACCCGACTCCCCGTTCAGTGCGCGGGCGCATCCACCCCCGTACCCCCGTTACCCAAACAAGTAGTTGCAATACCGTCCAACTCCGCCCCAATACATATTTCTGCGCCTTCAACCAACCCTCCCACGTATGTCGCAGTAATAAGGCTCAAACTCGCCTGGCAGCTGCACTGATCTCTTCCTCAGGCGATCTGCCTCCGCTATTAGGGTTCCGTCGTCAAAGGTATCTCTAACTAACTCGCCTATGAAATATTCTTAATTATAAATATCTTATTTCATTTATTCATATACCCTATTCGTAATGTTATAAAAGTTTAGGTGATATGACTCGCCTAATTCACAATTAAAGCAACGTTATACAGCTAAGACCTTCACCGACGACCGACGCGCCTAATTATCCGCCTAACTAACACCAAGCCACACATCCTTCAATACGTCACGTAACATTTACCTAACATGGCCCCAACCAAACCTATACTCCTACGGAACCCTTGGTTCGGTACGCAAATATGTGCGCGTTCATTTGAACATTTGGCAGTACCCAAAGCAAGTACCGACGACTAAGGCAAAACCCCGTCTATTGATGTACGTTCCTGACATCTGGCTGGGGTTTCTCGTTTGGCTCGCCTTTAAACAAAGGAACCCCTTATTTTCTAGTTTTCTGTAAAAGCCCATACCCCTCATAAACCGACATCTTTCGAAATGAATGTATATAATAGCTAGTAAGACAAGACTCGCATGGAGCGGTTGAAAAAAAAATATTTATCTACGAGTATCTACGAATCATTTAATTTGTATTAAACACGAGTAGTGGCTATACTGTCACAGATGCCCACCTGATGTTCATGACGAAAGCGGTCGCGCAAGACAAGTACCTAAACCAGACGCAGCTCTAAGTGACTGTTTGAGGAATGACAGCATATCAAACCTTCTTACTTCCCTAACATCATTAGCGGCGTCAAATCTACTATGTTGTTGAGCCTACCTAATTCTACTAGACCCCTTGTGGATACGGGCCGGACCAAAGGAGTAGAAAGTGTCCAATCTCATGCCCACCAGAGTATTCTGCCGTTTACTATTTACTATCTCAACAAGCATATTTGCAAAATCTACCTGACTTCGCGCACTATTCGCAACCACACTGCTGGAAAATCTAAACTCTCCTTTTTCTACCTATTTATTTTTAGGCTCAGCTATAACGTAATAATGTTTACTTCTGGCGAACGAACCCAACACGCGCATTCCCCTTAACGAATAATGCCCCGAACCGATCATATCGCCCACGGATTAGTACCTATAATTTACCGAACTCACATAGTCTATCACGGTACTGTTGTTCTAAATAGCTTACTGCCCCATGCCCACCAGACCGGAAACGAATAACGGGTTTTATTTAATTTTACGACGCCTATAACTAACTTGGCGGAATTAACCCTAGCTGATTGTAATCTAACACGTATTTAGTTCACCGCGAAGTCCAAAGGCGCGGAATTTAAAATCCACATACCTAACACAAGACTGAACTCACCACTTCCATTGTAATCATAATTGGACTCGAACCAATTGTAAACAAGATAATCCTAGGTCCTACTGAAAATCTGCTAATTCGGGAGCGATACATTTTTCCTATGCACTAGATACTTACTCCGCGAATGGTCTTTATTGAATCGATTATTTAGTATAATTAAGTAAGACGGTGTCTTACTTGCACCTGACCGATCGTTCATCAAACCAAGTATAATTAATTAGTCCGATCGAACAGACTCTGCTATGACACCATAGGTACGGCCTCCTAATCGTCAGAACGAACTTGAACGAAAGACACGAACTCATGATCATTCACCCAATAGCAAAACTACTGTAGAAGGCACCAACAAGTCACTTCCTAACGACCGATTTGAAGAATTAGTAATAAAGTTCGCGAACTCCATCTACAGTCAAAATTTCTAGCTAACCGACACGTAAACAGAGGCCTGCATCGTAGTCTATAATGTACCACGTCAATCTCCTAGTTCTAGCTACAGTCAAATTATCGGAAATAGACTGGGCACGTCAGCCGAAGGAACGACGGTCTCCTGAGCAACGGTGTACTACATCACCGGCCGCTGAAAAGAAAATGGGGTGTGAGTTGACCACGCACCAGATGCGACTGCGATGCTCCTCACCGCTCAGAGTCGAGATGACCTAGGGAACTAGGGAAGTACATGTCCAGCAGTGGCTCACACAGGTCGACAAAATAAATCACTGTAACAACATGACAACATACAACAACCTAGGATTTATGCATTAACTACGCGCAGTATGCCATTCGTCGTTCAATAAACGAATGTCTACCTAACATCATACCTATAATAGCTATCTCGGTAGTTCCAAAGTATAGTTTGGCCCCGTCTCATGTTCACGTATGAGAGGTCCTTCACTAACTCACAGGGAACGAGACCGAATAGTAATTTACTAATTATCTCTCTTTTCAATCCATACAATTACATACATACATACAGAGAGAAGTAGCGCCTATACTCCGGCTGCGCTCGCGTTAAGGATATCACAAACAGGCTACAAAACCATAGGACATGTCAGGTCGCATTAGTCAAAACCGCAATTGAGTCAGCTAACGTTCATTCAACCATAATCAACATACACGCAACCTTAGCTCTCTGGGTAATGTGGTCGGCTATCGATGGTTCGGCTTCTGTCGTCGTTATCTGTCATGCAATCACATTCGTAAGTAGCGCGCTACTTCTATTCCGACTCCTCCCTTATATCAACCATTCCCACGTTCCTCGGCAACATCCCACGTGTCTGATGAATGGACAACTAATGTTAACAAAACTATTAACGCCTAGAACAGAAAAACCTAACGTAATTGCTTTATTATGGCATTGTTTGCTGCATCCCGGCGGCGGTCGTACCAAAGCCTGTCTTACAAATTGTTCCGCCGGCCTAAACGAAGAAAGGACCCCAATTAGAAAGGTTTTATGGACGAGTTATATTTACATTGTATCGTCATTCGTCGGTCTTTCGAACTGCAACAGCTGCGTTTTTCGAAACGAACGGTTTTTTTTTTCTTTGCTTTCGCGGTTTTTTATCGTCCTCCTAAGGGGATAATTAGTAGCGAACGCATTCGACACTACCTCACTATGCTATGCCCGCCAGAACGCAAACGGATAATCGAGGTTCGCGCGACTATAAGTAAACACAGCTATTGTAATCTTACCCCAATCGTAATATTATAATTGGAATCGAACCAATCACATGCCGAATAACTCGAATTCCATAGGAATACTCCATTCTAGAAGTGATACGTCTTCTTGTACATAAGATATTTAATCGTGCATAACCTATAAGCTGAAGTGGCAGTGGGCTGGGCACATCCGTCGCAGACCCGACAACCGATGGAGTAGATGGGTGCTCGAATGGAGGCCACATACAAGCAAACGTAGTGTGGGATGCCCCCCGCCAAGGTGGACAGACGACCCATGTGGTGGCGTGCCTAGGGAGAAGCCTATGTCCAGCAGTGGACCGACACAGGCTGACGATGATGATGATGATGATGATGAACCTATCCGATCCCCTCACTCATCCAGAATGGTCATTCATGTAACCACGTGTAATTTTTTAGCCTGATCGAACAAGACTCAACTTTAATGTTATAGGTATGACCTTCGAATGCGAGCCCTACATTGCACGCATAATATAGGTAGTAGAGATTACCGAAGCTAACATTCGCAGTTCCCGAAATATTCCGAATTTAGCTCATTCCGCGGGAACGCAAATATAACCAAACGGAAACACTTCTATACCCACCATTATGTAATTGGGAATTACACAATTGTGACCTATATCACAGGGGACATCGTGACGTCACATAGTGTGTGATAAGACCATCCGTTGACTTAGGTACCAAAGTAGTCGATACTGAACACAAGGTGACTACTCTCAAGTGGCAGCGGACTGGACACGTCAGTCAAAGAGACGACGATTGATGGAGTAACCGGGCCCTACACCGGTGACCGTGGATGGGAAAACGTAGTGTGGAAGACCACCCGATAAGTGGGACGACGACATCAAGCACATAGGCGAAGACAAAGGTTCCGTACCGGAAGTTTGAAGGAAAATGGAGATATGGAGATACATATATCCAGCAGCGGACGCAGAATGGCTGACCCACAGATCTACATATAACGCAAACCATAGCGCACTCGACAATATTTATAGATCTAATTTCGACTGTCGGATACTAACGTAAATTCAACCTAATAGGACACAGGTAGAAATTATTTGTACCTTTCAGCTAAAGCGAGCTAGTACTCTCCAACAAAATCAACGCAACTAACTGAAGTAACCTACCCAAGAGGTTATTGAGACATCTACAATAACAGCATTCTAAATTAGGTACGACCATAAGGTGTCCAGCGACGCCCATGGACGGTCGGTCGCATGCGGGGCCGCGAATGCCATGCCTATTCACAAGTTTGGCTATGACTATGACTCCGCTCGCGTCCCGAGTAGCACCTACCTGATTATGGTTTACAATATAGAGTAAAGTAATAAGATAATAATATATATATACTATTCAGCTATCTCGGCGTCATCGGCGTTTACCTAGAAATCCGTGTAACAAAGGCCCGTCTCCGCGTAGGTCGCCGCGGTGTGTTTAGGAAACAACCGGTTCGCGTAAGAAAATAATTATTTTATACGATAATAAATATTATATACGCTGATAATCCATTTAAATTAATTAATAACGTATCTAATCACAAAATGATATTGTTGGATAACCTTTAAACGAATCTAGTGACTAACCTAATCGCAAGCAAAAGGTCGCAAGTGGTTTTTGTTGTGTTAACCCTGTTCAAAGCCTAGGTTAGGTCTAGTTTTTTTTTCCCTCTAGACCTAATCTATGTATAAGCTTTATCCTGTGTCGCGGCACCAGTGAGACAATACCTAACCTTTGCCAATAAATAATATTAGCTAGGGCAGATAGTCTGCGGTAGAATTTGTTTTTTTATTTTTATTTTTAATGTTTACGTGGCTCGTGAAAGTCTAGCGTAGGACCAATTTGCAAACCCTTTACTTGCGATCATATTAGCCACTTCCCGACCGTAGAGGTGTATACTGTATTTCTTTAAGGACTAAATATTAATTATGTATTCTAATAATGATTAAGAGTAATTGATAACCAAACGGCACAGTACATGGACTTAACTAAGTCGGAAAATGTTCCCGGGCCACACCACGGGGAGGAATAACCGCGGAAATGTTCACCTTCGGCCCCGCTCTCTCATGTGTAATGGATCAACCCGCAATAGGATACATTTATGATTACGCAATATTTCGTTAATTAATTTTATTTACGGAGAGAACTAGCTGAATGTGTTCGTTTCGTGGCCCATCTACCTAAAACGACCTATGAGACATCCCTACTCGTGGAAGAAATTGACAGGCGAACGACGACGGCTGCCCGCGGTTCTAAATGATTGGCTAGCTCCTAAACTGAGTTGAAAATAAGTTGACAATAATGACGACTGTTTCTGCTACACTAACTCGCGGATCTAAGAATGCTACCCGTAGCTGGGCGAAATGGGAGAGCCTGCCACCTTGACTCTGGTAGGTCGAAGTCTTTTAATAAACCAAACTCTACAGTTCAGAAGGAACTCCTTTTTACGGAAGATTACTTGCACGGGCATAGTTTCTGGACCCCTCTCTGCCGACTCGTCAGCATGCAAGCGAGCGGCCAGTCACCAGCGAAACCTAATGGTTCTACTGACAAGTAGCCTTCACTAGGCTGCTAATTAAACGGAAATTATAATTAATATTATTGTCAGACTCTCGCCAAATCACTAAGCAATTAATAGCGTCAACACAACGTAAAGTAGACTTAACAGTTCGCGTCTGCGTGATTAGGCGTGCAAATGCGAAGCCTTCTCACACAATATACCAATCGGCCGACTCGCCCAACACGGAGCGAGGAATGTACGCCAGCTCCCAGTCCGTCGGCTTCGCTTGGCGAGAGTATGTGGGAATAACAGGTGGATGTAAGTAGGTATATCGTCGGAGTTGTTCTAGTAGTTGTAGTGTGATCTCTGATCCGTCCTGAAGCGATTACACGCTCGTCTAGGTCACGGAGATCGTAGTCACCTGCTTACGTTCGCCCGCACGGGCACACCAACGCTACATGCACTTAATAAATAATGTAGAAAATTATATGCTAAAACTTATCGTTCACGCCCGCTCGCCTCTGGATCACACAATTTTTTTAACGGATATTCGCGGATGTATAAGTTTTATGCCCTAATTCTCCGCCAGTAGCCGCTTCCCCTCCCCAGTCTCTCGTTCTGTGCACAATCTATTCACTTCAATATTTATTTGTGATTAAACGGATATTTTCCTAATTATCTCAGTGAGTCTAAGTTTTACAACCCGGTAAACTTAGAGATCTATGTTCATCAGCGCCTTCGTTGACAGCATGTTAACTATCCAACGCTAAACTCACTGATCAGATAAAATTGCGCGTGGTTAATTTTCGGAGGCCAGACTCTTCGAATATCACTTCGACTGCCGCCTTCCGTTGTGCGATACCGACTAACTCCCGTAGTTTCGCCGCTGTTGTCTTCCAACCCGACTCCCCGTTCAGTGCGCGGGCGCATCCACCCCCGTACCCCCGTTACCCAAACAAGTAGTTGCAATACCGTCCAACTCCGCCCCAATACATATTTCTGCGCCTTCAACCAACCCTCCCACGTATGTCGCAGTAATAAGGCTCAAACTCGCCTGGCAGCTGCACTGATCTCTTCCTCAGGCGATCTGCCTCCGCTATTAGGGTTCCGTCGTCAAAGGTATCTCTAACTAACTCGCCTATGAAATATTCTTAATTATAAATATCTTATTTCATTTATTCATATACCCTATTCGTAATGTTATAAAAGTTTAGGTGATATGACTCGCCTAATTCACAATTAAAGCAACGTTATACAGCTAAGACCTTCACCGACGACCGACGCGCCTAATTATCCGCCTAACTAACACCAAGCCACACATCCTTCAATACGTCACGTAACATTTACCTAACATGGCCCCAACCAAACCTATACTCCTACGGAACCCTTGGTTCGGTACGCAAATATGTGCGCGTTCATTTGAACATTTGGCAGTACCCAAAGCAAGTACCGACGACTAAGGCAAAACCCCGTCTATTGATGTACGTTCCTGACATCTGGCTGGGGTTTCTCGTTTGGCTCGCCTTTAAACAAAGGAACCCCTTATTTTCTAGTTTTCTGTAAAAGCCCATACCCCTCATAAACCGACATCTTTCGAAATGAATGTATATAATAGCTAGTAAGACAAGACTCGCATGGAGCGGTTGAAAAAAAAATATTTATCTACGAGTATCTACGAATCATTTAATTTGTATTAAACACGAGTAGTGGCTATACTGTCACAGTACTAATGAGTTTTTTATGATTTCAAAAAGTTTACGTGCATATCTACATACATTCACCCACTGCTCTATGGTTCGGATTCCATGTAAAAATTTAGGTCCACCGGGTTGACTGGAAGAAATTGCTTAAAGCAATAAGCCCGCCCTTGCCACGCATTGAGTGGCATAAAGTGTATTATTATGTAGTTATGTATGTATGTATGTATGTATGTACATATGTTTGTATGTATGTATGTTAAAGCAGAAATGACGAAAAGTTAATCTCTAATCATTCTACGGACACACTTTTTCACTAATGATCAAACAAATTATTGACATTTTTCAACCTTCCGTCCGCTCTCTTAATGTCTTCTCTGAAGGCGAACGAACTCTCCCGAAAGTGATTAAAGTAACTGCGATCCATCAGTCGATGTCGCAGAATTGCGATACATCACAGTCAATTTAACTCCGCGTCTCGTAAACACCGACTACGCTACGTAGCCTTCTCTGGAGACTTTAGAAAATTTAAGCCAGCATTATGGTGACGTGAGGCTGCGTCTGGCTCGAATTTCAAAAAGTTTACCACGATTATTACTCACCTGACAGATTCAGTTTTAATATACAACGTGTCTCAAAACTCAACGTCAAGCGAGAACCAGGGAGTTACCCAGGGAAAAATAAGAAAACAAATCGGAGTCATTTGTTTTTATGATATGAGCATTTTTTTCAAAAACGTTGAAATTTTACATTTTAGGTACTACGACTACAAATTTGAAAATATAATTGTTAATTTTTTTATATTGGAAGCCTAAATAACTCTGCTATTGATAACTATCCCAAATAAAACCAGAATGCCTGTAGTTTTACCAAAAAAATTATCAGTTAAATTTTTTTCTAAAAAAATAAATCAATCAGGTATTTTTGATTATTTTTCCCTGGGTAGTCATAAACTGGCCTACTCCCTGGTTCCCTCTTGACGTTGAGTTTTGGGACACGTTGTATGTAAATACTTCATCTATCAGCGCACATCGATAGCTTTTTGAAAACACGATTTAATTATCTTTGCTCGATAGAAAAACATCATGAACATGCCTCTGAATTTAGTTATAAAAACATATTTAAGGCAACGTGACCAAAATGTGGAATAGGATGGAAGTTTTGCGTACTCACGATCGCAGACGGAGCCTCTCCAACCTTGAATTCCGTGATGCGTTTTGCTGGTGTTTCTGTGCTGTTGGTGCGTAGCCAAATAATCGCGCTTTTCTTCTTAGGGACGTCCCTGATTATGCCCTCCTTCGTCGAGGCGCACCGTGGCGAAAATAGGCGTGAAAAACGTTGAATTTCGATGAATTTTATTCTTGAAATAGGCAGCTCGATGTAGAATCGCAGAGAGTAACTTTTCAAAAAAAAAAACCGTGTACCGTGTGGGGCCGGTACTTTAAAAGAATAGCCCCACTGCATTTCTCCCCGTGTATGTCGTAAAAGGCGACTAAGGGATATGACTCCCTTCTAATATTACTAAGTGGTAGGGTTTAGCCCGCCCGGGTTGGTACCACCGCACTGAATGAAAGGTCGGTCGAAACGGCTATGTAAATAGTTTGTGTTTTCCGTCCAGTTCAGTGTAGCCGGCACGACTGAAGGGAAGCACTGACGTGGCACCAAGTTCACCCGGTGTTATGGGCTGACATCACGGACGTGGTTTGTGATGTAGCCAACCGTTTCAGTTTCCATAAAAAAAAAAAAAATTTATTAGGCCGCTTTGAAAAAAAAAAATTTTATTTTTGAATATATATCTAAATCCGTAACTTTTTACATTTTTGTTTCGATCCGTAGTTTTGGAATAAAAAAATAAAAACCTAATTTTTGATTGATTGATTGTGTTGCATTCTACTCCAACCAGCAAAAGCGGCGCCTTGAAAGAGGGGTGAATACGGGTAAAGTGATGAACATCGGGCTATAGAAAGAGACAGTCCGATCGTATCGTAGAGCGTCGTCCCTGTCGCACATAGACGTGCGAGATCGTGCGACAGGGACGATCGGCTTCATCCACGTCCAACATCTATTGTGAATTTTCTCGCTCAATTTTTGTCAAGAAATGCAGGTCTTTCGCGTCTTCCTCCTTATCCTTACCTATAATAAAATCCAACGTCTGCTTTCTGTATGTCTGAGTGTCTGTCTGTCCGCTTATAACTCGAGAACCACTGGACCGATTTTAATAAAACAAAATTCTACGGATAGCTTGATTCTTCCCATCAACTATAGGCTACTTACTATCACGCTAAATAGCTTATGAGGTTAGCAGTGAAGTGAAATATGAGAGCACTTGATAATATTTGTATGTAACGGACACGGAATCATTCACCCGAGTAAGAACCGATGACATTACAATATCCTGAAGGGGGGGGGGGGGGGGGGGATAAGTAGAGGCATATAGGGAGGGGGGTGAGGGAGGGGCGGGAGGGGAGGTGGAGGTAGAGCGATGGAATCCCCCTTATCCTTATCCTTTCCTTTCTTCCTTACCTCTAATAAAATCCAACGTCTGCTTTCTGTCTGTCTGTATGTATGTCTGTCTGTTTACCATCTTTGGGGTTGCCATATTTACTCGAAGTATCGATGATGGCGAGACTCAACGGAAGGGAGGGAGAGGCAGGGAGATGGAGGGAGAGGGAGAGGGAGAGGGAGAGGGAGAGGGAGAGGGAGAGGGAGAGGGAGAGGGAGAGGGAGAGGGAGAGGGAGAGGGAGAGGGAGAGGGAGAGGGAGAGGGAGAGGGAGAGGGAGAGGGAGAGGGAGAGGGAGATTAAAATAGGGAATGATTTCAAAATTAGATTTTAGGAGTTTATAAAATTTTGTACAGAGATGAATTGCATGCTGAAGAAGGACATAGTCTCAAAAAACAACCCTTAAGGGGGTGAAATAGGAGATGCGAAAGTTTGTATGGGAGTATCGGTTTCTTAAAGGTAGGTCCAGGATTGTTGGATTTTCACATATAAGGGGAGGAAACGGAGTGTTAAAGATTGTATGGGAATATCGTTTTTTTTTAAGGAAAATCATAATTATAGCTACTCAAAACAAATAAATGGGGGGGGGGGGGGGGGAGGGGGGATGGGTGTGACGGTGGCCTCGCCCTTAGTTACTTACTGTCTTCGTGGAGGTTTATTGTATTCCAGAATGCAGCTTAGCCTGAAGCCTCGCCGTTAGTTACTTACTTTATACGAAGTTTTATCGTTTATTTACACGCCATTACTTTCATCGAGAAATCGAGAAGGTTTATCGTCTTCCAGAATACAGCTCGGCCTTCGGCCTCGCCCATAGTTACTTACTTACATCAAGAAGGTTAATCCTCTTCCTTAACGCAGCTCGGCCTTCGGCCTGACCCATGGTTTATCCTCTTCCTGAACGCAGCTCGGCCTTCGGCCTCGCCCTTAATTACTTTCTTTCTTAGAGATGGTTTATCGTCTTCCTGAACACAGCTTGGCCTTCGGTCTCGCCCTCAGTTACTTACTTTCTTCGAGAAGGTTTATGGTCTTCCTGAACGCAGCTCGGCCTTGGGCCTCGCCCTCAGTTACTTACTTTCTTCGAGAAGGTTTATCCTCTTCCTGAACGCAGCTCGGCCTTCGGCTTCGCCCATAGTTACTTACTGTCTTCGAGAATGTTTATCGTCTTCCTGAACGCAGCTCGGTTTTCGGCTTCGCCGTTTGTTACTTGCTTTCTTCGAGAAGGTTTATAGTCTTCCTGAACGCAGCTCGGCCTTCGGCCTCGCCCTTAATTACTTACTTTCTTCGAGAAGGTTTATAGTCTTCCTGAACGCAGCTCGGCCTTCGGCCTCGCCCTTAGTTACTTACTTTCTTCGAGAAGGTTTATAGTCTTCGTGAACGCAGCTCGGCCTTCGGCCTCGCCCTTACTTACTTTCTTCGAGAAGGTTTATAGTCTTCCTAAACGCAGCTCGGCCTTCGGCCTCGCCCTTAGTTACTTACTTTCTTCGAGAAGGTTTATAGTCTTCCTGAACGCAGCTCGGCCATCGGCCTCGCCCTTAATTAATTACTTTCTTAGATAAGGTTTATCGTCTTCCTGAACGCAGCTCGGCCTTCGGCCTCGCCCTTAGTTACTTACTTTCTTCGAGAAGGTTTATAGTCTTCCTGAACGCAGCTCGGCCTTCGGCCTCGCCCTTAATTACTTACTTTCTTCGAGAAGGTTTATAGTCTTCCTGAACGCAGCTCGGCCTTCGGCCTCGCCCTTAGTTACTTACTTTCTTCGAGAAGGTTTATAGTCTTCCTGAACGGAGCTCGGCCTTCGGCCTCGCCCTTAATTACTTACTTTCTTCGAGAAGGTTTATAGTCTTCCTGAACGCAGCTCGGCCTTCGGCCGCGCCCATAGTTACTTACTTACATCAAGAAGGTTAATCCTCTTCCTTAACGCAGCTCGGCCTTCGGCCTGACCCATGGTTTATCCTCTTCCTGAACGCAGCTCGGCCTTCGGCCTCGCCCTTAATTACTTTCTTTCTTAGAGATGGTTTATCGTCTTCCTGAACACAGCTCGGCCTTCGGCCTCGCCCTTAATTACATACTTTCTTAGATAAGGTTTATCGTCTTCCTGAACGCAGCTCGGCCTTCGGATTCAGTTTTAATATACAACGTGTCTCAAAACTCAACGTCAAGCGAGAACCAGGGAGTTACCCAGGGAAAAATAAGAAAACAAATCGGAGTCATTTGTTTTTATGATATGAGCATTTTTTTCAAAAACGTTGAAATTTTACATTTTAGGTACTACGACTACAAATTTGAAAATATAATTGTTAATTTTTTTATATTGGAAGCCTAAATAACTCTGCTATTGATAACTATCCCAAATAAAACCAGAATGCCTGTAGTTTTACCAAAAAAATTATCAGTTAAATTTTTTTCTAAAAAAATAAATCAATCAGGTATTTTTGATTATTTTTCCCTGGGTAGTCATAAACTGGCCTACTCCCTGGTTCCCTCTTGACGTTGAGTTTTGGGACACGTTGTATGTAAATACTTCATCTATCAGCGCACATCGATAGCTTTTTGAAAACACGATTTAATTATCTTTGCTCGATAGAAAAACATCATGAACATGCCTCTGAATTTAGTTATAAAAACATATTTAAGGCAACGTGACCAAAATGTGGAATAGGATGGAAGTTTTGCGTACTCACGATCGCAGACGGAGCCTCTCCAACCTTGAATTCCGTGATGCGTTTTGCTGGTGTTTCTGTGCTGTTGGTGCGTAGCCAAATAATCGCGCTTTTCTTCTTAGGGACGTCCCTGATTATGCCCTCCTTCGTCGAGGCGCACCGTGGCGAAAATAGGCGTGAAAAACGTTGAATTTCGATGAATTTTATTCTTGAAATAGGCAGCTCGATGTAGAATCGCAGAGAGTAACTTTTCAAAAAAAAAAACCGTGTACCGTGTGGGGCCGGTACTTTAAAAGAATAGCCCCACTGCATTTCTCCCCGTGTATGTCGTAAAAGGCGACTAAGGGATATGACTCCCTTCTAATATTACTAAGTGGTAGGGTTTAGCCCGCCCGGGTTGGTACCACCGCACTGAATGAAAGGTCGGTCGAAACGGCTATGTAAATAGTTTGTGTTTTCCGTCCAGTTCAGTGTAGCCGGCACGACTGAAGGGAAGCACTGACGTGGCACCAAGTTCACCCGGTGTTATGGGCTGACATCACGGACGTGGTTTGTGATGTAGCCAACCGTTTCAGTTTCCATAAAAAAAAAAAAAATTTATTAGGCCGCTTTGAAAAAAAAAAATTTTATTTTTGAATATATATCTAAATCCGTAACTTTTTACATTTTTGTTTCGATCCGTAGTTTTGGAATAAAAAAATAAAAACCTAATTTTTGATTGATTGATTGTGTTGCATTCTACTCCAACCAGCAAAAGCGGCGCCTTGAAAGAGGGGTGAATACGGGTAAAGTGATGAACATCGGGCTATAGAAAGAGACAGTCCGATCGTATCGTAGAGCGTCGTCCCTGTCGCACATAGACGTGCGAGATCGTGCGACAGGGACGATCGGCTTCATCCACGTCCAACATCTATTGTGAATTTTCTCGCTCAATTTTTGTCAAGAAATGCAGGTCTTTCGCGTCTTCCTCCTTATCCTTACCTATAATAAAATCCAACGTCTGCTTTCTGTATGTCTGAGTGTCTGTCTGTCCGCTTATAACTCGAGAACCACTGGACCGATTTTAATAAAACAAAATTCTACGGATAGCTTGATTCTTCCCATCAACTATAGGCTACTTACTATCACGCTAAATAGCTTATGAGGTTAGCAGTGAAGTGAAATATGAGAGCACTTGATAATATTTGTATGTAACGGACACGGAATCATTCACCCGAGTAAGAACCGATGACATTACAATATCCTGAAGGGGGGGGGGGGGGGGGATAAGTAGAGGCATATAGGGAGGGGGGTGAGGGAGGGGCGGGAGGGGAGGTGGAGGTAGAGCGATGGAATCTCCCTTATCCTTATCCTTTCCTTTCTTCCTTACCTCTAATAAAATCCAACGTCTGCTTTCTGTCTGTCTGTATGTATGTCTGTCTGTTTACCATCTTTGGGGTTGCCATATTTACTCGAAGTATCGATGATGGCGAGACTCAACGGAAGGGAGGGAGAGGCAGGGAGATGGAGGGAGAGGGAGAGGGAGAGGGAGAGGGAGAGGGAGAGGGAGAGGGAGAGGGAGAGGGAGAGGGAGAGGGAGAGGGAGAGGGAGAGGGAGAGGGAGAGGGAGAGGGAGAGGGAGAGGGAGAGGGAGAGGGAGAGGGAGAGGGAGATTAAAATAGGGAATGATTTCAAAATTAGATTTTAGGAGTTTATAAAATTTTGTACAGAGATGAATTGCATGCTGAAGAAGGACATAGTCTCAAAAAACAACCCTTAAGGGGGTGAAATAGGAGATGCGAAAGTTTGTATGGGAGTATCGGTTTCTTAAAGGTAGGTCCAGGATTGTTGGATTTTCACATATAAGGGGAGGAAACGGAGTGTTAAAGATTGTATGGGAATATCGTTTTTTTTTAAGGAAAATCATAATTATAGCTACTCAAAACAAATAAATGGGGGGGGGGGGGGGGGAGGGGGGATGGGTGTGACGGTGGCCTCGCCCTTAGTTACTTACTGTCTTCGTGGAGGTTTATTGTATTCCAGAATGCAGCTTAGCCTGAAGCCTCGCCGTTAGTTACTTACTTTATACGAAGTTTTATCGTTTATTTACACGCCATTACTTTCATCGAGAAATCGAGAAGGTTTATCGTCTTCCAGAATACAGCTCGGCCTTCGGCCTCGCCCATAGTTACTTACTTACATCAAGAAGGTTAATCCTCTTCCTTAACGCAGCTCGGCCTTCGGCCTGACCCATGGTTTATCCTCTTCCTGAACGCAGCTCGGCCTTCGGCCTCGCCCTTAATTACTTTCTTTCTTAGAGATGGTTTATCGTCTTCCTGAACACAGCTTGGCCTTCGGTCTCGCCCTCAGTTACTTACTTTCTTCGAGAAGGTTTATGGTCTTCCTGAACGCAGCTCGGCCTTGGGCCTCGCCCTCAGTTACTTACTTTCTTCGAGAAGGTTTATCCTCTTCCTGAACGCAGCTCGGCCTTCGGCTTCGCCCATAGTTACTTACTGTCTTCGAGAATGTTTATCGTCTTCCTGAACGCAGCTCGGTTTTCGGCTTCGCCGTTTGTTACTTGCTTTCTTCGAGAAGGTTTATAGTCTTCCTGAACGCAGCTCGGCCTTCGGCCTCGCCCTTAATTACTTACTTTCTTCGAGAAGGTTTATAGTCTTCCTGAACGCAGCTCGGCCTTCGGCCTCGCCCTTAGTTACTTACTTTCTTCGAGAAGGTTTATAGTCTTCGTGAACGCAGCTCGGCCTTCGGCCTCGCCCTTACTTACTTTCTTCGAGAAGGTTTATAGTCTTCCTAAACGCAGCTCGGCCTTCGGCCTCGCCCTTAGTTACTTACTTTCTTCGAGAAGGTTTATAGTCTTCCTGAACGCAGCTCGGCCATCGGCCTCGCCCTTAATTAATTACTTTCTTAGATAAGGTTTATCGTCTTCCTGAACGCAGCTCGGCCTTCGGCCTCGCCCTTAGTTACTTACTTTCTTCGAGAAGGTTTATAGTCTTCCTGAACGCAGCTCGGCCTTCGGCCTCGCCCTTAATTACTTACTTTCTTCGAGAAGGTTTATAGTCTTCCTGAACGCAGCTCGGCCTTCGGCCTCGCCCTTAGTTACTTACTTTCTTCGAGAAGGTTTATAGTCTTCCTGAACGGAGCTCGGCCTTCGGCCTCGCCCTTAATTACTTACTTTCTTCGAGAAGGTTTATAGTCTTCCTGAACGCAGCTCGGCCTTCGGCCGCGCCCATAGTTACTTACTTACATCAAGAAGGTTAATCCTCTTCCTTAACGCAGCTCGGCCTTCGGCCTGACCCATGGTTTATCCTCTTCCTGAACGCAGCTCGGCCTTCGGCCTCGCCCTTAATTACTTTCTTTCTTAGAGATGGTTTATCGTCTTCCTGAACACAGCTCGGCCTTCGGCCTCGCCCTTAATTACATACTTTCTTAGATAAGGTTTATCGTCTTCCTGAACGCAGCTCGGCCTTCGGCCTCGCCCTTAGTTACTTACTTTCTTCGAGAAGGTTTATAGTCTTCCTGAACGCAGCTCGGCCTTCGGCCTCGCCCTTAATTACTTACTTTCTTCGAGAAGGTTTATAGTCTTCCTGAACGCAGCTCGGCCTTCGGCCTCGCCCTTAGTTACTTACTTTCTTCGAGAAGGTTTATAGTCTTCCTGAACGCAGCTCGGCCTTCGGCCTCGCCCTTAATTACTTACTTTCTTCGAGAAGGTTTATAGTCTTCCTGAACGCAGCTCGGCCTTCGGCCTCGCCCTCAGTTACTTAATGTCTTCTTTGAAATACGAATTTCACGCGAGCGGAGCCGCGGGCTCAGCTAGTTAATGATAAATATAGTTCGGGGCGTATACAAATGCAATAACTTAATGTATGTAATGTAATGTAACGTAACGTAACGTAACGTAACGTAACGTAACGTAACGTAACGTAACGTAACGTAACGCAACGCAACGCAACGTAACGCAACGCAACGCAACGCAACGCAACGTAACGCAACGCAACGCAACGCAACGCAACGCAACGCAACGGAACGCAAAGCAACGCAACGCAACGCAACGCAACGCAACGCAACGCAACGCAACGCAACGCAACGCAACGCAACGCAACGCAACGCAACGCAACGCAACGCAACGCAACGCAACGCAACGCAACGCAACTCAACGCAACGCAACGCAACGCAACGCAACGCAACGCAACGCAACGTAACGTAACGTAACGTAACGTAACGTAACGTAACGTAACGTATCGTAACGTACCGTAACGTAACGTAACGTATCGTAACGTAACGTGACGCAACCTAACGTAGCGTAGCGTAACGTAACGTAATGTAACGTAATGTAATGTAATGAAATACCTTGCATTTGTACCTTTTGTATGAAATTTCCAAAACAATGTTTCTTGATTTATCAATAACTTGAAAATTCTGCTAAGATAATTTATTGCAGGAGACACTCCAAAGAAAAGCACGTTGGGCATACAATGATAAAGTTTACCGCAAAAGGCGCTCAGATCAACGAAGAAAGTTTCCCAAGGGGACAGTCCCCGGGACACTGTCGCTAAAGAATTTCGAGATATTTTTTGCTTCTCTTGAAAACTTAGAGGTTTTATGCGAATAAGGTAAAATATGAGGCTACTTTCTCGGTTTAGCAGTTCATAAATAAGGAATTTCAAAGTTATATTGTATTAACCACCTCGGGGAGTATCTGCAGTCGTGTCTCTTTGTTTGTTAAGTCTAAAGTTCTTTAGGTTCGAATCATAGAGACAGATAAAGAGTCAGTAATACCTCACATTGCTTCGCACGATCCTCTGTTATATAAAAAATACTGCAATAATTAAATGCAAGGTACTAATGCTACGTAGTAAGAGTACTAAGTATAAGAGTACTAATGCTAGGTAGTAAAAAAAAAAAAAAAAAGTTTGGCGAAAACATGATTTCATTAAATTATCTTGATTAAAAGAAATACTACGTTATCTCCAAAAAGTACAATAGAGCCGCTAATATTCAATAAATACTGAAAATTAGACCATGAAACTTCGCAAAATAACTGATCTCAATTTAAAGCAAATCCCATGTTTTTTATTTACATAAAAAAACCTTATTTTCGCAGTTGAAAACAATTGACTATCGCGCGTTGAACTCAACTTTACTTAGAGTACACGTCCAACAATAGTTGTAGTTCATCCAAACAAAATCGTTTTGACCTCGCGTGACCGCGAGCACTAGGTGTGCGAGCGGGATAGAGAGTGAGGTGGCGCGGAGAAGGTGGGGGCGAAATTAGAATTCCCGCTGAGGTATTAAGGACTCTTAATAGATTTAAAAGTTTTTCTCGTGGGCCTCTCAGGTTTAAGTTTAGCGATTTAAGACTATTAAAACTTCTTCAGCATGGGGATATCTGATTACTAAGCTTAGTGCGTCGCATTTTCAAGGACAGGTTAGCCACCTCAGGTTCACCGCCAAGGTGACAGTTGGCGCTGTCCTTCCATCGATATATGCAGAAGGTACTCGTAGGTACTCGTACAGTGTTCGTGCCTTATTTGCTACTTGATAGATGAGTTATCTTGTCCTAATACTTGCTGATGTCGGCGATGTGCTGTGAATTACCAGAGTTTTCACAGCTCAACACCGATTATTCCACTTATCCCGATACTCGGGATGCAGAATGTGTGGTACGCAACTACTTACGTATCTGTCGCATTTTCGAAGGGATATATTTGATCCCTTGTGATGAGATAAATTAAATTAATAAGAGAGGCCTAGTCCTAGCCTAGTCCTAGTAAATCTATTTTGTTGATACATACATAAATACCACACGCCTATCATCTCGACAATAGGGGTAGGCAGATTAATCGACGTTGTGCTCTGCAAGGACTACTAAAAACTAAGGTGCATGTAATTAAGTATGCGGGTTAAAAGTTATGCTTATTTGGCTTTGACACGGCACAATATATGTTAGATAAAAATAATTTCTATGCAGTTAAGATGGCGATGACGATGATGCTTTTTCTGAGTTTACTCCCCATTTTCATAACACTGTGTTTGTATTTTTTCACATCATACTTTCCTAACGTGCGCAAAGAAATATAATTCCAACAGGATGGTTATCTGCTGCGTCTGTTTGCTAACCTGCTGCGTCTGCTTGCCAATCTGCTGCGTCTTTTTGCTAACCTGCTGCGTCTGTTTGCTAACCTGCTGCATCTGTTTATTAACCTGCTGCGTCTGCTTGCTAATCTGCTGCATCTGTTTACTAACCTGCTGCATCTGTTTGCTAATCTGCTCCATCTGTTTACTAACCTGCTGCGTCTGTTTGAGCTGTGTAGCGACGCTCGGAGGCAGCATCTGGTACAAAAGCGAGTCGCTCAATTCCTTCTCGTACTCCAGCTCACGGGCCTTTTCCGATAGATTACGGGCGTACACCTGCAACACAGTCGTCGTTGTCATCATCCAAATCAAGAGCAGATGAAAACAAAATCTTTAAAATATCTGTCTCATACAGATCATTATTATTCAGTGTCATAAAACCAACGTCACCATCATTAGTACTATGACGCCACATCATTGGGGACAGAACTTCGTCATTGTTGACCTCGAGACCAATATCAACAGCGTCAGCACCATCAATATAAATGTCATCATTCACATAGTCACCGGTAATGTAGTCAACACAAATGTGCCATACGTTTGGCCAGAAACGTCAAGCCACATAGCTCGGAGACGAACGTGAGTAAAGCCGTGCTGTTGTGTAAGAACACACAACAACATGGCGAAATAAATATCTGAATCTCAATCATCGTTCCAACCATCATCACTATTATCTTCAATATCAACATGTTCATCATTTGTCAGTTCTTCTTCGCATTGAATTTAGAACTGGCAGAATTTTGGACATGTCCAAGCGTAGGTTACCTACCTATGGATGAAATTATACAATAAACAATAAACAATCATCATTGCTTAGATTCGGCATTCTTTAGACCGGATTTTTTTTCCTTGGGCTAGCTGTAGATAGACCTCGGTCAGGCCTCACGCACTCTATGTACTTGCGCGCGCTAACTACCTACCGCCCGACGGGCCGCCGGCGGTCTTTTTCAGTACAAATTCGTCAGCCGCGCGAAGTATACATAGACGCTCGCCCACGCAACTGCGCGCAGCTGCAAAGCAATAAACACTTTACACTCGATCGTTAAGGTACATTTTCGCACGCAGCGATTGGCGATGTGAAACAGTAGGCTATTAAAGCCCGAAGGTAGGAACATTTTCTATGGAGTGATTTACCTGTTACGAAGTAACTATTAAGTAATCTGTGCCTCGGTTCCCATAATAACGTAATAAAAGATATAGCTTCAAAACTGTTTGGCATAGGGTAACAATTTTATTTTGAATCTTTTTTTTTTATGTAAACTGACACGTTTGGCTAAATCACCTACAACATCCGTGATGTCAGCCCATAACACCGGGTGAACTAGGTGCCATGTCAGTTCTTCCCTTCATTTCACGTCGACTACACTGAACTGAAAACACGAACTATTTACATAGCCGTTTAGAGCGAAGTTTCGTTCAGTGCGGTGGTATCAACCCGGGCGGGATAAACCCTACCACCTAGTAAGGTAAGAAGGGAAGGGACCTACAGTTTTACGTGGACGCGACTTGTGACGCCAACCGATTTCGATGATTATTTTATGTTGGAAAGGAGGTAGGTACTTCAGGTTTTTAGGTTTCCGTATTCCGCACGGAAGCCTATTACTAAGCCTCCGCCGTCCGTCCGTCCGTCTGTCCGAGGGCTGTATCTCTTGAACGGTAATAGGTAGCCATCATGAAGGTGCAAGAGTGCGAAAATTTGGAGATAATACGTAACGGTCCGGTGGCGTAGTTGGTTATCGCGTTGGCGGCTCAAGCCAAATACCCAGGTTGTACCCTGGCCGGGATGTATTTTTTCCAATGATTTTCGCTTCGCATTTTTCTAATAAAAATAGGTAGCCCGTTGAAATTTTCACAGAATATGTGTTACTATGGCGGATATAACAATTAAGAAAAATATTTTTTTTTTAAATTGAGGGAGGCTTCCATACAACAAACGTCCGCTATTGAATAATAGATGGCGCCACAGGCTTTTATACATTGCATTGTTGAAAGACAAAAATTGGCGGATAATAGCGAATAGATACGGAAACCTCCGTGCGCGAGTAAAACTCGCACATGACAGATTTCTAACTAAAAAGAGTTATTTTAATAACATTGAGCACATATTGAGTTATTTTAATAATAACACAGAGCTTGAGTAGACAATTAAATAAAAAGTAAAGGGTTTGCCTTACGCCAAATCGTTTTAAAGTGAGCTTTCGATTATAGGAACCGGTTATTTTGCCCGAGGAAGCCGAGTGATCAGCATGCTTTTAAATTTGAAAAATTCGATTCTTTGAGATAAATATCCAACAATAAAAACAAAACAGGAAATAGGTATCGTACCTGTATAGTGTTGACTGCGTTGCGCACGAGCACAATGATGATGGGAGACACGACGCAGACCAAAACCAAAATGGCCGCGCAGATCACCTCGCTGCGCTGCGCGTCCGCCAGGTTCTTGGTCACACCCTCTCTGTAATTCATCATCAACACAATTATTGTCTAGTTACTAGCTTTTGCCCGCGGCTTTAAGTGAGAAATGTTTTAGTTTCTTTTTTATGTTTTTATTTTCACGTTTTCTTATAAAAATAATAGTGTACATATTTATGTTAATTCTATACAATTTTAAAAATACATACAAAATTAATACAAACACACAAACAAATAAATAAAAGAAAACGGTATAGTTCCGCCGACGGATGTTTTATTATTATCATTCGTAGGCAAATAAATTTTGCACTTGAATTCGTTATTTTTCGAATGGCAACTAGGTATAGTGTGGAATGTAACAACAATGAAACACCATTGAAAACAATAACAAAAGATGACAAGGGCTGTACAGAACCAGATATAAAAGAAGGCCGAGCTGCGTTACGTGTCATCTTATCGGCGCGCGGAACAATTCAGTTTGTATGAGAGCCACATCTTAATGTAACCGGAACAGAATTTTATTTAGCCTATCCTGTGCCGCGTATAGTTAAATGTGTTTGTACTGAGTTTCATCCAGTTCGGATGATCAATTTAAGAGTTATGGAGGAACATACATACAGAAAATATTTCTAAAAATCGTCAATTTATTTTTAGTATCATACGTGGAGTCTACACGCGCAGTATCTCATAAAACAAAGTAACTTACTGCATGATGATCTCTTATATTATTAGTATTGATCAGATTTCTCATGTTTTTACATTCCGTCAGTTCGATTATCACAGCGAAGAAGAATTGGCAAGACACTCTACTGGAAATGTTTTCAGCGTCCACTTTGTCTATGTTTATAAAGTGTTTGCCTACACCATGTACGTTTTATCATTATTATCTCTTTGTTAGAAAAGGATCCTTTAACGTTCTTGGCATCAGCATTGTCCACATCAACACTATAAGCACAATCATCGTCATAATCGTGATCCTTAGCGTTACCAACACATTCGTTAACATTATCAACACATTTATTAACATTATCAACATCAATATAGAAATATAAATAATCATCATCTTGATCTTCATCATCATCATCAACGAGCAACGACCGCGCACCATTACAAAAGGTGGTAGGTATATGATTAAAAAGCCTAATAAATAATTCATCTTGATCCTAATTATCACCAAAAAGACATCATAGACTTAATATAAGTTATAAAATTGTGTGCAAAATTGAGTGCAACGCGTGATAGTTTAGATAATTATTTTTACGGTAAAAATTATAATTATTTATAAAATAAATTTTTTTTTAATTTTTTTATAGAAAGCGCGACATGCGGCCCTGAGCCATCCATAAGGTGTATAACGACGCCCATAGACGTTTGGTAGTAGGCGGGGTTGCGAATGCCATTCCGGCCTGATAGGTGCGTATTCATGCCTCTCTTGAAGGACCCGAGACTATACTTGGGGGGATATGTGGGCAGGTAGAGCGTTCCAGAGTTCCAAATGTAATAGATTCATGTTTTCGACAAACCTAATACCTAGACTCAACTTGACCATATATTATGACAGAGTAAGTTTATCATGCGAAGCAATGTGAGGTATTACAGACTCTTAAGACTGCGGTACTACAGCCTGAGGCACAATTTTCAAAATTTGCCACATTTTCGTTTCGGTTTTTTGTTCAACGAATTTCAAAAATATACATTAAAAAATCCTGTCTAAAAGTTGAATATATTTAAAAGTTGGTGACAGATTTTTATTTTTATTTATGTCAATTAATATGTGAAAAAAAATAATGACAAACGTTCTACTAAATGGTCCTAAATACTCCGAAATGCTCTCTTTGTTTCGAAATTGCAGCTTTCTAAAACATTACTTTGAGTTTATACTAATTGCAGATGATGTAAGATAAAATTTTACTTCTTTTGACAGATTTGGATATTCGTGTAATGTAAATTGGTTTAACAAACTTTGAACAAATAAAAACAAGCGAACGCTTCGCTATTCAATCAGTGCCGCGCGGTGCGACATTTTGATGCTGTAGCTGATGATTGAAACACAAGCCGTATGCAGATGGAAATAGGTGCGAGATTCATTCTACTCGTGCGGTGGCTGATACGTCGCGCCGACGATGAACGTTTGCGCGAAAATCACACTATATATTAAATTTTACGTGTTGGAAAGATGGAAAACTATATTTTTTTTTGCAACGATTGTAGGGAAACACATTATCTCTATTTCTATGAGAGTCTTGTATTGAAACAATTTATGCTTCTCAAGTTAATTTAACTTGAAAGTACAATTTTCGTACTTTTCGTTATTTTTTGGAGATTTATTTAACACCTTTCCAAAGTAGTAAGATATATTTTTTTTATCTATGTTTGTTAATTAAAGACCAATACAGAACATATATTTTTTACAGATTTTTTATCTTTACCAATATAGCTCAACAATTTCGTTTAAAATTCACCTTTTGAGTCTTATTTGCGCCTTAAAACTAAAACACTAACTATACAGAACTTTTTAATGTATGCGTTTCTAAAATTCCGTTGTACCGGCAACGAGTCTTAATTTTAAATGATGTTATAGCTTTACCAATCAATAAGTGTCCTTACGTCTTAGAGAATTGGGTTCAAATTCGCGCTCGTTAGTTATTTCAAATCAAAATTAAATTGACACACTGGGTGTTTCTAATTGGTACTAAATACGGTTAATTTAAGAGATTTCAGGTCAGTGGGGCGCGCGTGGATAGTCCTTCGGGCTGGGTATATTGCCCTATCTTCCCTCTTTTTAAAACCCCGACGCAAAATGAGGGGTGCTATATGTTTGAAGCCTCCGTCTGTCTGTGTGCCTGTCTGTGGCATCGTAGCTCTCAAACGGATGGACCGATTTGGAAGCGGTTTGTTTAATTAGAAAGTTGGTTTAATCCGAATGGTTCTTAGCTATGCTAGTAATCATATAATAAAGTAGATAGATAGATAGATAGAAAATGCTTTATTGCTCCAGTAAATTTTTTTTTTTTTTTTTTATGGAACCTGACACGGTTGGCTACATCACCTACAACATCCGTGATGTCAGCCCATAACACAGGGTGAACTAGGTGCCATGTCAGTGCTTCCCTTCATTTCATGTCGGCTACACTAAACTGGACGGAAAACACGAACTATTTACATAGCCGTTTCGACCGACGTTTCGTTCAGTGCGGTGGTACCAACCCGGCCGGGATAAACCCTACCACCTAGTAAGGTAAGAAGGGAAGGGACCTACAGTTTAACGTGGAATCCGAACCACGGTCAGCCTCCAACGGTCGAGCGGTCACCCATCCAATCACTGACCGCGCTCAGCGTTGCTTATTAACAGTTGACTAAGCAACCGCGCCACTGAGCTACCGAGGCTAACGAATTTTCTTATCCCTTAGTCGACTTTTACGACATGCGACGGGGAGAGATGCAGTGGGGCTATTCTTTTTAAGTACCGACCCCACACGGTACATGACCAAACATTAAATAGTAACAAATAAATGAGAAAATTTACATAAGGTGCAAAGGCGGACTTATCCCCTACAGAGATTTCTTACAGTCAACCTTTGGATGTTTGAGATTCGATATGATAGTGGAATGTAAGTAGGTAGTAGCAAAAGAGTTGAGCGTGAGAATCGAAGATAAAATAATAATAATAATAATTATTTAAATTGTATAGATATAATTAATATAGATATGTAAATAGAATAAGAAAACGTGACAATAAAGATATAATAATAATACCTAGGTATGCTTTCCTGCTCGACACCGCTCGACCTCTCTCTCGGGTCCGACCACGGTAGCCTGGGTTCGTCCCGCGCCGCCGCCGCCGGTGGTGGAAACGCCATTTTGTTATTTTGTATTAATTTTAGATATAAGTTTTATAAAATTAATATACAACAGAAAATGTGTAAATAAACGAATAAATAATAATACCTATTAATAAATTAGGTAATTATGAAGTAATAACACAATTACGTCTCAAGGATGAACCGATTTGGGTGCGGTTTTTTTCATTAGAAAGTTCGTTTAATCCGAATGGTTCTTAGCTATGTTAGTAATAAATAATGTAATAAAGTAGGTATTTATGAAATAATAAAAAAATCACGTCTCAAGTTTAAAAAAAAAAGGTTTATATAAAAGTAAAATTACAAATTTAAAAATCACCGATCCTTAAACAGTTAAAACTCATTTCCGTTTATTTACATAAAGGAGTCGGGGGTTCGCTGAGTAAATAAAATATAAACACTCAGAGCTGCGCGGGTATTTACTTAGCGGTCCTCCGACTTCTTTATGTAAGTGAACGGAAATTAATTTTGACTTTTTAAGGGTCGGGGATTTTTAAATTTGTAATTTTGTCTCAATAAAACATTTATAATACGCAACGTCTGTGATGGACTAACTCGAAAACGGCTGAACTGATTTATACGCGGTTATCACTAATGGGATCTGCCGCATCTCGGCCTGATTGTAGGCTATGCGTCATCACGATATTTTTGCGAGGGTCTGAGCAGTGAAGGAAAATCGCGCCACTGTGTTGTGTAAAATGTTTTATGTTTAGAGTTTGAAACTGTTGCACGAAGGTGTAATGTAAGCCTAACATGGCTTACTTATAAATGTTACATTATTTTCCCTAGACATTATTAAAATTAAATTTAATCCCTCAAATTACGTTACGTAAATTCTGTTCCCAAATTCATAAATAATAAGTTTATTTACCTCACGTCTGTTGCCGCTCCTCTGGAATATCGAAACAGATAAATATTTCGAGAGGTTAATAATTTAGAGACACTCATTCCCCTTGACAATTTATATTTATTGTGAGTTGATATTTTCTAGAAACAAACACAATCTCACGGTTTATTTGTGACTTTGTTTACACTGACGTATAGGACACGCAGAGGGTAAGTGGCATTCATGTACGGCGGTGCTCTGAGGAACTAGCAACCCTTGTTTCTTGCCACCCGTCCATTTTTTTTTTATGGAAACTGACACTTTTGGCTACATCACCTACAGCATCCGTGATGTCAGCCGATAACACCGGGTGAACTAGGCGCCATGTCAGTGCTTCTCTTCATTTCATGTCGGCTACACTGAACTGGACGGGAAACACGTACTATTTACATAGCCGTTTCGACAGACGTTTCATTCATTGCGGTGGTACCAACCCGGGCGGGTTGAACCCTACCACCTAGTAAGGTAAGAAGGGAAGGGACCTACAGTTTTCAGTGGAATCCGAACCACGGTCAGCCTCCAACGGTCGAGCGGTCACTCATCCAAGTACTGACCGCGCTCAGCGTTGCTTAAATGACTCGTCTCAGAGAGCTCAGCACCCCTTTGTTGTTGACATTGGGCTTTATGACAGAGAGCCAATCGGTTCTCAAAATCGTTTCTCTGTCGCACCGCTAGGGTGTGAAAATGTCTTCCGGCGAGTGTGTTTGTCTTCAAACGTCGTATTAACAGGCTAGACAGCCTAGCAACAGTCCGCAAATCTGCTGGCATGGTACCTAAATGAGCATGGCTTCACGAGGAGAGGCTGGCTCTTGTCGATTACACCATTGATCCATCGGTACAGTCACCCATGTTGGACAACACGGTCTTTCTATGACCAGCCGTTCATAAATGTGTATGTGACAGATGGGTCGATTTCACCGAGACGACGACATCCAGTTTGAATACTAAGTTATCAAAATATTATTATTTTATTATTTAGATTTTTAATTGTTTTTAACTTAGTTTTTGCAGCCGCTATTAATTAAAGTTCATAATAATAATTAAAGACACCCGACATTCGGTGACATCACGGGAATCTAGAAAGCATTCTATTATTTGCGGAAATTAAACAAATATTTTAATCTTTTTTTGTGTTTTTATTAGATTTTTTTATAACATAGGCTTTGGCATCTTGCTTGACATTTCTAAAAAAGATTTTTCTTATATTTTTGTTTATGGCCAGAGCGTCGGCGACAAATTGCAAGTTTCAAGAAGATAGCTCGAACTACAGGCTGTAGTCAGAACTCTCAGTAAAATTGTTAATCTTGCTCTCAAGTTGCGTTTTCGATAGACTGTGAACGGTGTTATTATGTGGTTATTCATTAAAATACTTGTATTAATATGTATGGAAAAAAAAAACACAAATACCCCGCAATGTTTCTTACCGGTTCTTCTTCGTGGGTGTAATCGAACCGGATAGAACAAATACCGTGTGGGGCCGGCACTTAAAAATAATGGCCCCACTGTATCTCTCCCCATGCATGTCGCAAAAGGCGACTAAGGGATAAGGACAAGATGCCGTGCTAACGGGCGACAGGCTCGCCACCTCTCACCTTGGCACGGTACTTCCAGCGAGTCATACAGCAGGTGGGTACTTCGTGCCTTACGTGCTGCTTGATCGATTGAATCTTGTTCGAATACTTTGCGAAACGTGGTGGTCGGTGTTGTGCTGTAATTTACCAAAGTTCTTGCATCACAACACCGATTACTCTGCTTAGCCCGATTTTCGGGATTCAGCGTGAGTGATTGTATGTATCATCATCATCATCATCAGCCTGTATAGGTCCACTGCTGGACATAGGCCTCTCCCAAGTCACGCCACCACACGCGGTTTTCCGCTTTTCTCATCCTGGACGTGTATGTATGTATGTATAGAACAAATTGTGACAAGTTCGAGCGCAGTCTTACTGCCATATGAATGATCAATAAACAATAAACGATGTTACAGACAGACACATGGACGGACAGACGGACAGACCCGCGTCGCCGGCTACGGAATCCTAAAAAGTTAAAACATTTCGAGCCGGTGTTTCGAGCACATTCACAAGAGTACTGCGTGCACAAACCATTGCACACATCGATAATATTATGCTCTCGGAGAAAATAAGACGACAATGTTTACGTGAGAAGCTGAAAAACCCGCCGCCTAGTGTGACCGCCGGCCGACAGAGGGCGGAAGTGAAGCTGTGTTTATTTAGGTCACTTGAAACTTTGCGCGAGCTCGCCGGAGATAACGGTTTGAGCGGCAGACGAGGCTGGACGTGAGGCGAGTAAAGATGAGGCGGCCGGGACTGTGAGCAGAGGCGTGGCCGTTTAAATCCTACTAATATTATAAACGTGAACGTGAAAGTTTGTGAGGATGAATGGATGTATGGATCTTTGTTCCTCTTTCACGCAAAAACTACTGAACGGATTTTGATGAGACTTTACAGTACTATAGCTTATACATCAGAATAACATATAGGCTACCATCACGCTAAATAGCCTTAGGGCTCATCATTATCAAATAAAGTATAGTATGGACGGGAGAGAGAGAATATAAAAGAAGCGATCGTTTGTTATCATATTGGGTTATCATATCACATATGCTCGATTTTGAATATTTTCTTTAGTAGCCTTTAAAGTATGCATTTTAAAATTATAAATTATTTTATTGTTTATAAGTTAATTTGAATTAATTATAAATTTATTTATATTTTCTTTATAACGAGCCCTCTTCAACGATATGCCACTAAAATTATATATTTTTTACTTTCTAATTTGTCTCCCAAAACTTACCCATGAAATCGAAAGTCGACGATTCACGCTATACGTCCGTGATTGGGTCATCATCATCAAACTCTATATATATATATATATATATATGTAAAGAGTTTCAACTTTTGTGGTCCAGTAGATTCGGAGAAGATAGGCTGTGACAATCGGACAGGCAGACTGACAGATACATCCTATAAGGTCTCCGTTTTTTTCCTCTTTTGAGGTGCGAAACCCTAAAAATAGAAAAAAAAAAATAATAATATATATGGTTATTTGTCCCTCGACAAAGCGACCCATGTTGGTATACATACAAATAAAAAATAAATGAAGAAATAAATAAATAAAAAATAGTAACATAAATTGGAGATGATCTCGAGTAAAACCGGTATTTTTTTTTATAATAAAAATAATTATAAGTATTGCTGTATATGTATACAGCAAGTATTGTCAGTTAAGTCAGGTTAAAAATATCCACCATTTGTCTATAACAGAGTCATGTCCATAACTTGCTCTTCTCAGTGGACGAGAGTCAGGAATCTCATAATCCGAGCTGATTGTCCCCGGTTACGTCAGCTCTGGGGATCACTTTGTCTATGTCTAGGTCTGTTCGACACGTTATCGATTGACTGTCGATAGCGTGCGAAATTAACGCACCTACTAACTTAAACTTCTAATGTACTTTTTTTAGGGTTCTGTATTATCCGAATCGGTCGTACGGGACCGGGCGTAGGCTTAGTAATAGACTAAGCCTACGCCGTCTGTCTGTCTGTCCGTCTGTCTGTCCGTCTATCTGTCCGAGGGCTGTACCACTTGAACCGTAATAGGTAGCCCGTTCAAATTTTCACAGAATATGTGTTATTATGGCCGATATAACAAGAAATAATAAAAATAAGAAAAAGTAAAAAATTCACGGGCTTCCCATACAAGAAACCAAAAAGTGCATGCGCGCGCGCCATCTACCGAATAGAATATGAAGCATGTTAACTAATCCATAGATGGCGTGAGTGGCGCTGACCATGACATGGCGGTACGGAGCCGTCGTCGGTGCGCGAGTTCGACTCCCACTTGGCCGGTTTTTATATTTAATTTATTTCTAGGGCTTTTAACAATAATTTATGAATACTAGCCCCACAGTACCTACCCATCTTCTCTATCACTTAGACCCCAAAATAATATGAAAACATTCAAATTTATCGTACTCTGAAGTAAGAAATAATATGCATTCATTACATAGCTAGTCGTTATTGGACACCGGGTGGCTTAGCTCAAGTGACAGTGGGCTGGGCACGTTAGCCGAAGAGACGACGAACGTTGAAGTAACGATATCCTACACCGGCGGCCGTGAACAGGAAAACGGGAGTGTGGGAAGACCACCCGCCAGGCGGGACGACGACATCAAGTGCGTAGGCGGAAAGAAGTGGTTCCATACCGCTGAAGGACGGGAGGACTGGAGGAAAGTTGGAGAGGATTATGTCCAGCAGTGGATGCATACACACTGACTGCTGATTTTAATTATAATTAATATCATCATGTCAGACTGATGATGCGATTATAGCGATGTTAATGATGATGATAGAGATGAGACAATAAAGAAATTATGAAAAATTTTTTATTTTATATATATACAAGCTGTGCCTGCGGCTCCGCCCGCTCTCATATTTCACTTCACTGCTTACCTCATAAGCAATTTAGCGTGATAGTAAGTAGCCTATAGTTGATGGGAAGAATCAAGCTATCCGTAGAATTTTGTTTTATTAAAATCGGTTCAGTGGTTCTCGAGTTATAAGCGGACAGACAGACATACACTCAGACACTCAGACAGAAAGCAGACGTTGGATTTTATTATAGGTAAGGATGGTTCTCGAGTTATAAGCGGACAGACAGACATACACTCAGACACTCAGACAGAAAGCAGACGTTGGATTTTATTATAGGTAAGGATGGTTCTCGAGTTATAAGCGGACAGACAGACATACACTCAGACACTCAGACAGAAAGCAGACGTTGGATTTTATTATAGGTAAGGAAGGATAAAAAGATAAAATAATTAACAGCAAGACTTACTTGATAGTTGTCTTGTCCGTATACTGTGCTAAACGTGGTGGTCGGTGTTGTGCTGTAATTTACCAGAGTCCTTATAGCACAACACCGATTACTCTGCTTACCCTGATTGTCGGGATACAGCGTGTGTTATGTATGTATGTATGTACTTACCGTGGCTGCGTACCAATCGGTTCTGCAGATCTTTCCTCCACAGAACTGGTAAACTATGGAGCGCTCTCCCTGCCCATATATTTCCCCCCAAGTATAGTCTCGGCCCCTTTAAGACAAGCGTTTATAGGCACCTGTCAGGCCGGCATTGCATTCGCAACCCCCGCGTACGACCGAATGCCCATGGGCGTCGTTAGACACCTTATGGGCGGCTTGGCGCCACATGTCGCGCTTTGTATATAAAAAAAACCTAAATATTATATAGATTTCAACTCCCAGTGGGACACAAATTACAGCACGACACGGTTAGCTCTACTCTATACATTACCTGCTAGGTACATCCGCAATGCCAGTCCATTACGCCATGTTCCTGTCATAGCTAGATGCCATGCACATTATTTTCCCGGTATTCGCGCACAAGAATATAGTGCACACGTCCGCCTCTCACTAATGAATGTTTGCTCCCAAAGCGGGTTCACACTTACCACTTGCAAGAATGGTGGACAACTTGCAACTTTTGGGTACAACTTGCGTACAATTTCAATAATTTTGCAAATACAAAGAAAATTTCTAAAAAAAGCTAAAGAAAGCAATTGTCAAGAGTATGCACACAATTGAAACTTTAAAATTAAAAACAATATTTTACAAGTAAGTGATAAATTATCAATGCTAATAAATAAATCTGTAAGGGATGGTCATGGAGCAAGTTACTTTGTTTTATAAGATACTGCGTTTGTAGAATCTATATATAACACTAAAACTAAATTGACGATGTTTAGAAATCTTTTCTGTATGTATTTATGTGTGTATGTAACTCTATAACTCTTAAACTGATCATCCGAATTCGATGAAACTTAGTACAAGCACATTTATTATACAAAATTCAATTCCGGTTACGCTAAGATGTGGGTCTCATACAAACCGAATTGTTCCGCGCTCCGAAACAAAGGTGCGGTAGCGGCAAGAACGTTAGAAGAGGTAGGGAAATCGGATCTTCCCCGCGCCAGCGTAACACGATATTAGTAAAAACGTACCAATAACATTCCTCGGTCGCCCGCTGGCCACATAGCGTCAACCTCCCCCTACCCGATAACACCCGATGAGCGCGCGCCGTTCCCTCCGCTACCCGCGGAGCTCGGTGACGCTGGTTCTCATACAAGTATTAGAGAATTAGAAGTACGTAAGAATTATTTTTAATATTGGTTTTAATTTTAACGATGAGTATGATATTGTTGTTAATAAATTTTTATTTATATATATATTTATAATAATAGTTTTAATTTATTTTAATTTTGTCTATCTATATTAGATAAGCGCACAAGAAAATGTGTACCTAATACTGTCCACAACTGCTTCTGCGAGACAGATTCTAGTGCAGAGCATATGTTAAAAATTGGTTGTCTGTAAAGTCGGTTTACGGACGATAGTTTTACGTGATAACGTCATAAAGTGGTAAGACTTATCAATAATCCTACATAACGCCATCTACATATCAAAGCGCATACTACAACGTTGCAATACCTACCTAACTGCGAATCAAGTAAACTACCGCTGAAGTATTTCATTTACTATTCGCTCCAGCGCTCCGCTAGATGTCGCTCCAAAAGACTCAACTCCATGAAATCTTCACCTACTGTTGACCGAATTCGCTTCGCTAGTACATGATCGATTTAGCCGGGTGGTTAAGACGTCTGGTCGGTCACACAATATTGGTGGCAGGGACCGCGGGTTCGAGGCTCGCAAAAGACGGACAAATATATTTTGTATTTCCTACTCTCCTTATATGCCTCTCTATCGCTTGTTACGCGCTCTCGCTTGCACACACAGGCTCAGATGGAACGTGACACTTTTTCGTGTGTGCAGCCGGTGTTCATCAATTTATAAGACGTGACGTCATCACGTCAAAAAATGTGTTTGAAAAAAATAAACAAATAAATAAAATAGTCCGCGATTAATTCCCGACACTCGCCAGTGACGATATTATACTGAAAGTTAAAACTGATTATTCTGTCTGAACCCGCCCTCTGCAGAGTGTATGTAATCGGAGCCCCGAGGCGCGCTGGCGGGCGGCTGGATACGGTGTTTGAGGGGTGGCTAGTGCTAATTTGATTGAATTGTAGAAGAACCCTCTAAGAGGTGGCGAAAGAGTATTTGACATTTTTGTTACTAAATTGATCCCAATAATAAATACTAATAATAATTCTGTTAGGGATGGTCATGGAGTGAGTTACTTTATTTTATGAGATACTACGTTTTTAGACTTTTTAGTATGATACTAAAACTAAATTGACAATTTTTAGAAATATTTTTTGAATGTATGTATTTATGTTCCACCATAACTCTTAAACCGATCATCCCAAATTCGATGAAAGTTAGTACAAGCACATTTAACCTATATAAGGTGTTTCGCTGACCATGCCATTAACTTCGGGAGGGTTACATACACACTGAAATAAACACTTTACGTAAGAAAAAAACATATGTTTATAGGAGCATTTTTTCTCCTAACAAAAAAATTAAATCAAATAAGTAGCTGTAAAAACCAATCATAGTGACCTTGTGACTTACTTACAACAAACAGCTGTTCTGCGTTTGAACATAGTACGGTCATTGACCCCGTACAATGCAAGTTACCTACTGTTACACACAGGTTAATGTTTAGGTAGCTAACATGTTTTGTTAAATTTCTCGAAAAGTAATACTATAAACATATATTTTTTTTGCGTAGCGTGTTTATTTGTGTGTCTATGTAACCCTCCCGAAGTTAATGACATGGTCATCGTAACATCCTATATAGGATAGGCTAAATAAAATTCAGTTCCGGTTCCGCTAAGATGTGGCTCTCCTATAAACCGAATTGTTCCGCGCGTCCTTTGTTTAACTGAACAAAGCTCGGCCTTCGGCCTCGCTCTTAGTTACTTACTTTCTTCGAGAAGGTTTATCATTTACCTGAACGCAGCTTGGCCTTCTTTCTTACTTACTTACTTTCTCATTTTGAAATATGAATTTCACGCGAGCGAAGCCGCGGGCAAACGCTAGTCATTTCCTAAATTTAATGCAGTGGCCGTTACAACAACTTGTAAAGCCCCTTTTTAACCAGCAGCAGCGTACAATTTGCAGTCGATAGCTACTCAAATAGCTACTAGCACTTGCACTGGCGAGAGCGCTTAGGTCACGTTCCTAATAAAGTCGAGTGGAGATGCGAGTGCCACTGCGCCGTGTGGAATCACAATGGAACGCGGTATATGCACAGCGGTGTTCATTAGGGTGACGGAATAAGGAATAAGCTGGAAGGGCCATGCATTGGGACGGCCGTACTATTGAACTTGCACTGAAACCACGACGAAATTTTTTTTACTTACTTACGGCAATTTAATCCGTAGGATTGTAATTTAGTCAGACATGTTTCTACTATTCATTTGTATATTTTGCAGCATAAAAGACATTTATGTTTATGTTATATTTATTAATTTATATGTATTAACACAAATATGGCTTTTATTTAACTAGCATGTACTGAATTGTACTGTACATGTATTATTAATAAGCATTCTTATTATAAATTATTTTATCTTAAATTTTCACGCTCAACACTTTTCCTAATACCTACTTAGATTCCCACTATACCAATCGACTCTCAAACATACAAAGGTTGACAGGAAGAAATCTCTATAAGATTAGGTTAGGTTAGGTAAGTCATTTCATCGGTTAGATAAACGAGTCAGGATACCCTGTACGGTTTACTAGTTATGTGTGTATATAAATTAACCTGTTCGCTTCTACGTTTAAAAATATGTCTACTCTCCCTAAATTCCGCGTGGGTCCGCGCGGGCCACGGCGCGCGCGACCTTAAGCGCCGATCTCGACATAAACCCAGATATTTCTGAACCTAATGAAGTTAGATCTATAAACTCTTCTGGCCTAGAAATCCTAGAAAATTTCCTAAAAACCATGTGAAACACTGAGGCTTACCTTGTTTAGAAGTACCAGATATTTTAGTTTGGAAAAAAAATCACAATTTTTTTTTTTTTTAAATTGATCTCTTTCATATAAATTAAAACATACCTTTACAATATTTATATACATAAGTATACTCGTAAATAAACATACTTTTAGAAATAGTAAAGTATAATATACGTTTTCTTTACAGAAATCGACCGAATAAAAGAATAAAGTGACCTAATAAAACAAAGCGTCAAAATCGGTTTAGGCATAGTGTATTGGGTGGCCACATGTGTGATGATATTGTTGTCCTAATTTATGGCAGACCCCTTTTTGCCAAGCTGTAAATGGTCGGTTTTTATTAATTTAAGCGGCGGGTGGCCGAGGTGGCAACCGCCGAGCGCTAATATATAGGAAAATTAGCCGCGTGTTAGAGCATTTGCACTAACATATAGCGCTGCTGCGGGATCGACCGTCAGTGCGCTCGCGACTTGGGAACGAAGAACACGTATATGTGCACTACGCAAAATGGCGATTTGTGCAGTTCGTGCGTGTCGAAAGAGCTCAAGATCATCAGGAATGACAAAAGATGGCGTAACCTTTCATAATTAGGTAATTTTAATGATAATACAATATTAAAGCGTGTAAAATAAAAAAAATCCGCGAGTTAGGAGCACGACTGCGCGCCATACCGGGCGCGTACACATGATAGGCAAATTTGACACACTGGAAAGAAATTTGAAATCAATTATTGTATATGGGTGTTGTTAGTTTTTTTATGGCAATGACATGGATGAATTCAATTTATAATATGTATTGTTATTATTTCTTTAATATTACGTTTTCTATTTTTTATAATTATAAAACAAATATACCTATACAAAACTAATATATTGTATATTATGTATTATTATAATAAGTATTATATTTCTTTATTGTCACGTTTTCTTATTCTATTTACATATCTATATTAATTCTATACAATATTATTATCAGTGATAGGAATAGGTAGGACTTATTTACCTAAACTTCGAGGAACAGAGTAAAAAATTGGAGACTTCCTTACGACAATATTATTTTCCGGTTTAATAATATTCATGGTGTTATAATTTCGCGATTTAAAAAAAGTGGCCGCCATTTTGAACTTTTTAGTAACTGGACAGATTGCTTTCAAAATCGACATCTGGGTGTCAGTGTGGACTCTGAATACGAATCTGTAGTCGAATTTAAAAAAAGTAGCCGCCATTTTGAACTTTTTAGTTACTGGACCGATTGCTTTCAAAATCGATATCTGCATGTCTATGTAGGCTCTGAATACGAATCCGTTGTCAAAATTAAAAAAAGTGACCGCCATTTTGAACTTTTTAGTTACTGGACCGATTACTTTCAAAGTCGATATCTGGGCGTCTGTGTGGGCTCTGAATAAGAATCTGTAGTCAAAATAAAAAAAAAGTGGCCGCCATTTTGAACTTTTTAGTTACTGGACCGATTGCTTTCAAAATCGATATCTGGGTGTATGTGTGGGCTCTGAATACGAATCTGTAGTAAAAATTAAAAAAAAAGTGGCCGCCATTTTGAACTTTTTAGTTACTGGACCGATTGCTTTCAAAATCGATATCTGGGTGTCTGTGTGGGCTCTGAATACGAATCTGTAGTCAAAATTTAAAAAAAGTGGCCGCCATTTGGACTTTTTAGTTACTGGACCGATTGCTTTCAAAATCGATATCTGGGTGTCTATGTTGGCTCTGAATACGAATCCGTTGTCAAAATTTAAAAAAGTGACCGCCATTTTGAACTTTTTAGTTACTGGACCGATTACTTTCAAAATCGACATCTGGGTGTCTGTGTGGGCTCTGAATACGAATCTGTAATCAAAATAAAAAAAAGTGGCCGCCATTTTGAACTTTTTAGTTACTGGACCGATTGCTTTCAAAATCAATATCTGGGTGTATGTGGGGGCTCTGAATACGAATCTGTAGTAAAAATTAAAAAAAGTGGCCGCCATTTTGAACTTTTTAGTTACTGGACCGATTGCTTTCAAAATCGATATCTGGGTGTCTGTGTGGGCTCTGAATACTAATCTGTAGTCACAATTTAAAAAAAGTGGCCGCCATTTTGAACTTTTTAGTTACTGGACCGATTGCTTTCAAAATCGATATCTGGGTGTCTGTGTGGGCTCTAAATACGAAGCCGTTGTCAAAATTTAAAAAAGTGGCCGCCATTTTGAACTTTTTAGTTATTGGACCGATTGCTTTCAAAATCGATATCATATTTTTTATGTTAACTACATATTGTTATTCAGAGCCCACACAGACATGTAGATATAGGTTTTGAAAGTAATCAGTCCAGTAACTAAAAGTTCAAAATGGCGGCCACTTTTTTAAGATTTTGACAACGGATTCGTATTCAGAGCCCACACAGACAAACAAATATCGATTTTAAAACCAATCGGTCCATTAACTAAAAAGTTCAAAATGGTGGTCACTTTTTTAAAATTTTGACAACGGATTCGTATTCAGAGCCCACACAGACACCCAGATATCGATTTTGAAAGCAATCGGCCCAGTAACTAATAAGTTCAAAATGGCGGCCACTTTTTTTAAATTTTGACAACGGATTCGTATTCAGAGCCCACACAGACACCCAGATATCGATTTTGAAAGCAATCGGTCCAGTAACTAAAAAGTTCAAAATGGCGGCCACTTTTTTTAATTTTTTACTACAGATTCGTATTCAGAGCCCACACATACACCCAGATATCGATTTTAAAAGCAATCGGTCCAGTAACTAAAAAGTTCAAAATGGCGGCCACTGTTTTTAAATTTTGACAACGGATTCGTATTCAGAGCCCACACAGACACCCAGATATCGATTTTGAAAGCAATCGGTTCAGTAACTAAAAAGTTCAAAATGGCGGCCACTTTTTTTAAATGTTTACTACAGATTCGTATTCAGAGCCCACACATACACCCAGATATCGATTTTGAAAGCACTCGGTCCAGTAACTAAAAAGTTCAAAATGGCGGCCACTTTTTTTAAATTTTGACAACGGATTCGTATTCAGAGCCCACACAGACACCCAGATATCGATTTTGAAAGCAATCGGTCCAGTAACTAAGAAGTTCAAAATGGCGGCCACTTTTTTTAAATGTTTACTACAGATTCGTATTCAGAGCCCACACATACACCCAGATATCGATTTTGAAAGCAATCGGTCCAGTAACTAAAAAGTTCAAAATGGCGGTCACTTTTTTAATTTCGACAACGGATTCGTATTCAGAGCCTACATAGACACCCAGATATCGATTTTGAAAGAAATCGGTCCAGTAACTAAAAAGTTCAAAATGGCGGCCACTTCTTTTTTATTTTGACTACAGATTCGTATTCTGAGTCCACACAGACGCCTAGATATCGATTTTGAAAGCAATCGGTCCAGTAACTAAAAAGTTCAAAATGGCGGCTACTTTTCTTAAATTTTGACTATAGATTCGTATCCAGAGTCCACACAGACGCCCATATATCGATTTTGAAAGAAATCGGTCCAGTAACTAAAAAGTTCAAAATGGCGGCCACTTTTTTAAATTTTTACTACAGATTCGTATTCAGAGCCCACACTGACACCCAGATATCGATTTTGAAAGCAATCGGTCCAGTAACTAAAAAGTTCAAAATGGTGGCCACTTTTTTCAAATCGCGAAATTAAAACACCATGAATATTATTATACCGGAAAAAAATATTGTAAAAATAAAAATCGATATCTGGGTGTCTGTGTGGGCTCTGAATACGAATCCGTTGTCAAAATTTTAAAAAAGTGACCACCATTTTGAACTTTTTAGTTAATGGACCGATTGGTTTTAAAATCGATATTTGTTTGTCTGTGTGGGCTCTGAATACGAATCCGTTGTCAAAATCTTAAAAAAGTGGCCGCCATTTTGAACTTTTAGTTACTGGACTGATTACTTTCAAAACCTATATCTACTTGTCTGTGTGGGCTCTGAATAACAATATGTAGTTAACATAAAAAATATGATATCGATTTTGAAAGCAATCGGTCCAATAACTAAAAAGTTCAAAATGGCGGCCACTTTTTTAAATTTTGACAACGGCTTCGTATTTAGAGCCCACACAGACACCCAGATATCGATTTTGAAAGCAATCGGTCCAGTAACTAAAAAGTTCAAAATGGCGGCCACTTTTTTTAAATTGTGACTACAGATTAGTATTCAGAGCCCACACAGACACCCAGATATCGATTTTGAAAGCAATCGGTCCAGTAACTAAAAAGTTCAAAATGGCGGCCACTTTTTTTAATTTTTACTACAGATTCGTATTCAGAGCCCCCACATACACCCAGATATCGATTTTGAAAGCAATCGGTCCAGTAACTAAAAAGTTCAAAATGGCGGCCACTTTTTTTTATTTTGATTACAGATTCGTATTCAGAGCCCACACAGACACCCAGATGTCGATTTTGAAAGTAATCGGTCCAGTAACTAAAAAGTTCAAAATGGCGGTCACTTTTTTAAATTTTGACAACGGATTCGTATTCAGAGCCAACATAGACACCCAGATATCGATTTTGAAAGCAATCGGTCCAGTAACTAAAAAGTCCAAATGGCGGCCACTTTTTTTAAATTTTGACTACAGATTCGTATTCAGAGCCCACACAGACACCCAGATATCGATTTTGAAAGCAATCGGTCCAGTAACTAAAAAGTTCAAAATGGCGGCCACTTTTTTTTTAATTTTTACTACAGATTCGTATTCAGAGCCCACACATACACCCAGATATCGATTTTGAAAGCAATCGGTCCAGTAACTAAAAAGTTCAAAATGGCGGCCACTTTTTTTTTATTTTGACTACAGATTCTTATTCAGAGCCCACACAGACGCCCAGATATCGACTTTGAAAGTAATCGGTCCAGTAACTAAAAAGTTCAAAATGGCGGTCACTTTTTTTAATTTTGACAACGGATTCGTATTCAGAGCCTACATAGACATGCAGATATCGATTTTGAAAGCAATCGGTCCAGTAACTAAAAAGTTCAAAATGGCGGCTACTTTTTTTAAATTCGACTACAGATTCGTATTCAGAGTCCACACTGACACCCAGATGTCGATTTTGAAAGCAATCGGTCCAGTAACTAAAAAGTTCAAAATGGCGGCCACTGTTTTTAAATTTTGACAACGGATTCGTATTCAGAGCCCACACAGACACCCAGATATCGATTTTGAAAGCAATCGGTTCAGTAACTAAAAAGTTCAAAATGGCGGCCACTTTTTTTAAATGTTTACTACAGATTCGTATTCAGAGCCCACACATACACCCAGATATCGATTTTGAAAGCACTCGGTCCAGTAACTAAAAAGTTCAAAATGGCGGCCACTTTTTTTAAATTTTGACAACGGATTCGTATTCAGAGCCCACACAGACACCCAGATATCGATTTTGAAAGCAATCGGTCCAGTAACTAAGAAGTTCAAAATGGCGGCCACTTTTTTTAAATGTTTACTACAGATTCGTATTCAGAGCCCACACATACACCCAGATATCGATTTTGAAAGCAATCGGTCCAGTAACTAAAAAAAATAAGTTCAAAAACTAAAACCCGACTACTGAAAAATCACGCTCTAAAAAGTATGAAACAAGAAAATGTTCTCATCTGAAATTGTTATGTACAAACTATTCAATATTTTATCGTCTATTAAATAAACAACTTACACGTAATATATTTTAATGTATTTAATAAATATTCATAGTGTTGTTCAGAGGATAGCCATGGTCGTATGCCACTTTGCCCTATAGGGTAGGTGGCATACGACCACGGCTATCCTCTGAACAACACTATGAATATTTATTAAATACATTAAAATATATTACGTGTAAGTTGTTTATTTAATAGACGATAAAATATTGAATAGTTTGTACATAACAATTTCAGATGAGAACATTTTCTTGTTTCATACTTTTTAGAGCGTGATTTTTCAGTAGTCGGGTTTTAGTTTTTGAACTTATTTTTTATTTTAATTATTTTGGGGATATAACTTCGTGATAAAGTATTTGCAGAGCCGTTTTACATGTTTTGTTTGTTTAGGTTTTACTGTTTTATAATTTTAATATGTGTACCATAGTCCTTATGGGCAAGCTGGGTTCAGGTAAACGATAAACCGACTCGAAGAAAGTAAGTAACAAAGGGCGAGGCCGAAGGCCGAGCTGCGTTCAGGAAGACGACAAATTTTCTCGAAGAAAGTAAGCAACTATGGGCGAGGCCGAAGGCCGAGCGGCGCTCAGGAAGAGGATGAACCATCTTTAAGAAAGTAAGTAACTGAGGGCGAGGCCGAAGGCCGAGCTGCGTTCGGGAAGACTATAAACCTTCCCGAAGACAGTAAGTAACCATGGGCGAGGCCGAAGGCCGAGCTGCGTTCAGGAAGAGGATAAACCATCTTTAAGAAAGTAAGTAACTGAGGGCCAGGCCGAAGGCCGAGCTGCGTTCGGGAAGACTATAAACCTTCTCGAATAAAGTAAGTAACAAAGGGCGAGGCCGAAGGCCGAGCTGTGTTCAGGAAGACGATAAACTTTCCCGAAGACAGTAAGTAACTATGGGCGAGGCTGAAGGCCGAGCTGCGTTCAGGAAGAGGATAAACCATCTTTAAGAAAGTAAGTAACTGAGGGCGAGGCCGAAGGCCGAGCTGCGTTCGGAAAGACTATAAACCTTCTCGAAGAAAGTAAGTAAGAAAGGGCGAGGCCGAAGGCCGAGCTGCGTTCAGGGAGATGATAAACTTTCTCGAAGACAGTAAGTATATGGGAGAGGCCGAAGGCCGAGCTGCGTTCATGAAGAGGATAAACCATCTTTAAGAAAGTAATTAAAAAAGGGCGAGGCCGAAGACCGAGCTGCGTTCGGGAAGACTATAAACCTTCTCGTAAACAGTAAGTAACTAAGGGAGAGGCCGAAGGCCGAGCTGCGTTCGGGAAGACTATAAACCTTCTCGTAGACAGTAAGTAACTATGGGCGAGGCCGAAGGGCGAGATGCGTTCAGGAAGAGGATAATTCTTTTTCGAAATAAGTAGCTAAGAAGTTACTTTCTTCGAGATGATTATAGTCTTCCTGAACGCAGCTCGATCTTCTGACTCGCCCTCTGTTACTTACTTTCTTCGAAAAGGTTATCCTCTTCCTGAACGCAGCTCGGACTTCGGCCTCGCCCTTTGTTGCTTACTTTCTTAAAGATGGTTTATCCTCTTCCTGAACGCAGCTCGGCCTTCGGCCTCGCCCATAGTTACTTACTGTCTTCAAAAAAGTTTATCCTCTTCCTGAACGCAGCTCGGCCTTCGGCCTCGCCTGTTGTTACTTACTTTCTTCGAGAATGTTTAGGCTTCCCGAACGCAGCTCGGCCTTCGGCCTCGCCCTTGGTTACTTACTTTCTTAAAGATGGTTTATCCTCTTCCTGAACGCAGATCGGCCTTCGGCCTCGCCCATAGTTACTTACTGTCTTCGAGAAAGTTTATCGTCTTCCTGAACGCAGCTCGGCCCTCGGCCTCGCCCTTTATTACTTACTTTCTTCGAGAAGGTTTATAGTCTTCCCGAACGCAGCTCGGCCTTCGGCCTCGCCCTCAGTTACTAACTGTCTTTAAGAAGGTTTATCTACTTCCTGAACGCAGCTCGGCCTTCTGCCTCGCCCTTAGTTACTTATTTTCTTTGAGTAGGTTCATCGTCCTCCTGAACGCAACTCATTTACAAACTTTCGCGTTTATAATATTAAGATGGTTTTAAGTAGGATGTATTTGGGTAGGTTTGGAATGAGGCCGAGTACCGTGTGGGGTCGATATTTAAAAAGAATATCCCCACTGCATCTCTCCCCATGCATGTCGTATAAGGCGACTAAGGGATAAGGACAAGATGCCGTGCTAAAGGGCGACAGGCTCGCCACCTCTCACCTTGGCACGGTACTTCCACCGAGTCATGCAGCAGGTGGGTCTTCGTGCCATACTTGCTGCTTGATCGATTTAATCTTGTTCGAATCCTTTGCGAAACGTGGTGGTCGGTGTTGTGCTGTAATTGACAAGAGTTCTTGCAGCACAACACCGATTACTCTGCTTACCCCGATTGTCGGGATTCAGCGTGTGTGATATGTATGTATGTATGGAATGAGGCCTGATTTTATTTTATTTGGAAATTATTACCAATTATCGGGTGCATGCAAGCAAATCCGAAAGCAATAGCTAACAATATATATATTTTTGAAATGTGCTAATTAAGCCCTTTCATTTCATACCCAACACGGCATCATTAAAAAAAAATTTTTTTTTAGATCATGACTTTTTGTCATCTAGAGTGCGCCATAGTCAATTTTGTGTGACGTCACATAGCCTATAACCAGCGGACGATCAAGACGCTTTCAACGATACCTCATTTGTCAAATTGTGATAAGTAGTTTAGAAGTTATGAGGGAACAGATGAACATACATACATACATACATACATACATACATACATACCGGTCAAACACATAACCCTCCTTTTTGCTTCGCCGTAGTCGGGTAAAAAGTTCAAAATGGCGGTCACTTTTTTAATTTCGACAACGGATTCGTATTCAGAGCCTACATAGACACCCAGATATCGATTTTGAAAGAAATCGGTCCAGTAACTAAAAAGTTCAAAATGGCGGCCACTTCTTTTTTATTTTGACTACAGATTCGTATTCTGAGTCCACACAGACGCCTAGATATCGATTTTGAAAGCAATCGGTCCAGTAACTAAAAAGTTCAAAATGGCGGCTACTTTTTTTAAATTTTGACTATAGATTCGTATCCAGAGTCCACACAGACGCCCATATATCGATTTTGAAAGAAATCGGTCCAGTAACTAAAAAGTTCAAAATGGCGGCTACTTTTCTTAAATTTTGACTATAGATTCGTATCCAGAGTCCACACAGACGCCCATATATCGATTTTGAAAGAAATCGGTCCAGTAACTAAAAAGTTCAAAATGGCGGCCACTTTTTTAAATTTTTACTACAGATTCGTATTCAGAGCCCACACTGACACCCAGATATCGATTTTGAAAGCAATCGGTCCAGTAACTAAAAAGTTCAAAATGGTGGCCACTTTTTTCAAATCGCGAAATTAAAACACCATGAATATTATTATACCGGAAAAAAATATTGTCTTATGGAAGTCTCCAATCTTTTACTCTGTTCCTCGAAATTTAGGTAAATAAGCCCTACTTATTCCTATCACTGATTATTAGTACAACTTTTCAAAAATATTAAAACAACAGTCTTGTTTAATTTTTCAATATTTTTTTTTGATTCAAACAATAATATTCGTTCAGTAAAAACTATTTGAAATAATATTACAAATAACGATTTCAAAATTCACAAATATACCGCACCATCATTGTCCGTCAGACTGGCATTCGTAGTGATCCCGTCAAGTTGCCGTCATGCAAGGCTTCCGATTGGTCGGACGGTCGGCTCTTACTACCAGATACCCGAGCCAAGCCAGCGATAACAAACCTGTCGATCGCCTTGCTCGCTCTGTCTCTCTCCATATCGCGGGGCGCGATATGGGTAACGGAGATAGACAAGTCACGTCATAAAAGATTAAATTGCGATTTCGATTTTCGTAGTAGTAGGGATTTTTGGCTAGCCGTGCTCCGATACAAACGCAGTAGCGTTGCGTCTCCCGTAGGTATTCTCCTTGGGTTTGGGCATCGGCTTCTCATGCGGGAGGTCCGAGGTTCGAATCCGGTCGGCGTGTACCAATGAGATTTTTCTGACGAAAAAATTTACGTGCATACCTACACCCGCTGCTTCACCGTTCGGAACCGGTGTAAAACTGTAGGTCCCTTCCCTTGCCCCTTACTAGGTGGTAGGCTCAAATTGTAGCCGACTGGGTTGGTAACACTGTACTGGCTGTAAGATGGCCGCAAGCAACCTCGGTTGTGTTCTCCTCTAGTCCAGTATAGCCAGCAATCCAGGGAAGTCTCCGGTATGGCACCTAACTTCTCGGAGGTGATATTGGCTGGTTAGAGCATGTGCTTTGGCCCCTCCGACTCAGCCACCCATACCGGATTACATAAAAAAAAAAATTGAATATTTTACTTTAGAGTCGCCCTCACACGTATCTCGCGTACCGCGCCATCTATCGGTGACCGGTGACTTTATTGTTAAAATATTTGGATAATTCGGTAGACGGCGCTTTTCTGAAAATTACGACATTTGTATGGGGACCCCCTTTATTTACTTTTATTTTTTCGTTTATTATTTCTTAGGATATCCACCATAATAACACAAAATATTCTGTGAAAATTTCAACCGGCTACCTATTCCAAAGGTACAAACATCGTGTGGACAGACCAAGGGGACAGACAGACAGACAGCGTAGGCTTAGTAAGAGGTTTCCGATCGGGATGCGGAACCCTAAAAACACGTATTCTCATAAAAATACGTATTATCGTAAAAAAACGTATTCTCATAAAAAGACGTATTCTCATAAAAAGACGTATTCTCATAAAAAGACGCATTCTCATAAAAAGACGTATTCTCATAAAAAGACGCATTCTCATAAAAATACGTATTATCGTAAAAAGACGTATTATCATAAAAAAATACACTCACGTGATATAAGCCCTCAATCGCTTCTGCACCGCTCTTAATTTGTCCAACAGCGTGGCTGTCTGGTCGAAGTATTCGATAGCCGCCTCCAGGTCGCCGGTTCGTCGCTTGTTGTCCAGGATCATGTGCCCTCTGCAAAATTTCAGGGTCTGATAAATTCGTTCTAATGTACTGAAGTAACGATTGAGCGTCAATGTATGTCAGCTGATATTGGCGCTCGTTCGCCTGTAAATATGCACCGGTGGTAAATAAAAAATTGGGCCACGGATAAGAAGCCCTGCATCTCTCCCCATGCATTTCGTAAGAGGCGACTAAGGGATAAGGGCAAGATGCCGTGCTAAAGGGCGACAGACGCGCCACCTCTCACCTTAGCACGGTACTTCCACCGAGTCATGCAGCAGGTGGGCCTTCGGGCCTTACTTGCTGCTTGATCGATTGAATCTTGTTCAAATATTTTGCGAAACGTGGTGGTCGGTGTGCCGTAATTTACCAGAGTTCTTGCAGCACAACACCGATCACTCTGCTTACTTACGGACGTACAGCTCCCTCAAAACTTGAATGCCGCTCGACCTAGCTGCGCAGTCAACGAATTTTAGGTCATAATTCGTAGAACATAGGGTAGACTTTAATGTCGCCCGTATCTTGGGTTCGGGCACAGTAATGACCTAAAATTCGTTGACTGCGCAGGTAGGTCGAGCAGCATTTAAGTTTTGAAGGAACCTGAGTAGAGTCATAGTTTGAGGAGTAGGTGAGATTCAGGTTAGATGACAACGGGTTGCCAAGTGGCCGTTTGCGACGTGACTGACCAATAGGGCTTTAGGACAGACAGACAGATAGACAGACAGTTTTGTCAGCCTCGGTAGCTCAGTGGTGCTCTCGACCTGGGCGCGGTCAGTACTTGGATGGGTGACCGCTGGATCGTTGGAGGTTGACCGTGGTACGGATTCCACGTAAAACTGTAGTTCCCTTCCCTTCTTACCTTACTAGGTGGTAGGGTTTATCCCGCCCAGGTTGGTATCACCGCACTGAATGAAACTTCGGTCGAAACGGCTGTGTAAATAGTCGTGTTTTCCGTCCAGTTCAGTGTATCCGACATGAAATGAAGGGAAGCACACTGACATGGCACCTAGCTCACCCGGTTCTACGGGCTGACATCACGGATGTTGTAAGTGATGTAGCCAACCGTGTCAGTTTCCATAAAAAAAAAGACACATAGATGGCGGCACCTTCCGAAGCAGGTGAACTCACTTAGACTCGAGGACGCCGTACTCCTTACTGTCGTCCTTGATGTCCTTGTGGAGCGGTATGAGTGAAGGCACCAGGTTCAGAGTGTTGTCGAGGAGGTCCCGACCCAGCGTGTCGTGCGCCACGTACACCTGTAGAAAACCACCACTGAGTGTTTCGGTGAGATTGAGCGAATGAATGCAAAAGTAAATGAGTGGTAGAATGAGTGACTGAGCGAAAGAATGGGCGAGCGTAGAGTGTGTGAACGAGTGAATGAGCGAAAAAATTTGTGAGAACCCAAGTGAGTGAACGAGTGAATGAATGTGCGTAAAAATTTCTGGTGAATAAGTGAGTGTGTAAGAATATGAATGAATAAGTGAGTTAAACACAATGGCTTACTGCATCATTGACTACGTTTTCAAATGAGTGGACAAATGTTTAATTGCGCCAGCGAGAGGGCGAGTTAAACAAATGAGAAAATGAACGAGTATGTGAATAAGTAAAAATATGAATGAGCGAGTGGATGAATGAACTGGATTGGATTGGATGAATGGATTAATGAACTGTTTTAATGAATTACTGAATGCAATACTACATTATATGAACGAGGGATGAATGCACATACGAATACTTTCGACTTGGAAAGAATAAAGAAAGAACAGCCCGCTAAACTATGGGCCATCAAGAACGCTCTAAATGGTAAAGGGGGACTCGATGTCGCCAAAATTCCTACTAATCAACTTGCAGCCTTTCGTAGGAACAATGCTGAGTGGCCACTTAGCGATCATATGTCGACATCAACAGCCAATGAGCGCACGAAAAGATCGTTTCCATATGTGTGGTCAGAGATTTAAATCGATAGATAATGCAAAGAGCTCAAGAGTTCGTCACCGATTAGACATAACGGTGTGTGTGACTTCATGTACAGTTAGTAGTCATCAAGAAACGCATCAAAAGCTGTCCCATGTTAACAAAACGCTAACACTCGCGTATCGCCCCGTTCCGTTCCGTTCCGTGAAACGACCTCTCAACACGCGCGTGGCGCTGCATCTGATGCGAAGTAGCTGCAGGCGGCCCTTTCATTGCTGACATTGTCTGTAGTGAGCCATGTTTGACTATGACTTAACTATCGATTTAAATCTTTATGTGTGGTATGACCTGATGTGACTTCGGCATTAGGTATCCGCGGCCGAAGTAACTGATGCCGAGGACTGAGGCGATCCCCTTGCATTCGATACTGCGCAGTAGGTTCTTGAAGCCGATGAGGTATCTGAGGGAAAAAACACGACAGATGCTCATACTCGTCTTTTTTTATGGAAACTGACACGGTTGGCTACATCACCTACAACATCTGTGATGTAAGCCCATAACACCGGGTGAACTTGGTGCCACGTCACTGCTTCCCTTCGTTCGTGCGGGCTACACTGAACTGGACGTAAAACACGAACTATTTACATAGCCGTTTTGACCGACCTTTCATTCAGTGCAGTGGTACCAACCCGGGCGGGCTAAACCCTTCCACCTATTAATATAAGAAGGGAGTCACATATCCCTTAGTCGCCTTTTACGACATACACGGGGAGAGATGCAGTGGGGCTATTATTTTAAAGTACCGGCCCCACACGGTATCGTCACACCACCGTCGTCTTGCGATGGTGTCTCATGAAATTAATCAAATGTACCGAAAGAATAACCCCACTGGATCTCTCCCCGTCGCATATCGTAAAAGTCGACTTCGTCAGCCTCGGTAGCTCAGTGGTGCGCTCAGTCGACTGTTTGTTAAGCAACGCTGAGCGCGGTCAGTACTTGGATGGGTGAACGCTCGACCGTTTTGGAGGCTGACCGAAAGGTGGTAGGGTTTATCCCGGCCGGTTTGGTACCACCGCACTGAGCGAAACGTAGTTCGAAACGGCTATGTAAATAAGTTCGTGTTTTCCGTCCAGTTCAGTGTAGCCGGCGCGAAATTAAGGGAAGCACTGACATGGCACCTAGTTCACACGGTGCTGTGGGCTGACATCACGGATGATGTAGGTTATGTAGTCAACCGTGTCAATTTTCATAAAAAAAAAAGTTGTATTATTAATTATTTGCATTGTTGGAACGAAGTTCCTTATCGCACGTACTTCGACCGTCACGACACTTTTGCTGTAGTATGTGTGTTTGTGCGTTTACAAGCGTATGTCTATGTATAGGTACGAGTATATTACTGCATTGTTAGACGTCATTTATTATTTTTCATTTAATTACTCTCAAACGTTGTTAATTTATTTGATTGTGTAGCGAAAGGAACTTTGTTCCAATCGCGTGTACCACGACTCCTCTCGTATTTTTTTTATTTAAAGCATATTATTTTTTTATTTAAAGCATATTTTATTTTAAGCATACCAGGCTTATATTTTATTTATTTTTATTAATCTTATTATTAACTAGCTTTTTCCCGCGGCTTCGCTCGCGTGAAATTCTTAGCAGTAGCAGCAAAAAGCAGAAAGTAAGTAAGCCCGCTATCGTACTTTTATTTCGGCGCGCGGAGCAATCATTGAATTGTTCCCATGTCACTGGGAACAATTCGGTTTGTATGAGAGCCACATCTTAGCGTAACCGGAACTGAATTTTATTTAGCCTATCCTGTGTAACATAGGGTCTACAAATTCAAACAACATTTCATAAAACAAAGTAACTTACTCCATGAACTTATGTACCTTACAGATTTATTATTAGTATTGATTGATTATTTTATCTTCAACTGTCATACTCAAGTCTTTTTACTATTTATGTACTCACATTTTACTATATTAGTCGACTCTCAAACATCTAAAGTTTGACTGCAATTAATCACTGTAAGGCATAAGACCGCCTTTGCACTTTTCATAACTAAAAATTCTAAAATGAAAATTTATAAGCTCTCTGAATAAACTGACAATACGAATAATTATGAATCATCAAATCAACTACTTAAATCAAGCTTTTGTCATGAAATTGACTTTCAAAACTAAATTAATCCGTTCAAACTTGGAAAGCCTTGAAATTTACATTTTACCTCCGGCAGCCGCCGAAGGCAAACACTAGATGTTGACTAAACCAGTACCTATTGTTATTTCAATTAAGTTCGTTAGACTCGGTAGAGAGCGCTGCGGAGGAGGTGAGCTAACGATATGCGCCTCGGCATCTAAACTAACCTAATCGAACAATAACTTTAACTTTGAGAGTAAACATTCTACTTCGTATTGAATTTTCTACAATGTATATTGTAGAAAATCGATATTATTATCTCACGATATTATGGTGATCACGATATCGTGGTATGGTACGTAACGTGAGGCCTCACGCACTCTATCTACTACCTGGGCTACCTGGGCCCATCTGAAAAACAGCGCTATAGGTCGCCTTGTGCACCTACAGCACATGCTGAGATGGGTCCATATTGTCATTAATTGTGTTATTAATTTAGGTTTTGCTTGTATAATTTCATGTTTTTTTGTAATGTTTTCTTTTTTTTTGTTTTGTTATTTATTTATATCTTTAATGACAATAAACAAATTTTTCTTTTCTTTTTTTTTCTTTCTACCTACCGCCCGACGGGCCGCCGCGCCGGCGGTCTATTTCAGTGGAAATTCGTCAGCCGCGCGAAGTATACATAGATGCTCGTCCACGCAACTGCGCGCGCGCAGCTACAAAGCAATAACCACTTTACACTCGATCGTTAAGGTACATTTTCGCACGCAGCGATTGGCGACGCGACGTGAAGCAGTAGGCTAATAAAGCCCGAAGGTATGAACATTTTGTATGGAGTGAGTATTTAAGTAATCTGTGGTAACGTGCGTAATCCGCCGATGCACCAAAGTAATCGATGTGTGTTTTCGATAGACTATGGGCGGGTTATTATGTGGTTAGTCACTAAATACTTGTAGAAATATGTATGAAAAAAAAAAATATATACCCTGCGAATTTTCTTGTCGGTTCTTCTTCGTGGGTGTAATCGAACCGCATAGAACAAATTGTGACAAGTTCGAGCGCAGTCTTACTCCATATGAATGATCAATAAACAATACAATACAACACTTGAACACCGGGTGGCTAAGCTATAGTGGCAGTGAGCTGGGCACGTTAGCCGAACAGACGACGACCGTTGGAGTAACCGTGTCCTACATTGGCGGCCGTGGACAGGAAAACGGAGTGTGATGAATACGAAATCAGATACGTCGGCGGAAAGCAGTGTTCCGTACCGTACTGGTGGAAAATTGGAGAGGCGTATGTCCAGCAGTGGACGCTTACACGCTGACTGACGTTATACTCTCTCGCAGATAGTAATTAGTAAGTCACTAAGGGCGAGGTCGAAGGCCGGGCTGCGTTCGAGTAAACAAAAACGTTGTCAGCCTCGATAGCGCAGTGGTGCAGACAGTCAACTGTCGCTATTGAATGTTAAGCAACGCTGGGTGCGGTCAGTACTTGGATGGGTGACCGCTGACCGTTGGAGGCTGACCGAGGTTCGGATTCCTCGTAAAAACTGTAGGTCCCTTCCCTCCTAATCTTACTTGGTGGTAGGGTTTAACCCGCCCGGGTTGTTACCACCGCACTGAATGAAACGTCGGTCTAAACGGCTATGTAAATAGTTTGTGTTTTCCGACCAGTTCAGTGTAGCCGGCACGATCAAAGGGGGAAGCACTGACATGGCACCTAGTTCACCCGGTGTCATGGGCTGACATCACGGACGTTGTAGGTGATGTAGCCAACCGTGTCAGTTTCCATAAAAAAAAAAAGAAAAAAAAAGAAAGTAAATCACTAGTAACTCTTTGATTCGACGGAAAACAATCTATTAGCTCAGAGACATTTCAACCCTTTGTCACCGCATCACGAGATGACCTCGTAGCGCCATTCCAATCATACTAAACGGCGATGGTGGGGTGTAAAACTCGGATGTATTAATGCCGATGCAGTGCCAACGGTTTCATGAAGTTTATGGTGGTAATACATGCCTAGAAACGGCCATGTCAGAAACTCGAAATATTTTATATAAAAATTCACTGCACCTTGCATGACCTTCCCGCTGTATGGAATCCTGAAAAACATTCTACTAATATTATAAACGCGAAAGTTTGTGAGGATGGATTTATGGATGTATGGATATTTGTTCCTCTTTCACGCTAAAACCACTGAACGGATTTTGATTAGACTTTACAGTACTATAGCTTTTACATCAGAATAACATATAGGCTACATACCATAACGCTAAATAGCCTTAGGGCTCAACAGTATCAAATAAAGTATAGTATGGACGGGAGAGAAAAATACAAAAGACAAGAAAAACAAAAGCCTATCAACGTCACATTTCGAATTCTGCTCTTTTTTAAAATCCACGCGGACGAAGTCGCGGGCATAAAAAAACATTTTTTTGTTAGATAAGCCGAAAAAAAAAATACTTTTTGGATTCCGTACGGAAGACTACGTGCGTTATTATTTTTTTATGTAATCCGTTATAGGTGGCTGCGTCGGAGGGGCCAAAGCGCATGCTCCGGCCAGCCAATATCACCTCCGAGAAGGTAGGTGCCATACCGGAGACTTCCCTAGATTGCTGGCTATACTGGATTAGAGGAGAACACAACCGAGGCTGCTATGCGGTCATCTTACATCCAGTACGGTGGTACCAACCTGGCTACAATTTGAGTCTACCACCTAGTAGTAGCAGGCAGAGAGTAGGGCAAGGGAAGGGGCCTACAGTTTTACACCGTTTCCGAGCGGTGAAGCAGCAGGTGGTAGGTATGCACGTAATTTTTTTCCTCACAAAAAACGCCGACCGGATTCGAACCTCGGACCTCTCGCACGAGAAGCCGATGCCCAAAACCACTCGGCCAAGCCGGCATACACTACCGAGGGCTATTATTACTAAGCCTCCGCCGTCTGTCAGTCTGTCTGTCTGTCTGTCTTTCTGTCTGTCTGTCTTTTCTTTAAAGACTTGTGTTTTTTTAACCACCATTTTAGCCGGTTGAAATTTTCACAGAATAAGTGCTATTATGGTCGATATCTCCACAAATAATTTAAAACAACGAACAGTACCTACTTTTTACACGTTTAAAAAAAATTAATGACTCAGATTTTTTTCTTCTTATTTTTCCCTGGGTAGTCATAAACTGGCCTACTCCATGGTTCCCGCTTGACGTTGAGTTTTGGGACACGTTGTATGTATTGAAATAGGTTACTCGTGTAAACCTGCTACAATTATTTCTGAGCCTTAATCTTGACACAATATCGGGTCAATTTCAATTACAGACTTGTTTGCGTTCAATTTTGATTTCATACACATATCGAAACTCCGCTTTGGTTTATGTTTAATTTGTGTATGTAAATTTTTGAACGAAGTTCTTTACCGTACGTTACAGAAACTTGGCGAACGAGAGCTAGGCCGAAAAAAGTGTAAGACTTCGACCGTCACGACACTTTTGCTGTAGTATGTGTGTTTGTGTGTTTACAAGCGTATGTCTATGTATAGGTACGAGTATGTCACTGCATTGTTAGACGTCATTTATTTTTCATTTAATTACTCTCAAACGTTGTTAATTTATTTCATTCTGCCTGTTATTTAATATATGATCTACTAGCTGTGCCCGCGGCTCCGCCCGCTCTCATATTTCACTTCACTGCTAACCTCATAAGCTATTTAGCGTAATAGTAAGTAGCCTATAGTTGATGGGAAGAATCAAGCTATCCGTAGAATTTTGTTTTATTAAAATCGGTTTAGTGATTCTCGAGTTATAAGCGGACAGACAGACACTCAGACAGACAGAAAGCAGACGTTGGATTTTATTATAGGTAAGGATAGCGAAAGAAACTTCGTTCCAACCGAGTGTCCCACGACAACTGTCGTCTTTTACACAGAATTCGAAATTGAAGTTTTTATGTGACGTTGATAGGCTTTTCTTTTTCTTGGGAGATTCGCTTCTTTTATAATATTCCCTCTCTCCCGTACAACACTTCATTTGATACTGCTGAGCCCTAAGGCTATTTAGCGTTATGGTATATATCCTATGTAATATTCTGATGTATAAGCTATAGTACTGTAAAGTCTCATAAAAATCTGTCCAGTAGTTTTTGCGTGAAAGAGGAACAAAGATCTATACATACATCATACATCCATACATCGACACATCCATCCATCCTCACAAACTTTCCCATTTATAATATTAGTAGGATGTATAACATATTAATTTGTAAATTAATTCGTAAATATGTATATAAAGGCATAACAATAAATATAACGAATATGACTCTTTACATTTAGGTATATGAAAAACCGACTTCCTAAAAAAAGTAGAACTAAAAAACTATTTAAAATAAAAATATAAAAACCGCCTTCAAAAATATATGAAATAAAAACCTAAAAAAAAAAACGAACCCTAGAGTTGAATGCGGTGCTAAAAAGGCTACACAAATCACAAAGGATATTATCATCCGCTCATGTTTTCTTTCATGCATCATTTTTGCTTGCTTTAGCACCGCCTTTCCAATCCGATCTTGACCCAATTAAAATAGGACCACGTCAGCTTCGATAGCTCAGTGGTGCAGACAGTCAACTGTCGCTATTGAATTTTAAGCAACGCTGGGTGCGGTCAGTACTTAGATGGGTGACCGCTGACCGTTGGAGGCTGACCAAGGTTCGGATTCCTCGTAAAACTGTAAGTCCCTTCCCTCGTAATCTTACTTGGTGGTAGGGTTTAACCTTCCCGGGTTGGTACCACCGCACTGAATTAAACGTCGGTCGAAACGGCTATGTAAATAGTTTGTGTTTTCCGACCAGTTCAGTGTAGACAGCACGATCAAAGGGGGAAGCACTGACATGGCACTGGTGTTATGGGCTGACATCACGGACGTTGTAGGTGATGTTGCAGAACTTAGTAGAATGGACAGACATAAACGTGTTACGGAAGCCTACTTTTATTATAAAATAACCGTCGGAGGACCTTGGTTGAAAATTGTAAAATTTAGTAGAACGGATAGACATGCATATGTTACGGAACCCTACATTCATTTTGCAGAACTTAGTAGAATGGACAGACATAAACGTGTTACGGAACCCTACTTAACAGTTGCACTCCGGGAGTGCCGGCAGATCCCGTGCCACTCTAACTTAACCCTTAACGCAATGACTTAAGGTTTCATTTTAAAAATGACGCTGACGCGATGTCGCGAGTTATACATTTTTACCCACCTAAAAAAGTGCCAAGAGCCGCTAAAGAAGTTTTCACTTCAAAAACCTCAGGGTTATCCCCTTTCAAATAAAAAAAAAGAATTTTCAAAATCGGCCCACAATTGACGGAGTAATCGCGTAACAAACATCCAAAAAAAGAAAACATACCGTCGAATTGAGAATCTTTTAGGTCTAAAGTAAATTTCTCGTGAAGACAAATGCAACGAGCCCAAACACGATGGGTTTATCATGTGTAGTTTAGGAGTTCCTATGGCCACCTTCTGTCTCCATCATCAAACCAGCTCGATGGTACTCGGTACAGTAGGTACTGGCCAGGTACCATAATAAATTAAGCGCCGGTCGGAAAAGATAAAAAATTTCAAATTTAGAATATTCATGAAACAAGGGTCCGAATATGTATCACTAGTATATCGATTCATGTATTTCAACAGGACAGAGAAAATTTCAAAATATTAGGTATTTAATACTTTTTTAGTTTATTTTTTTTTGTTTTTTGGAAATCGGTTTAATATTTTTTAAAACAGTTTTTATTTCATTCTTTTTAGTAATATTACATAAAAAAGAATAATCGAAATCGAATAATCGAAATCGATTGAAGTGGTACAGAATTATTCGCCATATGTGTCAGACTGCAAATTGCTGAATAAGTCCACATCACAAATGTTTTGCTGAAGGTAACCACACACCATACTAATTTATCAAACTGAAAATTGCCGAAAACGACCACATCACAAGTTTTGCTGAAGGTAACCACACACCATAGTATTATGCTGATTTTTCGAAAACCACTGAACCAATTTCGATAAAATTGAAATGGGACCACCTCGGAAGTATGACCTAACTAACAAAAAAAGAATTTTCTAAATCGGCCCTCAATTGACGGAGAAATCGTGTTACAAACATACAAAAAAATAAAAAAAAAAATAAAAAAAAAATAAAAAAAAAAATAAAAAAAAAAAAAACATACAGACCAATTGAGAACCTCCTCCTTTTTTGGAAGTCGGTTAAAAAGATATGACCATGTGGGGCCGGTACTTAAAAATAATAGCCCCACTGCATTTCTCCCCATGCATGTCGTAAAAGGCGACTAAGGGATAAGGACAAGATGCCGTGTTAAAGGGCGGCAGGCTCGCCATCTCTCACCTTGGCACGGTCCTTCCACCGAGTCATGCTGCAGGTGGGCACGAAGAGTGCCACACTTGCTGCTTGATCGATTTAATCTTGTTCGAATACTTTGCGAAACGTGGTGGTCGGTGTTGTGCTGTAATTTACCAGAGTTCTTGCAGCACAACACCGATTACTCTGCTCACCCCGATTGTCGGGATTCAGCGTGTGTGATATGTATGTATATGATTTTTAAGTACCGATCCCCAAACGGTACATAATACGGTGCTTGTGAATATGTCAGTAAGACAAGCGTAAGCAAGGTATAACTTGAAATGCGTCCCATACACCTGAAGCTGTGGACGAAATCGTCCAACATTATGTGCCCAAATGACTCCCTCGAGCGCGCCTGAGCACACTTGTGTCGACTTTATTGCCTATAAAAATCTAGTACCTTGTACATAATGTACCAACCCTTCAACGTGAGATGCACTTTTGGAACCCTGTCGAATTAACTACCTTGTTCGAACGAGCCCATTCATGTCGACACGTTGTAGCTGTTTAATCTTAATGTGAAAATCTTCTATTTGAGAGTATCTTCATGATAGGTGATACGTTTGTCGCTATATGTGTGTATGTCAGAGTAGGCACTAGATCTGTGAAGCTCCATAAGATTTCAAGAGGCTGTTTACTTGACGCTGAAGCCATTGTGAATAATTGTCAACTCAATTACCTAGGTACTAATAATAAATATGTAAGGTATGGTCATGGAGTAAGTTACTTTGTTTTATGTATGAGATATTGCGTTTGTAGAATCTATGTATGATACTAAAACGAAATTGACGTTTTTTTTTTAATATTTTCTGTATGTATGTATGTTCCTCCATAACTCTTAAACCGATCATCCGAATGGAATGAAACTTAGTACAAGCACATTTAATTATATGTGAAACAGGATAGGCTAATAATATATATAATTCAGTTCCGGTTATGCTTAGATGTGGCTCTCATACAAACCGAATTGTTCCACGCGCCGAAATAAAGGTACGATAACGGGCTTACTTACTTTCTTCTTTTTAAATACGAATTTCATGCGAGCGAAGCCGCGGGCAAAAGCTAGTACCTACATTTTTAAATTTACATAAATTAGTAATAGACTCAAGACCTCTGTATTTATTCCTTTTTACCCGACGCAAAAAGGAGGGGTGTAAAGTTTGACGCCTTCGTCTGCATGTATGTCTGTCTGTGACATTGTAGCTACCAAACCAATGGACCGATTTGGATGCGGTATTTAGGTTCCGTAGCCAAATGGCCAAAACGCAACCCTTATAATTGCGTCCCGTCCGTTTGTCTGTCCGTCCGTATGTCACAGCCATTTTACTCGGAGACTATTGGCAATTATGTAGATGCAATTTGGAAGGAAGGTGTATTCTATGAACCGCTATACAATGGTGCTGTGAAATTAGGAATTTTTCCTAATAATTAGGAGTGGCACACCATACATGTAACTGAGGGATGATAAAAAATTCATTGCACATAAGCGTGTGGGGTGTCGCTAGATAGGTCTTAAAACAATTATAAATATGTGCAAAATGACTTTTTAGTTTAAGAGAATATTTGGTGAGATATGCGCCTTTAAAGTCGTAAAAAGTTTGTCTCCACCCCCTAATTCTCAACTATAATATGGAAAATTCTGAAAAAATTTAAGGTGGAACTTAAAAAAAAACACTTTCAACTATTTTTGGTGCGATAAAATATGTTGTGTATGGAGAAATGGGATATTTTAAAAATTAGGGGTGGCACACCATACATGTAATTGAGGGATGAAAAAAATGTCACTGCACATAAGCGTGTGGGGTGTCAAAGAAGTTTTAAAATTATTTTTTTGTTTAATCCAATAGTTTTCGAGATATGCACTTTTGAAGTAAAAAAAGTGTGTTTTTAACTGTATTTTTGTCTCGTTGCTAAATTATTATTGGCACGTTGTAAAATTCAAATTTAGAATGTTGAATAAAATTAAAAGCAGAATAGTTCTTGCGAGTGGAGATGTCTGCCGTCAGAGGCCTTCAGCCTCCGTGCTCCGGAGTCCGGACCATGTCAGTTATCGAACAGCAACTCTGGTGTACTTGCGTGAACAATGCGATTAACCTGCGCGGCAAGGTGAAGGGCGAGCCTGTTTTCCACGTTGAGGATATTCAGCTTGTTTAGAGTGGGCGTTATCCGCTGACGTCTAATTGGACGATATAATCTTCTTGAACTTTCTGAACACGCTGAATTCTCTTTTGTGTCTGTTTCTAGAGACAGGGGCCATACACACTTTTTTTTTGTTTATGTAATCCGGTATGGGTGGCTGAGTCGGAGGGGCTAAAGCACATTGGACTAGATGAGAACACAACCGAGGCTGCTATCCGTCCACCTTACATCCAGTATGGTGATACCAACCCAGTCGGCTACAATTTGAGCCTACCACCTGGCACCTAGTAAGGGGCAAGGGAAGGGACCTACAGTTTTACACCGGTTCCGAACGGTGAACCAGCAGGTGTAAATTTTTTCGTAGAAAAAACTCATTGGTCACGCCGAGCGGATTCGAACCTCGGATCTCTCGCATGAGAATCCGATGACCAAACCACTCGGCCACCTGCCGCTCAAACTATCAAATATACAGATCGCAGTAGTCGAATTGGGACAATATAAGTGCATGTGTAAGAATGTGCCGCACCTCCTCAGCCAGATGCTATTTTTAACCGACTTCAAAAAAGGAGGAGGTTCTCAATTCGACTGTATTTTTTTTTATTAAAATTATTGTAATAAAAAAAACCGCATCCAAATCGGCCTATCAGTTTGGGAGTTACGATGCCACGAACAGACACACGACAACAAACTTATAACACGCCTCCTTTTGCGTCGGGCTTAATAAAATATAAAAACTCAGAGCTGCGCTGTTATTAACTTATCGGTCCCCGACGCCTTTAAGTAACTAAATGGAAATTCTTTTTAATTTTTAGGGGTCGAGGGTTTATTTAATTTGTAATTTAAGTTTTTACGCTTATAACATTTTTTGGAGTCTATTTGTTTAGAGTATTATAGTATTGTGTATTGTTTGGAGTAATTGTAGTATTGTTTGGAGTCTTATAGTATTGTTTGGAGTTTTATTGTATTGTTTGGAGTCTTAAAGTATTGGTTGTCACCTGCTTGGTGCATTTGGTTACCTCCAGATGGTACTGCTGTCTGTGTCCTTGATCTCCTTGGTGAGATGTTTGAGCAGCGCTGCGTTGGCGGATGTGTACCACTCTACAACCTCACTCATTCGCCGCTCACCGCTTATGCGCTGCCTGCGAACCAAACACGAGTTATTGTTGATGTTCAAGACGCAATATAATAATATAGGTATATAAACACATATACAACATGTCCCAAAACTCAACGACAAGCGGGAACCAGGGAGAGTAGGCTAGTTTATGCCTACCCAGGGAAAAATAAGAAAAAAAAACCGAAGTCATTTGTTTTTTATGATTTGAGCATTTTTTGAAAAACGTTGAAAATTGATATCTCCTACAACATTTTTAGGTAGGTACTACGACTACAAATTTGAAAATATAATTGTTAATTTTTTTTATTGGTAGCCTAAATAACTCTGGTATTGATCAGTATCTATACATATAATAAAATCGTAAAGGTAAGAAAGTCTGTACATTGAATTTATTCGGAAAAAAACTAACCAGGGTGGCTTAAAATGAGATACTGAACATGTTAGAACAGTTTTTAAAATTTTTGTTTGTTTGTTTGTTTGTTTGTCTGTACGCGCATCACGCAAAAACCACTGAACGGAATTAGACGAAACTTTGTATAGTGGCAGTTTATATGCCGGGTTGGGATAATAATACGCAAAAAAAAAAAAAAAAAAATTATTAAACAATTATAAACATTATTGCGCGTTTAAAATCACATAGTCCAAAGTACATAATTATATCTTGAGAACTGGCAGCAAATACAATTTGAATAAAATATTCATTCGAAATTTAAAAATAAGTAGATACAACGAAAATGATAATAAAAATAATGTCATGTTGACAACGGAGAACTGTCATCTCGACGTGAGCTGGCCGGTGACAAATTGTTTGATAAATAAAAAATAATAATTGAAATTCGAAGTTATGTCGCTGTCATTGGTGCAATAAAATTTATATATCTGTTGCCCGCGGCTTCGCTAGCGTGAAATTCGTATTTCAAAAAAAGAAAGTAAGTAACTTAAGGCGGGTTATGTTATAACAGTTCTATGTGGAAATCCATCGTGCTATAGATATCGTCAATAGGAATACATTTATACTAACTTTTAAGCATTATGAGCAGTTCAACAAAACAATATCATTAAGTAATTAAAAATAAATTTTTAATACAAATTCGATCATTTTATAAATTAAATAGGTTGGGCAAATGACATGTAGGTTTATTGACCTTAAAAATGCAAAACTTGGTCATCATATTTGTTATTAAACCGAATCTACCGTGAGCGAAGCCGCGAGCAAATGATAGTTATATATAAGCGACATTATGTGCGAGCGCTCTGGAACTGACAAAAAGGTCGAAAATTAGCAATTTACAGGTTGCTCTCATAATAAAACATTGTTTGCAAAAATGCCAAGGGTAGGAAATATGATTTAATAAAACACTGTCTCGTCACGTTCTTTGAAATTATTTTCTGCGGGTAGATACCAAAAATATTACGTTACAAAAAAATTAAATTATTCACGTCACCTTCGTTGACTGTGGAATTACGTAGGTTGCTGAGGTAAAATTTTATTTTATTATAACCTGCTTCCAAAAAAACAAGAGAAGCTTGTATACCGACTTCAAAAGGCGTACCAAATAGAGATTGATAGATGTAATTTTTTATATGGAAACTGAGACGGTTGGCTTTACATCACCTACTGCATCCATGATGTCAGCTCATAAGACCTTTGTGAACTGGGTGCCATGCCAGTGCTTCCCTTCGTTCGTGCTGGCTACACTGAACTGGACGAAAAAAACGAACTATTTAAATAGCCGTTTCCACCGACCTTTCATTGAGTGCGGTGGTATCAACCCGGGCGGGTTAAATCCTAACACCTAGTAAGGACAGAAGGGAAGGGACCTACAGTTTTACCTGGCATCCCAACCACGGTCAGCCTCCATCGGTCGGCGGCGGTCACCCATCCAAGTACTGACCGCGCTCAGGGTAGCTTAAAACAGTCGACCGACCGCACCACTGAGCTATATTGTTGAAAATATTTAATTCACGAACACCGAAGGAAATTATACATTTCAGCGAGATAAAGATTAGTGGAAACAAAGACAATCTCAAAATAATTCTGCAAAGGTTCGTTCGAAGCAACGGCGAAGCCGGTTTCCAGTATTGTCACTATTAATAGAATCGCACGTATTTCAGTGGACTTGCCAAGTGTTTCTATGGCGGCGTAGTGGCTGATACAGCTTTGCACCAATTATACGTCATTGCTTTGCACGGAGGAAGGCTAAATCTCCCGCAGACTAAGGTATTGAGGTTCGATAAATATCAGTTGTGCCTAATCGAAGATGCCGGCTATCCCGTGCCAACCTGTACCGTCCCGACGGACTTTTGCTCTGGATAGGGCTTGGATTAAACATTGTTGATTGATTGTATGTATTTTTATTGTACAATTTGTATATGTGTGTATTTATATTTCATACTACTGTTCCCTCTTTAGTACTGCATTGTCCGCCCCTACGTGTTTTCCACATCCCAAAGGTTAGTTCGTAAAGAATGCCGTAAGGCATTAAACTCGCCTTTTGTAACCTTTTTATACAATGGTGTACAATAAAGTATATCTACCACTCGGGTCATCTGTACCGTAGGATTGATGCAGACATATGAAAGTTAAAAACCTTTAAAAAAATATAAAAACCGCCTTCAAAAATGTATGAAATAAAAAAATAAAAATCGAACCCTAGAGTTGAAGGCGGTCGGTTATTTTAGGTTTTGCACCACCGCCTTCAACTCTAGGGTTCGATTTTTATTTTTTTATTTCATACATTTTTGAAGGCGGTTTTTATATTTTTTTAAATAGTTTTTTATTTCACAGTTTTTTTAGTAATTTTTATTTGCTATTAATGTACTCGGCGGAATCGCTCGGCCTTCGGCCTCGCGATTCCGCCTCGCTTTCCAATCCGATCTTGACCAAAAAAAAAATGAGACCACCTTGGAGCTAGACTGAACCGAACACAATAAGAATCATCGAAATCGGTTCACAATTGGGGAAGATATTGCTGGGGGGTCGCTGGGTTAAGTCTTGGTAGTGTTCTCTGGAGCTGTATGGAGTCCACACAAATTACCAACCTAGCAGTCTACTGTGCCAGTGGTGGGTCACACTAAAGTAGAGCTCAGCAAGTCCGACATTTACGTCCTCGTCGTGCTCCCTGGGCAATGTTGCGACGATGCCTTGGCATTACCACCGTCCTAGAGTCGCAGCAGCTAAGGAATGTCGGACGCCAGGCGACCATCCTGCGCCTAAACAGGATCTATTTTTCAGCTTCACTATGTGGTAGACAGGTCCTCCACCATGTCGTCCGGGTTGGTACCACAGGTCGCAGGCGAAAAACTCCTGATGTGGCTCTGCTGCACTTGGAGGTCAGCCTGCGACTAGCCGGTCGGTGGACTTGAGTGTATCGGGGGTGTACTGGGTTGTGGATGCTAGTGTCGCTTGCACTTCAGACTCCTATTAACCGACTGACAGCCGCAGGGGTCAGGGAGAGCCGGTGGAAACAGGTGACCGCTGCCTGCCTGCGTGGTAGTACAGGGGCCCGGCATACGGTCCTCACCAACCCGTGTGTTGGCTGCCCTATCAACACGCGAAAATCCCTGTCAGAGAGCATTGTGGGGCTGGTGACCATGGGAGACCACATGTTTTCCTGGGAGGGGGGGCCCGGGGGTCCTCTCGCTCTCTGCGACTGTCAGTTAGTTGAGTCTATTCGAGTTGCACAAGGCATCACCGCGCCCTGGACACATTCTGATACGCTCCATGAATCAAACCCATCCAAATCAATGAGCCGAAACAAAAATAGAAAAGTTTGTAAACCTTCAGCGGCCCGTTCTCCCTCAAAATTTAAAGTAGACCTCGCAAATATAAGAGGTCTACATACGAATCTCTCCTCCGTCGCCTGCCATCTGCAGACGGCGAGGCCTCACCTCCTCTTTCTTACGGAGACCCAGATCGGGCGTCCTGCGGACACATCCTACCTGGACGTTCCTGGTTACAATCTTCAGGAACGTTTCATGGCGAAGGGTGGTGTCTGCTTGTACGTTGGATCTGGTGTCTCCTATACCCGGCTCACCCGATTTGAGGATCCTGCTTTCCCTGTGCTATGGATCCGCGTGAATCTTCCCCATGTGGTGAGAGTTTACGCGGGTGCGTACAGATCCCCTAACCTCAGTGCGTCAAGAACAGAGGCATTTTGCGAGCATCTCAGCAGTACGGCAGACAAACTGCTTTGCGAGTTCCCTACGGCGGAGTTAGTGATGCTGGGTGATTTCAATGCTAAACACCAAGACTGGTTGGGCTCCCCCATCACTGACCATGCCGGCAGGGAGACTTACAACTTGGCCATTGCACACGGGTTGACGCAGTTGGTGTCCGGAACCACTCGGATACCTGATAACCCTGCTCATCGACCTAGTTTGCTGGACCTTGTGCTGACTAGCGAGCCAAATGGTTACAAGGTGAGGGTTGAAGCTCCCCTCGGTAACTCCGACCATTGCCTTGTACGCTCAACTGTGCCAACTGTACACCTCGCGGAAGCACGTGAATGTAGTACGCGAACAGTTTGGCACTACCGGTCAGCACAATGGGATGACTTCCGTTCCTTCTTGGGAGCATACCCTTGGCACGACGTTTGCTTCTCTTCTCCAGACCCATCCCTGTGTGCCCAATCGGTCGTCGATGTGATCGCACAGGGTATGAATTTCTTCATCCCTACCTCCGCCGTTCCCATCGGCGGCCGCCATAAGCCTTGGTTTGATCGTCAATGCAGGCTGGCTATTGACGCAAAGAACCAGGCTTACAGAAAATGGCTGCAGAATAGGTCTGTCGAGAACAGGCGAGAGCTCAACGTCGCTGCTAGGTCCTGCAAACGAACGCAAAACTTGGCCAAGTTCAGGCACGACCGTGGAATTGGCGCGAAACTTGCGCGTAGCCCTTCGGGTAGCCGCGCCTTCTGGTCTCTCGCCAAATCCATCGGTCGGAATTTCTGCCGTCCTGCTACACCTCCGCTGGAACGTCCGGATGGCTCGCTCGCTATACTCGCGAAGGAAAAGGCGAATATCTTTGCACGCCTTTTCGCATCCAACTCAAACATGGACGACCTGGGCGCCAACCCCCCTTCATTGCCCCATTGCGGGCGTATGATGGATAATATTAGGTTCCATCCCAGAGTCGTCTATAAAACGCTACGTGAGTTGGATATTTCGAAGAGTAGCGGGCCTGACGGCGTCCCGGCGGTTGTCTTGAAAAATTGTGCTCTGGAATTGGCGCCAGTCCTTACTCGCCTATTCAAACGCTCCTATTCCTCCGGTTCAATGCCTTCTTGCTGGAAAAGAGCTTCGGTCCAGCCGGTCCCCAAGAAGGGGGACCCAGCGAACCCATCGAACTATCGCCCTATTGCGATAACCTCACTCTTGAGTAAGGTTATGGAGCGTATTGTCAACTCAGCGCTCCTGACGTACCTAGAAGACTATAAACTCCTCGACGATAAGCAATACGGCTTCCGCAAGCAAAGGTCGACTGGAGATCTTCTAGCGTACGTCACGCACTTGTGGGCGGAAAGACTCGATGGTTTTGGGGAATCGCTGGCGGTCGCTTTGGATATATCCAAAGCATTCGATCGCGTCTGGCACCGGGGACTCCTAAGCAAGCTTCCGGCCTACGGTGTCCCTACAAAACTGTGCACTTGGATCTCCAGCTTTTTGAGCAATCGGTCGATCTTTGTCACCCTTGATGGTGCATGCTCGGCCGATTACTCAATCAATGCTGGTGTTCCACAAGGATCCGTGCTGTCGCCTACGCTGTTTCTATTATTTATTAACGACATGCTCTCGCTCGGCGAAATACATTGCTACGCGGACGACAGCACGGTGCACGAAGGGTTCATCAAAGACTGGAAGGGTAGAGAGGCGTCAGCAGCAAACGCGAGACGCGAAACTGTTGCTCGGCACCCTTATTACGATAATGGTGCTGATGTTGCGACTGGTGTTGATGTTGCGACTGCGACGGACAAAATTGGTATTACGTTATTGCGACCGGTCCTGCGGACCGACATCAAAGGTTGGTTGTTGGTTCAGGTAAGGTGCCAAATTTTGAAAGAAACTTGTAAAATGTTACTACGAATGGTAAAAGTATATATTAAAATCAATAATAAATATCGTATGTTACTTTTAACATGCCAAATATAGGAACATAAAGTAATGATAATTAATACAAGCGATTGAACGAATTATTTATTGTGTTACGGATTGCTTAGGAAAGGCGTTTCTGCCTGCACGGCGCGGCGGTCTGCTGTCGGGCGGTGTATGTATACATACTGATATATACACATAAAGATATGATGGCGGCCGCTTTCATGCTATCTCACTCATATTGTCTGCTTGAATTCAATGCAGGAGGTTGTGGCTTGGAATCGTGAGTGTGGTATGCTACAAAGTTATTTGTGATATTAAAAATATTTTGTCTCGAAAAAAACATTTCTGTTACAAAAGTTATTAAGCTTCACATACAGAATAACCTCCTGATGGCAGTTAAAAATATTGAGTGGGCATTTGCAACACCGTATATTATTGTACAATTTATGTAGTCACTTGTATTATAATTTCTATGACGCAGAAGACCAAAATGTTTTATCAACTAAAACTTCTAAAATTTTTTGTTATTCCTATTACAATATAGATAATTCTATATATAGATGATAAATATGGGCGTCGTCGGCTCAACAATGCATGCTGACGGCGCCAAGGTGTCTCGCGTACCAATATTAAAAAAAAAATGACGAAGTTAAAATTTTAAATTCAATTAAAAAACAAACAACACGAACACAATGGTGTAAATGCAATTTCAGAGAGAAAGATAGAGAGAGAGAGAGAGAGCGGGAAAGATAGAGAGAGAGAGAGAGAGGGAAAGATAGAGAGAGAGAGAGAGATGGAAAGATAGAGAGAGAGAGAGAGAGGGAAAGATAGAGAGAGAGAGGGAAAGATAGAGAGAGAGAGAGAGGGAAAGATAGAGAGAGAGGGAGAGAGGGAGAGAGGGAGAGAGGGAGAGAGGGAGAGAGGGAGAGAGGGAGAGAGGGAGAGAGGGAGAGAGGGAGAGAGGGAGAGAGGGAGGGAGGGAGAGAGGGAGAGAGAGAGAGAGAGAGAGAGAGAGAGAGAGAGAGAGAGAGAGAGAGAGAGAGAGAGAGAGAGAGAGAGAGAGAGAGAGAGAGAGAGAGAGAGAGAGAGAGAGAGAGAGAGAGAGAGAGAGAGAGAGAGAGAGAGAGAGAGAGAGAGAGAGAGAGAGAGAGGGAGAGAGGGGGAGAGGGGGAGAGAGGGAGAGAGGGAGAGAGGGAGAGAGGGAGAGAGGGAGAGAGGGAGAGAGGGAGAGAGGGAGAGAGGGAGAGAGGGAGAGAGAGGGGGAAAGATAGAGAGGGAAAGAGAGAGAGAGAGAGAGAGAGAGAGAGAGAGAGAGAGAGAGGGAAAGATAGAGAGAGAGGGAAAGATAGAGAGAGAGGGAAAGATAGAGAGAGAGAGAGAGAGAGGTTTTCCTTATTATTCCTATTATATATTCTATAATATATATTATAGAATATATATATAAGTACTGTGTGGGTTCGGTACTTAAAAAGAATAGCCCCACTGCATCTCTCCCCGTGCATGTCGTAAAAGGCGACTAAGGGATAAGGACAAGATGCCGTGCTAAAGGGCGACAGGCTCGCCACCTCTCACCTTGGCACGGTACTTCCACCGAGTCATGCAACAGGTGGGTCATCGTGCCTTACTTGCTGCTTGATCGATTTAATCTTGTTCGAATACTTTGCGAAAAGTGGTGGTCGGTGTTGTGCTGCAATTTACCAGAGTTCTTGCAGCACAACACCGATTACTCTGCTTACCCCGATTGTCGGGATTCAGCGTGTGTGATATGTATATGTATGTATGTATATTATGATATAAATTCAAGACCAAGTTAAAATTATATTTAGGAAATACTATTAAAATACAAAATTTACTAAAAAAACATAATAAATGAACATACATTACTTATTTTAGCCACTATAAATATACCTTCACGATGTCACCACCAAAAACACAGAAAAGATCGTCGCTCGTTAGCCGTGAATGGTGCTATGATGCTGCTCAGGAGGAGCATCACGGATGACAGCTCGCGGGCTGCGGTCGGTCGCAAGTTTGACAGTTGTGCGACTGCAAATGCGATCGTAATACCAATATGCCGTAAAATGTATGACACATCTGCGGACTGATACCGCAATACCAGTTGCACGGACTGGTTGCATTCCAAAATCGCATAAAACAGTCGCCGAACTGTCAGATTTGGAGCTACGGACCGGTTCGGCGGACCGGTTGCATTATCGTAATAAGGGTGCCGGTTGACCTGGTTCTCGATAAAGTGTCCTCATGGGGGAAGGAGAACTTGGTCAACTTCAACGTAGCTAAGACGCAAGCCTGTGCCTTCTCTACTAAGGCTGATCCGTTTCCACTCCAAGCAACTTTCCAGGGCAGCCAAGTCCCCAATGATGGTAGTCTGGGCGTCCTGGGTATAGAGGTGTCCAGGGACGTTGGATTTCGATCGTTCATAGAATCCAAGGCGAAACTAGCATCTCGAAAATTAGGGATACTCTACCGATGTCGGCGATTTTTCACACCGGTCCAATTGCTTACACTCTATAAAGCACAAGTAAGACCGGTGATGGAATATTGCAGTCATCTTTGGGAGGGTTCCCCTGAGTACCTTCTTTCAGCCTTGGATTCTATCCAACGACGAGCCATTCGCCTCATTGGCGACTCTGTACTCACAAAGGACCTTCAACCTCTAAAACACAGACGTATCGTTGGGTCATTGAGCCTGTTTTATCGGTACTACTATGGCCGCTGCTCTGACGAAATTGCTTCCCTTATCCCTCCTCCTCCTGTTCGCCTTCGCCAAACCCGCCATACTCTCGCGGAACACCCCTTTGTAGTGGACAGACGAGTACTTCGAACGGCACGATTCTCTAAATCGTTCTTGTGCCGCACTGCAAAGGTGTGGAACGGGCTTCTGGGGAATATCTTTCCCCACTCCTACAATCCACGGATCTTCAAATCGCGGGTAAATAGCCTTTCCCCAGCGACATTAGTCCACCTCCAAGCCGGACTGGCACCTCCTCGGGGGTGATATTGGCTGCGCCTGAGGCTTCGACCTCGGACACAGCCAGCTAGTTCGGAAACAATAAAAAAAAAAAAAAAAAAAAATATTGCTGAACATACATAAAAAAAAATACATACAGCCGAACATAGAACCTCCTCCTTTTTTGAAGTCGGTTAAAAATAAGTACAGGGAATGTTCTAGGTTTTCAATCTACAGGATTATCTTTAGCGAACCTCGACGTTGAAACGGCAAGTATTTTAACTTCGCTCCATAGAACAAATCCAAACATTTCTCTATTTATCTTAAAAAAACGATTTGCGCGTTATTCGCATTCGCTTTGTTTTATCGTAAGCGCCTTGTGGCGATTCCATCCAACTCTAGTAAAGAGGAAACTGCCTACAGAGGAAACGGGGTGTAGGGGGGGGGGGGGCGTCCCTGTCCCCGCTCCCCATTCCGCTGAGCGCCTGACGTCACTATGAATGGAAGAGGCTTAAGGCTACACGACCTAATTACATCCGTTAAATCCAACCCCATTACATCTTTTTCCTCTCGAAACTAGGTGCCATGTAATGGAGTAGAATTGGAAAATCCAACCATGTTAACTAGGTTACCTAACAAAACTTAAAAACTTAACAATATCATTTGCGAGTATATTAAAATAATACGACCAAATGTCGTTGTCCATGGGTGGCTAGGTACAATATGTCGCGCTTTAAAAAAAAAAGAAATAAGAAAATTACTTACAGTTTTATTTTACCACAGACAGTTTTATATATCCACAGAGCCGCGAAAATGTCACACACATCTATTTCCTCTGAATTACCTACACGCTGAGGTTTTTCGAAAAAAGTCTCCTTTCAGGCCTTCATGTCATTCGCAATCCCCGTGCATCACATAATGTCCGCGGGTATCTTTAGACATTATTACTAGTAGTTGTAACGATGTCAAACAAAAACAAATACAATAAAAAAAATATATCGACGTAAATTTTGTTCACTTTTCTGTCATATTCGTATTTAATGCGCGCACTTTAACTCCGCCAGTAAGACGTTCGGTGTGTCTTTCTCGCACAAATTCGCTTCATTATCGTGTAAGAGACGGGCTCCCGGGTAATATTTTTCCCCACTCCTACAATCCACTTCACAATCTTCAAATCCCGGGTTAATAGCCTTTCCCCAGCGACATTCGTCCACCTCCAAGCCGGACTGGCACCTCCTCGGCGGTGAAATTGGCTGCGCCTGAGGCTTTGACCTCGGGCAGAGCCACCCAGTTCGGAAGCCATAAAAAAGAGAGATGGAGAGGGTAGGGTACCGGCAGAGTTACGGCGGCGAGATATTGTAGGCATTTTCAAGGTCCATCCTGGACATCGGGGATGGTATCCGCAAGCCGCGCGCGTGGCGCGTGACCGAACATTTAAAGTAGACATTTTTGCATTTCATTCGACTCTCGTGGAAGTTTCCAGGACTTGAGCGACACTTGCGACAGCTTCTGAAGACGTATCTCTGCTTAGGTTTAGTTTCGATTTAAGGCGCTTGCAGGCTAATTGGAAATGTTTCCATTTAGTATACAGGCTGTTCGGCACGTCGACCGAACTTTTTTTTTGAGGATTTTGACCTATGACACATTTTGTCAGGTGTCACGTGGTATCGAGATACGATTTTTTTGTTTATTTTTGAAAATTACCAAAATCTGATCTTTAACCCCTTGTAACTTTTTTGTTTGTGGTTATAACTGCACAAAATAAAATGTATTTGATGTTACGATGTATCCTTGTTCTGGGAAAATATCGTTTGATGAAGTTAGTACCATGAAAAGGACTTATGACCTCCCAAAGTCCCGAGGACGAGTAAAAATATGACAGAAACTCAATTTCTTAATTCATTTAAAAAAAACTGACAGCAATTTTGAGAGCTTCAAAATGGGTCACTTACTTACAAAAAAAAATTTACGATCGATGTGCCGAACAACCTGTATATGCAAGGCTAGCAGCAAGCTGTGTCTAGTCTTTTTGCGATTGATTATAAATGATTTATTCCTTCTTAAATTTTTCATATGTTTTTTTAATGGTTGGTTGGTTTTTTTAACCACCAAAAAGAGGGGTGCTACAAGTTTGACGCCACCGCCTGTCTGTCTGTGTGTCTGTCTGCGGCTTCGTAGCTCACAAACGTATGGGTCCATTTGAATGCGGTCTTTTTATTAGAAAACTGGTTTAACTGGGATGGTTCTTAGCTGTGTTAGTAATCAATTAATCAAGTAATTATGAAGTAATCAAAACATTTCGTCTCACGGATGGACCAAAATGGATGCGATTTTGTTTTTAAGGTTTTTTATTTATTATTGACAGCTCGACATATGCCGCCGAGCCACCCATAAGGTGTCTAACGACGCCCATGGACATTCGGTAAAAGTTAAATTGCAAATTTTAAAAACCCTCGACCCTTTAAAACTCAAAGAAGTCAGGGGACCGCTAAGTAATAGAATACAAAATCTCAGAGCTGCGCGGGTATTTACATAGCGGTCCCCCGACTCCTTTAAGTAACTAAACGGAAATAGTTTTTGACCTTTTTTGACGTTTTTTTAATTTGTAATTCAACTTTTTCACATTTACTAATGTACGTGTATTAGTGGCAATAAATGTTTTCATTCACAAAGTGCTACCATTTCAACAAGGTCGCTAAAACTGGTGAAAAATGCGAAGTTATATCTCGGTCGACCGAAATAGATAAAGTGACGGCGTGTAAAATGTACACGTGTAAATGGCGAGCGCGTGTAAAGGCGAACACGTGTAAAGAAAGAATGATGATCGAACCTTCCAAGTAAAAGAAATCAATTAGTTTGTGTGAAAACTGTGACTTTTTATTATTTAAAGGGAATTGAGAAAAAAGTTATTTGACTTTTTTGGTACTATTGATCCCAATAATCATTTCCTAAATTTAATGTAGTGGCCGTTACAACATCCTGTAGATCTGAATATTATGTATTATTTATTACTCAGTATCTCGTTAAATTTAATAAAACAGAAGTCTGATATCATATCACAATGTCACTAAGGCCACAGAATAGAAATTAGTACTTTTAGTACTTATTAGTAGAAATTAGTACGCATTACGTACGATGAATGAAAATCCCACTGAACATAAAAAAAAACCTGTTTAGTGAGAACGTTGTTGTTCACACACAGAGGGTTCCGTAGAAATTTTTTTTTATTAAAAGCGCGACATGTTTCGCCGAGCCAGCCGTAAGGTGTCTAACGACTTTCATGGACATTCGGTCATATGCGGGGGTTGCGAATTCCATGCCGGCCTGACAGGTGCCTATTCACGCCCCATGTACACGTACTATTCGGCCGAAGTATTCCTTAACGAATGAGTTTTATTTACATACATACATTACTATGCATTACACCCCCGGAGCTTCCCGCAATTTGGTAAAAATAAATAGAAGGAGATTTGAAATTCCAGTGCCAAAATGAAAGCCCAACCAAACGGTTCTCTAAATCGTTTGGAACTGTCTTCCGGCGAGTGTTTCTCGAATCCTTTAACCTGGGTGTCTTCAAACGTCGTATTAACAGGCTAGACAGGAGAGGTGTTTTTGGCTCTGTCGAATGCACCATTGGTCTTTCGGCACAGCCACCCATGTTGGTTTACATAAAAAAAAACAGTAAAAGCTTACCTCAATTGGTCCAGTTCACTCTCAAACGTGGTCTCGTTGACAGAACCCGATCTGTCGTTGAACACGAGCGGTGGCAGCGAACCCATGTGCAGTAGTGCCGCGTCCGTCTGCGCGAACCTTTGCGTCAGGTTCGACCTGCGGGCATTGTCATCGTCAACATCGCCGTCATCTTTATTATCATAGTCGTCATCTTTATTGTTGTCATCATCATTAACATTATTATAATCTTCATCATGATGATCGAAAACCATTTGTGTAGATTGGACGGGAAAAGTGACTCAGTGCAGACGATCGGCCGTAGTATAAACATGTCAGACAGCGTAGACTACTTTCATGGTACTAAGGACTAATCCTTGGTGATCATTATGATTGCAATTTTTTTCATTGTCAATATTATCATGAAAATTGTTATCATCGCCAACATTGTGACTGCACAATTCGAAAACCCAGTAAAAGTTGTTCGGAAAAAGTGATTTTGTGTTTAGTTCAATTGATAAAGTAAATTCAGGAATTGCCCTCCACTTGTCTTTGAAATAAGACAACCGACTGGTATCATAGTAGTCATCATCGCTCTCAACATTTTCGTCAACAAAAAACTCGTCATTTTCGTCATTTTCTTTGTACTCAATGTCATAATCTTCACTTTCAATATCAATACACAATAATAATATTTTTTGGCATTATCACTATCACAATCACGATCCTTACCATCAACACATCCATTCCATTACCGCTAACATCATCGTCGTCTCTGCTGTTGTCGTCATCGTTAGCTTCGTGGTTGTCCTTATCATCATTAATATTCTCATAATAGCTATCATCATCAACTCTTTCATCAAAATCGGCCGCACCATCCACACTGGCAACATGGTCATCATTAATCATCATTTGTCATCTCCGATACTTCTATCAGTTTATGATTAGAATGTTCAGTGTTGTTTCCTTAAAATTTATATAAAGTTTATAATTAACTGAAATGTCGTTTCTCTCAAAACTCAAGTAATGGAAGGAAACTTAAATGTGATTTCGGGACGATCGCGCCGTCAGATTCTAAGTCTGCAAACTTGTGGCAGACATAATATAAGGAAAATGCGGTACAAACTTTAACTTCGAGAGAATAAACGCGAAGATGTCAAGGAATGGTAATGACACCCATTGTAGTCAAAGAGATCTTCTTGCCATATACAACGTGTCCCAAAACTCAACGTCAAGCGGAGGCCTGGCCTGGAAAACTGGCCTACTCCCTGTAGGCCAGTTTATGACTACCCAGGGAAAAATAAGAAAAAAAATCGGAGTCATTTATTTTTTTAGAAAAAAATTTAACTGAATATTTTTTTTGGTAAAACTACAGGCATTCTGGTTTTGTTTGGCATCAATAGAAGAGTTATTTAGGCTACGAATAAATTTTTTTTAACAATAATATTTGCAAATTTGTGGTCGTTGTACGTAAAAATGTAAATTTTCAACGTTTCTCAAAAAATGCTCATATCATAAAAAACAAATGTCTCCGATTTTTTTTTCTTATTTTTCCCTGGGTACTCATAAACTGGCCTACACCCTGGTTCCCGCTTGACGTTGAGTTTTGGGACACCCTGTACTATTTGTTATTAAATCTGACTTGGTTTTTGCCCTACAAAGTTTGGTTGGTCTGATATGTTATTTTTAGGGAATGACTATTTATACGGGTGCTGGGTAAATAATTTATAATTAATTGTCCGGCTATCTGGATAATTAGCTGGTATTTTATTATTATTATTAACATTGGCTCACGGTGCTTACAAAGCCTAAACAATTAACATTTCTTGGTATAATTCATTACAAGAATGAGAAAAAAAAATCAAATAATGATAGATATAGATATAGTAGTGTAAAATAAAGTTACGATATGAATAGATAGTTTTTTTAATAACCGGATTAATAAAATAAAATTATTCGTACGGATACTGTACGAATAATAATAAATTATTTGTCCGATACCCGTATAAATAATAATAAATTATTTGTACGGTACCGGTATGACTATATGCAGCCTTATTTTTAATCAGCAGCTTTGCAATGAACATTTCAGTGAAAAGTTGAAAATGCGCGACTTATTGAACATGTGTGGACGCGATGGCAAAATTCGGTTTATTTCTGGATTTCGATTACTAATGATCCGCCTCAAGGATTAGAAAAATTAAAGAGCGGTTTATGCAACCGAATTTCCATGTCACTCATATGTCACTAGACACTTTTATCAGTCTCGGTAGCTCAGTGGTACGGTCGGTCGAGTGCCGGTCGAGATCATAAGCACACCTGGGCGCGGTCAGAACCTGGATGGGTGACCGCTCGACCTTTGAAGGCTGACCGTGGTTCAGATTCCACGTAAAACTATAGGTCATTCCCTTCTTACCTTACTAGGTGGTAGACTTTAACCCGCTCCGGTAAGTACCACCTCATCAAATGAAAGGTCGGTTGAAACGACTATGTAAATAGTTCGTGTTCTCCGTCCGGTTCAGTGTAGCCGGCACGACCGAAGGGAAGCACTGACATGGCACCTAGTTCACCCGGAGTTATGGGCATACATACAGCATACATGATGTTTTGTACCTATGTAAATTAGTCCAGTCGCTATATAAAAAAAAAACCGGCCAAGTGCGAGTCGAACTCGCGCACCGAGGGTTCCGTATCATCATGTCATGGCTAGCGCCACTCAACGCCATCTATGGCGTGTTATGAAATGCTTCATATTAGTTAAAATGCTTCACACTCTATTCGGTAGATGGCGCGCGCGGATACACTTTTTAAGTTTCTTCTATGGGAACCCCCGTGAATTTTTACTTTTTCTTATTTTTATTATTTGTGCTTATATCGGCCATAATAACACATATTCTGTGAACATTTCAACGGGCTACCTATTACGGTTCAAGAGATAGAGCCCTCGGACAGACGGACAGACGGACGGACGGACGGACATACAGACAGACAGATGGCGGCGTAGGCTTATTAATAGGTCTCCGTACGGGATACGGAAAGCTAAAAACAAAATAAAAACAACAAAAAACAAAAACAAAAAAAAAAACAAAAAAAGCGTGCCAGGGTGCACTCTACAGAGTGGTAGTTATGCGAGAATACCTAAACAGCGAGTGGTTGTGCTTGCAATTTTACAGTCGTTTTCTTTTGTCACTTACACAAATTACTTCGCGGTACGGCCACCGACAATGGCGACAGGATAAGCATGGCATTCTTTACTTGCACCTAGAGATGTGTCGCCCGCCGCGCCGCCACTGTGGTCGCGGCAACACTGCCGGAAGGCGTTCGCACCTATCCTCGTCAAAATCAACACTTAAACGGACCTAGGCAGCAGACCTACCTACTATATTTAATAGAATACGACCCTGAAGCGTTCAAGGGTTGATTGGAAGAAACCCCTGTAAGGGATAAGTCCGCCTTTGTCCCTCATGTAAATAATATAACGAGCTTATTTCTGGGTAAAGAGTTTTTGGAGCAATAAAGTATATTATTGATAGATGTAGAATTTCTATTATAAAAATAAATGTGTGAGTAGAATAAGAATAGCCCCACTACATCTAGCCGTGCATGTTGTAAAATGCGACTAAGGGATAAGGACAAGATGCCGTGCACAAGGGCGACAGGATAGCCACCTCTCACCTTGGCGCGGTCTTTCCACCGAGTCATGCAGCTGGTGGGCCTTCGTGCCTTACTTGCTGCCTGACAGTTATCTTGTCCGAATACTTTGCTAAGCGTGGTGGTTGGTGTTGTGCTGTAATTTTCCAGAGTACTTGCAGCACAACACCGATTACTCTGCTTACCCCCGATTGTCGGGATACGGCGTGTGGTGTGTAAATGTGTGAATAAATGGATAACATAACAATGACTAGGTTTTCCCCGCGACTTCGTCCGCGTGGATTAAAAAAAAAAGAACAGAATTCGAAATTGAAATTTTTATGTGATGTAGATAGACACAATAGGCTTTTGTTTTTCTTGTCTTTTATATTCTCTCTCTTCCGTCCATACTATACTTTATTTGGTATTGCTGAGTCCTAAGGCTATTTAGCGTGATAGTAATAGCCTATACGTTATTCTGATGTATAAGCTAATAGTACTGTAAAGTCTCATCCAAATCCGTTCAATAGTTTTTGCGTGAAAGAGGAACAAAGATCCCTACATCCATCCATCCTCACAAACTTTCGCATTTATAATATTAGTATAGGATATAGTAGGATAGGATAAAGTGTCGGAAGCATATACACTCCTCCATTATACAGCTCCACGCCAGGGTTGCCAGATAGTCCAGATAAAAAAAGAGGAAATTTTTCACCATTTGTATTTTCTGGTAAAACTTTTACGAAAAATCTATCCCCCCTCAAGGACGACGTATCATGTATTCAAGCTCTCTGTCCCCCCTTTGTTTTGTCCGCGGAAGTCTAAAACTTTTCCGCGGACGAGACTTCAAAAAGAGGACTGTCCGCGGTAAAAGCGGACAACCGGCAACCCTGCTCCACTCCCTAGCCATGCGACAAAGGAAATACTTTGAGATGGGTTCGGAAAAACCCGACGTCGACAATAAAAGGACGCTCGTAGACGACCTGACTCCTTCTATATCCGTTACATCTAGCTCATCGTACAATTCATATTATGTGAATTAGATTGATGGTCTAGTACAGCGGTGTCTAACCGGTAGTACGCGGGCCCCCGTATCACGCACGTGGCCTTATTTTTAGGCGCCGCACACAGACGTTCCAATAAACTTAAACATTGAAATAATACCGCGATTTTTTTTTTATAAAAAATAAATTTTGAAATACATTGATTCCAGAACATGTTAAAAATACTGTCATAATGTCATAATATCATAATGTAATATCGTACCGTGTGGGGCAGGTACTTTAAAAGAATAACCCCACTGCATCTCTCCCCGTGTATGTCGTAAAAGGCGACTAAGGGATAAGACTCCCTTCTTATATTACTACGTGGCAGGGTGTAACCCGCCCGGGTTGGTACCGCCGCACTGAATAAAAGGTCGGTCGAAACGGCCATGTAAATAGTTCGTATTTTCCGTCCAGTTTAGTGTAGCCGGCACGACCGAAGGGAAGCGCTGACGTGGCACCAAGTTCACCCTGTGTTATGGGCTGACGTCACGGATGTTGTGGGTCATGTAGCCAACCGTGTCAGTTTCCATAAAAAAATATGCTATGCTAATATAGCTGATTTTGTATTTTTTTCTGAAAATCAAAATAGCCAGGTATCCCATTAAAATGTATAGGTAGGTGTCATACATACATACATAGGTGCTTTCCCTACCTGAAGGTGCCCGCTAGTTGGACACCACTGGGTTAGGTACCAGCGAACGCTCCAGAAGGTTCTGTTTGTTTTCTTACGAGCTGTTTGTTCATGAAGTGTGCGATGAAAGAAGATAATTTAAGTTTGCCGCGACGACGACACGGCGACACGCTGCCAGGTTGAATAAACATTGTTAATTTAATTAAATTTTACACGGCAGAGGAAACATACGGCACAGAGGGAAAATATGCGTAGGTACTTAGTTGGATAGTAATTATTTGAGGAGCGTCAGAACAAAAACCCATAAATCCACTTTGGGTCGAAAATTTAATTAAATTTTACATTGTTAATTTAATTAAATTTTACACGGCAGAGGAAACATACGGCACAGAGGGAAAATATGCGTAGGTACTTAGTTGGATAGTAATTATTTGAGGAGCGTCAGAACAAAAACCCATAAATCCACTTTGGGTCGAAAATTGTTCTATATTTTTTTCTAATAAAATGAGTACGATTACATATAAATATGCTCTCAGACCGCAACAAAATGCCTTGAAACCCTCCCAAAAAAATATCAAACATAGGTGTCCGCTTCTAAATACTTTAAATTCGAAAGAAAAGATTTTGTCATGTACTGGTACGCATCAAAAAACCTTAAATCTGTCTCTTAAAATGTAATGTTTTCAGCATGGCGGCCTTAATAGAACACATAACCTTGATTTGTTGATGCTTACCTGTCGGTCTTTGGAAATTCTATTTTTATAAAAAATAAGTATAACGTTAACATATAGGTACGGTTAAAAAGATACGAAGTTTTTTGTTATTTCTGAAAAAAATGCAAAAGTGGATTTAAGGGTTTTTGTTCTGACGCTCCTCATATTTTCTTGCTCCACAAACATTTCAAAGTCAAATCAAATCAAATCAAAATATGTTTATTGACTTTTAAAATTTTGCAAAAGGTACAACTTAACGCCAGCAAAATGGTGTTAAAACAATAATACACAGGTGATTAATTCCAACAAATTACTAAAAAAAAACTGTGAAATAAAAAAACTATTTAAAAAAATATAAAAACCGACTTAAAAAATTTATGAAATAAAATCAAATCAAACCCTAGAGTTGATTATTTATTTATATATATATTTATATCGGCCAAAAAATACAATAATATATACATACAAATATACATACAAATAGAAAACATACAAGACAAATGTCGCGCGCCAGACTAAAGCAGAGGTATAGTCCGACGGCGCCCACGGGCATTCGGATATTTACGAGGGCTGCGAATACCATGTCGGCCGGCTAGGTGCACCTTCACATTATGTGTGAAGGGCCCCAGACTGTACATTAGAGGAAAGGATGCGCAGGTGGGTGGGAGTGAATTCCACATGTGGGCATCCCTGTAAATAAAAGATTTGCAGGATCCATGTGTCCTAAGTGGGGGAATATCGACAGCGCGTGGATGCATTCCCAACCTGTTGCGCGTGGAACGATGGTAGAATGGGGATGGAGGGATCGCATCGTGCAGTTCCTTGGAACACTCTCCGTGGTACAGGCGGTAGAACACTCACAAAGATCCAACGTCCCTGCGGAATTGTAAGCTCTCTAAGTCTGAGAGGGATACCTTGGGGTCGTTAACGAGGCGGACATTTGTGCTCATGACTCGTGAAAGCAACTGTGGCGTGGTTCAAACCTGAGCGTGCTGCCGTTGGTGAAGATGAAGAACGCGACTTCGGATCGCTCCAGCTGCAGCATCGTCACTAGCTTGCCCAGCTCCGTGGCGCGGCTCACCTGCGGCGTGACACAAGACAAGTCTACATTATGAAGTCGCCGAGAGCATTTATTTTCATAAAATATAAAAAAAGTAAAACTAATAAATAAAGAATTAAAACCTACCTAACAAACATTAAAATAACTATCAAAAAGGGGCGTTTTAAAATGATCCTAGAACACTTGCGGCATTACCCCGCTGGATGGCAAATTGCGGGACGCCAGTTGCGTCCACCGGCAGAGGCCCAGGCCTCTTCAAGAAGCTTTTGGCTTCACTGCTCCACGGACCGAAGGCGGAATTTGCGGAAGGTTACAACCGCAAACGCAACAAATTCGAAATCTTAAATCATATTTGTATATTTTTTGCGTTTGAGGCTCTTCGCCCCGGCGCCGCGGCCGCGCCAGCCGGCTTTTGAAGAGGTCCGAACGTGACTTAGAGCCAATGTGATAGACGAGAGTGATAGTCGGTAAAAGTTTTTTGCGTCAACTGTTGAACATAAGCCCTCCATCTTCCTCCAGTCCACCCGACCTTCGGAACGGAACGGCTGCTGCTTCCCCCGACGTAATTGATGTCGCAGTCCCACTACGAGATGTTGCAGGGCGTCGGCTTCTCATGCGAGAGATTCGAGATTGGAATCCGGTCGGCGTGTACCAATCAGTTTTTTTCTGATTTGAAACATTTTATGTGAGTACCCTCACCGGTTGCTCCATGGTTCCGATTTCATGTAAAAACTGTAGAGCCACCGGGTTGACTGGAGAAAATTGCCCAAAGCAATAAGTTCGACCTATGTTCCATTGAGGTGGTTCCATCGGAGCACATACGAGCGGCGAGACAACTGGACTCCAACAAATTGGCAGTTTGCGATTACATGGACTCCGGAAAGAACCATTGAATTAGGTTCGATCAGGTCAAAATTCTTGCGACTGAAACACGACACGTCCCACGTCTCCGAGTCACGAGTCCATCGAAATAAAGAAACACGACAACTTCAACCGGGAGGACGCCTTCAAGTTGTCGCCGATGCGGAACCCAGTCATAGCGCCGCTCAAGAGAAGAAGACACGACGAAGACGACCAGCCGGAAATGGACACCGTCAGCGCCTTCTGTCTCTCCGTCGAGATCCGGAACGCACCTGAACCCTCGTCTACGGAAACTACCCGCGCTGGCCACAGCTACAATCTTCGTCAACGACGGACGGAGATCTGATTAGTTCTCTGCCAACCGTTGCACTAGGCAGAGTGCTCATGAGGATGGGCCATACGCTTGGCCCGGAACGTTGAGCCACATAGCTGCTATGAGGAAATACGTAATATATCTTTGCATAGCTCGGGAGGAACCATGAGTAAAGCTGTTTTGTTTTAAAAATAATTGAGGTGGTCTTCATTACATTCCGTTTCCTGCCTACGGGCGCCAACAAACAGACAGACAGACGGATGGACAGACGGACATACAGACATACAGATAGACATACAGACAGACAGAACGACGTAGGTTTAGTAATAGGCTTCCGTATGCATACGGAACTCTAAAAAACTGGGTAGGTCCCACCAAGCAGCTTTCGCATTAAAAATGAAATGGCCTGTAACCTCGCCGCAGAAGAGTGTAGGCACAGCGGTAGGATTTGATCAAGTTTCGCTTCGCTCTCCGGCCGAGCGCTGTATGTATGCATGATTAATTCCATCAGTTAGCCGGCGACAAGCCGCCTTGTTGGCGGAAAAATCCAATTCGTCGCGAAAAATTGGTCAAGTGCGCAGACGTGGCGACGTTGGAAGGTGTTCGGAATTTGAATTTAAAATTTGTTTGCACTGTTTGCATAGTGTAAAAATAATTTACACAATGGGGAAAAAAATGTCTGGATATAAGGATAAGGCATAGAGTTTTTTTTATGGAATCCGATATGGGTGGCTGAGTCGGAGGAGCCAAAGCACATGCTCCGACCAGCCAATATCACCTCCGAGAAGGTAGGTGGCATATCGAAGTCTTCCCTTTGAATTGCTGGCTATACTGGACTAGAGGAGAACAAAACCGAGGGCGCTATGCGGTCAACGTACATCCAGTACGGTGGTACCAACCCAGTCAGCTACAATTAGAGCCTCCCAGAGGTATAATATACAGGCTTAAATAGAGAACGAAACTGTTAAAATAAGTCTAGTATGTATGATACTAAAACTAAATTGACTATTTTTAGAAATGTTTTCTGTATGTATGTATGTGACTCCTTAACTCTTAAGCCGATCATCCAACTTCGATGAAATTTAGTACAAGCACATTTAACTATACGTTACGCAGGATAGGCTAAATAAAATTTAGTTCCGGTTACGCTAAGATGTAGCTCTCATACAAACCGAATTGTTCCGCGCGCCGAAATAAAGGTACGGTAGCGGGACTCGCCCTTAGTTACTTACTTTTAGCGAGAACCTTTATTGTTTTCCTGAACGTAGCTTCGGCCTTAGTTCTTAAGTTTGCATCTTTCAAAATTAAAATACTGAGTACCTATGTATAACTTTCTCAAGCGTATCTCCCGAAGCCCTGTCAACTGAACGAAAATGTCAACTTCATAATGAAAAAAAATGTTTACACTTTATAACCGAGAGGCTAAAGTTCAGATCCGTAGGCTACACTGCGTGATGATTGATCACGACATGATCGAGTAACAAAAACCGAATTTTTGGGACTCACCGTTGAACTTTGCCTTTACCCGACTGCGAAATCAAAGGAGGGTAAATTTCACTTTGATGTATGTACCTATTTGAGTGAGTGAGCGAATGAGTGGTTGATTATGAAACAAATTTTTTCTTTTATGGGGACCGCTCTTAATTTACTTTTTAAATTTTTTATTATTTGTTTTTATATTCGCCATAATAAAACATATTCTGTGAACATTTTAACCGGCTACCTATTACGGTTCTAAGAGCCATCGGACGGACGGACGGACAGACAGACAGACAGACAAACAGACAGACATATAGACATAAAGACGTTGTAGGCTTAATAAATAATAGACATCAGTACGGACGGGGCACGGAAAGCTAAAAACGTAATAGCGGACGCTAGGCGCCATAACGACGAACTTTGAAAAATGATTTTCCTCAAAACCCATCGAATGGGATATCATTGGCTAAAACTTTAACTCAGTCAGTCAGTCAGTCAGCGTGTAAGCGTCCACTGCTGGACATACGCCTCTATAATTTTCCTCCAGTCCTCCCGGCCTTCATCGGTACGGGACCACTGATTTCCGCCTAAGTACTTGATGTCGTCGTTCCACCTGGCGGGTGGTCTTCCCACACTCCGTTTTCTAGTCCACGGCCGCCAGTGTCCACGTTTCACACCCGTACGTCATAACCGGAAGGACACACTGGTCATATATATGGGTGTTTAAATTTTTTAGAAGGTCAGACCTCAGGGCGAATTTTAACTTTCCGAAGGCAGCCCAACCCAGTTGAATTCATCTCTCGACCTCCTTAAGCAAACCTTGTCTACCAAGCCGCAGAATTTGACCCGAGATATACGTACTCTTCAACCTGTTCGATCACTTCTCCGCCAATAACAATTTGTCCTCCCGTCATAACCTCGATCGCCATGACCTTGGTTTTGTCCCGGTTCATCTTCAGACCCACCTTCATCGACGCTGTATAAAGGTCTTCCAGCATTTTCTGAAGCTGATCTCGGGAATTTGATAGAAGAACAATGTCATCGACGAAACGCAGATGACTGAGAAGATCTCCATTCACGTTTATACCCAATGATATTATAAGTTAAAAGGAGGTAGACAGGTTATCTGAGCTCCCAAGCGGCACATTAAATACAAGACCACAGTCCTGTCTGAAGTTAGTCGCCCACCAACTAAGCACGCATTCGGACCGCTAACCACGAGCCGCCAACACATCGAAAATGCCGTCGTGTGTAATGAATGAGATTCCGCACTAATTCTAATAATTCGAATAAGACTATTCGAATCGGCGCATCACTATAGAGTTCTTCCTCTCAACTTTTCAAGGACGTGCCATGTGTGAGCACTGAATGTCATATAGATAACCTATCTTTCCTAAAATATCATTGTTTATACCCATGTTGTCCTACTCAAGCTTTAACTTTAACTACTTTATGGAAATAGCATTTTGAATGTTTGTAGGTGTACCTGCTCCTCAACATCAGAAACCTCCCTCCTGTTGGCGAGGCTTTCGTGGAGAGAGAGCGTTGTCTGGACGATCAGCGCCAGGATGGGGATGAAGGGCAACAGCAGCAGCCGCCATAGTTGACAGCGGCGCCCGCGCATGCAGCGACAGAGACGCTCGTGGCACGACCTCGCGGCGTCCTTTTCCTTCTCCGACGGCTCTGTGGACGAGTATAGATTATATTAGTTCAGAACGAGAATATTGAGGGAATATAAGAATTCAGTTTACATAAAAGACGCTTTGTTGAAATGTCATTCAGAAAACGATATTATTATTACCCGACTGCGCTAAGCAAAAAGTGAAAATACAAATTTAAAAAACCCCCGAAAAATCCAATATAAGAACTCACGAGCTGCGCGGGTACATATGTTTTATCTCACGAGCGCGGGTGAGCCATACTTGTAGTTGTAATGCGTATAGACACGCGCTCCTGTGTGTGTAGCGTTAGCGCAGGTAGCGCTCCCGAGCTTACGCAGACAAAGATAGTGTGCATGTATATTTACACATTTACACACACAAGCGTGGCTCACCCGCGCTCGTGAGATAAAACATCTGTCTTATTAGCGGCCCCCGGATTCCTTTAAGTAAATAAACGGAAATTATTTTGGACTTTTTACGGGCCGGAGTTTTTAAAATTTTTAATTGGACTTTTATTTCAAGCTTTAAAAAAAACGCATCCAAATCGGTCCATCCGTTTGGGAGCTACGATGCCACAAGCATTTGAGCGGCGGGTGGCCGAGTGGTTTGTGCATCGGCTTCTCATGCGGGAGGTCCGAGGTTCGAATCCGGTCGGCGTGTACCAATGAGTTTTTTCTGACGAAAACATTTACGTGCATACCTACACCCGCTGCTTCACCGTTCGGAACCGGTGTAAAACTGTAGGTCCCTTCCCTTGCCCCTTACTAGGTGGTAGGCTCAAATTGTAGCCGACTGGGTTGGTACCACCGTACTGGATGTAAGATGGCCGCAAGCAACCTCGGTTGTGTTCTCCTCTAGTCCAGTATAGCCAGCAATCCAGGGAAGTCTCCGGTATGGCACCTACCTTCTCGGAGGTGATATTGGCTGGTCGGAGCATTTGCTTTGGCCCCTCCGACTCAGTCACCTATACCGGATTACATAAAAAAAAAATTTATAAATATTATCTGTATGGGGCGCGCGCTGGACAGAAAGCGCGCTGAACCTTTCGGTTTGTATGAGAGCCAAATCTTAGCGTAACCGGACCGGAACTACATTTCATTTAGCCTATCCTGTGTCACGTATAGCTAAATGTGCGTGTATTATAAAAAAAAAGCATGCACACAGCCAGACAGACAGACGGAAAGTTCAAACTTATAACACCCCTACTTTTACGTCGGGGGTTAAAAAGCGAGAGCGTATCTGCCCTAAGGTGTTGTGTGCAATCTTGACTGGACGACGTTACGTTTCGCAATAAGTCCGTCTTCAGACCCACTCAAACTGCTGATCACATTTTGTTTATGGAAACTGACACGGTTGGCTACATCACCTAACATCCGTGAGGTCAGCCCAAATGGTGAACTAGGTGCCATGTCAGTGCTTCCCTTCGGTCGTACCGGATACACTGAACTGGACGGAAAACACGAACTATTTACACAGCTGTTTCAACCGACCTTTCATTCGGTGAGGTAGTATCAACCCGGGCGGGTTATTCCCTACCACCTGTAAGGTAATAAGGGAAGGGACCTACAGTTTTACGTGGAATCGTCTCCCACCCTTCTCAGTGGCTTCTACATAGACCATGTACATATGTAGCGACATAGATTAAATATGTAATAGATAGTGTACAGATATTCTATCTCACGAAGTCCGTTTGGCTATGAATGTTGTCAGGCGTGCACATGCACATTGTATTAGTGTGCGTAACCTCGAGAGCCCTCAGTCACGATCGCGACGCGGTCCACGCACACAACACACGCAAGCGCGCTTATCAGTATACGCCCCGGTACGTAACTTGGCCTCTGTGCGAGCGGGACAGCGTTATACCAACGATCGCATACGTATAACACCGTCCCTCTCACACAGAGGCCAAGTTACATGCCGGGGACTATACATGCCACTACTACAACCAGTACCCTAATCACGAGATTTAACCTACTACGCTACGCCGTGTTCTCCGCATCATTTTGTATGGAGAAACGGAGCAGCGCCTCTTGCAAAATGATGCGGAGAACACGGCGTAGCGTAGCGTAGCGTAGTAGGTTAACGGTGCGCCACCTGAAAGCCATTGTCGTGCCTGCTGTTCCTGCGATCCTGCGGAACCACTCCTTGAAGTGATAAATAAATGATGTTTTGGTGGTTATAAAAAAAACTAAACACTCTAAAACAATTTAAACATCGTAACATTGCCTAAAAAAGAAAAAAAAGCAAAAAAACATTGATGTATATTTAGAGATATGCCCATCCCATACATTACTCCCGAAAAAATTTGTTCTCGACGAGAACTGCATAAATTGCAGATTTCACGGACAGCCGCTTCATACGGCGTGTGCAGCGCGTGTTGAGCGTAAGTCTTACTGTACCGAGTCTGTGGCGCAAAAGTGCGTGTGTTCAGCATGCCCGGTTGCTGTTACAAGTATTGTAACAGCTCAGATCGAAATTACGTAAAGAATGGCGTCTCCTTCCATCATTAAGTATTTATTTTGCTGGTTTTTTTCTCAAATTTTATGTTAAACAGATTTTTGTATACGTAATTAATATAAAGAGCGAACGAGAAAGAGTAAAGCTGTGTTTTATGCAAGAGTAACAGTGACAAACGTTGTTGTTTGTTTCGCCTGAGCATGTTATGATATGTATGACGTGTTAAGAAGCCATGCTGACTTGTGTGACGTAGCTATCGCGTTCTCGTTCCCACTTGCCTACTGATAGAGAGGGGGACAACGGCTGTTTTTCAACAGCACGTTATAATGATCTGCTGTTTTTATATCGCAGCTGTTTTAAAGTGCTGTATCGTTAGAATGCTGTTTTTGGTGGTGTTGTTGGAATTTGAACCTAACGCTGTTGGAATAACTAGCATATTTGAAATAAGAGTTATATATTATATCACGGGAATACAGCAGGCAGACAGATCAGAAATGTGTCTATGGTCAATTTTTTTTTTAATTATTGGCTTGGATGCCGGGTCCTTCTGCCATTTCTTTAAAATTTATATAATATTTTCGACGGTATTTATTATGTCTTTTGTTATGTATGTTGTAATGGCTTTTGTAATATTTTTATTCAGTTAATAAATCAGTAATTTTAAGATTGCACAACTTGTCATTGTAATCTTCAGAGAATATTGTTATTTAACCTTCCTTGTTGTTAATTAACTTTCCTATAGAAGTGTATAAAGAATGTTGCGAAGGAAGATGGCGGATGAATAAGTTGGTTTGCCGCGTCGTCGTAAATAATTAAAAAGTATATATTTCCAACGTCTCGCACGTTGGAAATATATCATATCATCATCTGCTGTTTTATTTAATTATTTAAAATGTAACCCTATGTCATTGCATTAAGGGTTAAGTTACAAAATACTATAAAAACAGCAGTCTAGTCTATGATATATTTCCAACGTCTCGCACGTTGGAAATATATCATATCATCATCTGCTGTTTTATTTAATTATTTAAAATGTAACCTTAAGTCATTGCATTAAGGGTTAAGTTAGAAAATACTATAAAAACAGCAGTCTAGTCTATGATATATTTCCAACGTCTCGCACGTTGGAAATATATCATATCATCATCTGCTCTTTTATTTAATTATTTAAAATGTAACCTTAAGTCATTGCATTAAGGGTTAAGTTACAAAATACTATAAACACTGCCCTCTATCGAGCGACAGCTTCAAATACCTACAGGCTACAACAAATAATTTTTATTATATCAACTAGATGGCGGTACGTACGAGATAAATGGCAAACAGCATTACAGCAAACAGCAGATGTGGTGGAATATTTCTAACGTTATAAATGCTGTAAATTTATAATATAATATGTTGCCTGCTGTATAATATATTCCCCACGACTACCTACTGATCATAAGAGTGAGCGGAAATACGACAATCGCGCCGATGGGCGAGCGATGACAACTTTCTCGCTCACTCTTATCATCTGTAGGCAAGTGAGAACGCGACAGTAACGTCGTAGGGATCGCGTCACGTGACAGCATGGCGGTGTGTCAAATGCAAACACGAAAGTATCTCGTGGCAGGAGGCGCGGCGCGCTCCGATGCCCGCCGTTTACGGACATGGAACCAAACGACTATATGATGTAAGTGTGTGCTTGTGTGAGTATCACAATACTGTGTGTGAATGCACGCACACTTGTTAAGACGAAACGTAGTACAGGTTAAATCGCGCGACGTTCGATCTATAAAATTAGACATCAATGCAAAAAAAAACCAAAACGATTCGGTGGGATTCGAACCCATGGTCCAAAAAATGCAAAACCTACATGCTTACCACTGAGCTAACACGTTACTTAAGCGACCAAACGAATATCGGCTGCTATTGGTTCGCTCCGGGCGAAGGAGTAGGATCGCAGGAACAGCAGGCACGACAATGGCTTTCAGGTGTCGTACGCAGTAGGTTAAATTTCGTGATTAGGGTACGGAGCCAAACGGACTTCGTGAGATAGAACATCTGCACTATGTTAGTGTTGTACGAGTACGTACTAATTAGCAGATTGCGAAACCCTAACCTAACCTAACCTAACCCAACTCGAAACTTGCTCCGACAACCGTATCTTCTCTGGCCCAACTAGTTTTCTAAGTCAAATAGAGAATAGGAACAAATTGAGAGGGATGCAAACTTTGAAACCCGTAAAATTTTCGGGCATCATTTTGCGTGAATCATATTCTATTATGTTCACATCCCTTCCTTTCCGACACTGAGAGAACTTGCAAGCAAGTTTCACGTCTTCCAGTGAGTGCGTTCCCTAACTCCTGTGACCTTCCCCTTTTCACGTCTTGGGGTTTCTGCAGTTTATTCAGTCCAAGGCACATAGGTGCAATGCTGACGGCTTGGCTTTTGTGAACCCATCGAGAAACTGAGCACTATTGAGTTGTCGATATATTTTACTATTCCTTCTAATGTGATAACATCAGAAGATCCTATTCATGAGAACCTCTATTGATGGCTTCTTCTGCAATCGATGGAGGTTCTAGTCGCTCACTCCATGGACAATCTGCGAGACAATTTATCCTTACATATTTTTACAGAAAACGAATGTATTTGTTTGTACGAAAACCAACTTTTTTAGGGTCCGCATCAGTTCGGGTCCGACTGTCTGTCCGTCCGTCTGTCCTATACCTTTAATGGGCTGTATCTTTTGAACCGTTATACGGGTAACTTTAAGCACAGAGCAAGAGATCGCGTCGGCTGGGGGAAGACTTCCGCCAATCTCTGTTCTGTGCATAATCCCAATAATCATGTCCCGAATTTAATGTAAGTAGTGACATTTGTAAGACTGTATATGTTTTTCCCGCTTACTTATAAACAAAATCCCTATGATGCTTTGAAACATTTATACCTGACTGAGTTTGACTAAAAAGCAATCGCAAAGCGGAAACTTTCTGGCAACTATTTATTCCAAATGAACGAACGCTGAATGGAGGAATTTTTGATAAGAAAAGTTTCGGATAGCACATTTCAGGATTCAATAAAATCTTTCTTATAATTTGTAAGCCTTTTAGGTTTTCGTATTCAATAATATTTTCACAAAGGGGGTTTCCCTTATTAAAAAGTCTGGACCTGGGCAGACCGCTTACTGTGAACATTTCTGTCGAATATGGAATTAATCGTATGTTTCAGTTTTTCGCTCCGCGCACTCGTACTCGAACCCGTTTGACTCCTCTCTGAATTGTCTGATTCTAGTAATTTTTGCTTTATTTCGCTTAAAATTATAGCGACGAGCCCTTTCTTTATGACTAAAGTTTATTTTTAGGGTTCCGTATCCGTCGTACGGGACCCTATTACTACGCCTACGCCGCCGTCTGTCTGTCTGTCTGTCTGTCTGTCCGTCTGTCTGTCCGAGGGCTGTATCTCTTGAACCGTAATAGGTAGCCCGTTGAAATTTTCACAGAATTATGTTATTTTTATCGACGATATAACAACAAATAATAAAAATAAGAAAAAGTAAAAAATTCACGGGGTCCCCATACAAGAACTAAAAAGTGTATGCGCGCCATCTACCGAAAACAGTATGAATCATTTTAATTAATCCATAGATGGCGTGAGTGGCGCTGACCATGGCGTGGTGATACGGAACCCTCGGTGCGCGAGTTCGACTCGCACTTGGCCGGTTTTTTATATTTAGTTTCAGTATTTTGAAGATGTGAAAATGGAGCCTAAATTGTGGGACTGCCTGCACGTATTTTTGTCTGTCTGTCTGTCTATCTGTCACAGTGTGATCGTGTGGAGTTGACATCTGACACGCTATTAAGGAATTTTTTTTTATGAGGAATTAGCGGCCACGTAAATAAATAGTTCGCGTTTTCTGTCCAGTTCAGTGTAACCGGCACAATCAAAAGGAAGCACTGAAATGGCACCTACTTCACCAATGTGTTATGAGCTGACATCAGGGGTGTTGTAGGTGAGGTAGTCAACCTGTTCCGTTTAAAAAAAATTAAATGTTTGTATAAACTCTTTTTTTCTTTCTTTGCATATAACTATTTCTATCTCTCTCCGCCCTTTATCCCCTGTCCTCCCTCACCACCCTCTCCCCTCGCTCTCTCCACCCCCTCCCCCCTCTACGCCTTCACCCCTCGCTCTCTCTACGTTCTCTCCCCCTCCCCCCTCTCCCGGGCTACCCCCTCTCCCACCCCCCAGTCTCCCACTCTGTCAGAATCGTGATAAAAGTGTTATTTGTGATAAAATTAATCACGTACTTGTCAGCAAATATACTCGGCTATCCGAGATCGGTAGTTGCTTCATAATAATACACATTCATTATTTGTCTACTAACATGAAATTATGTCTGCACTAGCTTTTGCCCGCGGCTTCGCTCGCGGTAGACTCGGTTTAATAGCAAATCCGATTTAAACGCAAATCAATATAACTACTAATAATAAATATGTAAGGGATGATGATGGAGTAAGTTACTTTGTTTTATGAGATAATGCGTTTGTAGACTTTGTGTATGATACTATGTACTAAAACTAAATTGACGATTTTTAGAAATATTTTCTGTATGTATGTATGATCATTCAAATTCGATGAAACTTAATACACCCACATTTAGCTATACGTGACACAGGATAGGCTAAATAAAATGTAGTTCCGGTCCGGTCCGGTTACGCTAAGATTTGGCTCTCATATACAAACCGAAAGGTTCAGCGCGCTTTCTGTCCAGCGCGCGCCCCGCACAGATAAAATATTATGTATATCTACTCTTTATTCTATTTATCTAACATTCCTTCTACCAAAAGCATCTATCTACACAAACACAACGCAATAGAACTGCTAACACCATCTATTACGATCATTCGACACTACATTCCGTTCATACTAATACTTTCTTTGATACTGCTCAACCCTAAGGTTGTTTAACTTTATGGTATATTAGCCTATAGTGAGCCTGAAGAACTACTCTTAATATGGGTGTAAACCACATCAAAACCTGTTAAGTGGTTCTGGAGTTTACTTCAACTCAAACATACATACATACATACAGAGAGACGTCCCCTTTTATAAGAAGTAACAGACAGACAGACATACAGAGTTACTTTCGTATTTATAATATTAGTATGGATATGGATTTAGATCGCTAACGTTAACGACCCAGAGGTATCCCGGAACTTAGAGACCTTACAACTCCGCAGGTACGTTGGATCTTTGTGTGTGTTCTATCGCCTGTACCACGGAGAGTGTTCCAAGGAGCTGCACGATGCGATCCCTCCATCCCCATTCTACCATCGGTTGGGAATGCATCCACACACTGTCGATATTCCCCCACTTAGGACAAATCGATCCTGTAAATCCTTTATTTACAGGGTTGCCAACATGTGGAATTCAATGCCACCTACATCCTTTCCTCTAATGTACACTCTGGGGTCCTTCAAACATAATGTCAAGGTGCACCTAGCCGGCCGACAAGGTATTCGCAGCCCCCGTAAATATCCGAATGCCCGTGGGCGCCGTCGGACTACACCTCTGCGTTAGTCTGGCGCGCGCCATTTGTCGTGCTCCCCATAAAAAAAAAACGTGTATCTAACCCTAATAACTACGTAGCTCTGTTGAAAGTTGAAGGCAGCGCGTACAGCAGCGCGTAAATAACCCTGGCGCGGCGCCACGCTGAATGTATTTTGCGTCGCGTGAATTTGGATTTCGAAGTATTACGACGTACTCGTATTTAGCGCATGGGGTGTGGCGCCTACTTGAAATTCGTATTACGTAGCGCAATATATGCGTGTAACGTAAAACCCAAACATACACACAGAATATTTGATACATAGATAGAAAATGCTTTATTGCTTCAAGAATCACCCAGAATAGCCCCAGTGCATCTCTCCCCGTGTATGTATCGGGATATGACTCCCTTCTTATATTACTAGGTGGTAGCGTTTAACCCGCCCGGGTTGGTACCACCGCACTGAATGAAAGGTCGGTCGAAACGGCTATGTAAATAGTTTGTGTTTTCCGTCCAGTTCAGTGTAGCAGGCACGACCGAAGGGAAGCACTGACGTGGCACCAGGTTCACCCGGTTTTGTGGGCTGACATCACGGATGTTGTAGGTGATGTAGCCAACCGTGCCAGTTTACACACAAAAAAAAAGAATCATCCTATAGTAATAAGTACTGTAAGTCTGTCTGTCTGTCTGTTACTCTTCACGCCTAAACCGCTGAACAGATTTCGATAAAATTTTGCACGGAGGTGGATTGCATCCTCAGGAAGGACATAGGCTACCTTTTGTTCAAAAAAAAACCTTAAGGGGGTGAAATAGGGGATGAAAATTTGTATGGGGAACCCATCATTTCTCAAGTGAGGGATATGACAATTAATATTTAGGCTTTTGGTATGAAATACAAAATTACGTGATTCAGTGTTTTTGCTAAATCAACCCTTAAATTAAAATAGGGGATGATTTCAAAATTAGATTTTAAGATTTTAAAAGAGATAAATGATTTATTTGATATAAAATGAATACAAAATTAAAATGCTAAACAAACTACATAAATAACAATATTAAATATTTCACTGAAATTTTGCCTGGGGATGGAGCTGAGTGTTCCCAGCATACTCGCGGCATTCCCGGAGGGACGGAAGGAGAAATAGGGGAGGAAGGTGGCGGGAGAGTAAGGGGCGGGAGGGTAAAGGGAGGGAGGGGGAAAAGGGGCGGAAGGGGATGGAGCGGAAGTAGATGGGAGGGAGGGGTAGGGAAGGGAAAGATGGGTAGGGGAAATGAGGGGTGGGGTAAGAGTGGTGTGGATGGAATGGAGGGAGAGGGAGAGGGGAGGAAGGGGTTAATATGGAGAGGGAGAGGAAGGAGAATGCTGGAGAGGTAAGGTAGGGAGGGGAGGGAGGGTGATAGATAGTGAAAGATACGGGTTAGATAAATGAGGGGGAAGAGGAGTGGGATGGGAGGGGGAGGGAGGAGGGCATAAGAAAGTAGATAGGAGAGAAGGACGATCGGTAGGGGTGGGGGAAGAGAGTAGGGAGGGAAGGAGAGAAGGGAGGGAGAGAGGGGAAGGGAGAGGGAGCGATCGGGGGAGGGAGAGACAGATAATATGAGAGGGGTGATCGTTACGTTTAAATCGAATTTGCTATTAAACCGAGTCTAACGCGAGCGAAGCCGGGTCTAAAGATACAGCCTTCGGACGGACGGACAGGCAGACAGACGGACAGACAGACGTTGTACGCTTATGTAGTAATAGGCTTTCGTACGGGCTACGGAAACTTAAAAAAAAATAGCCTAATATATTATATAGCGATTCAGACAAAACAAAATTCAACATAAATTGGACGTAGTTATGCAAAAGAGATTCAACCCACAAAAACACAAAAAAAAGATATGCAAGGTTTTATGAGATCTTTCCTCTGAAAACCACCTATGTTCGTGTACATTTGAAAGTTAACTTGTAATGTAGTACTAATATTAACCTTTTTAGTTCCAAATAAACAACAGCAAATAATGAGTTCTGAACAGGTTTTTTTTTGCAAAATTTTCATCTGGGTCTTTTTACCAAAATTCAAAATGAGGGTTGGATCTGTTTTACTTCAATAGGTATGGATATTTGGATCCTTTTTATTACTATAAAAGTAAGTTGGTTTGGATCTTCATTACATTAATAATAAAAAAATCCTCATAGCAAACAAGATCCAAGCAGGATGGGACTCGTTTGCAATTTTTTTCGATAGTAAAATGGTATTCAATATATTTTTTCAACTGCCTGGATCCATTTTGCTAGTTCGTTCTTGGTTTCTTTTTAATTTGGTAACTTTGTTACTGTGCATTTTGCGAGAAATAGTGACTGAAGGCCCTGGATCTTTTTACCAAAAAATGAAGCTGTGGATTTAGTGTAGTTTGGTATATTTAACTCAATTTCGGACTTGTTGTGGGTTGGATCTCTTTTGCATGACTACGTCCAATTATCTCTGGATCATTAATAGTATGTATATTTTGAAAATACGCGCTTAGGGCGCGCTTGCCTCGCCCCTCACCTTGGCGTTACCTACTGCGTAATATCATTTGATACGTTCGTATGTTACGTCTCACGACAGCTGTCGATAGATCCATGACAGGTAATTTATATTATGAATGTGGAGAATTCCTTCAGGAAACAATTGTTAATGTGTAAATAGATCACACTTCGTAACTACGTAGTAGGTAGCAGCGGCAGAAAAAAATGATTTTTTTTTTATCGACACTGACAGTTATCTACGTCACCTACTACATGCATGATGTCACTTGTCAGCCCATAAGACCTTGGTGAACTAGGTGCCATTTCAGTTCTTCACTTCGATCGTGCCGGCTACACTGAACTGGACGGAAAACACGAACTATTTACATAGCCGTTTCAACCGACCTTTAATTTCAGTGTGGTGGTATCAACCCGGGCGGGATAAACCCTACCACCTAGTAAGGTAAGAAGGAAAGGGACCCACACAGTTTTACGTGGAATCCGAACCACGGTCAGCCTCCAACGGGCGAGCGGTCACCCATCCATGTATGTACTGACCTGGTCTGGTCTGTCCTGGTCCTTACTTTTAATCATCTTCACTATCTCTATCTTCTCTATATCTATCTCTATCTTTACCTCTATCTCTACTCTCTACTTCTTATAAAAGGAAACGTCTGTCTGTATGTATGTTTGAAGTAAACTCTGAAACCACTGAACATATTTTGATACGGTTTGAACCCTTCATGGTTTGAACCAATAGAAACAGTATTTCTTGATGCTCACTACGGGCGGGTTAAATCCTCCACCTAGTAAAGTAAGAAGGGAAGGGACCTACAGCTTTACGTCGCACGTCTCTGTGCGAAAGTGACGACGCTCTACAACAGGATTGTCTCTTTCAAAAGCTGAATGTTCATTATTAACTGGCGGGTACTGTACGGAGCATTCGAATTTGTGGTGCGGCGGCGCCTTTTCCTCGACTACAGCAACATTTTCGCTCACTAGTCAACCATTTGAAGATTAGTATTCGTTCGGACAAATATTTGTTCGCACTCTTTCAATGGAGACAGGGTTGCTGTAGGTATCAATATGAGACCGCAACTCTATACATTTATTCGTCGAAGGTTTGTTTGTACACGGCGTGGTGAAAAATTGTGATGGGCACGATTTTATTTCTGTAGGCCGCATATAAATCGATCGAACCGTTTTCGAGTTAATCATAATAGAAAGCACTCGATCAAATGCTAATTATAGAGTTGGAAAATAAAATTCTCCGTAAGTTTTATATTTTAGAAAGATTCTAGAATTTAATAAAACAAATTATTATCTCGTTCTTTTCTTACATTTTAGTGGTTTTTAGGGTTCCGTACCTGAAAAGGTTTTTTTTTATGGAAACTGACACGGTTGGCTACATCACCTACAACGTCCGTGATGTCAGCCCATAACACCGGGTGAACTAGGTGCCTTGTTAGTGTTCCCCTCTTTGATCGTACCGGCTACACTGAACTGGTCGGAAAACACAAACTATTTACATAGGTAGCCGTTTCGACCGACGTTTCATTCAGTGCGGCGGTACCAACCCGGGCGGGTTAAACCCTACCACAGGATGGAAGGGACCTACAGTTTTACGAGTATTCTCATACTCGTAATACCTCGGTCAGCCTCCAACGGTCAGCGGTCACCCATCCAAATACTGACCGCACCCAGCGTTGCTTAACATTCAATAGCGACAGTTGACTGTCTGCACCACTGAGCTATCAAGGCTGACATATGCTGGCTGACAAAGGTATATGCGGAACTCTTATAAGATCACTCCCGTGTCCTTCCGTCTGTAACAGAGGTTTTTCTCGTTTTTCAGTAACACAGAAACTTGAAATATAGCACAATGATAGATCCTGATGAACTTGATAGATCTGAAATAGATCTTGATGATCATCGGGAAGAATACCGTTAACACGAACGAAGCTCGGCCTTCGGTCTCGCCATTAGTTACCTACTTTTATCGAATATCGTTAACTTAAACGAAGTTCGGCCTTCGGCCTCGCTTTTAGTTAATTACTTAGTTTGTTCGAGAAGAATACAATTTACTTTATTCGAAAAGTTTTATCGTTTACCTGAACGCAGCTCGGACTTTGTCCTCGCCGTTAATTAATTACTGACATCGAGAAGAATATCGTTAAATTGAACGAATCTCGGCCTTCGGCCTCACACTTAGTAACTTACTTTATTTGGAAAGGTTTATTGTTTACCTAAACGTAGCTCGGTTTTCGGACTCGCTCTTCGTAACTTACTTTATTTCGGAAGGTTTTTTCTTTACCTGAACGTAGCTCGGCCTTCGGCCTAGGTCTTAGTTACTTACTTTATTTGGTGAGTGAGTGACTAAGTAATTGTAATTTTATTCACATTCATATACGGTTCACATATATTCATTTAAGTGTGAGCCCAATTAAATGGTGTGAGCCTATAGAAAAACAAAATTTATACAAATAGAAAACAATATAGTCTACCTATAAGTATAAACTCTCACATACCTAACATTTCATCATTATCATCAGCCCGTATCGGTCCACTGCTGGACATACGCCTCTCTTAAGGCTCAGCACCGCACGCGGTCCTCGGCTCTTCTCATCCATTACATAATTTTTTTATTGTTTATTGTTGAACATTTCGCCAGTTCCATTAATTATGACAGCGAAGAAGAACTGGCAAGAAACTTCACTGAACTTTTTTTCAAGGTTCACTTAGTCCACTTTGCAAAAATGTTTGTCGCTACCTAAACACGCATGTGCTATCCTATCACCTAACCATCTCTAATTACTTCTTTACTAATCATCCAAAGACGGCACACTGCATAATTCCGAGCATAATTCATCATGACACGTGGCAATAATTCATGACAAAATGACAAAGTGACATCTAAGTAAGTCTATCGCTTATTCCATGGGGAATGCTCGGAGGTCCCCTTTCCACCTCCGCTCAACGCGCACTGGGTAGGGATTGCATCCGTATACGCTTGACTTACCACGGATACTTACCAATCGCTTCTGCAGATCTATCCTCCACAGAACTGGTAAACTCTGGAACGTTCTCTCTGCCCACATATTCCCCCCCCCCCCCCCCCCCCCCCCCCCCCCCAAGTATTGTTTCTGGTCCTTTAAGAGAGGCGTGAATAGGCACCTGTCAGGCCGGCATGGCATTCGCAACCCCCGCGTGTGACCGCATGTCCAACGATTCCTTCATCGCAGGAGAGCTTTGACGCAGCTGCTGTGGTAGCAGCCAAACTGTACTATGGGAGTTTAACAAAAACGACATGCACCGCCTCAACATTAGGTTAGGGTTAAATTAAAGAAGACGCATCTTCTGTAATTTAACCCTGGTTATATTTTTTTAACCACCAAAACAGGTTAATAATCTCTGTTGGGGGGGGGGGGGGGGGGGGGGGGGGGAGAAAACTCGAATAGTGCCGTCCGTAGAAGCTGTAGCAAAACTCTCCTGCGATGAAGGACTCGTGCATGTTCATGGGCGTCGTTAAACACCTCATGGGTGACTCGGCGCAACATGTCGCGCTTTCTCTATAATGAAAACTTTTTTTAATGTGAAATTATATGCCCACCAAGTTTCCAACTTGAAGCCAGGCCAGTTTCGACAAACAGCGAGAGAGAGAGAGACTCTCTCTCTGTTTGTCGCAGACAGACTCGGCGCCCTTTTGTTGTTGAAAGTGGGCTTTTGAGAAACCATCGGTTCTCTAAATCGTTTCTTTGTCGCACCGCTAGGGTGTGGAACTGTCTTCCGGCGAGTGTGTTTTTCGAATCGTGGGTGTCTTCAAACGTCGTATTAACAGGCTAGACAGCCTAGAAACAGTCCGAAAATAAGCTGGCATGGCACCTAACTGAGCGTGGTTTCGCGACGGGAGTTGTTTTTGGCTCTGTCGACTGCACCATTGGTCTCTCGGCACAGCCACCCCATGTTGGTTTACATAAAGAAAAAAAAACAGCACCCGTTCACGAGCACCACACCGGGGCCAGCCATCGCCTCCCTCAACCATATTGTGTCGTGTGGGGCCGGTACTTTAAAAGAATAGCCCCACTGCATCTCTCCCCGTGTATGTCGTAAAAGGCGACTAAGGGATATGACTCCCTTCTTATATTACTAGGTGGTAGGGTTTAACCCGCCCGGGTTGGTACCACCGCACTGAATGAAAGGTCGGTCGAAACGGCTATGTAAATATTTTGTGTTTTCCGTCCAGTTCAGTGTAGCCGGCACGACCGAAGGGAAGCACTGACGTGGCACCAAGTTCACTCGGTGTTATGGGCTGACATCACGGATGTTGTAGGTGATGTAGCCAACCATGTCAGTTTCAATAAAAAAATATATATATATTACAGTATAGACGGAGGTTACTTACACGCTAGGTTTTTCATCAGTTCAGTCCATCAGTCTGGTTAAACCATGGTCCAGACTCCAGACTGACCGTTTAATCTACTTTGATGGATGGTTGGTTTGGAATGATGGACCAGACTGATGGATTTTAAAATATTTTGATACTAGACTGATGGCAGACTGATAGTGCGAATGCATTTTACGTCTGGCGTCAGTCTGGCGTCAATCTGGTCGTGACCAAGGTCACGGACTGAACTGATGCCAAACCTAGCGTGTAACCTCCGTCATAGGGTGAGAGACTCATATTACGTTACTAGCTATCAAGGTGGGGCTTGAACTATTTCAAAGGGTCCAACCGTCACAAAGGGGCCTATTAATATGGTTACACAAGTAGTTAAGTCTCTTAAGAGATCGTTAGTTGAGGTTAATGTACCTTAGTAACATGGAGCTGATAACATGTTTGAGAAATTATTGAATATGGAATTCGAATAGGACTAAATTAATTGGAAAATTAACACATTTTTCTATTGAGGTAGGTAATATACATTCCAACAGACAAAAAACAGCCAAGTGCAAGTCGAACTCGCGCACCGAGGAGGGTTCCTTAACGCCATATCATGGTCAGCGCTGCTTCATACTGTTTTCGGTAGATGGCGCGCATACACTTTTTAGTTTCTTCTATGGGAGGGTCGTTCCGCCATTTCGTTCAAATTTGCATGTTTTGGCGGAATTTTTATTTTTTTATTTTCTGAAATATATTTATATATATATGTGTTCCTGTATTTATTAGATGTAGTAACATAAAAGAGGCATCTATGTACAACTTTTAGTTTTGGAGAAAATTGATGGAAGGTAATGAAGGTGTGGATGGTAATGAAAAACACCTGGATGGTAATTTATGCGGTTGGATGGTAATGAAGCATGCTAGTATGTCTTAATGAAATTTGCTTTATTATGTTATTATTATTATGATAATAATAAAGATATCATTATTTAGCTGATGGTAGTAATAATGTTAACGATTATCAAAAGTTCGACACTATTAACATCAAAATTTTAGCTAAGTAATGTATAATTCATAGTGTAAAAAGTTTTAACTGAAATAACAAATCCCCTTTCCACCTTCGCACCACGCGCACTGGGCAGGGATTGCATCCCTACACTCTGGACTTACCGCGGATGCGTACCAATCGATTCTGCAGATCATTCCTCTACAGAAACGGCAAACTCTGGAACGCTCTCCCTGCCCATATATTTCCCCCCAAGTACAGTCTCGGGTCCTTCAAGAGGGGCGTGAATGGGCACCTGTCAGGCCGGCATGGCATTCGCAACCCCCGCATACGACCGAATGTCCATGGGCTTCGTTAGACACCTTATGGGTGGCTCGGCGCCATATGTCGCGCTGTCAATAAAAAAAAAAAAAAAACAAATGAAATTGTATTACTGATAATTTGAAACTTTACAGAGTGAGCAGGTATTCAGTGAAAGACGATAATGAGAAATATAAGATTTATTCAGACTTTTATGTAAAGATCACAAGAAAAACCACTGTATTATGTATAATCAGTTACCGACTGATTTTTTCAACATACTACTTGAAGAAAGAAAGAAATATTAGTTTTTTCACTACAGCATTACAACCAGCAACAAAACAAAAATACATTGTAAAAAACTTTTTAACAAAAAATTCAACCGGCAAAAAACTGAAAAACGAAAAATATAATTTCGGCGGGTAATAAACCCTTTCAGTCTTAATAGCGACGCAAGTGACTAATTTTGAGACTGTTAGTAAGACTAGGAAGGTTTATTACCCGCCAAAATTTGATTTTTCGCTTTTCAGTTTTTCGTGGGTAAAATTTTTTTTAAAGCTTTTTTTTTCAAATAAAAATGGGACCAACTTTGAAGTATACCTTATCCAATTAAAAAATAATTGGTCATATACATATAAAAAAATATATGAGCTTCGAATTGAGAACCTACTCCTTTTTGCTTTCGTCGGTTAATAAGAGAAGAAGAAAAAAATAGGACTGGCCACAACCTATGCTGAATCTAGTGACTATTTCACTAGACTCAGCGCTGTATTGAAGTCCAACCGTGGCTACGCAATTAAAATACAGTAACTTAGTGAACTCACACACTATGCACTGAGTGGAAACAAACTATACTCTTACATATCACTGAATTAAACCGGCTACACCTATCTGGTCAAAAACATGAACAATATTTATAGCATTTCGACCGAACTTCAGTCAGTGCGTTGGTGCCGACCCGGTCGGGTTAAACCCCGTACTCCAGTATACGTTATGTAGATACTTTACGTGCCAAATAGAATTAAAAGTCCAGTTTTATAGGATTTTTATTATTTATGTACTACTTACTACGTGCACACAATTTTTTTTGTGAACACTGACATGTTTACATCACCTACAACATCCGTGATGTCAGCCCATAACCCCTTGGTGAACTAGGTGCCCTGATAGTACTTTCCTTTCATCGTGTCGGCTACACTGAACTCGACGGAAAACACGAAATATTTTGCTTTATTTAAAGCCCGACATATGGCGCCAAGCCATCCATAAGGTGTCCAACGATGACCACGGACATTCGGACGTTTACATAGCCGTTTGGACCAACGTTTTATCCAGTGCTGCGGTGGTACCAACACGGGCGGGATATAACCTACCACCCAGTTAGGTAGGAGGGAAGGAAAATCAAGTAAACATTTCATTACCATCCGAACCCCTTCATTACCCTCCGGCAAACATTTTGAGGGTAAAGGAGGGTAATGAAAAGGAGGGTAATGAAATTTTGATGTATTTCTTCAATTGCTCCCTTATTACTGATATTACAAATTTATTAAATTAATTAACGAATATTCTGACTAAAATCTGATTCATTAAGATTTAAATGAAATTTTTATATCGTGTACTTATGTTAAAAAAAGCCGGAAGGTAATGATGCCTGGAAGGTGACAAAGTAGTTGATGAGCACGAAGATCGTGAGTATTTTCTTCCCCAGCGACGCTCGTCCTCTCCTGTCTAGATCCAGGGACACAATGAGGGGCGTTCGACGTGCGGAGCGTAGAGCGAAGGCTAAAGTCGGGTCACACTCTGTGTAATTTGTAATACCACTTCTGCGGAAGGTAATGACGTTTTTCCACGGACAAAAATGAAATATTAATTCTTTTTATGATATAATGGCTCTAAAAATAAATGAATCCCAAAGAAACATGCGTTATTAGTTACACTATAGGTGGGTTTATTAATATACTCATTATACTTGAAGAAACTAAAAAAAATAATTATACCAAATACTGATCCTTCGTTTGGAAGAGGATAGGAATGAGAATTTTGAAGGTGTTTATTTTTTTTTATTTAATTGAATGGACAAATGTCTGATTCGTTAAATACTACTTTTTCCTTTCATCTAAACCTATATATTTCAATAAAATTATTTAAAAAAACATACATTTTCACACGCTTTTATTGCGCGGGAATGCAATTTGAACGAAATGGCGGAACGACCCGGGAACCCCGTCATTTTTTTACTTTTTAACCGACTTCAAAAAAGGAGGAGGTTCTATGTTCGGCTGTATGTATTTTTTTATGTATGTTCAGCAATATCTTCCGCAATTGTGAACCGATTTCGATGATTCTTTTTGTGTTCGGTTCAGTCTAGCTCCAAGGTGGTCCCATTTTTTTTTTGGTCAAGATCGGATTGGAAAGCGAGGCGGAATCGCGAGGCCGAAGGCCGAGCGATTCCGCCGAGTACATTAATAGCAAATAAAAATTACTAAAAAAACTGTGAAATAAAAAACTATTTAAAAAAATATAAAAACCGCCTTCAAAAATTAATTAAATAAAAAAATTTAAAATCGAACCCTAGAGTCGAAGGCGGTGGTGCTAAAGCAAGCAAAAATAACCGACCGCCTTCAACTCTAGGGTTCGATTTTTAATTTTTTTATTTCATACATTTTTGAAGGCGGTTTTTATATTTTTTTAAATAGTTTTTTTTCTTATTTTTATTATTTGTTGTTATATCGGCCATAATAACACATATTCCGTGAAAATTTCAACGGGCTACATATTACGGTTCAAGAGATACAGCCCTCGGACAGACAGACGGACAGACAGACGGACGGACGTAGGCTTAGTAATAGGGTCCCGTACGACGGATACGGAACCCTAAAAACGATCATAACAAGAAATTATCAAGATGTGTATAGTGAGATTACCTGACAGAATATGATTAGCCGACATGAAAATTATGCTGCCATACAAACATTTGGATCGACATATTCGCACCATAATGTATTTCACGTAACTTGTCCCTCTTATACAGGGTGTCCCAAAACTCAACTTGCAAATTTGTATTTGTAGTACTTACCTAAAAATTTAAATTTTCAACGTTTTTAAAAAAATGCTCAAATCATAAAAAACAAATGACTCCGATTTTTTTTCTTATTTTTCCCTGGGTAATCATAAACTGGCCTACTCCCTGGTTCCCGCTTGACGTTGAGTTTTGGGACAGTATATTGGGAGTATGTATAAAGTGAGATTGTTTATGCGAGTATGTATAAACTCTTACGATTTTTATTAACTTTTATTATTGACTTGACTGAACCCTATGTTTTTTTTTTTATGGAAACTGACACGGTTGGCTTACATCACCTACAACATCCATGATGTCAGCCCATAACACCGGGTGAACTTGGTGCCACGTCAGTGCCTCCCCTCGGTGACGGAAAACACAAACTATTTACATAGCCGTTTCGACCGACCTATCATTCAGTGCGGTGGTACCAACCCGGGCGGGTTAAACCCTACCACCTAGTAATATAAGAAGGGAGTCATATCCCTTAGTCGCCTTTTACGACATACACGGGGAGAGATGCAGTGGGGCTATTCTTTTAAAGTACCGGCCCCACACGGTACAAAATGTATGTTCTTTGTATTTTACTATATTTTATTTTCTTTTTTACTTAGACGTACATAGGTAGTATCTTACATTTAACATAAGTAAGTAATTAAACCTTAGTATGTAAGTGAGTTATATTTAAAAAAAAAGCGGGACAAGTTACGTGGAACGCTCTATAGGGTCTGAATTTATGATACGATATTTATTGAAATGTCCAACGCCAAGTCGAGCGTACACAATTTACTTCGAATAGGCTTTTGTACAGGGACCTTTGATTTCTTCAAAGTCAACATGCCAAAGGACATCTGACAGGGAGGAAGGGAAATGACTTTGATACCTTTTTAGGGTTCAGTATCCATACGTAAGCCTATTACTCAGTTTACGTCGTCGTCTGTCTGTCTGTTCGTCGTTCCGAGTGCTGTATCTGTTGAACCGGAATAGAATATGTGTCATTATTGCGAGCGAATATACCAAGAATAATAAAAAAAAGCAAAAAGGAAAAATAATAAGGCAGGCCCCCCCATAAAAGAAATGTGCTAAGAAAAATAGATGCAAACAAAAAAAGTTTAAGTATACGTAATTATGTATATTTGCGGTCCCACTACACTTTGTTTCACAACACTATTAGTTGGTGGTATCGTTTTACAAAAAAATACCTACCGTACCACCAGGGGTACGGCCAGGGGTATGGTGGGTCCGTCATGGAATCGATTAGTCACGAAAGCTACTAAATGGTGTAAATTGGTAAACTGGTGGAAAATGTATTTACTGCCAAAGACGACGCTGTGTATTGAATATTGTGCAATAATATCCCCTTTTTTATCGTTCTAGAATATCCCCGTGCATCACAGAATGTCCATGGGCATCGTTAGACACCTACTTGTAAGGTAAAACGATGCAAAAATTCACAATATCCATAAAAAAAAAAAACAAAAAAAAATTGGTTGTCTGTAAAGTCGGTTTACGGACGATAGTTTTACGTGATAACGTCATAAAGAAACACAGCTATAAGAATTGTACAATCGTACATTTGTCGATTTCTAGCCTCGATTACCGTACGATACGGCAATTACCGTACGTTTGGCAGCACTGCCGCTTGGGCCGAGGACGTTTCCATGGTAACTTTGAATATCAACGTGAATATCAACGTGACTATCAACGTGACACGCTTTCGTACGTGCTGCCCGTGTTCATCAATTTATAAGACGTTATCACGTCAAAAAATAAGAACTTATGTACCTATGTCTAATGCATTGTAATTACTTGTATTACTTATGGGAAAAAGGTAAGTATCAGTGAGCTAATATGTAATTCTACTAGAGTATTTACTCAGGCAATGGGCATTGCTCCACCGAGTTGAGACCAACCAAATTGACCAGTTGAGACCAGTCGATCGCAAGCGGCCGAACTCGTTGCACGTGCTGCCACCGCCTGATGCGCGTCGTCCCGCGCCAGCCAATATTCTCACCGAACGTCTGTTCCTGTGTCTATGTCTGTGTCTGTCTGTATCTGTGGGTGTGTGTGCAATTGTATGTGTTTTTGAATCCGATTTACGAGAAATGTATTGAAGTCTACTTCCATGCTTCATAGTTACCGTTGTCGCCGTCCAGTGAGAAAGCTGTTCATATACAGGGTGTCCCCGGACTGGTGTAGTTCCTTTAAGGAGGCTATTCTACGCTTTGTAACAAACATAATTAGATATCTTTAATAAAATTATCATAAAATTATCTTTAGGCGTTATTTCGACGTGAGGAGTCACAGTAGTAGGTCGCGTTCGGTCGCGACCCAGCGGCGATAACAGAAGGCTCCAAGGTTATACCTACTACACCAGGCGCAGTAACAATGACCTCATTTAACTGCAAATCTGTCAAGCGATCTATAGAACAGATAAGACAGTTATGTAAATCCTGCGACATCGTATGCCTTCAGGAAACATGGCTGTTTCCCTTCGAGCTCGCAGCTCTCGACCAGATAGACCCGGAGTTCGGCAGCGTGGGCACGTCTGCGATCGACACGACTGCAGGTCCGGTGCGTGGGCGTCCCTACGGAGGCGTCGCGGTCTTGTGGCGAAAATCATTATTTAGTGAAGTGAGCCGTATCGAGTGTGACAACCCGCGGATCGCTGCGGTGCAAGTGTGTATCGGCGATCGCGCCGCGATCATTATGAGTGTGTATATGCCTACAAATAGTGCAGAGAATTTGCCTGATTTTTCGACATGTTTGGGAAATGTAAGTGCCGTTATTAATGGCGGAGATGTGGAATGCGTGTACGCCCTCGGGGACTACAATGCACATCCAGGTACGTTATTTAGCAATGACCTAACTAACTTTTGTGAAGAGAATAATTTGAGATGTGCTGACCTGGATGTGCTGGGAGTTAACTCGGAAACATTTACCTATGTCAGCGACTCGCACGGGAGCCGCAGGTGGTTAGATCACTGCGTCGTCACCCATTCAGCCTCTCGGACTATTATTTCTGTGCAAGTTTTAAACGATGTCTTTTGGAGTGATCACTTCCCACTTGTGATTAGGTGCGATTCGAATGGCATAATTCCAAAACTGTACAACACCTCGAACAATACGCATAATGTAAAATATATTTGGGGTAACAGAGAGCCAGAACAAATAAACAGATATGCACAAATTTGTGAGGATGTCTTTCAGAATATGTTGTTAAGTGATGATTGCGACTGTGATAATTTTGAATGTATTATTAAATGTTTAAATGAAAAGATGAATAATTTTGAAAACTACAATATGTACCAGTTAGAAAATTGTTTCTGCAGTATTAAGGTAATCTGTGATAATGGAAAATTTTACAAGATTTTAAACAATTCAACTTTAGATGAAATTTCATACAAGCATTTTATTGATTTATTATATTTTAACATTGTACAAACACTGCAGTTCGCCTCTGAGCAAACATTCCGCCCCACGCGCGCGCGCAATGTAGTGGTAGGGTGGAATTACCATGTCAAGAGTGCTTATGATAACGCAAAGTCAGCATTTCGAGAATGGATGTCACGCGGCAAACCGCAATCTGGGCCTTTTTTAGACGAAATGCGTTCGGCACGTAAACAATTTAAAAGTAAACTCAAATGGGCCCAGAATAATCAAGAACTGATTAGGTTGAATATTCTGGCCCGCCACAGACGTGAAAAGAATTTTTCCAAGTTCTGGAAAGCGACGAACAAACTTAAGCACGCATCTAGTCTACCTCTGTCTGTTGAAGGAATTCAAGATAAGAAACAGATTGCGGATCTGTTTGTTCGTCGCTTTCGAGTTGACAGTAACATTGATGAAGACGCATCCAGCCTCAGCGATGACGACTGTCGTGATCGGGAGAGGATTAAATTTACACCAAACGAGATTTTTGAGACAATAAAGAAAATGAAAAGAGGTAAATCGCCCGGTCACGACAGTTTAAGCGTTGAACACGTTCTGTACGCGGGCCAGAGTATTCACAACGTTCTATCACTATTCTATAACCTATGTGTTAAATACAATTACCTGCCGTGTGACATCATGCGTACTGTGGTGGTACCAATAGTTAAAAACAAAACCGGGGATATCTCGTCGAGCGCTAATTATAGGCCGATATCCCTGGCCACCATATTAGCCAAGGTGTTCGAGCGTCTCGTTCAGCCGAGGATACTATCTCACTTGAAGCTGGACGATGCACAGTTTGGCTTCAGACCGGGATTATCGACTGACTCTGCGATTTTCTCGCTTAAACGCACGGTTAGTCGGTATACTCGGAACGAAACATCTGTGTATGCGTGTTTCCTCGACCTGAGTAAGGCGTTCGACACGGTTTGCTATGGAAAATTATGGCGGAAGCTTCATGGGGCCGGGGTGCCGGGTGAGGTCACCCAGCTCCTCAAATACTGGTACACCAATCAAGATAACTGCGTACGTTGGGGGGGCGAGTTATCGGATCCCTACAGGTTGTGTTGTGGTGTGAGACAGGGCGGGTTGACCTCTCCCGACCTGTTCAACCTGTATGTTAATGACCTGATCGTTGAACTCAGCAACACCGACGTCGGACTCAAGCTGGGTTCAAGATATGTTAATAACCTGAGCTACGCTGACGACATGGTGTTGCTGAGTCCATCGATCAAAGGACTTCGAAGACTCTTAACAGTGTGCGAGAGATACGCGGCGGAACATGGGCTCGCGTACAACGTCAAAAAGACTGAAATGATGGTATTCAAACACCGTGCTGGGCCGAACCATGTTCCGCCAGTATATCTAAATGGCTCAGTCATAAAACGGGTTGATCAGTTTAAGTACCTTGGTCACGTGCTGACTTCCGACCTGAAAGATGATGCTGATATTGAGAGGCAGCGGAGGGCATTATCCGTGGTTGGCAATATGGTGGCTAGGAGGTTTGGCAAATGCCCTGAGGAGGTGAAAATTACCCTATTCAGGGCATATTGCCAAACTTTCTACACGTGCCAACTGTGGACGACGTACACAAAAGGGGCGTATAATGGTGTAAGAGTCCAGTACAACAACATCTTCAGGCAGCTCATGCAGTTGCCCAGACACTGCAGTGCATCGGGCATGTTTGCAGATGCAAGAGTGCAGGACTTTTACGCCATTATGCGCTCCAGGGTATCCGGATTCCGACAGAGACTCGTGATGAGCTCGAACGAGATTCTCGCAGGGCTTTCACAAAGCCTGTGCGGCGGAATGTTTGCCCACTGGGAAAAAATTATGACTACACCCAACGGGGTATGAAATGTTTGCTGTTATTTTTTTATTTTTTATTGTGTGTTGTGTATGTATTGTGAAGTGTGGGTTTTTTTGCCTGAATAAAGAATTTTATTATTATTATTATTATTTTATCCATTTATTTCCACATTTCTTTTTATACAAATTTTACATTTTTTTTTTTTAATTAAAACCTAAAATTAATATAAAAACAAACGGAGTTTCCACCACCGGCGGCGGGGCGAGCCCAGGCTACCGATGGTCGGGTCCCAAAGAGAGGAACCTCCGGACGATGCGTGCAGTGTCGAGCAGGGCTGCCTTCTGGATCTGGCCCTTGACCCAACCACTCAACCTCTTAAGGTGGTCATCGAGGCTCTTCGCTATCAGCCCATGCGCTGATACGACTATGGGCACAACGATCGTCGAGTCGACGGGCCACATTTTGGTAACCTCGTGCTGCAGATCCAGATACTTCAGCATCTTCTCTGCTTCCTTACTGACGAGGTTACCATCGTGCGGCACGGCGATATCGACGAGCGTTGCACGCCTCGCCTCCCGGTCCACTATCACAATATCAGGTCTATTCGCAAGAATAGTCCTATCTGTAATAATGGACCGGTCCCAGTAGAGTGTGACATGACCGTTCTCGAGAACTGGCGGTGGATTGTACTTATAGTAAGGCACCTCGGTACCCACAAGGTTGAACTTTAAGGCAAGTTGCTGGTGGATAATCCTGGCTACTAGGTTGTGTCTATGCAGATACTCGGTGTTGGCAAGCTGCGAACAACCGGAAATCACATGTCTGAGGGACTCGCCAGGTTGGTGGCAGGCGCGGCAGATGTCAATGGTGCCGTCCTTCATTATGTGTTTCCTATAGTTGTTCGTCTTGACAACCTCATCTTGTATTGCAAAGACAAAACCCTCGGTTTCCCCGAAGAGGTCCCCGAAGCGTAGCCAGTGCACGGAAGCAAGTTGGTCTACATCCGGTCCCGTGAGAGACCGGAAGTACCTACCGTGCAGCTCCTTGCCTTTCCATACTTCCATGCGGTCCTCAGTGCTCAGTACAACCGGCTTCCGCCAGTTCTCTTTTCCCATGCTCAGCGGGGTAAGACCTTTATCGCTGGTGACGACATCGCGGTGCATCTCACAAACATCAGTCTTTTCCAAAAAGTACTGACGGAGATTGCATACCTCGCGGTTGTGCAGGTTCTTGGCATTTAACATACCTCGACCCCCACACTTCCGCGGGATATACAACCTCATGACCGATGATCGTGGGTGGTGCATACGGGATTTCGTCATCAGCGTCCTGACCTTTCTGTCCAGCGAGTCCAATTCGGTCTGAGTCCATCTGAGAATACCGAAGGTATATACGAGCACAGGCATGACCCAACCGTTATAGGCACGAATTTTATTGCCGCCTGACAAAGGGCTATTTAGCACTTTTGTAAGACGGTGAAAAAACTTTTCCTTAACTGATTGTTTCATGTCCGTATCCCGTATGTTGAGAGCCTCCGATATTCCCAGATATTTATAGGTTTCGTCTTCGGAGAGAGCTCGAACATTCATGGACTCCGACAACTGTATGCCGCCGGAGTTCACGATCACACCTCGTTCCACATGGATGGTCCCACATTTTTCCAAGCCGAACTCCATTCCAATGTCGTTGCTGAAGCCTTCAGTTATCTTCATCATCGACATTAGTTCGGTGTCTGACTTGGCAAACAGTTTGAGGTCATCCATATAAAATAAGTGCGATATTCGAGAGCCTCCTCTTCGAAGACAGTAGCCCAGCTCTGAGTCCTCAAGCAGAGTGCTAAGAGGGTTCAGAGCCAGACAAAACCAAAGCGGACTCAGACTGTCTCCCTGGAAGATCCCCCGCCGTATGGGAATCCGGTCGTCTGCAACCGAAGTCCGTTGGCCACCTGGCACACGAAGGATAGTACTCCATTGTCCCATACATGCGCCAAGGAATTGACAGATATTCGTGTCTGTTTTGTATAGTTCTAGTATCCTTAGCAACCACGTATGGGGCACGGAGTCAAAAGCCTTCCTGTAGTCTATCCAGGCAGCAGACAGGTTCTTTCGATTGCGTCGGACCTGCTGACAAACGGTCATGTCTATGAGGAGCAGCTCCTTAGTACCGCGGGAACCAGCCCGACATCCATTCTGAGCAACGGACAAGATGTTATTGTCCTTTATGTGAATTGATATTTTGTGTGTCAGAATGGATGTCAGGAGCTTGTAGATGGTAGGCAAGCAAGTGATTGGTCTGTAATTTTTGGGTTCCGCAGTGCTACCAGATTTATGGAGCAGGTGGGTGACACCAGTGGTCATGAATTCCGGGAGAACCCGACGTTCGAGGGCATCCTGGAATTGAACAGCCAAGCGGGAGTGGCAGCTTCTGAACCATTTCAGCCAGAAGTTCTGCAATCCGTCCGGCCCTGGAGATTTCCAGTTCAGTGCCAGGCGGATTGCAGAACCTACATCCTCTTCGCTGATATTTATGGCTGACATTGGTTCTATCGACTGACACTCCCGCTGGACAACTCTCATCCATTCACCCTCGACGTGACAGACAGGATCCGACCAGATGTTTTTCCAAAATGAAGCATTTTCTTGATCAGTTGGTCGGATCGTGTCTGTCGGTCGTTGGTTCGGGTGCTCCCAGTTCCGGTATACCCACCTTTGGTCACTCTGGAATCGACGGTTCTGATGAAAACGGTCGACACGCTTCCTATAGCGACGGATACGTTGGGCCCACGCGCTAATTTGCTGCTTCAGGTCATCTATGCGTTCCGTGACTAGCGAGTGGAAGTTTGGCTGTGATCGGCTTATTATAGCTCCATTAAAAGCCTTAGTCACGAAACGCATAATTTTTGGTCTTGTATTCCCAGACCTGAAGCAGCATAGCTTTCCGATGAGGATCCTGGCCTCGCCGATACGTCGTTCGATCCGTAACTGCCATGCGGGAGCGGTGGCTGTCATGGCGCGTGTGTCTCGCGAATTATTTTCGAATTTTAGACGCGCCATGCGACAGGCAGCCACCGCCCCACAATACAAGATCGAATGAGTATCGGCAAGATCTGTACTAGATTCAATATATTGTTTAAGATATGAATCCAGGATCCTCACCATAATAAGGTTTTGTTTATTAGTGGGCAACCGCGGTATCCGCGGCCTGTCATTAGTAGGTGCCGAGCGGTACCTCAGAATCGCCTCTTCCAGAGTCCTCCTCATAAACTCATTATCCTGGGTACTTACGGTGCCCCCTACCACATCGCCACCATCCTCAGCAGATGGTGGTGTCGGCACGGACGTAGCTGTTACATCTGCAACGATGGTAACAGCGGCAGCACCCCGCGCTCTCACCGGAGGCGGCGGCGGGGCACATGCGGCGTCCGGGCTTGCGGGTGTGGTGGCAGTGGCAGGGGGGAGCGCATCAAGGCGTAGTCGGTCAAGCACGGAGTCATCTACAAAATGGCGGTTTAGGATGACCCGTACTTGATCTGAGAGGCGCTGGGCTGAAACAGAGAAGGTTGATTCCAAAGCCTGAAATTCAGAAAGCAGCCTCGGCCGGTACGCAGTCCGGATTGTTTCTCCCTCTGTGGCCCTGTAGTACGCCGTCATGACTTTTATATTTAGGTCATAAGTCCAGCGCATACGGCGCACTACACCATCGGTAGCGGGGGCTGTAGGTGGGGTACGAGACCCCGACGGCCCCAAGCGTGCCGGTGGTGGACGTCGCCCTCGCCGTCGGTCTTCTGGCGGGGGAGGTGTCGTCGGCCCGCCGTCCTCACCCGATGATGCTGGTGATGTCTCGGCGGGCGTCGATGGTGGGCGTGCGGATGGTCTTGACGTGGTGGCTCTTTCGCGCAGGCGGCGGCGGCAGCACGGCGATGCCTGTGCAGGCGGGGAGGGCGAGGTGTCCGTTGCGCTGCTTGGCCGGTGCGCTGACACGCGGCGGGGGCGGGTTGGTGCATTCCGCGCGCGGTGTCCCCGGCCTGCAGCGCGGCTCGCAGCTCTACTCGCCTGCTGAGGCGCCGACCGTGTCGCCGTGCGCCGAGAGCCACCGCTGTCTTGTTGTGGCCTTGGTATTTTTTCTTACTTGTAATCGGCGATGCCGGGCGCCGGGTGCTGATGTCATCTTCACGTGTTCTTCATCAGCGCGACATTGGTGGTCACGTCGCGCGTGGCCCAGGCCCGGCAGAGCGCCTGCATCCTCTTTTATATATTTTTCATTTCGGAGCAATACAATTTTTTGCCATGTCACGTTGACAGCTTGTCGTTTTTTTTTTTTTTTTTTTTTTTTTTTTTTTTTATTATTATTATTAGTAAGAGACGTAGGGTTCTAGGTACGCCTGTTGCGGAGATATAAATTTTTAAAGTTATTAATGTAGTGTAATGTTGTAATGCTCTAATCGGGCGCGCGCGGGGCGCGGGGCAGCGGGCAGCGGGAATACGGACGGGACGCGACGCAAGTCAACGCAAGCAGATAGCCCGCCCCGCCCGCGTACTGCTCGCGCCCCGACCCGCGCCATTCCGCCTTGCGTTTCACAGTCGCCCGGTCTAAAGGCGCCCACACATTGTAGTATGCATTTAGTTTGTTAGGAAATCCTAACATTTTAATGAAAACACATATTTAAAAAAAAATCTTTCACCAGTGCTTTTGTTACAAGGCGTAGAAGAGCCTCCTTAAAGGAACTACACCTGTCCGGGGACACCCTGTATATTTTCATACATTTTTGTCTCCTATACTGTCGCGACTTTACCGTTAAGAGTCTAGTCAGTAGGCAGTCATTGAATACTGAAAACTCGATGTTGACAATATTGTCGGGAATAAATTGCATTTTGCATACGTTTTCAATTCTGCACCCAGTAAGGTTGAATACATAGGATGATAATATATGTACGCCTCAGCCTTGATACTTTGGATTTAATTAAAAGCAAGGCAGCCCAAGAATTTAACAGAACAATTCACCATAGAACTGTTATATTCGTACATTGTAGAAATCCAAATAAATAAAGCGACGTTTCCTTTATCACAATTCACTCCAGCCTCGAAAAATCCCCGGGGTCGCGGTTAAGAGTTGTATCAAATACTCAACCTGCATTTGTAATGTTATTCTTGTGCACACCAACTCCGATGAAATAATAAATAGAAATGCGGTCTCACACAATATAATTCACACATTCTGACACACCGAATTGATACCACCCACATAATGTAGGTAGCATGGAGCATGGACTACAATTATTATTATTTTTTTTTTTTTTTATAGACAGCCGGCGCGGTGTCTGTGCCCAATACTTCAACGGAAGATCAGACACAGCCAATAACACCATTCCTCGCGAAACCACGCTTAGAAAGGCGCCATGCCGGCTATGAGGCGGACAAAAAGGTTGTCGTCTAATTTATTGACACGCCTTTTGAAGATTCCTAGGTTATAGGTGGTGGGGAACACACTCACCGCAATTTGTTGACAACTCTCGTGCGAATTTTATATCCCTGCTTGCTTACATTCATTTTTAGGGTTCCGTATCCGGTACGGGACCCTATAACTAAGCCTGCGCCGTCTGTCTGTCTGTCTGTCCGTCCGTCCGTCTGTCCGAGGGCTGTATCTCTTGAACCGTAATAGGTAGCCCGTTGAAATTTTCACAAAAAATGTGTTATTATGGCCGATATAACAACAAATAATAAAAATAAGAAAAAGTAAAAAATTTACGAGGGTTCCCATAGAAGAAACCAAAAAGTTTATGCGCGCGCGCCGTCTACCGAATAGATTATGAAGCATGACATTAACTAATATGAAGCATTTCATAACACGCCATCGAGATGGCGTGAGTAGCGCTAGCCGTGACATGGCGATACGGGACCCTCGGTGCGCGAGTTCGACTCGCACTTGGCCGGTTTTTTTCCTCGACGCACACCATTCATAGTCTCTCGCGAGCTCGACCTGTTGATAACGCTTCTGTGTATTCGAATTATTTTAAACTACTCTATAACCGATGCACTTAACTCGAGATGACAAGATATCTCACTGAAGCGTAGCTGAACGCGACAGCCTTCCAGATCGAAGGTCAGGGTTAATCAACTTTAGATTTAAAACGTAAACATCGAAAACACTCTTTTACAGCTGGCACTTTGTATATTTGACATTGCCAAATGGAAGCCCTGATATGGCAGCGAAATTTGACAGGACCATGTGTAATGAGCTGATCCGCTGACATCACCGATGACGTGGGCAATAATTTCATGTAATTTTTTACGGTTTTATATCCATACGGAAGCCTATTACTAACCTACGCCGTCTGACTCTCCGTAGAAGTAACTAAGTGCGAGGCCGAAGGCCGAGCTGCGTTCAGGAAGACGAAATAGCTTCTCGAAGAAAGCGAGGCGATTGAAGGGAATTACTGACAGACACCTAGTTCACCCGATATTATGGGCTAACATCACGGATGTTGTAGGTGATGTACAAACCGTTTCAGTTTTCATAAAAAAACTAAGTGCTAAAGTAACTAAAACTAAAGTAACTAAGAGCGAGGCCTAGGGCCGAGCTGCGTTCAGGAAGACAATAAACCTTCTCGAAGAAAGTAACTAAGAGCCAGGCCAAAGGCCGAGTTGCGTTCAGGTAAACGATAAATATTCTTCGTCCCTCCGGCCTCGCCATTAATGACTTGCTTTCTTCGATAGGGTATAAATTATACCGTATAATATTGTTTACGCGAACGAAGATCGGCCTTCGGCCTCTCACTTCGTCGAAAACGCTTGTTGATTACCTAAACGAAGCTCCGCCTTCGGCCTCGATCAATAAAAAATTTTTATGTTATGTTATTCAGGGATAGACACCGGACTATACATATAAGTTTCGTAAAAATCACAGTGGTTTTTTGGTGATGTGCGTACAATCAAGAATTTTGAAACGGTTCTAACATGTTAGGTTACTCATTTTAAGTCGCCCTCTACCATTGGTTTTTTTCCGAATATATTCAATGTACAGATTTGTTTGCCTTTACGATTTTATTATATGCACAGATTATATATATTTCTGAAGATATTGAACCAATTGTGTTCTGGGAAACTCTCTCTCTCGTCTCGATTGTATTTCGCCTAGTCAGATATTACGTTCGTAAAAGGCAAGGATTTCAAATGAATAGAACCGGTATAGTCATATTTCTATAATAGAATATAAACAATTCAGCGTGACATTTAAAGAACTTAAAATTTTGCGGAAGGCCAGATCTCAGGGCGAATTTTAACTTTTCGAAGGCAGCCCAACCCAGTTGAATTCGTCTCTCGACCTCCTTAAGCAGACCTCGTCTACCAAGCAGCAGAATTTGACCGAGATATACGTACTCTTCAACCTGTTCGATCACTTCTCCGTCAATAACGATTTGTCCTCCTGCCATAACCTCGGTCGCCATGACCTTGGTTTTGTCCCGGTTCATCTACACATACTGTGTGAGGCCGGCACTTAAAAAGAATAGCCCCACTGCATCTCTCCCCGTGCATGTCGTAAAAGGCGAATTTTTTTATGGAACCTGACACGGTTGGCTACTTCACCTACAACATCCGTGATGTCAGCCCATAACACAGGGTGAACTAGGTGCCATGTCAGTGCTTCCCTTCATTTCATTTCGGCTACACTAAACTGGACGGAAAACACGAACTATTTACATAGCCGTTTCGACCGACGTTTCGTTCAGTGCGGTGGTACCAAGCCGGCCGGGATAAACCCTACCACCTAGTAAGGTAAGAAGGGAACCCAAGTAGCACAGAATGCTATATAATTACTCACTCGTGGTGTGATTTAGAACTCTGCGCTTAAATAAAGTCTTATAAAAGTTCACTCATGATCATTCAGCTGCATATTACCTTCGAGTACCATTTAAAACTGGTTAGTCTGAGTAAGAGCTGTATTATGCTAGACAAACACCACAATAATTACGCTATAAGTGTTTATTTGGTATATTTTCAACGTCTCTATTCAGCTTTCAGTAGTTTCTAACACTGTTAGCTGAATAAGAGCAATTTAGTAGAAAAAAATATGCCAAGTGCTGTATAAGATGGAATATGTGAACTTATATTACGCTGCCTATTTAAGAGAGTATGTGCGAACTATTATAAAGTCAATAGATGTACAATGGAGTAAATGTAGTCTATATTACTGCATAAGGCTGAAATTTTTTCCAGCTAATCAGCCTTTATACTGTTACTCTCACAATCCGCTTAGCGGCTGTTGATGAGTTCACCTGAACGCCACATAGCTCTTTAAGAGAACATTTATGTATCAAATTAACGCCTACTACTTAACAGTGGTTCACATGAGATAACTATAATCAGATTTTGACTGAATAAATAAACTCGTGTAGACCTTTGTAAGGTTCGACATAACACAAGGTGCGACAGTTCGTGTGTCAGAAGATCAGGGTTCCGTACAAAATAGTAAGTTAGAAGGTGATTTCTAAGATAAATAACAAAGAAGACATCTTCACATATCCGATTAAATCATCACGCTTTGAGATATACAAATCAAAAAAATCTCTGCGAAAGTGATCGTACTGTAGTCATTTTAGATCCGAAAGATATAAAATGAAAATTAGTATGTATTAAACATAAAGAATGCTATTACTTCATACCACTAATACATAGTTTGTAAAAGAAATAAAATTAACAAATTAACAAAATTTTTTATTGTTTCATTCACATTACAATTCTTTAATTAAAATTATTTCTTAACATCTAATGGGCGACACTAAACGTTGGGCGATGCCCTCTTAATTGTGATCGCAGCTGTTGCAGCGTAACGCTGAGGGCCCAGAGGTGTGATAAGTTGATAAAAGATATCAGTACCCTTATCACGAGATTTAACCTACACCGCGTACTACGCTACGAAGTCTTCCAATATTTGGATTTTTCGAAAGCCAGCGTAGTTTGCCCTTTGACCCCCAGAGCGAAAGTACAATGCTCAAACGAGGACATCCCCGTTCCAGTGTTTGCACGATCTTGAAAGGCATTTTTCTGTAAGAAAAATAATAAAATCAATAAGTTACTTATACATATCAATCCCCGTGCATCACAGAATAAAGCGCGACATAGGGCGCCGAGCCACCCATAAGATGTCTAACGACGCCCATGGACATTGTTATTATGGACGCGAATGTTATGTATGTATGTATGAACATTGGGGTCAATTGTTTAGGTACGTACGATAACGGTATTACTAAAAAAAAATTTGCAGAATCGAACGTTTCGCTGATGAATTTAATTTAACCCTCTATAAATATTTCAGTTAATTCATCCTTGGTAGGTACTAAAAAAAGTTTAATTATAATATTCATCCTATCTTTTCAGTAACTAGAAGTTTTCTTGTGGTTTTATTGGTTTTATTACGGATCCTTAAAAGTGTCTGTATAAAAGCTGTTAATTGGTTCACATAAACGTTATAGGTTGAAATCGTGAGCCACTAAACATATTAAAAACAGCCTATTTCTGTATTAAGTTCACATGTTTCACTCTTTTCCGTTTTTTATTAATTAACGGGACTTAAGTGAATCACTATGCAGCCTATAGAAACCATTTAGAATTATAACGGTTCACATCGCTGTCTAAGACTCAACCACCATTTTGTTTGTTTATCCTCTATATTTATTTACTTTTTTTTCATTTTCTAACATGAAATATAGGATTATTGAATTGATTTATACTTTTTAAAATTATAGTAATACCTTTTATCGAATAATGAATGTTCAAAACAATCAAAATTAATTAGTCAAAATTTCATCAAGGTTTATTTATTACCTATATTTATGATTTTTTTCTAAAAAACGTATTATTCCCGGGGCGCATGAAAATTTTCTTAGATAATATATATATATAATAACAGTAAACTTGCATTCCCAATGATTTCTCACGAATGAATACCGAAAATATCGTGTAATGTACTTACCATTTATCCACCATTAATAAAATAATTTCACACGTACAGCCACTCACATTACAACACAATAGGTTGATCACCGCCACGAGCTTGATGTTTCCGTCGGATACTCTTATTTATAAAATGTTCGCATTTAAACAGAAAAGTGTGAACTTGCAGCTGCATATCACCATCATTAAGGGTGTATATGTAAGGTTTGGTATGAATAAATGGTAACTCAAGTCCTCTTAATCAGTACATATTCAGACCTTATAACTACTGTTACCAATAATAAAGCAAATATAACGCTACTATAACGCAGTTAAACGGCAATGTGAACTTAAAGCTGAATAATTTGTGCCCATTTAAGAGTTGTACTGGTTGAATAAGCGGCTACTCAGCTTTTGTACAGCTAGCTTATTCAGCTTTAAGTATCCGCGAAATTCGTTGTCCAGCTGCTATACAGCCTCTGTGTGCTACTTGGGAAGGGACCTACAGTTTAACGTGGAATCCGAACCACGGTCAGCCTCCAACGGTCGAGCGGTCACCCATCCAATCACTGACCGCGCTCAGCGTTGCTTAATAACAGTTGACTAACCAACCGCGCCACTGAGCTACCGAGGCTGACGAATTTTCTTATCCCTTAGTCGACTTTTACGACATGCGACGGGGAGAGATGCAGTGGGGCTATTATTTTTAAGTACCGACCCCACACGGTACAGTACCGACCCCACACGGTACTAAGGGATAAGGCGACTAAGGGATAAGGACGAGATGCCGTGCTAAAGGGCGACAGGCTAGTCACCTCTCACCTTGGCCCGGTCCTTCCACCGAGTCGTGCAGCAGGTGGGTCTTTGTGCCTTACTTGCTGCTTGATAGTTATCTTGTCCGAATACTTTGCTAAACGTGGTGGCCGATGTTGTGCTGCAATTTTTCAGATTTCTTGCAGCACAAAACCGATTACTCTGCTTACCCTGATTGTCGGGATACGGCGTGTGCGATATGTATATGTATGTATGTCATCTTCAGATCCGCCTTCATCGACGCTCTATAAAGTTCTTCCAGCATGGTCTGAAGCTGATCTCGAGAATTTGACAGAAGAACAATGTCATCGGCAAAGCGAAAATGACTGAGGAAATCTCCATTCACGTCGATAACCATAATTATTATTGTCCCACTCAAGCGTCTTGAACACATCTTAATATGTTTGTAATTTCGTCGTTACGCACACAGCTTAAAGTAGTATAATTATGCACCTAGGTGAATTAACCCAGGTGAATTAAGTAAACTCCACGGTAAAGACTAAATTACAAACAATATGAGCGGCGGGTGGCCGACTGGTCTGGTTGTCGGCTTCTCTTGCGAGAGGTCCGAGGTTCGAATCCATTTGGCGTGTACCAATGAGTTTTTTCTGACGGAAAAATTTACGTGCATACCTACACCTGCTGCTTCACCGTTCGCAACCGGTGTAAAACTGTAGTCCTTTGCCACTTACTAAGGTGGTAGGATCAAATTGTAGCTGACTGGGTTGGTGCCACTGTACTGGATGTAAGATGGCCACATAGCAGCTTCAGCTGTATTCTTCTCTAGTCCATTATAACCAGCAATCTAAAAGTCTCCGGTATGGCACCTAGCCTTCTCGGAAGTGATATTGGCTGGTCGACGCATGTGCTCTGGCCCCTCTGATTCAGCCACCCATATCGGATTACATAAAAAAAACATAATAAATTGATTTTTCATTCAAGTTAGATTCTAGGTTAGTTGCTGGTCAGTCTATAGTTTTCAGTTCTTTGGTAAAAGGATAAGCTTTTTCATTCTTCCATCCGCAGATATGATCTGACCCAGTTGAGACTTCTGCTGTTGGCAGGCAATTCGCGGTGGTGTAGAAATGTTGGCTGAAACCCTTCCAGAAACATGAGCCTGACATACATACCGTCACGGTGTATCCCACAATCGGGGTGGGCAGAGTTATGGCTGGTCTGCTGCAAGAAGTCGGATGAATAATTCATCCGCTGTGCTGTTCGATGTTGTGCTATAATTATTACAGCACAGCATCGACCAGCGCAGCGGTGCTGGGCATTCGGGTTTCTTTTATTTTCAGTTATTCATTTAATTGTATTGCATTATTGTATTGTTTATTGATCATTCATATGGCAGTTAGACTGCACTCGAACTTGTCACAATTTGTTCTATCCGGTTCGATTTACACCTACGAAGTACAGACAAGAAACTTCGCAGGGTATTTTTTTATACCTCTCTCTCCTCCCTCTCTCTCTCTCTCTCTCTCTCTCTCTCCCCACCCCCCCCCCCCCCTCTCTCTGTCTCTCTTTCTCTCTCTCTTCAAACTATACTTCTTTAATACTGCTCAGACCTAGGGCAACAACTACTCTTTACTCTTTCCATTGGTGCAAATCGCATCAAAATCTGTTTAGTGGTTCTGGAGTTTACTTCAAACATACATACATACAGACAGACGTTCCCTTTTATAAGAAGTAGAGAGTAGAGATAGAGATAGAGATAAAGATAAAGATAGAGAAGATCAGTACACCAGGTCAGTACATGCATGGGTAACCGCTCGCCCGTGAGGGGCTGACCGTGGTTCGGATTCCACGTAAAACTGTAGGTCCCTTCCCTTCCTACCTTACTAGGTGGTAGGGTTTATCCCGCCCGGGTTGATACCACCGCAGTGAATGAAACGTCGGTCGAGACGGCTATATGTAATTAGTTCTCGTTTTACGTCCAGTTCAGTGTAGCCGACATGTAATGAATGGAAGGACTGACGTCGCACCTAGTTCACCCGGTGTTACGGGCTGACATCATGGTTGTTGCAGGTGATGCAGCCAATCGTGTCAGTTACCATAAAAAAATCTTTAAGTGCAAAATAAAAGGAAACCTTTTGGTGCATAAAACGTTTTGAAATTTTATCGACTATACCATATCCCAATAAAGCTCGCGGCTTGCTGCTGGGTAAATCCTGAAAAATTGAGTCACATTATTCACACAAGCTCACACCGTTTTCTAGTCATTAAATTGTTTTGCACACGTCACGTGTCAGCAGAATAAATGAATATGTCAATCTCTCCAGTGGGTATAAAATTTGCGCGCTCTTTTGCTTCGATCTTGTATACAGTTTTTATGGTTCAAACATTTCACACAGCTAGAGGGTTTTCTGGTGAAAATCGTGTTCGAACTGCCTGTTACTTGTCCTTTTTTAGGGTTCCGTATCCGGTACGGAAACCTATTACTAAGCTTAAGCCGTCTGTCTGTCTGTCCGAGGCCTGTATCTCTTGAACCGTAATAGGTAGCCCGTTGAAATTTTCACAGAATATGTGTTATTATGGCCGATATAACAAATAATAAAAATTATAATATTATAATATTATATATCATAATTTTAATAATAAAAATAGTAAAAAGTACGGGATCCCCATACAAGAAACTAAAAAGTGTATGCGCGCCATCTACCGAAAAGAGTATGAAGCATTTTAAATAATACATAAATGTAGATGGCGTGAGTGGCGCGGACCATGACATGGCGATACGGAAACCTCTGTGCGCCAGTTCGACTCGCAGTTGGCGCGTTTTTGAAGTGAAAACTTCTTTAGCGGCGCTTGGCACTTTTTTTGGATGGGTAAAAAATGTTAAACTCGCGTCAGATCTGACTCGCGTCAGATCCGTAGCGAATCAAGGGAATCCGATATTCGTTTGCTCGTTTATGTGATTTCGTGGCTCAATAGTAAGAGTGTAGGATTTGTATTTTTTGACCATGGGTTCGAATCCCTCAATTTTTTTTTGTTTTTTTTCTTTTGTTTTCTTTTTTAAGCAATGTCACGATGTTAAATTTTTTTTAGGGTGTTTAGTTTTTTTTATAACCAACTAAGAATTATTTTCGGAAATACAAAAAGTTTTCACTTCTGCAGGCACTCCCGGAATGCAATTGAGGCTTTTTTTTTTTGCGGTCAGCCTTAAGTAGAGGAAAGAAAAGTAGAGATGAGAGAAAGAAAAGGAGAGAGAGATTATTTAATATTCAAATATATGATTGATGGATGATACATCCACACCACTGTCGTAGCGCGATCTCCGACTGAAGTATTTACTCAAAACGGATAGTCACTGCTAAAAATATGATTAATGACCTGATGACTCCATCTCAAAATTATTTCGATGTTATTTCCAAATGATTTGAATTTTCCCTTTTGCATAGAGCCGGCATGGGTGGCTGTGTCCAGCAGTCAAATGATCGGTACGGTTCCGTACCACTACGTCAGTAGCCTGTCTTTATTATTTAATGTTTTACTTTAGAGTTTGCATTATAATCACATTTTAGTATATATTTAAATTAATAATTAAAAAAACACATATTTTTATGATATTTCGACCTATTTTCGTCGTCAGATAAAATTATGTTTATACAAAGTCTTTCATTAGTACCTAGGTAACGCTACGCTAAGGGGTGTATGCACAGAGCATCAAATACCTACCGCGGGCGCCCCCTACGCGCGCATTTCATGCTCTGTGGGTGTATGTGTATCAGATACTGATCACGTTCCCATACCAATTTTTTTTTTACGATATAAAAAGCCTACTTATTAAGGTGAAATACGCGCACTTCACTTCTTAAATTTGAGGAGTGAGTCGGTTTTTTATATCGCAAAAAAAAAAATGGGGAACGTGATCAGAATCTGATATATATACAATTATACAATTAGCGTAAAGTTTGGGTTTGAATCTATCATTCGTCGTCACCATTTGACATATTTTTTATGATATTTCGACCTTTTTTTTTATTTTTTTTTATGGAAACTGACACGGTTGGCTACATCACCTACAACATCCGCGATGTGAGCCCATAACACCGGTTGAACTTGGTGCCACGTCAGTGCTTCCCTTCGGTCGTGCCGGCTACACTGAACTGGACGGAAAACACAAACTATTTACATAGCCGTTTCGACCGACCTTTCATTCAGTGCGGTGGTACCAACCCGGGCGGGTTAAACCCTACCACCTAGTAATATTAGAAGGGAGTCATATCCCTTAGTCGCCTTTTACGACATACACGACCTAATGTCGTCGTCAGATAAAATTTTGTTAAGTTTAATTTGTCGAATGGTGCCGTCTATCATTCGTCATCATCACCAGTTGACATAATATTAAACGTACATCTATATAAACAATTTTTTCTGACGACGACAATAGGTCGAAATATCATAAAACATATTTGGTTTTTTTTTTCACTACGAATGTAAATAATATTTAAAAATAACTAAAAACCAAACATTGGTATAAAAAGTATTTAATTCATTATAATCACACAAAGTTTGACGCTTTTATGTATTACAGTATTTAAGATAGGGTAAAACCCAAAAACATAAATCTTGTAAATTGTGTGGGGCCGGTACTTTAAAAGAATAGCCCCACTGCATCTCTCCCCGTGTATGTCGTAAAAGACGACTAAGGGATATCACTCCCTTCTTATATTACTAGGTGGTAGGGTTTAACCCGCCCGGGTTGATACCACCGCACTGTATGAAAGGTCGGTCGAAACGGCTATGTAAATAGTTTGTGTTTTCCGTCCAGTTCAGTGTAGCCGGCACGACCGAAGGGAAGCACTGACGTGGCACCAAGTTCACCCGGTGTTATGGGCTGACATCACGGATGTTGTAGGTGATGTAGCCAACCATGTCAGTTTCCATAAAAAAAAATAAAAAAAAAAATAATAATAAAAAAAAAAATTACAGCACAACACCGACCACCAGGTATTAGGGCAAGATAATTATATCAAAGCAGCAAATAAGGCACGAAGACCCACCTGCTGCACAACTCGGTGGAAGGACCGTGCCAAGGTATCTCACCTTATTGGGTAACCTGTCGCCATAGGCGCCGACTACGTGGGTGCTCGGGGGCTCCAGCACCCACGAGGGGTGAGTAGTGGGTGCGGAGCACCCACGACGATAGATATAAAAACTGATCAGTAATAGGATTTGAGCTATGATAAAAGTGCCTTATTTACTTACAAGCCTTTGAGCGGCCACATTTACACATTCGCACTAGTGGCGCGACGAATAGCGAACGTTATAGTACTCCTATATTATTCTATACCATGCAATAGAATATAGGAGCACTACATGCGTAGGTACATCGTGCGAATGTGTAAATGCGGCAAATGCAAAATATTGTGCGAACGTTTTGCGAATCCATGCTGCCGGGTGCCGGGAGAATTAGTGAAAAATTGGAGAAGCATATGTCCAGCAGTGGACGGCAACACGTTAATGACGATGATGATGATTGTTCAATAAAAAAAATTGCATGAGCACCCACGAGGATTTCTAAAAGTCGGCGCCCCTGCCTGTCGCCCTTTAGCACAGCATCGTGTCCTTATCCCTTAGTCGCCTTTTACGATATGCACGAGGAGAGATGCAGAGGAGCTATTCTTATTAAGGAACGCACTACTGTTCCCTCTTTAGTACATACTGCATTGTCCGCCCCTACGTGTTTTCCACATCCCAAAGGTTAGTTCGTAAAGAATGCCGCAAGGCATTAAACTCGCCTTTTGTATTGTATAAAATGTTGTACAATAAAGTATATTTTCATTTCATTTTATTTCACTCCAAGCCCATCTGTTTCCTACCAAGGGCTTTTTCAAAAGAAGCGTGAACGACCAGGCTCCTGTCAGGCCGGCGGCGGCGTGGCATTCGCAATCCCCGTGCATCACATAATGTCCATGGGCATCTTTAGACACCGACTTGTAGGTGAAAGTTGAAACAATGCCACATGTCGCGCTATCCATAAAAATAATATAAAAAACGTAACGGCCCCACACCACCGCCGGTGTAATTAAATGTTGGTATAAAACATCGTACATCCTATATCTAGGGTCATTCGAACATTTAGTGACCTTGGTAGCGTGTAAAAAAATTCAGTACCTAAATCGTTGTTTACGAGCGCTCTCGCGCGCCGATGCTTCTGAATGAGCTTGATTTACGATAGAATTCTTCAATGCCCACGCTTCTGTTTCGTCAGCCCGTGTCGTCGTCGTATCTTACCGTGTGGGGCCGGTACTTAAAAAGAATAGCCCCACTGAATCATCCACATAATCATTATTCAAATTGTTTTTATTATGCATAAACTCAAACTTTATTAATAACTTGACTGAACCCTATGTTCTATGTTTTGTATGTTATTTATTATCTTCCATTTATTTACACGTTCCTTTTTATATAAATTTTACATCTTTTTAACAATTAAAATCTAAAATTAATATAAAAATAAACGGAGTTTCCACCACCGGCAGCGGGGCGAACCCAAGCTACCGATGGTCGGGCCCCAGGGAGAGAAACCTCCGGACGATGCGTGCAGTGTCGAGCAGGGCTGCCTTCTGGATCTGGCCCTTGACCCAACCACTCAGCGAGAGCCTCTCAAGGTGGTCATCGAGGCTCTTCGCTATCAGCCCATGCGCTGATACGACTATGGGCACAACGATCGTCGAGTCGACGGGCCACATTTTGGTAACCTCGTGCTGCAGATCCAGATACTTCAGCATCTTCTCTGCTTCCTTACTGACGAGGTTACCATCGTGCGGCACGGCGATATCGACGAGCGTTGCACGCCTCGCCTCCCGGTCCACTATCACAATATCAGGTCTATTCGCAAGAATAGTCCTGTCTGTAATAATAATGGACCGGTCCCAGTAGAGTGTGACATGACCGTTCTCGAGAACTGGCGGCGGATTGTACTTATAGTAAGGCACCTCGGTACCTACAAGGTTGAACTTTAAGGCAAGTTGCTGATATATTGTCTTTTTTATTATCTTGACTTAATATTTTTAATTTTTTGCTTAGATATAGTATGTTATATTGGGTTTGCAGACATTCGCCAAATTTGATATTCGTCAAATCGGTAATTCACAACGTCAGCCTCGATAGCTCAGTGGTGCAGACATTCAACTGTCGCTATTGAATGTTATGTAACGATGGGTGCGGTCAGAACTTGGATGGGTGACCGCTGACCGTTGGAGGCTGACCGAGGTTCGGATTCCTCGTAAAACTGTAGGTCCCTTCCCTCCTAATCTTACTTGGTGGTAGGGTTTAACCCGCCCGGGTTGGTACCACCGCACTGAATGAAACGTCGGTCTAAACGGCTATGTAAATAGTTTGTGTTTTCCGTCCAGTTCAGTGTAGCTGGCACGATCGAAGGGAAGCACTGACATGGCACCTAGTTCACCCGGTGTTATGGGCTGACATCACGGACGTTGTAGGTGATGTAGCCAACCGTGTCAGTTTCCATAAAAAAAAAAATCGTCAAATTGGTAATTCGTCAAATTAGGAGATTTGCCAAATATTTAACAAAATGAAACTTAGTATATAAGTATTATTTAAAAAAAGCTATGTAAGGTTTCTTACCCGGTTCTTCCTTATAGATTGCACTGCTGAACGGGACATGACAAAAAAATAATAATAATAATGACGAGCAATACTGAATATGCATATGTCTCAATGAAATATTGTTATTGTTGTGTGTTCTTTATGGCGAAATAAATATCTGAATCTGAATCTGAATCTCTTACCATGCATGTCGTAAAAGGCCACTAAGGGATAAGGGCAAGATGCCGTGCTAAAGGGCGACAGGCTCGCCACCGAGTCATGCAGCAGGTGGGCCTTCGTGCCTTACTTGCTGCTTCATCGATGGAATCTTGTTCGAATACTATGCGAAACGTGGTGGTCGGTGTTGTGCTGTAATTTAGCAGTTTTTGCAGCACAACACCGATTACTCTGCTTACCCCGATTGTCGGGATTCAGTGTGTGTGATATGTACGTATTGTATATTTCGTCGTATCCCAATGCTGAGAATTAAGCCTCTTTCACAGTGACGGAATTGGCGTCGTCGGCTAGTTTCAAACAAATTGTTTGCTTATTAGCTTCGTACCTCAAAGAGGTGAAAATGGAACCATAATTTTTTTTTAATGTAATACGGTATGGATTCGGAGTGGCCAAAGCACATGCTCCGACCAGCCAATATCACCTCCGCGAAGGTAGGTGCCATACCGGAGACTTTCCTGGATCTCAGACTCATTGGTGTACGCCGATCGAATTTGAACCTCGGACCTCTCGCATGAGAAGCCGATGTGCCCAAACCACTCGGCCACTCTCCGCGCCCGTCTGTCTGTTGCGCCACCCCCCCCCCCCCCCCCCCTCCCCCCTCCCATAGCGGAGTCGAATGTAACATGAAAATAATACCAATATTTCTATCGTACCTGTGACACTCCGTTTTAACCGGGTCCACCAAAAATGTTTTTATTTTTATTTTGAAATTAATTTTTTAAATGCAAACACTCGGCGGTCAATAAATTCATGAAAATAAAAAAAACCTATCTTTGAATAGCGTTATATCGGTGAAAGAATTTTTTTTTCTTACGGAAACTAACACGGCTGTCTAAATCACCTACAACGCCCATGATGTCGGCCATCACGACTTGGTGAACTAGCTACCATGGCAGTGCTTCCCTTTGATCGTGACGGCTACATTGAACTGGATGGAAAACACGATGCTGTTCACTTCATGATAGATATTTGAAATAATAGGAAGCACTGCACAATAATTTCACATTTTTTGCATAGAGACAAACATTTTTACAGTACCGTATTAATTCTGTTAATTTTATTTAATTATGTTTTACCTTCAAATTTTACTAATTAATTAAAATTATTTACAATTTAATTTACTCAGTCTTCAATCTCTCAACTTACCCATCATGCTCTCAGTTAAATAATAGAAATGCAACTTTTTTTCGCATTATATCACACGCGTCGATATTCTCGCGTATTCCGCCATTTTTAACAGCGCGCGCGACACGTCCGCCTCGCTCGATCGCTGGCGTACGACTGAACATCGACTGAAGCGTTGAGTGAGACAAACCACCCCCTAAGGGGGTTGTTTCGCAGCGTATTTGAATTGGAAGATTTACATTCAGTGGCCAAATAAAGACGAATGTTGCAGGAGTTAAATTGATAACGGTTTTTCGTTGGTAGCAAGGACATGGACAATGAATAGGACGCCACCATGTGTCAGTAAGCTACCTTCATTCAGTCAGCGTGTAATCGTCCACTGCTGGACATAGCCTCTCCAATTTTCCTCCAGTCCTCCCGGCCTTCAGCGGTACGGAACCACTGCTTTCCGGCGACGTACTTGATGTCGTCGCCCCACCTGCCGGGTAGTCTTCCCACACTCCGTTTTCCTGTCCACGGCCGCCAGTGTAGGACACGGTTACTCCAACGGTCGTCGTCTCTTCGGCTGACGTGCCCAGCCCACTGCCACTTGAGCATAGCCACGCGGTATTCAATATCGACTACTTTGGTGCGTCGGCGGATTGCCTCGTTACGCACCATATCACGTAGAAGCGATATTCCCAGCATGGCTCGCTCCATTGCTCGCTGGCCAACTTTCAACCCTTGGACAACAGCGACCGTCAGAGTCCACGTTTCACACCCGTACGTCATAACCGGGGGGACACACTGGTCATGTAGACGGGTTTTTAAATTTTGCGGAAGCTACCATAAGTATGAGTCAGTAAGTTACCAAAATCCCAAAACCACTCCCATTAAAGAGTACCACACGCTGTATCCCGACAATCGGAGTAAGCAGATTAGTCGGTGTTGTGCTGCAATTACTCTTGTCAATTACAGCTTAACACCGAACACCACATTTACCAAAGCATTAGAACAAGACAACTATCAAGCAGCAAGTAAGACACGAATACCCATCTGGGAAATAATGAACAAATAACACAAATCTAAAACGAACAAACAAATGATGTTATGATTATAATCAGAATTAAGATCATAATAAATTATGATGTTGATAAATTATTATTGTTCAGCAATTGATGCAGGACTTCATATATTAATGAATCGCCTAATGTCTGAAAATAAAACAATATTCATGAGTTATGGATATGCCAGAAGTGTATTCACAACGTGTGGTACACGGAGATTTTGCGGAAGACTAGTTAATTGTTGTTTTGATTTCATATAATAATGTAGATCGCTTCCCTTAACTTATTAGGTATTAGATCCCTTAGCTTATAAGACCACGCCAACCACTCGCCGCTATGAGTTTCGTCCAGTTCGGCAAGTCAATGAGTTCGGCCCAGAAGAAGTTCTGGCTAGAACATGGTGTGATAGGCTAACCTAATCTTGAATAGCGGATGGCCAATCATATATGGTCAAATTTCAAAACGAATAAAATTATGAACATATTAACCTGTTTACTGCCAAGGTTATAATCAATTGCTCCTTCGTGTTATCTGTCCCCCGAAGGTAACGTAAGAATTAATATGTGGTTGTGGAGGAGACTTCGAGAGACTGCTTCTTCGTGCCATCTGTCTCCTGAAGGCAACGTCGGAATAAATTTGTTGTTTTGGAACAGGCTTCGAGACACTGCTCCTTCGTGTCATATGTCCCCCGAAGGTAAGTTCAGAATGAATTTGTGGTTTTAGGGCAGGCTTTGAGACACTGCTCCTGCGTGTCATCTGTCCTCCGAAGGTAACGTAAGAATTAATATGTGGTTGTGGAGGAGACTTCGAGAGACTGCTTCTTCGTGCCATCTGTCTCCTGAAGGCAACGTCGGAATAAGTTTGTGGTTTTAGAGCAGGCTTCGAGACACTGCTCCTTCGTGTCATCTGTCCTCCGAAGGTAACGTCAGAATGGGTTTTTTGTCGTGGAGGAGACTTCGGGAGACTGCTTCTTCGTACCATCTGTCTCCTGAAGGCAACGTTGGAATAAAGCGGTCGTGGAGGAGACTTCAGGATTCTGCTTCTTCGTGTCATCTGTCCCCTGAATGGATTTGTCGTCGCGGAGGCGGAATGGATTTGTGGTCGTGGAGGATACTTCGGAACACTCCTTCGTGACTTCGGGAGACTGCTTCTTCGTACCATCTAGCCCCTGAAGGTAATGGTGGAATGAATTTGTGGCCGTCGAGGAGACTTCCGACGCCATAATTTCACTTAGGTCCTGGACTCGTCCAAGACACGCCTCGCGCGCGGCAATACCTCTCCTAGATCATGGCTAGATCCAAGGATAAAAAAAATATTATATTATCTGTCAAATAAATCGAAAAATGTTGTTTTCTTTTATTGTTTAGTTTTAATGTCATTCCGATTTCTCGCTCGAGTTTTCCGCCCATAGTTTTCCGTAGCGATAAACAGTTTATTATTTTTTTGTTATGATGTAATCATTATATTATTAAATTAAATCCCTGAAAATAAGCATAAAAACCGGTCAAGTTGTTTTTATTATATTATTCTCCTCTGCCGGTGACCTCGCCCTTATTATTCAATATACTATATTTTTTTTTTTATTGACAGCGCGACAATGACGCCGTGCCACCCATAAGGTGTTTAACGACGCCCGTGGACATTCGGTCGTATGCGGGGGTTGCGAATGCCATGCCGGCCTGACAGGTGCCCATTCACGCCCCTCTTGAAGGACCCGAGACGGTACTTGAGGGGAAATATATGGGCAGGGAGAGCGTTCCAGAGTTTACCGGTTCTGTAGAGGAAAGATCTGCAGAATCGATTGGTACGCATCCGCGGTAAGTCCAGCGTGTAGGGATGCAATCTATGCCCTGTACGAGTGGTGCGAAGGTGGAAAGGGGACGGCGGGATCGCATTAAACATCTCCTCCGAGCACTCCCCATGGAATAAGCGATAGAACACACTTAGGGAGCCGACATCATTTACATACATTGAAGCCCAATTTCGGGAAGGACGATTTGCCTATGATTGTCTATGGTACCACTAATCTTAACCCGGCGCATGCCTGGTGAAAATACTTACACCGTATGCCTACGTGGGTATTTCATACCCAAGATTCTTATCACTACATAATGAAGAATAAAGTAAAATTTTAATAAAATTATATTGCGTTCTCATTAATTAACTCATATTATTTTCATTTATACCAAAATAAAAGACTACAAGTAGAAAATAATAAGTTTATTAAGTTTTTCATTCTGTAAGATGTAAAATTTTGGAATTTTGGCACGTTTCAAATAATTCATCGTAAAATTTAATTTTAATACATATTAGATAAAAAAAGCAAACATTTCTTGGAACTAGATATAGGCACCATCAAAATAAGTACTAATACATTGAAATATCTCTGTGCATATATGTCAAAATTATCTATAATAAACATCCGCACAATCTTTACATATTTATTTTGCGTGTTCCATGCATATCGACTCGTTGCAGGATGAGCAGGTGTGTTTTTTTTCCTGTGCTCACTCGTTGGACACTCTTGACATCTCGTGTATCTTGCCGTCTTTTATGGTGGCTGATATGATGGTTATCCGAGGTGATCTTTCAGCGAGGTGGTCGCTTTCGTCCTCGTCCTCTGAATCGGACTTTGTGTCTGTCAGAACAGAATAAAATAGTTCACGCAGTCTTTTCTGTTGTTCTTCTTCAGCATTATGCTGATAAAACCTGAATCAATCAAGATTATAGAAAAAAACGTACTAAAATAAAACAATATGTTTACCGAAAAAGGTGACGCCGCATGCCTACGTGGGTATCTGATACCCACGCGCGACTTTGTCTCCACCTCTACTCACCCCGAGCCACCAGAGGACACCGATTTACCGTGCAGGCGACGAAGAAATTCCCACTCTCCAGCTACCGAGAACGCGGACTGGCAACATCGCTTTTTTCTGTGTAAATTTAAAAAAATAAAACACCTTGGGTATGAGATGCCCACGTAGGCATGCGCCGGGTTAAGATTATCAATTTATCACAGGCACGGGTACTGAATGAGATTTTGCAACATAATTTTAAGATTATTAATTCCTGATACCGTTAGAATAAGCGGTTAATGCTGCTAAACGCAATTAGGCATGAGAGTGCAGAGATTATCTGAAAGCTAGATAGATAGATAGAAATACTTTATTGCTCTAAAAAACATTTAACATAAACACACAATAAGAAATTTACATGAGGGGCAAAGGCGGACTTATCCCTTACAGGGATTTCTCCCAGTCAACCTTTGGATGTTTGAGAGTCGTATGTTGCGAGATATAAGTAGGTAGTAGCAAAAGACTTGAGTGTGGGAATGTAAAATATAATATAAGGAAAATAACTATAATATACTATAATATACACTACATATAAGTACATACTAGTTAATTAAACGTATAAATTACTATTTATAGATTAAATTAAATACATATGAATTACAATTTATATAATACATAATACCTAAATATATACATACATACTTGTCCATTCAAAGCTGTTCGGCTTTCGGCCTCGCCGACCTTACTTTCTTCGAGAAAGGTATATATATATATATTTTTTTTTATGGAAACTGACACGGTTGGCTACATCACCTACAACGTCCGTGTTGTCAGCCGGGTGAACTAGGTGCCATGTCAGTGCTTCCCCCTTTGATGGTCATATCACTTAACTAAACACAGTTATATCTTTTACGTGAACACAGCTCGACTTTCGGCCTCACTTCAGTAGATTAATTTCTTCGAGAAAATACATCGTTCTTGCCTGAACGACTGCTCGATCTTCATTCTACCTAGCCCTTACTTACCCTTTTGGAGGAACTACAATACAATAGATTCACTGAACGCAATTCATTATTCAATGTTCATGTTCATTGCTCATATGCATTGAAGTTTTTCAGCGTTTTTAAAGCCCATAGAAAAATATGTAGTGTCCTTTTGTTGAGGAGTTAACGGTCCATCTAGGATTTTAACTCTTTGCTGAGACCAGAAACAGCGAACTGATATGTTTTAAACATTGTTTCGAATAACGAGCCTGCGCTTTACAAGTTTCTATTGCTCTATTGTATCGTACTGTAATTGTAGTGAGATGTGGTCCAAATAGCATAAGGGCCTATTTTACCATCCTTCCTTAAACTTATTCATAAACTTCATTATGAATCACTTAAATCTGCATACTTTCATGCAATTTACAGTCTGGGATCCTTCAAACATGCTGTGAAGGTGCACCTAGCCGGCCGATATTCTATTCGCAGCCCCCATAAAATTTATGGGGGCTGCGAATTTTATTTAATTAATATCAGAATGCCCGTGGGCGCCGTCGGACTCACCTCTACGTTCGTGTGACGAGCGCCATATGTCGTGCTTGCCATGAAAAAAAAGGGTTCCATAAAAAAATAATTACCACCAATTTTTATGTGCTGCATGTGAATTTCATGGTTCTAGATCAATGCTATCGATAAATTGTTGTCTTTCTGTCTAGAGGATTGATAGATAGATAGATAGAAATACTTTATTGCTCCAAAAAACATTTTACAGAAACAAGAGATAAGTAATTTAAATGAGGGACAAAGGCGGATTTATCCCTATAGGGTTTTCTCCTAGTCAACCTTTGGATGTTTGAGAGTCGTATGTTGTGAGATATAAAGTAGGTAGGTAGCAAAAGACTTGAGTGTTGGGAATGTAAAATATAATATAAGGGAAATAACTATGATAAACTATACTATACACTACATAATATAGGTATTAAGTGCTGCCTTATGTACGACTTTATGTGCAATAAACCTTTTTTTTATTTGATGTAAGTACGTACTAGGATTGATTTTTAATGTAGTAACATTAACCGAAAAGGTTTATTTTTCAAGCCCCTTATTTCCGTGAATTTTATCTACCAGTTGATAAAATGTTATAATAACGTTATTATTGTGTTATTTGAAATAATATTTATTGCAGATCAAACGACAAATAATAAAATTAATGCGATTTTCTAAATATTTAGATACATTTGTTGGCAATGTGACGTCCATTCTGTCAAACAGAATCACAAATCAAAATGTTCCATAGCCTTGTGGAACAGATGAAGCTGAGCCTAAATTATGGAAAACTTTAGTATAACTTACGCTTATGAAACGGTGATAATAATGCATTTGACAAGATAAGGCACACTTATTTTATGTAATGAAAAAGATAGTAAAATCAGCCTTTTAATGGCTGCGTTTCAATTCTAAGGCCCTCACTGAGGTGGGGTTTCTTTTGATGAAGCGGTTCCTTTGTGAAGAGGATAATTTATTACTTTTTAGGTAGATTGAAATTCAGAATAATTGCGTAGATTTTGTACGAAGAAAATCTACGAAACTTTTTGCATTAAACTTGACATGGCTACTTCAACTACTACACCAGTCACATACAAATTTGATGTCACACATTGTTCCTGTTGGAGAGAGGTAACATGTCAGCGCATTCCTTTGGTGATGCCGGCAACACTGAGCTGAACCGAAACAAAAACTATCTTGATAGCCGTATTTCGAACGTCATTCATTCAAATTAGAATGTTTTATTTATTAATATAACATTCAATTGGAAGGTTTTGTTTTCAGTTTCAGGTTTTTAGGGTTTCGTAGCCATAAAATCGTTCAGGTGCATCTTCGTCTCTCTGTCACAGAAACATGGAAAATATTTACTAGGCATTATAGTCACCTATTGTGCCGTTAGTTGTTTGAATTCCCCTGAAATTCTAATGTCTGGAAATTTCAATGGATACTCGAACCAAACGTAGTATGTACACAGTTTTTTCCACTGATATCGGACTGGTTTTGTCGAAGCGAATCCAATGATTTGTGCCACTATCAAGAGCATGCTCACAGATGGCTGACTTATGGAACTCGTTGTTCTTCATCTCCCTGATGTGTTCCCGCAACCTTGTCTGAACACTCCGCTCCGTTTGTCCGATGTAGCACCTCCCACAGCTACATGGTATTTTGTATACCGCTGGAGCCTGCAGTGAAATCTGGTCCTTGACTGAGCTCAACATGTCTTGGATTTTTGTGAGAGGTTTGTAGAAATGTGTAAGTCGCTTTCAGTCATATACCGCGTAACCTTAATTGCGGGACGCCAGTTGCGTCCACCAGCAGAGGGCAAGGTCTCTTCAAGAAGCTTTTAGCTTCACTGATATTCAATAAAGAATTTGCACGGTGGCATAGAGTTTTCCAAATTAGATTTATCTTCGGCTTATAACCAGCTAGTGTTAGACGAGGAATCTCAGGTTCTCACGTGTATAAACACACATATAGGTCTTTGTAAAATATAGACTAGTTTTTGGACTCGCCAGTGCACCTAGCATTAAAAAAAACTATAGAAAGCATTCTTGCAGGTGTACTTGTACCGAATATGTACAACATATATATATAGGTATTATAAAAATATCATTAAGGTGATATTAATGCAGAAACATCTAGTTTTTGATCTAATTTACTGGCGAAACCGCTGAAGTAAGGTATTTGTAAACTTCAACAATATAATCTACAACTCTTCATTAAATGATGTGACGATGGAAAACGTGAAACAATAAAATAACACGACACAATAAAATAATTTGTAAACCTTCGATTATTTCTTATTTTTTATATTGCCGACAAAACTTACCCCAAAACATTATGATAATTTTTTTGCCAGTTCGGATGAACGATATCTAATTTTGTGTCGATGGATATCTCTGTAAAGTTAATAGATTTTGTAAAAAAAAAATTAACGTTTTCATGTAGATTTGATCAGACACGCCCAACATTAGCTTGCGCGCTCACACCTGGCGTCGTCACGCTCTCTCCTAACTATGACTATATTGGCGTCCTGTTTCCGTGTTGGGACTGGGGAGGAGAGGACGGCAGTCGTGTGGATTAGCTGCGGCGGAGCGCACGCAGCCCGCCGCAGCACGGCTCCTGACCACCGCACGCCCGCCTGCGCGCCGCACGGCTCCCGGCAGCCGCAGCTACCTAACTAGAAATGGGGAAACAAAATAAAAACATTATGATGAAACGCGAGAAGAAGAAATATTTACGGAATAAAGGAATTCGCCTAAATGAAATCAAGAAACAGAATAGTTGGCCACCGGCGGCGGCGGCGATCCCGGCGCGTTCCCTACTACAATCAACACCTTCGTTGGCGAAGCCGCGCGCCGGTGCCAGTGTCGAGATCTGCTGAGCCGCTGCTGCTGTTGCTGCCACGATCAGATCAGAACCACCTCATACCTCGCTGCCTCTGCCGCCGCGCCGGCGGCGGCGGCGCCGGTGTTAGCCGAGCCGCTGCCGTTGCTGCTGCCACGGTCAGAACCACCTCAGAACCCGCTGCCTCCGCCGCCGCCGCCTTCGATGACACCTCCAATATCGCTGTCAACGCCACCACCACCGCCGAACACAAAAATGTACATGTAATTTAATTTTATACCTTACTATTTTATTTGATAATCAGTAGGTATTACCTACATGATTGTTTGTTTACATACATAAGTTTCGTTACAGTTTTAACTAATTATCAAACTCCTTCCAATACCCTATCCTTACTTATCAAACTCAGAGAAAGAAAGCGGTGCGGTCCCCCTGCACACGTAAGCTCGAACCCGCACCTCTTTAGATCGAAGCTCTAGGCGACGAGCGATTATAACCACTAAATATTCGAATGCAAAATAACTACAAAACGTATTACCAAAGAAAGACAGAAGGTTGATTTTTATGAAAAATTCAATATTGCATAGAGTAATGTAAAAAACGTATAAACAAATGCGGTCAGTCCTAGCCTAGGGTTTTAAATGATCTAATTCAGTAGAAATAAATATTATTTATTATTAAAACATTTATAATTATATGTTTTGGTTTTTTACAGGTCATCACCGGACGTGACAGGGGAAAAAATTACATAATTGAAGGCAGGAGATTGGTAGATTTACAACATCTAATTGATTGTTTAAAAATCATATCTGGACACAAAGCACTTGCTAACTGTAGGTTACAATCCATGAGCGTAATATCGGAAAGAAAAATAGGACTAAATTTAATTATTGTATTAGGCTGTAACATGTGTAATCAAAAATTCACAGTTGATACTTGCATAAAAAAATAGGTAAAAAAACGTTTAAGTTAAACGGTTTTATTAAAAACAACAGCTGTACAAAAAACTAGAAAAAAAAACATCACATGTACAAAAAGCTAGAAAATAATAAGGACACAAGCCTGGGCCTTCTTAAGATTTTACGTCTGGGTAAGAAATCGTGAATTACTAGCGTGCTGTCTTCTCATGTCAGATGCCAAAGAGCACTTTGTGTCGCTGCGTCAGCGGAATAAGTAATAAATTGAGACTTTTAACAGACTAATATAAAAACGTGGGGCGCATGTTATTACGCATATTATACGCCCCACGTTTTTATATTAGTCTGTTAAAAGTCTCAATTTATTACTTATTCCGCTGACGCAGCGACACAAAGTGCCCTTTGGCATCTGACATGAGAAGACAGCACGCTAGTATTGCACGATTTCTTACCCAGACGTAAAATCTTAAGAAGGCCCAGGTTTGTGTCCTTATTATTTTCTAGCTTTTTGTACAGGTGATGTTTTTTTTCTTGTTTTTTGTACAGCTGTTGTTTTTTAATAAAACCGTTTAACTTAAAAGTTGTTTTACCAATTTTTTTATTTACTCGTTTTTAGTTTGATTTTTTTATAATTTTTTTCTTTCATGTTGTTCCCACGAGTAATGGAACAATAACAGTAGACCCCCCAGAGGTCCATGTAGAGGGGCAAGGCTCTCATACAACAAGGTGTGCCCAGCCTTGAGGTTGAAACGCTAACGACATATCATTTTTATCCACCCTAATGCCACACAGTCCTCGGCACGTTTCAAACGTTGAGTTGGGTGGTGTATCGCTAACGACGTATCATTTTTAGCCACCCTAACGCCACACAGTTCTCGGCACAATACAGAAACCTTAACTTGGGTGGATTCAAAGAAATATCCTGATCATTATTTTTGTTTTATTTAAGTTCAACAGTTCACCTCCTGCATCTATAATCAGATCTTCGTCACCAAGTATATTGGTAGAAGTATGGGACACTCGTCCAAACAAACCAAATGAGCCCAAACTCGAGGGGGTTACTAGTAACGGTTGAAGAGTTCCACTGTATACCTCCTGACTCCATCATCAGACCCTCGTCACCAAGTGGTTGAAGAGTTCCACTGTATACCTCCTGACTCCATCATCAGACCCTCGTCACCAAGTGTATTGGTAGAAGTATGAGACACTCGTCCAAACCAACCAAATGAGCCCAAACTCGAGGGGGTTACTAGTAACGGTTGAAGAGTTGCACTGTCCACCTCCTGACTCCATCATCAGACCCTCGTTACCAAGTTGAAATTATCATAATATTGTATTGTCACGAGAACTCAATGCGTGTGCAAAGTTTCATAAAAATCGGTTCAGTAGAAGTAGTTGAAAAAGTTGTCGCAAGATTTGAAACAAAGATAGAAACAAATATACGGAGTCAAGCTAAATAAAACCGTTTAGTAATGAGAAAAAATACAGAAAATCCGGTAGACGTAAACAGGTCCGCTGTTGCGGGTGCAATTGCAATAGGATGTGGTTTTTCGCAATTAGAAGAACTTATGGCAGCACTCAATGTCCCCTTCATGACGAATCCATTTTATTCGAAAATGCACAATGATATTTGTTTAAAATGGCATGAAACGGCTGCCGAAGAAATGGAAAAGGCTGCAAAAAGAGAACGCGATGCTGCTTTAAAAGAAGGTCGTGTTGATAAATTCGGCAACGCAATAATTGAAGTTATTGCGGACGGGTGTTGGTCAAAGAGATCTTACAAACAAAATTATTCCGCCTTATCGGGAGCTGCGGCTATAGCTGGCAAAAGATTTAGAGAGGTGGTGTTATGGGCGTGAAAAATAAGTTTTGTATCGTTTGTAGCCGGGCAGAAAAAAATAAAGTCGAACGAAATAACCACAAATGTTTCAAAAATTATAATGGGCCTTCTACAGGCATGGAGTGTGAAATTATTTTGGAAGAATTTAAATCGTCGGAAGATACGGCCTTGTTTATGCTAAATTAATTTCCGATGGTGACTCCAGCACATATTCTAAAATTTTACAAGCAAAACCTTACCATGGGTGCACGGTCGAAAAGATTGAATGCCGTAATCACGTGCTCAGAAAGGAGACGGATACGCTTTCATACAATCTTTGGCCCGATTGTAAAAAGATGAAAATGGTGTCAATTAATAGCCTAAATATTATTAAATCTTCACTGAAATTTCAACAGATTTTGCCAATCTGAGTTTTTATTGATTTAGTTTAACTATTATAGACATAACATAGGCGCAGCAACCAGACCCACCGTTTACTACCCACTCAAAATTCACTTCTATAGATCTTCTGTGTATGTTTGCTTCAAAATAATAAAATAATGCAATATAATATCGAAACTTTTTCAGAATTCTAGTTATTTATGTTTTGTAAATGTTATTAAATGAAAATACAACTGACAGCTATGACAGCTCTTCTTCTTTATAAATTGTTTCCTTTTATCACAGACTATATATAGTCCTTTTATTATTGTGAATGTTTCATTTTTTTAAATAGTAAAATGTTAATTTGTAATTACTTTATTTAATCTAGGAATTAAGTAATCAAAACAATTAATAAAAATCTAAAACAAATAACTAAAACTAACCTAAAACATAACTTACCTATCTAACAAAAGAAAAATTAAGGAGAACCTATAAATAAAAAAATTTCTTCTAGTTCAGCCGAGGCAGCCATAGTCCCTAGGACGCTAATAGCGTTCCCGCTTTGAATTTCTAGGCTTATGCGGCGTATGAAGTAAGCCTTGGCACGCACGTCACCGGACTTATCCACTAGCAATTTCCCGATGGTTTCGGCAAAAGCCCGTGCGTCCGGTGACCACACGCCAAGGGTTTCCACTGCAAATCCATTTGTAATGGATTTAATTACTTTAATTGAGTTATTCATTTGGTGCTAGCGTTTTTATTTTTAAATGTTTAAAATCATGTATCTACATTAATATATATTTAGTTTAATCGTAATCGTTTTTCTTAACACTTTTTTTAAGATTTCTCTTTTTCTAGATAAAGTATTGGGTTGATATTTTACAGTTTAATAAAGAAAAATATAACCATTATTTTTAACCATACCTCATTTTATTACCATCGGGCCCAAACATCCCCGTCTCCTTTTTGTAATAAACTAAGAGCTATGTCTAAAGATACAAAATATCCGATAAAATTGAGAAAATTACTGACTGACAAGTTAATTAAAATCATGCGCAAATCAATGTGTAAATCCATTAAACATAATAAAGAGTCAGGAGATTTTGATATCGGCAGCCGAATAAGGAACATTAATCGAGATTAGAGTTGTAAAGATGCCGTTTTTTGCACTTTGATACGGATTTATTTGACTTAGGTACCGTAAAACACGGAAAGATTCGAAAAGTATTTTCATATGAGATACCTACTTGCTCTTTTCGCGTTTTATTCCTGTTCTTTGCTCGAAACCAAAAAGTGAGTGACCAAAGTTCGTATTGAACAGGAACACCGTAAAAAACACGTAAAGATTCAACAGGAAAAGAAATAAGAGTCGCAAATAGCTCTATCGCAGAGAAGCTTATCATTTCCAAATTATGTAGGTACTCATAATAACTCTTTTTTTATGTAATCCGGTATGGCTGGCTGAGTCAGAGGGGTCTGAGTGCATAATCCAACCAGCCAATATCACCTCCAAGAAGGTAGGTGCCATATCGGAGACTTCCCTGGATTGCTGGCTATACTGAACTAGAGGAGAACACAACCGAGGCTACTATGCGGCCATCTTACATCCAGTACAGTGGTACCAACCCAGTCGGCTACAATTTGAGCCTACCACCTAGTAAGGGGCAAGGCAATCTTTGTTTTAATTTATGTTTTATAAGGTTCCGTATCCGTCGTACGGTACCCTATTACTAAGCCTACGCCGTCTGTCTGTCTGTCTATCTGTCCGTCTGTCCGAGGGCTGTATCTCTTGAACCGCAATAGGTAGGTACCCCGTGAAAATTTTCACATAATAGGTATGTGTTATTATCAGGGATCGGAATTAGGTAGAGTGATTTGGTACCAAAGTAGGTAAAGTTCGCGAGAGGATATAATATGGAGTTGTTAAAACCACCACTTTGTATGGGAATTCTGAAAATTTCCTGGGAAATTTCTGGGACTGGATTTTTCTTCGGGATCGTATTTATTGACTAAATACAAGCTTCTTTTGTTCTTAGATGATTTTCTCTAGAGTGGCCGCTTATGGAGATATAATTTTTTTCATAAATTTTTATTTCTACTCAATTTACAGGAAAACTGGGGAAGATGTTATAAAATAATCTAAGATTATACGGAACTGGTTACAAAACAAGATCTAATTTGTTGTCGTACCATCATTGGTTCTCGATTTATTGCTCGCCGCGATTCTGAATTATCCAGGACGGCATTTGTATGGAAAGCTCCGCCCCCTTTTCTGATTTAATTTCTCGAATGTTGATATTTTTTCGCCTGAATCCTATTTATAGACGAAATATAAGACACTTTTATTCTTACACGTTTTTGAAAAAAATCGATATTTCCGGAGAAAAAAAAAATCTAAAATATTTTTTTTTCAAAATGTTCTCGATTGCTAATGTTTTTTTGGCGGATTCTTATTTCTAAACTAAATATAAGACACTTTTATTCTTACACGTTTTTCCCTTAAGTCGATATTTCCGGAGAGAAAAATAAAACAACCCATTTTTTCATATTTTCTCGAATGTTGATGTTTTTTCGCCTGAATCTTATTTCTAGATGAAATACGAATCTGTAGTTGCAATCATTTAAATTCTTTTCAGAATCATTTAAAAAAGTGGCCACCATTTTGAACTTTTTAGTTACTGGACCAATTGCTTTCAAAATCGCTATCTGGGTGTCTGTGTGGGCTCTGAATACGAATCTGTAGTCAAAATTTAAAACAAGTGGCCGCCATTTTAAACTTTTTAGTTATCGGACCGATTGCTTTCAAAATCGATATCTGGGTGTATGTGTGGACCCTGAATACGAATCTGTTGTCAACATAAAGTGGTCGCCATTTTTAACTTTTTAGATACTGGACCGATTGCTTTCAAAATCTATATTTGGGTGTTTCTGTGTGCTTTGAATACAAATCCGTTGTCAAAATTTTAAAAAAGTGGCCGCCATTTTGAACCTATTAGTTTTGACTACAAATTAACGTACCGTGTGGGGTCGGTACTTAAAAAGAATAGCCCCACTGCATCTCTCCCCGTCGCATGTCGTAAAAGTCGACTAAGGGATAAGAAAATTCGTCAGCCTCGGTAGCTCAGTGGCGCGGTTGGTTAGTCAACTGTTATTAAGCAACGCTGAGCGCGGTCAGTGATTGGATGGGTGACCGCTCGACCGTTGGAGGCTGACCGTGGTTCGGATTCCACGTTAAACTGTAGGTCCCTTCCCTTCTTACCTTACTAGGTGGTAGGGTTTATCCTGGCCGGGTTGGTACCACCGCACTGAACGAAACGTCGGTCGAAACGGCTATGTAAATAGTTCGTGTTTTCCGTCCAGTTTAGTGTAGCCGACATGAAATGAAGGGAAGCACTGACATGGCACCTTGTTCACCCTGTGTTATGGGCTGACATCACGGATGTTGTAGGTGATGTAGCCAACCGTGTCAGGTTCCATAAAAAAAAAAAAAAAAAAAAAATATTAATATTCAGAGCTCACACAGACACCCAGATATAGATTTTGAAAGCAATCGGTCCAGTAACTAAAAAGTTCAAAATGGCGGCTTCTTCTTTTAAATTTTGACTACAGATTAGTATTCAAAACCCACACAGACACCCAGATATCGATTTTGAAAGCAATCAGTCCAGTAACTAAAAAGTTCAAAATGGCGGCTTCTTCTTTTACATTTTGACTACAGATTCGTATTCAAAACCCACACAGACACCCAGATATCGATTTTGAAAGCAATCAGTCCAGTAACTAAAAAGTTCAAAATGGCGGCCACTTGTTTTAAATTTTGACTACAGATTCGTATTCAGAGCCCACACAGACACGCAGATATCGATTTTGAAAGCAATCGGTACAGTAACTAAAAAGTTCAAAATGGCGGGCACTTTTTGAAATGTTCACTGCAGATTCGTATTTCGTCTAGAAATAAGATTCAGGGGAGAAATCAACATTCGAGAAAATATGAAAAAATAAGTTGTTTTATTTTTCTCTCCGGAAATATCGACTTAAGTGAAAAACGTGTAAGAATAAAAGTGTCTTATATTTCGTTTAGAAATAAGAATCTGCCAAAAAAACATCAGCAATTGAGAACATTTTGGAAAAAATAATTTTATATTTTTTTTCTCCGGAAATATCGATTTTATTGAAAAATGTGTAAGAATAAAAGTGTCTTATATTTCGTCTAGTAATAAGATTCAGGCGAAAAAATATCAACATTCGAGAAATTAAATCAGGAAAGGGGGCGGAGCTTTTCGCGGCGAAAATTTCATCCAGTATTGGTATCATACATGAAAGAAACGGAAAAACCCTGTGTTTTTCGTTTTATTCAAAATGTATTTTTCGGAATTTTTCTGCCTTTACAACACTAATCGAGATATAATGAACGTTCCTATGCATGCTTTCAGACGACATAGCAGTTGCTCTCCATATTACTGTAATTCAGAACCTGTTCTTGATTTTTATGGCTTAGTAAACAACAGCTCTTTTTGGCTAAGAATCAAAGTAATTTTCAGAGCCGTCGCCAATAACGCCAGAAGTTTATTATATGATGTGGACAGTAATATGGTCGAATGCTTCAATAGTGTTGTTGCAAAATTCGTCATGCGCAAATGGGTCAACTATTCTTTCAAACAATCATATCAAGGACGTTGTGCTGCAGCTGTAGTTTCATTCAACACCAAAAAACCTATTTGCACATTATTCAAGAAAATTTCTGGTAGCAATCCCAAAGGCCGTATGCATACAATGGAATTAAAAAGAGTTAAAGCAAAAGAGCAAGCAAAAAAATATTTCAGAAAAAAAAGGTCATATAAGGATTCTTCAGCATTTTTTTTTTCAGAATTTTTGAATAAGTTTTTGATAGAAAAATACGTGTCTGTGACATGCAGACGGACAGACATAGAGACACCGAGCGATTCCATTAGGGTCCCTTTTTGTAATTTTTGCGACGGAATCCTAAAAATACATATATGTACCTTTCTACATATAAACACCATCAGACAAACAATTCAACATTATTAAGATGTGGTTGAAAACTAGAAACTTCATTGCCGTTGGTTGACCACGTGGCCGAAGGATGGGTCAATAATTAATATGCTTGGTGTCGGCCTATGTACCTACTACGGTCTTGGCCGAAATACCAAAACGCTGTGCAAGGATAATTTCGTAGCCGAGAAATGGATACAAGGTAAACCAAAAGTACTAGAGTAAAAGAGAAGAACATATATCCATGGCTATATTACGTAGACAGTCATCCTCTTTGGGTTGTTAAAAAATAACTGGTGGTACCTACAGACTTACGCATTACGTTCTCTACTTTTATTGACTGCTCTGTGCTGTGCTCAACTCGACGGCGGCGCGGCGGCGCGATGCCGGTGCCGCGCCGCCGCGTCGCACGTGTGTGTCGGCGCGCGGCGCGGCGCGGGTCAGCGTCGCGCCGCGCCGCCGCGCGCCGGGGGAGGCGCGGGGAGCCTCGCGGTTCGAGAAGGGTAGTGGAGAAGAAGGGAGGTAAAGCAGGCGGAGCTTCTTGCATTGAAATCACCTTAAAGGATATAAATAAAAATGAAATAAATAATTTTGCAGCTATGGGATCAGCTAAATTTGATAATAATGCTGTTCTCGCGGTTATTGCCTAAAAGCAGGGGTGTGACGGGCAGGAGTAATAAATAAAACATTAAAGAATGTCTTATTTTATTTCATAAAAGTCGTTAAGGCTATCATATTTTTATTACCTTTTACATGGTCGATTATTTAGTACGCTCGTATATTTAACGATATCAAGAACGAATGAAGGTTTTGTAATTTCGGTGGAATTTGAGAAATTACACATAGGTATGTCAGCCTCGATAGCTCAGTGGTCGACTGGCGGTCGTGCGTGATCATAGGCCTGGGCGCGGTCAGTACTTGAATGGGTGACCGCTCGATAGTTGTGTCGACGTGGTTCGGATACCACGTAAAACTGTAGGTCCTTCCTCCTTCTAACCTTACTAGGTGGTAGGTTTTAACCCTTTTGGGTTGGTCCCACCGCAATGAATGAAAGGTCAGTTGAAACGGCTATGTCAATAGTTCGTGTTTTCCGTCCGGTTCAGTGTAGCCGGCACGACCGAAGGGAACCACTGACATGGCACCTAGTTCACCCGGTGTTATGTGCTGACATCACGAATGTTGTAGGTGATGTAGCCAACCGTGTCAGTTTCCATAAAAAAAACCTACTCCCCTTGCTAGCGCGACAGGTGGATAACCTGTCCACCGAAGTTTCATTGAGTCAGTAAATGAGAGAAGTTTGTTCTAAGTGCAGTGATAAAATAACGCACGAGACACTCATGCACCAACGAAAATTCTTAAGAGGAACACTCAGGCAAATCAGACGAAATTAGCTTTAAATTTATAAGTATTAGGATTCCGTACCTTTTAACAGTGAAAAAAACGGAACCCTTATAGGATCACTCTCGTGTCTGTATGTCTTTTTTAGGGTTCCGTATTCGTCGTACGGGATCCTATTACTAAGCCTACGCCGTCTGTCTGTCTGTCTGTCCGTCCATCCGCCTGTCCGTCTGTCCGAGGGCTGTACTGTATCTCTTGAACCGTAATATATTATATTATATGGTAGCCCGTTGAAATATTCACAGAATATGTGTTATTATGGCCGTGGGACTACGGTTATTTAAAATTACCCATGGAACCGCCAGTGGGTCAAAGCGGGTAAACGCTCAATAAAAAATAAAAATCTACCAATCATGAATTTTAACTAATATGAAGCATTTAATAATACACGCCATAGATTATCGGAAACAGCCAAATCCACCCCACCTACCGTATGGGGCCGCTACTTTAAAAGAATAGCCCCACTGCATATCTCCCCGTGTATGTCGTAAAAGGCGACTAATGATTCCCTTCTTATATTACTAGGTGGTAGGGTTCAACCCGTCCGAGCTGGTACCACCGCACTGAATGAAAGGTCGGTCGAAACGGCTATGTAAATAGTTTGTGTTGTCCGTCCAGCTCAGTGTAGCCGGCACAACCGAAGGGAAGCACTGACGTGGCACCAATTTCACCCGGTGTTATGGGCTGACATCACGGATATTGTAGGCGATGTAGCCAACCGTGTCAGTTTCCATAAAAAAAAAATTAAGATACTAACTCTTTCTCGGGGTGTCAGCCTAACATCACGGATGTTGTAGGTGATGTAGCCAAACGTGTCAGTTTCCTTAAAAAAAAACCTTGCCAAAACACGCGCAGCACGCCACCACACCAGCAGATTTTCGCACTATCAGAAGCGCAGATACCCAGCTCGTTAATGCCAAATTAAAAGTCACGCGATGCTAAGTCGAAGGCAAAAGCTAGTAGAAAATACATACATAGCGTCACGCCTGTTTCCCGGTGTGGTAGGCAGAGACAACGGATCTCCACGTGCCACGATCCTGACACACCTCTGCCGCCTCTTCCACTCTCATAATGTTCTTCATGCATGCTCGTTGGTTACGGGTACTACACACTTGCCCCTTTTTGAACACATGCCCGATCTGGTCCAGGTACGTGCGTCTAGGGCGACCCTTCCTGACTCTTCCACTCACATTTGCTTCATAAATTTCTTGTGCACCCATGAGGCGACGCGCGCGCGAAGATGACGACGTTTAACAGACCTGCGCGACGACGTCGCCGTGCAGTCCGGCGGATACGGAGCTCTCCGAGATGGGGGTGGTGGTGGCCTACGTGTCTAGTACCACCACCTATCGCTCGTAGCTTGCCTCGCGTCGTCCCGGAGAGCTCCGTAGCCACGGCCTGCACCCGCCGGCGTGCTTGGAGGCTTGTCTCCCGCCGCCGGCGGTATTACGGTATTTAATTTTTATATTAATTTTGTGTATTTTTATTACTTTTTTGTATAATATATATAAAATTAATGTAAAATTTTCAATATGTGAAATAAAGGAAATAAAAATGTCAAAATGTAAAGGAAGTTCCTCTTAACAAGTGCGACCTCACACGTCGAGGTGAAGAAGTGTACATTAATTAAAGTGATACGTATTTGATGGCATTTTTATGGTATTTTTACGGTGTCTTCGTTTCGCTATTTCGTGTAATGGAAGTTTTATTTGCACGCCCGCTCGGGGCTTTCATCCCGACGCTCTTATCACTATAGTGCTGAGACACCGATGCCCTCTACAGACAGTGAATGTGACCTGTGTGTGTTATTGTAAAAGTGTATGTAATTAAAAAAACGGTCAAGTGCGAGTTGAACTCGCGCACTGAGGGTTCCGTATCGCCATGTCATGGTCAGCGCCACTCACGCCCTCTATGGCGTGCATTATGAAATGCTTCATATTCATGATTAGTTAAAATGCTTCATACTCTTTTCGGTAGATGGCGCTTACACACTTTTTAGTTTCTTGTGTGGAAACCACGTGAATTCTTTACTTTTTCTTAATTTTCTTATTTTTTGTTATATCCATAGAGTCCAAGGCAATACTAGCGCCTCGAAAGTTAGGGATCCTTTACCGATTTCGGCGATTTTTCACGCCGCCGGTCCAACTGCTTACACCCTACAAAGCACAAGTAAGGCCGGTGATGGAATATTGCAGTCATCTTTGGGAGGGTTCCCCTGAGTACCTTCTTTCAGCCTTGGATTCTATTCAGCGACGAGCCATTCGCCTCATTGTTGACTCTGTGCTCACAAAGGACCTTCAACCTCTAAAGCACAGACGTATCGTTGGTTCATTGAGCCTGTATTATCGGTACTACTATGGCCACTGCTCTGACGAACTTGCTTCCCTTATCCCTCCTCCTCCTGTTCGCCTTCGCCAAACGCGCCATACTCTCGCGGAACACCCCTTTGTAGTCGACAGAAGAGTTCTTCGAACTGCACGATTCTCTAAATCGTTCTTGTGCCGCACTGCAAAGCTGTGGAACGGGCTCCCAGGGAATATCTTCCCCCACTCCTACAATCCACGGATCTTCAAATCGCGGGTTAAGTGCCTTTCCCCAGCAACATTAGTCCACCTCCAAGCCGGACTGATACCTCTTCGGGGTTGAAATTGGCGGCGCCTGAGGCTACGACCTCGGCCACGGCCACCCAGTTCGGAAGAAATAAAAAAAGGAGACAAAAAATATCGGTCATCATAATAAATAACAAATATTCTGTGAAAATTTCAACGGGCTACCTATTACGGTTCAAGAGATACAGACCTCGGACAGACGGACAGAGAGACAGACGGCGTAGGCTTAGTGATAGGGTCCCGTACAACGGATACGGAACCCTAAAAAAGTCTGTATCAAATTATGAAAAGAAAAAAAATTCGTTTCTCGTATAATCCGCAGATTATTGTCACTTATTCATTCCAAACAGACCGAAAGAAAACAGAAGTATGCAAATATTGTCTTCGTCTATTTTTTTACTGCGCACTTAATCTAATAAGAGGGTGCGCTGCTCGCCTCGATGACATGGAGTTAAATATTCAGAACAGGCATTGTCTATGTATGACAATTTTATTTCACACATTAAAATGTACGCTGAAATGGTTAGCTACGTTGTTGATTTCAGCCCATCCCACTGCCATGGCAGTGCTTCCCTTTGGTCGTGCCGTATACTGAACTGGTAGGCAAACAGTACCTATTTTCATAGCCGTTTTGACCGACCTACATTCAGTGCAGTGATATTAGGTAATCTGGTAAACCTTAGTACGGCAAGGGAAAACATTTACAATTTTATGTGGAATTCAAACCACAGTTAACCTCATCCAATCAAAAGTCCGACCGCGTCAGTGTGTGCTTAAAATCGAGGACAGAGCTTCCGAGGCTGACGAATCGAACTTGTTACCAAAATTCATTCAAAGCAGTAAAGAGAAAAAATACGTCCCGAACAAGATTCGAACTTGGAACTCTGGTATGAGCCGCGAATACGTTACCAATTTAGCCACGGGGTCTATGACGTATTCTTTCCAAATCGTGCAAATTCGCAGAGTGCAGGAGCTTACGTCACAATTTAAAAGAAGCAACTGTTCGAAATTTAGAAACGGACTTGACGTTATGTACCTATCTACATAAATCAATCAATAATTAATAAATCTGTAAGGGATGATACTGCGTTTGTAGACTCTATGTATGATACTTTTTTTTTATTGCTACCGAACTGGGTGGCTCTGTCCGAGGTCTCAACCTCAGGCGCAGCCAATTTCACCCCCGAGGAGGTGCCAGTCCGGCTTGGAGGTGGACTAATGTTGCTGGGGAAAGACTATTAACCTGCGATTTGAAGATCCGTGGATTGTAGGAGTGGGGGAAGATATTCCCTGGGAGCCCGTTCCACACCTTTGCAGCGCGGCATAAGAACTATTTAGAGAATCGTGCAGTTCGAAGAACTTTTCTGTCGACTACAAAGGGGTGTTCCGCGAGAGTATGGCAGGTTTGGCGTAGGTGAACAGGAGGAGGAGGGATAAGGGAAGCAAGTTCGTCAGAGCAGCGGCCATAGTAGAACCGATAAAACAGGCTCAATGATCCAACGATACGTCTGTGCTTTAGAGGTTGAAGGTCCTTTGTGAGTACAGAGTCACCAATGTGGCGAATGGCTCATCGCTGAATAGAATCCAAGGCTGAAAGATGGTACTCAGGGGAGCCCTCCCAAAGATGACTGCAATATTCCATCACCGGTCTTACTTGTGCTTTGTAGAGTGTAAGCAGTTGGACCGGCGTGAAAAATTGCCGACATCGATAAAGGATCCCTAATTTTCGAGACGCTAGTTTCGCCTTGGACTCTATGAACGATCGAAACCCAACGTCCCTGGACACCTTCATACACAGGACGCCCAAACTACCATCGTTAGCGACTTGGCTGCCCTGAAAATTGACTTGGAGAGGAAACGGATCAGCCTTAGTAGAGAAGGCACAAGCTTGCGTCGTGGCTACGTTGAAGTTGACCAAGTGTTTCTTCCCCCAAGAGGATACTTTTTCGAGAACCTGGTCAACCCGAGCAACAGTTTCGCGTCTCGCGTTTGCTGCTGAGGCTTCTCTACTAAATACTAAAACTAAATTGACGATTTTTAGAAATATTTTCTGTATGTACCTATGTATGTATATTCCTCAATAACTCCTAAACCGATCATCCCAATTTGACGAAACTTAGTACACGCACATTTAACTATACGAGACACAGGACGGGAAAAATAAAATTCAGTTCCGGTTATGCGAAGATGTGGCTCTCATACAAACCGAATTGTTCCGCGCGCCGAAATAAAGGTACGGTAGCGGGCTTACTTACAGTGGCGGCTGGCCCTTAAGTGCGCTCGTGCGCCGCACTACCACAAAATATAGCGCCTTCACCCGAAAGAAATAAATCAATTAAAATATTAAACATTCTCCATGATTGTCACCGATCGAAGTAAAAATATCAAACTGAATTCGTTCCTATTTCCTAGACAACAAGGCACGATTTTGCTGTACGTAATACGTACTACATACGACGTATCGCCGCCGAGCTCGCCGCCGAGCTCGCCGCCGAGTGCATTACAAAACACCACGAACGTCTACTATGAGAAAATTTCAAACGCCGCTGCCCCGCCGCGTGAAACAAAACACTCTTCATACGATTATGTGTGGAACAAGGTTGCATTCTGCGTGTGACACACGACGGAAAAAGAAGGACAGTATATTGTGGAAAGACGCGCGTGCGACACGTCGCGGGCGATTCGTTCTGCTTGTGAGTCCGTCTGCTGCGCTGTCATGTGATGATGTCACATACCCGTTAGCGCGCGAATATTTAAAATGGAATATGGTTAGGTTTTGTGCTTTCTGTCGCGTGATACTGTGAATTAAGTGGTGCCGATATTTGCCTAAGCGTTGGATAAAGGTAAGGCTTTACAATCAGGTAATCCCGGGTTCAATTCCTACTTTTGAAATGCTTTTATTTTTATATACTTTTTGAAGTATTTTTGGGACATTACTACTGTTTTCTTTTTGAAAGCTGCAGTAGTGTTGTGGTCTATGGGTGTGTTCATAAAGGTACTAAAAATGAGTTAAAAACTTGTTTGGATTTTTTTTTCTTGTTTTTTTTGCAACTCATTGAGTGTCTTAAGAATATTCATGCTAGGTACGTACGCAGGCGTTTAAAAAATTCGTAAGTCCCGATCTTAAAATAACATGACGGGAATGTGTTGGGAAATTTGGTATTTAAGTACCTAGGTAGGTACTTAGCGCACTGCCGGTCACGTAAGTCACCAGCCGCCACTGCTTACTTACATACATACATACATAGCGTCACGCCTGTTTCCCGGTGGGGTAGGCAGAGACAACGGATCTCCACGTGCCACGATCCTGACACACCTCTACCGCCTCTTCCACTCCCATAATGTTCTTCATGCATGCTCGTCGGTTACGGGTACTAAGCACTTGCCCCTTTTTGAGCACATGCCCGATCTGGTCCAGGTGCGTGCGTCTAGGGCGATCCTTCCCGACTCTTCCACTCACATTTGCTGCATAAATTTCTTTCGTTAGTCTCCTATCATCCATTCTTCCAACATGACCGAACCACCGAAGCATCCCTTTCTCAATCCTTGTCACTATATCTTCTTTCAGCCCACAGCGCTCTCGCACTAAACTATTCTCAATCTATCTTTCATTGTAACTCCACACATACTCCTCAACGCGCGCATTTCCACAGCATTAATCCTGCTTTCATGCTTCGTCTGCCATGCCCAACTTTTGCTCCCGTACATAAGTGTAGGGGCCAGCACTCCACCATGGACAGCCGAACGTGCCCTAGTTGACATGCTTTGGCTGCTCATAATAGCGTACTTACCTTCTTTTTAAATACGAATTTAACGCGAGCGAAGCCACGAACAAAAGCTAGTGTGTTTATATGCATGTTTAACAACATTTTAATCTAGTAACAAGAGAGACATAGATATACTTAATTTGTAATTTAGTTGTGTGCACTTTTCTTCCACATCAACGTGAGCCTCTCTACGTTAATATGTCCAGTGTTCGCGGAGTACAAAAACACAAACTTCCGCCTCTTAAGCGACTGGAGGGAGTGTGTGCAGAGCGCCCCTTGTTGTGCAAACTGAAATTTTACATAACGCAACTTGAGGGATGCCGTTCGTTGATTGAATTTTGTTTTTGTTTTTTTTTATGGAAACTGACACGGTTGGCTACATCACCTACAACATCCGTGATGTCAGCCCATAACACTGGATGAACTTGGCGCCACGTCAGTGCTTCCCTTAGGTCGTGCCGGCTACACTGAACTGGACGGAAAACACAAACTATTTACATAGCCGTTTCGACAGACCTTTCATTCAGTGCGGTGGTACCAACCCGGGCGGGTTAAACCCTACCACCTAGTAATATAAGAAAGGAGTCTTATCCCTTAGTCGCCTTTTACGACATACACGGGGAGAGATGCAGTGGGGCTATTCTTTTGGAATTGGCGCTCTATGGTTATAAATTTCAAATCAAATGTTTTTATTAGCCAGGCGCAGTCCCAAATACACACACAGGACAATAATTATTATTTTCAACGTCGATACGAATAAAATTAAATAATTATAATTATAATATTTTCCGAAAGAAATAATACTTTTCCACTTTTTCTTTTCCTAAAAATCTTATATTATTACTTGATTTGCTTTGTATACATTTTAGATTTTAATTTTTTGAAGAGGTGAAATTTACATAAAAAGAAATGTGTTAATAAAATAATAATAACAAACTTAATTTATTAAAAACTTGTCAATTAAATTAAATAATAAATGAAGCAAAAAAGCCGTCGTCAGTAAACTGGATGAAGATGCGATGAAAACTAGTTTTGTTTCAGTTTCGTTTAGTTATTTGAATTTTTATTAAAGGATTTTGTAAAAGATATTATGGTTTTTAAATGTAGTACTTATTTAAGTCTTTTATATGTGTTGTAAATTGTTCCAGGTTTTGACTATGGTTTAATTTTGCTTGTGGACTAAAAAATTGGATACAATTATATTGGACCTGCCAAAGTGTACATAATGTACCAAAGTACCGAATAGATGAAATGAAATGAAATTATAAAAATCATATTTCGAACCAAAAACCTCTCCGACGATCTATCTATATGAATAACACATCAATGCACGCTTGATTGGAGCAAGCGACCTCCAAAATGAAAGTTCGTTGCCTCAGTCGCTCACAGACCACTGAGCCTGCAGACCACACATCAACCTCCCCTCCGCCGCTGCTCCGTCGCTCGGGTCTATTGTTTATTGTATAATACTAGCTTATGCCCGCGGCTTCGCTCGCTTGAAATTCGTATTTAAAAAGAAAAAAAAATTATAAGTAAGCCCGCTACCGCACCTATTAGTATTACGGCGGGCGGAACATTTCGGTTTGTATGAGAGCCACATCTTATCGTAACCGGAACTGAATTTTATTTGCCCTATCCTGTGTCACGTATATAGTTAAATGTGCTTGTACTAAGTTTCATCGAATTCGGACGATCGGTTTAAGAGTTATGGAGGAACATACATACATATATACAGAAAAGATTTCTAAAAATATATAGATAGAGTCTTTAAAGAATAAATATTAATAAATAAATATTAATTTGTCAGCCTCGATAGCTCAGTGGTGCAGACAGTCAACTGTCGCTATTGAATGTTAAGCAACGCTGGGTGCGGTCAGTACTTGGATGGGTGACCGCTGACCGTTGGAGGCTGACCGAGGTTCGGATTCCTCGTAAATTGTAGGTCCCTTCCCTCCTAATCTTACTTGGTGGTAGGGTTTAACCCGCCCGGGTTGGTACCACCGCACTGAATGAAACGTCGGTCTAAACGGCTATGTAAATAGTTTGTGTTGTCCGACCAGTTCAGTGTAGCCGGCACGATCAAAGGGGGAAGCACTGACATGGCACCTAGTTCACCCGGTGTTATGGGCTGACATCACGGACGTTGTAGGTGATGTAGCCAACCGTGTCAGTTGCTATAAAAAAAATATTCTAAAAAAAGGTGCGCTGACCATGACATGCCGATACGGAACCCTCGGTGCGCGAGTTCGACTCGCACTTGGCCGGTTTTTTGGCTTACTCGGTTTCAATATTGTAAAGACGCCGTGCTGCGTCTTGAGGTTTAGTGGTCGGTGTACTCGCTAGATCACCCTTACGCAAACGGTCGCCGTGTGGGTGGCTCATAGCATACGTATAGTGGACATTTATAACACCAAATTAGTTAGGTTTAAAAAAATATCCTTCCTTACCTATAATAAAATCCAACGTCTGCTTTCTGTCTGAGTGTCTGAGTGTCTGTCTGTCCGCTTATAACTCGAGAACCACAGAACCGATTTTAATAAAACAAAATTCTACGGATTGCTTGATTCTTCCCATCAACTATAGGCTACTTACTATCACGCTAAATGGCTTATGAGGTTAGCAGTGAAGTGAAATATGAGAGCGGGCGGAGCCGCGGGCACAGCTTGTGTACCATATTACGCAAACAAATTAATTTGTGATCTACGAGTAGGTATTCAACAATTTTTAAATTACTGTTTCTGTATATTTATTTCATTATTGTTTTTTTAAGGAAACTGACACGGTTGGCCACATTACCTACAATATCCGTAATGTCAGCCTACAACACCGGGTGAACTAGGTGCCATGTCAGTGCTTCACTTCATTTCATTTCGGCTACACTGAACTGGACGGAAAACACGAACTATTTACACAGACGTTTCATTCAGTGCGGTGGTACCAACCCGGACGGGATGAACCCTACCACCTATAGTAAGGTAAGAAAGGAAGGGACCTACAGTTTTACGTGGAATCCGAACCACGGTCTGCCTCCAACGGTCGAGCGGTCACACATCCAAGTATTGACCGCGCCCAGGTGTGCTTAACAACAGTCTACCGACCGCACCACTGAGCTACCGAGGCTTACTTATTGCTCGCATATTTGGGATGGGGCTGCTCAGTATCGACTTGGCTTGTTAGACTCGATCCAAAGACGTGCAGTTCGCCGAGTCAACGACTTTGAAGTGTCCTGCAAACTTGAACCTTTGCAGCTCCGTAGAGACATAGGTTCACTAAGCGTGTTCTATCAACTGCTCAACGGTGAATGCTCTGAGGAGCTGTTCGAAACTATTCCGACCTCACCATTTCACCATAGGTCAACGAGTGGCAGACAGTGAATGCATCCCTGTACTGTAGAGCTGTCTAAAGTGCGGACTAAGCGCTCCAGTATTTCCTTTATATTCCGCTCTGCGAAACGCTGAAATGCACTTTCCCCCGATCAAGAGAAGCGTAAAAAAGCATCTGTCACGCCGGCACGGCATTCGCAGCCCCCGTTCGAAACAGAATTATTTTGGGAGTCGTCGGCTCGACAATCTACGCTTACGGCGCCAAGTGTCTCGCGTATCCATAAAAAAAAACCGGCCAAGTGCGAGTCGGACTCGCGCACAGAGGTTTCCGAACCACAAAAAAAAAACATTGAAAAAAAAAACACATTTCTTGTTCGTTCAGCACGTTCGTCAAGCTCGTTCAGATTTCTTTTACAAATAAATAAATAAATAAGTATGGGAAACCCCCTTAATTTTTTACTTTTTCTATTTTTTATTATTTGTTGTTGTATCCGCCATAATAACACATTTATTCTATGAAAATTTCAACGGGCTACCTATTACGGTTCAAAGATACAGCCCTCGGACAGACAGACGGACGGACGGACGGACAGACAGACAGACATACAGCGGAGGCTTAGTAATAGGCTTCCGTACGGGATACGGAAACCTAAAAATAAATAAAATATAAAATGGTAGAAAACCCTAAAATATAAATGCGATATCGTAGATTTAAAAATATTGCATAGTTATATATTTATTTTTATTTAAAATAACCTGAAACATATAAGTTATATTCTTATTATTATATATTCTGTCAGCCTCGGTAGGTCAGTGGTGCGGTCGGTCGATTATTATTAGTTAGCCAACCGTGTCAGTTTTCATAAAAAAAGAAATATGGACGGACAGACAGACACTTGACCAATTTTAGAAGGGTCACCGCCAGCATAGCTAGCTATACGTAACCCTAAAAGAAGGAGAAATAAAAATACCGTATAATTTGTGTAATTTCATATTTCTAATAGTCACAAGCGGTAATGCCAGGTCCTATACACGCCGCGTACGCCATGGCGTGAGGCAGGAAGGTCTGCTCCCAGTTGCCACTGAAGAGATGGCTCCAGGGTCCGTTGGCGTAGACAGCCACGTCTTCGCCTCCGTGCGTTTCTCTGTTGAGTGGGATTAGTGCTGGGAAGGTGTAGTTCACGTCATCTGGAATTATGATAGGCATCAATTATTTATTAGTCGAAATAAACAGGTGCCTACTCGTTTTTACCGGCCGCTGCGCTAGCCGCATTGTAATATTGTGAAGTTTTCCGCCCAAGTGTAGCCGATATGAAATGAAAGGAAGCAATGAAATGGCGCCTAGTTCACCAGGTGTTATGGGCTGACATCGCGGATGTTGTAGGTCAGTGGTGCCCAAACGGTCGATCGCGATCGACCGGTCGATCGCAAGAGGCTCTTAGGTCGATCGCTGAAAATATATAGAGCAAAAAGTGACTCGTAGAAACATGAAAGAATTCATAATATTTGATGTGACAACCATTTTCCGGGTGGTGTCGTCTTCCACAAGGACTGCAATATTAACCAATATAAAGGATGTAATGAACATAGCTTTCAATTCAAACAAAAATGACTACAAATTATTGAACAACGAAAACTTTTGGTACAAGCACCGGGTACAAGCGTCGATCTCACAACCTTTAATTTTTGTAGGTAGATCTTCGTATAAAAAAGTATGGGCACCACTGTTCTAGGTGATGCAGCCAAGCGTGTCAGTGACGATAAAACAAAAATAAGAGATTTTTTTCCGAAAGCTCTGCACGCGGCATTGCTGATCGAATGTTTCTGAACGCAACGAAATTGTGAAAATACTTTGAAAGATTACGGGCGAATTCATAATTTGAAAATCTGTCTTGGGATTTTTATTTTAGTAAGGAAATGTTTGAACCTTCTAACCTTCTGAAAATGTTATTGGGTTTTTGAGGCTCTGGGAAGTAAATGCTTATCTGATGCATGATGAGCCATAATTTAGTAGGTAGAACATTTCAGGAAATTAAAAAGAAGTTCACACTTACAGCAATTATTTTAAATCAAATCGGTCGAAACGGCTATGTAAATAGTTTGTGTTTTCCAGTCAAGTTCAGTGCAGCCGGCAAGACCGGAGGGAAGCACTGACGTTGCACCAAGTTCACCCGGTGTTATGGGCTGACATCACGGTTGTTGCATGTGATGTAGCCAACTGTGTCAGTTTCCATAAAAAAAAAATCGGTACGTGTGCATTAGTCAGAGGGGCCAAAGCACATGCCCTGACTCCGAGAAATGCCATACCGGAAACTCCCCTTTGGATTGCTGGCTATACTGGACTAGAGTAAAACACAGCTCAGGCTGCCACACAGTCATCCTGCCTCCAGCATGATGGTATCAGTCTACATAAATACCAGTAACGCATTCTATCATAAATACTTACTGATATTTTCAATCATAACGTTGTGTCTCTGGTTCGAATCGTCGTTACCGCGGTAGCCGGGCCCATTGGCGTAGCTGAGGATCATGTACGGAAGTCCATCTGCGGCGCTGTTCTGTAAATATTTGGAATTTTAGAAGATAATAGAAACTATAAAATACAGGTTGGCGAATGTTTTATAGAAGAATAACAGGCTAGGGAGCACTGGTGACACTGATTTTGGTGAGGACGGCATAGGATTTAGATCCTAATAATTTCATTCAAGTTCACGAAAGGCTGTGTTAAATGCAAGTTAGTCTTTGATCAGGGTGTAATCTTTGACGGGAACAATTTTTTCTTTTTGTTTTCTGATTTATTTCTATCTCAATCAAGAAAACAATTGCCATTACTAACCTGTGACGGTCCAAGAACATCCGATCCTCTAGTGTTGTATCCGTTGTAGGACATTGTGTGACTGTGGTCAGCCGTCACCACAACAAGAGTATTCCTAAGATCCACCAGGCGTATGGCCGCCTCCACAGCCTTGGAAAATTCTGCAGTCTCGTCGAGAGCCTTTCTCGCTTTTGTTTCGTGGTGGGCCATGTCTATTTTTCCACCTGAAATTGAAGACCATTTTAATGTTTATTTCAAGAAGTTCCATAAATATTTAACTAGGTGACAAGTCACTGCGATAAACTTGACTCGTTTCAGATACACGAAAGTTTGGCACTATCTGTTCTTTAAACGACTTGGACATTTTAATAAGTCTGCATTGCATTCATGAACAAAGCTGTCTGAAAGAAATCTAAATCACGGGGCCAATTTTTAGGCGTAATATTTCTTTTATTGCATCCGAACTGGGCTGCTGTACCCGAGGTCGAAGCCTCAGGCGCAGCCAATTTCACCCCCGAGGAGGTTTCAGTCAGGCTTGGAGGTGGACTAATGTCGCTGGGGAAAGGCTATTAACCCGCTCTTTGAAGATCCGTGGATGTGGTGGATTGGATATATCCACATTCCACACCCTATTTACCAATATTATTTTACAATTTAACATAACACATTTTCATGCGATTTACATAAACTTCCACACTTGCCTAGTCTAATTCCCAACTCGAAATACTGAATAGGTAACCTTACCTTCAACAAAGAGGAAATATCCATGTGGGTTATGGTATGACAAATTTTCGATGGCTCTAATCGTCATCTCCTCCAGTGTCGGGTCTTCATCAAGGTCGGCATCCAGATGGTACGGCATATGATCGGAGTCAAACAGACCCATTATGTGGCTATAGTTTGTCACTTTTAGATCCATTAAACCCTTCTTATTGAAGACGTAGGCGGGTCGACCATCCTTTCTTTTAGAACTCATCCATTCAGAGATGAGGTTGACTCCGTCGGACCGGGAACCGTTACGATTTTCGGAATCTTTGAATGTATTGGGAAGCAGGTTTCTTCGGCCACCTCCGAAAATAACCTACAAAAATTTGTATATATAATATAGAAATGCATTTACTATCAATAATGTAAACGTGGTGTAGTTATTTCGAAAATCGGGGTAAGCAGAGTACCTAATCGTTTTGTACTGAAAGAACTTGCTTTAACTTCAGCACAACACGGATCACTACACATTCAGCTAATTATTAGAATAAAATAACTAGACTTGTTGAAAGGACCGTGCCAAGGTGAGAGGTCTGTCATATGTATGTGCCCTGTCGCCATATAGCACGGAATTTTGTTCTTATTCCTTTGTTAGCTTAAAAATACATCGAAATAATAAAATTGTTTAGCCCATGTTGCGGTAAGCAAAGTGGATACATTGGAATTTATAGCATAAAAAACCTGTTGTACTATGTACCAGTATATGGGCAGTATGTTTATTTTTTTCGATTTTATTGGAAACACAAACATGAACAATACAGGAAAAACACAAACAAGAAAACATGTCAGCCTCGGTAGCTTAGTGGTGCGGTGGGTCGACTTTGAGGAATCTTGGGCGCGGTCAGTACTTGGATGGGTGACCGCTCGACCGTTGTAGGCTGGCCATGGTTCGGATTCCACGTTAAACTGTAGGTCTCTACCCTTCTTACCTTACTAAGGTAACGTCGACCGAAACGGCTATGGTTCGTGTTTTCCGTCCAGTTCAGTGTAGCCGATATGAAATGAAGGGAAGTACTGACATGGCACCTAGTTCACCCGGTGTTATGGACTGACATTACGAATGTTGTAGGTGGTGTAGCCAAGCGTGTCAGTTTCCAGAAAAAAATGTATTCACAAAACTTGGGATTTCGGGGAATATGGAACAAATGAAAGAACGTAGCGGGCGAAACGTCGACTTCTGTAAGTCTTTAAACCTACTGTTAATCCGGAAACTTAAAAATGAATATCTATACATATAATAAAATCGTAGATGTAAGAAAGTCTGTACATTGAATGTATTCGGAAAAAAACTAACCAGGGTGGCTTAAAATGAGATACTGAACATGTTAGAACAGTTTTTAAAATTTTTGTTTGTTTGTTTGTTTGTCTGTACGCGCATCACGCAAAAACCACTGAACGGAATTAGACGAAACTTTGTATAGTGGCAGTTTATATGCCGGGTTAACATAATACATAAAAAAAATAACAAAAATAAAAAAAAATTAACAATTATAAACATTATTGCGCGTTTAAAATCACGTAGTCCAAAGTACATAATTATATCTTGAGAACTGGCAGCAAATACAATTTGAATAAAATATTCATTCGAAATTTAAAAATAAGTAGATACAACGAAAATGACAGTTCTTCTTTTTTATAACTTGAACACAATAGTCTATACATATCTATTCTTTCTATACATCATAAAATCGTAAATGCAAAAATGTCTATTTGTACGCGCATCTCGCAAAAACCACTGAACGGAATTTGACGAAACTTTTTATAGTGACAGTGTATATCCCGGATGAACATAATAATTAAAAAATATAATAAAAATCACGTAATCCAAAGTAAAGGTAAAAAACAATTTTAAATGTCATGTTGAAAACGGAGAACTGTCATCTCGACGTGAGCTGGCCGGTGACAAATTGTTTGATAAATAAAATGAATTTATTATATTTTTATATTATAAGAAAATATACATATCACTTTTTAGTGCTTCTATTACTGAAGACGGCATTCGCCGAAATATATAAAATGTGTATAAAAAAAACATGTGTTCTTTTTCAATAAATAATTGATAAATAAAAATAATAATTGAAAGTCGAAGTTATGTCGCTGTCATTGGTGCAATAAAATTTATATATCTGTTGCCCGCGGCTTCGCTCGCGTGAAATTCGTATTTAAAAAAAAGAAAGTAAGTAACTAAAGGCGGGCCCGAAGGCGGATCTGCGCTCACGTAAACGATATTCTTTCTCGATGAAAGGAACTAAGGGCGAGACGGAAGGCGGAGCTGAGTTCAGGAAGAAGAAAAACATTCTTGAAAAAAGTAAGTAACTAAGGGCGAGGCCGAAGGCCAAGCTCTATTCTGGAAGACCATAAACCTTATCGAAGAAAGTAAGTAACTATGGGCGAGGCCGCAGGCCGAGCTGCGTTCAGGAAGAAGCTAAACCATCTTGAAGAAAGTAAGTAACTAAGGCGAGGCCGAAGGCCGAGCTACGTTCGGATAATTGAAAAACCATCTCGAAGAAAGCAAGTAACTAAGGGCGACGCCGAAGGCCGAGCTGCGTTCAGGAAGAAGCTAAACCATCTTGAAGAAAGTAAGTAACTAAGGCGAGGCCGGGGGCCGAGCTACGTTCTGACAAATGATAAACCATCTCGAAGAAAGCAAGTAACTAAGGGCGAGGCCGAAGGCCGAGCTGCGTTCAGGAAGAAGCTAAACCATCTCGAATAAAGTTAATTAATATTAAGATTGAGTTAATTTAATTTAAATTTTATTATAAAGTCCACGCTTCTAACGGCAAATATACCGTGCATCCTAGAACCTCGCGGTTATTCCCGGCTGGATGGCAAGAGGCCCGATGCTACCTATCTTAGAGAACTACCCTTAGTGCCATGGACTAAGGGTAGTTCTTTGATGTGGGACGCCACTTTTGTTCTCACATTGGCTCCAATTCACGTTAGGACATCTTCAAGAGCGGCTGGCGCGGCCGAGGCTGGGGCGGAAAGCCTCAAACGCAGCAAATATAGAAATATAATTCAAGATTTCGAATTTGTTTTTTTTTTTTTATGGAAACTGACACGGTTGGCTACATCACCTACAACGTCCGTGATGTCAGCCCATAACACCGGGTGAACTAGGTGCCATGTCAGTGCTTCCCCCTTTGATCGTGCCGGCTACACTGAACTGGTCGGAAAACACAAACTATTTACATAGCCGTTTGCGTTTGCGGTTGAAACCCTCGGTCCGTGGAGCAGTGAAGCCAAAAGAGGCTTGAGCTGGTTGACGCAACTGGTGTCCCGCCATCAAGGGCTTATGTACTTCATTCAAAGGGTAAGCCTTGCCATCCAGCGGGTAATGCCGCAAAGTGCATTTGAAAATGCCCGTTTTGATAGTTATTTTAATGTTTGTTAGGTAGGTTTAATTCTTTAGTTATTAATATTACTTTTTTATTTTTATGAAATAGATAGATTGAGTAAACAATATTATATTCTATCGAAGAAAGGAAGTCTTTAAGGGCGAGGCCCGAAGGCGGAAGAGGGTTTTTGGTTTACCTGAACGCAGCTCGGCCTTCGGCCTCGCACTTAGTTCCTTCCTTTCTTCCAGAAGGTTTATCGTCTTCCTGAACGCAGCTCGGCCTTCGGCCTCGCCCTTACTTACTTCCTTTATTTGAGAAAGGTTTATCGTTTACCTGAAAGCAGCTCGGCCTTCGGCCTCGCCCTTAGTTAGTTACTTTCTTTAAGAAGGTTTATCGATTACCTGAACGCAGCTCGGCCTTCGGCCTCGCCCTTAGTTACTTACATTCTTTTTTGGAATACGAATTTCACGCGAGCGGAGCCGCGGGCTCAGCTAGTTATTAATAACAGTGTAAACTTAAAAACATTAGCAAATGAAAGAAAGCTATAGGTACATATCGCACCACTAAACAATATCACAGAAGGAAAGAAATATCGAATCTAAGTACTAAAAAAAGTTATAAGTCCGTAAAAAAAAAAACGCATTATACCTAAACAAAATATGTGTCGCTATGACCACCAGAGCAGCAGCGCTATCGCGCTTCCTCAATTACAAAATGTTGTTTATCGAAGTCGGATATCGGTCAATATTAAGGACACACTTTTAACAATAGGTACTGTTTATAGAGAAATTGGCACGATGGCTGTGCCCATGAGTCAATCGGACAATCAGGCACTCCAAATAATACAACTCTTCGCGTCACCATGGTTAGCGCGGTGTCATGCCAGTGAAATGTGTATTTATTGATAGATTTTGCATCTTCATTATGAATTTCTTCCATATCTCAAAGGTTAGGTACAATATAATGTCTAATGGCGTTAAGTTCGTCTATTGCGCCTAATTTGCATGAATTGGTGTTCAATAAACACACACAGATTACCGGATGGTCCCAGGATGGTCAGGTGAACTCAAAAAGAGTAGTTAGTCTTTCATGGTTTCTCCTGTCAGAAAACCAACGACAATTAGAAAGATCTTCCTCCGAACGTTAGAGAGACTATGCCCGACAGTAAGCTTTATTCAACAGATAGAAGTTGGGTACTGGAAAGTGATAATACTTACGTTGAGCTTCGAGCCCACAGATCCTCTGACCAGTTGTGTTGCGATGTCCGTGCAGTTTCCGCCGTGTAACAGCGTGACATCGGTGTCAGACTCCCACCCGCGTTCCGCCGCATGAGCGTACACGCCGCCTGGAGACGCGTGCGTCACGCGCGTTGTCGTCACCACACCTGCAATAATTCATAATCTTCTTCAACATTCGTCATTGTCAACTTCTTAATCAGCATGATAATCAATATCACCATCATCATCAGTTTTCTCGTCGTCTTCATCACCGTCATATCCATCATCATCACCGCCATATCCATCATCATCACCTACGCTGTGATAAATAGAAGCATCAACTTCAACACCTTTAGATTAATCCCAAGTACAGTATTGGTTCCTTCAAGACGGGCTTACATAGGCACCTGTCAGGCCGGGGTCGTATCAGCCACGAAAACCAAATATCAATCTATGGACAACTTGTGTATGGATGGAGCCGTGACAAGTCACACGCTTGACGCTTGTTATAAAAAAAATTACCACGCATCTCCATTATCAATTTCTTCCATCTCTCAAAGGTTAGGTATAATTGTAATGCCTAATGGCGTTATGATCGTCTATTGGGCCTAATTTGCATGAATTGGTGTTCAATAAAGAATATATTACACATACAGACCGAAGACAGACGTACACTATCACCATCATCGCCATCATCACTAGCTGTATCATAATCAGAATGTTCATTAACGATCATCACTTTTATATCAGCATTGTCAGCACTGTTCAATCAGCAGTGAGGGGTGGATGTGCGAGAATGTTTCAATTCTGGTCCCACATACACTCCTCGCCTTGTCTGTAAATTGTAATTTGTGTATCTTAATTAAATTGTTTTTTCTGTTTGTCTATTTTTATGTTTTGTTATGTGTTGTTATGTGTAGTTATGGACAAAATTTGTCAGAAATAAACAAGTTTAATTTATTATTATTTATTAACATCTTAACTAAGTACATAACCACCACTAAATCAAAATCCTCATCTTTGCTCGTTGCACGTTCTGAAATCTTGGAAACTTTTTTTTAGAAAATGTGTCAAACATCCTCGACAGTATTTGCTTACCTCTCCTCTGGGATAAATTTGAGAAAAGACGTGATTTGACGCTTAAACGAGTTCCCATTAACATGATCTCGAGCCACATACCGAACTCTTTTCAGATTCAGATTTAGATATTTATTTCACCATAAAGAGCACTCAACATTAACAATTATTTCATTGAGACATAATACACATTCAGTATGGTTCGTCATCATTTTTTTTTTCATGTCCCGTTCCTTTTTTCATGTCCCGTTCCAAGTCCGCACCGAGCATATGTTTACGAACATTTATGTACCGTGTGGGGCCGGTACTTTAAAAGAATAGCCCCACTGCATCTCTCCCCGTGTATGTCGTAAAAGGCGAATAAGGGATATGACTCCCTTCTTATATTACTAGGTGGTAGAGTTTAACCCGCCCGGGTTGATACCACCGCACTGAATGAAAGGTCGGTCGAAACGGCTATGTAAATAGTTTGTGTTTTCCGTCAGTGTAGCCGGACGCACTGACGTGGCACCAAGTTCACCCGGTGTTATGGGCTGACATCACGGATGTTGTAGGTGATGTAGACAACCGTGTCAGGTACCATAAAAAAATATAAGAAGGGAGTCATATCCCTTAGTCGCCTTTTACGGCATACACGGGGAGAGATGCAGTGGGGCTATTCTTTTAAAGTACCGGCCCCACGCGGTACACAATGCCGCTTCTAAAGATGTAGTTCTTTGATTCTCACCAGTCTTCTTCCCTGCCTGCTGCGCCCAGGCCGCGATGCTCTGAAGTTGATTTCTCTCGTTCTCCTGCGTGGAGCAGACTCCCCTCCTGGCGGCGCCGCTGAGACCGATGGTGCCGTAGTTCGCCTTGGCGCCGCACAGGTAGGCGGTGGCGCTGCAGGCGGAGTCCGCTACTTGGCGGTCCACGCAGTACGTCTATGCAAAAGTGCAAGTTATTAAAACCCTTCAGTTTTTTGTTTATATGTAATCCGATATGGGCTGAGTCAAAGGGGCCAAAGCACATGTTCTGACCAGCCAATATTACTTCTAATGGCCTGCGTTTCTGCGTACCGTGTGTGGTCCGGTACTTGAAAGGATTTGTCCACTGCAACTCTCCGTGCATATCGTAAAAGGGAGATAAGGACAACATGCCGCGCTAAAGGGCGACAGGCTTGCCACCTCTCACGTTGGTCTACTTTTACTATGCCTTGGTACGGTCCTTTCACCGAGTCGTGAAGCAGGTGGGTTTTTGTGCCTTACTTGCTGTTTGATAGTTATCTTGTCCGAACACTTTGCTAAACGTGGTGGTCGATGTTGTGTTACAATTTTTCAGAGTTATTGCAGCACAACACCGATTACTCTACTTACCCTGATTGTCGGGATACAGCGTGTGTGGTATGTATGTATGTATGTGTTGGGCGACAACACTGCAGTTTTTCATCTACTTTTAAACGAAATATTTGTTAAGCAAACTTAATGATTATAGCCATGTTATATATTTTCGAAATGACCTTAACACTATCTATATAATGAATGACATAATACTCGATTTATTAAAAAATACAAAATACATTCACGTTTTTTGGGTACCCTGTCTGTACTTTCCACGGAATTATTAGACAAAATTTATCTATCGCCTGTCTCCGAGCAAAAGGCATTTGGCATCAGTTACATCAAAATTGGTTCAGTAGATCCTGAAATCACGGGCAGACGGACAGACGGGCTGACAGACAACAGAGCGATCCCATAAGGGTCCTTTTCTTTGCATTTTTCAACGAGACCCTAAACAATACGTACCTTCGCAAGTCCAGTATGCGGAAAGCCTTCAAAGCTAAGCTTCAGCTCTTCGCCCGAGACGCCCGCATGCCCGGCAACGTACTGCCTCGTGGCGGCGATGGTTGTCACGCTCATGCCGTCTCCGAGGAAGAGGACAATGTTTTTCGCCGTACGCGTGTTGAACGGCCGCTCCACTTTGGTCTTGAGCGTCCATTGCGCGTCGCGCTTCCAATGCTCGCCGTTGCTCTCGTCGAAGTAGTCGTGCCTTTTGACCCCTGCGGAGAGGCATCAAAATAAATCAAGTCAAATTTATTTTCAATACTAATGATAAATGAGTAAGGGGATGATCATGGAGTAAGTTACTTTGTTTTATGAAATATTGCGTTTGTAGACTCTATGTATGATACTAAACTAAATTTGACGATCTGTAGAAATATTTTCTGTAGGTATGTATGTATGTTCCTCCATAACTCTTAAACCGATCTTCTGAATTCGATGAAACTTAGTACAAGCACATTTAACTATACGTGACACAGGATAGGCTAAATCAAATTCAGTTCCGGTTATGCTAAGATGTGGCTCTCATACAAACCGAATTGTTCCGAAATAAATGTACAGTAGTGAGCTTGCTTAATTTCTTCTTTTTAAATACGAATTTCACGCGAGCGAAGCCGCGGGCAAAAGCTGGTTTTATAATTAAAAAAAACGTACACATGCATTTTTATCGTAGACGGAAAAAATCGTTTTTATGATCTAAGATTTTTATACAAAGCCTCTACACTATGTCTCGCAGAGGCAATTGTTTTATTTATTTATTTTTATTTATTTATTCTTTATTAACCATCTATAGACAGTACACTGCACTCGGATTCGTCATATTTTAACATTTAACATTTAGCATTTTGCCAGTTCGATTATCACAGCGAATAAGAACTGGGAAGAAACTTCGCTGAATACTTTTTTTTTACGTTACATATTTAGGAAACAGACAGCCCTGTTTATAAAGAAAATGAATACATTAAAGAGTCGTTGATAGTAATTCAATAAATATATAATTAGAATAATAATTACTTTACTATTTATTCTTATTTCAAATCTGAATAAGAAACTAACTGAATGCAACGCAAATATGATAATAATCGATATCTTCTCTTATACTCTTTTTCATCCTCCCTACCTCCCTCCCTCCCTCGCTCCCCCCTCCATCTTCTCTCCCTCTCCATCCCTCTCTCCTCCTCCCTCCCTCTCTTCGTAAGAAACGCATCCCCCAACCGTTTTCTCGTCGACTTATGTTGCAAAATTGGTCTCCACGAAAAGCACCATTCTGAAGATTGTGAAAGAATTTTTTAAATCGGATGAGTTGTTTCGGAGATTACCTCCTACATCCAACTTTCCATGCATTCTCTACTTTCCATCCAACTTTATCTCTTCTTAATATTATATATGCGTATGTATATATACCTATAGAAAAACATGGTATGCGTATCCTTGTGCGTATCATTAGAATAGAACTAAAATTAAAAACAATTTCTTACTTGAGTCAGTTATTGAAGAATAAAAACCATACAATCTATTAAAAATATTATAAAATCCACATTAAGAACCGTAACGTTTTCTATTATGAAAACGAGAGTTGCTCGACAAAATAAATAAAATATAATCCAATCAACCAAAGAGAAGCACTGACAGATGAACGATGAAGTATGTACAATAATCGAATTGCTGTCGAGCGTGTGTTCTTCACTCTACCTTTAGTTTTTTTTTTTTTGCTTTATGCAAATTAATTGGAAACAGATGGTTGGTAAAGCCTTGACGTCGGCAAAATTCCTTTTATAAATTTATTTGTCTCCAATGTATTTACTTATAATTAATATTCTAATTTACACAACAGCGTGGTTGTGTAAATTAGAATTAAACTTATTCCTCGCGGCCGTGGACATGAAAACGGAGTGTGCGAAGACGACATCAAGTACGTCGGCGGAAAGCAGTGGTTCCGTATCGCTGAAGGCCGCGAGGACTGGAGGAAAATTGTAGAGGCATATGTCCAGCAGTGGACGCACGCTGACTGACTATGGTTTGAGGCTTGAGGTTCGAAAAATCACCGGAAGTTTTATATAAATGAATTGTAACTTCTTGTTTAGGTTAAGACTTCCTGAGAAATTAACATCCCTGCGCTGCGGTTATGTACGCAGCCTTATGAGAACCGGGAAGTCCACTTTTCTCATACACCAGGGGAAGTCTCTTTCCAACACGCAAATCGTGCACTGCCATTTTAAAATTTTTGTGTGTAAAATATTTTATTATTCTCATCCAGTAGGGGCATCCAGTAGGCTTTTGTTTAATAGCAAAAAAATATATATCACTTAAATAAAGGAAGAATAAAGACATGAAAAGAGACTTCCAGGCGAAGTTTTGGTTGTGTGGGGCAGGTACTTTAAAAGAATAGCCCCACTGCATCTCTCCCCATGTATGTCGTAAAAGGCGACTAAGGGATATGACTCCCTTCTTATATTACTAGGTGGTAGGGTTTAACCCGCCCGGGTTGGTACCACCGCACTGAATGAAAGGTCGGTCGAAACGGCTATGTAAATAGTTCGTGTTTTCCGTCCAGTTCAGTGTAGCCGGTACGACCGAAGGGAAACACTGACGGTGGCACCAAGTTCACCCGGTGTTATGGGCTGACATTACGGATGTTGTAGGTGATATAGCCAACCGTGTCAGTTTCCATAAAAAAAAAATTACATTCACGCTTCTACCGACGTTTCATTCAGTTCGGTGATAACAACACGGGCGGCTTAAACCCTACCACCTAGTAAGGTAAGAACGCGGGTAAGAAGGGAAGGAGCCTACAGTTTTATGACGAATTCTAACCACTGTTAGACTCAATAATAAAGAATAAAGAAGAATAAAATATTTTTATTTACACAAATACACCTTTTACATTGTTCTTACATTAAAATACATTTAATGTTAACCTAAGTGCAATATGTAAATAGGTAGCGGCTCAGCATATGCCTAGCTAGGTTTGCGCCCAGCTGACGCTGTTTTTCAGCCGCAACCTACCAGAGGTAATCAAAAAAATAATAACATGGCGGAGATGAGAACAAAACAAATTTACAACTACAAATTTATATATACCTATAGTTACACAAGAATATAGACAATCAACATATACAATAATACACAAAGATCCCATATGGTTAAACGAAGACAACACTAAAAAACATAATATACAATTATACATACTAGAACTAACAGTATCGGTCGAACGGTCAGCGTTACCGAGTTCTGACCGCGCCCAGGTCTGCTTATGATCGCGAACGACAATCAATCGCACCGCTGCGCTACCGAGGCTATAATATTTGCTGATACGTTCACTCGAGCCGGCCGCGGCGGCCATGGATATTCATAATTCAATACAAGTGAATGAAGACACGCGCGCAGACGTGGGGCCTTGTATTGGCGCGTGTTGCACCTTGTTGCTTCCTATTGCAACACCAGACAACACCCAGCGGTCCATTCGCACGGACCGCGCCTGCCTAAAGCCCGGTCTCCTGCGCAGGTTTTTTCGAAACAATACACAAAAAGCATGAAACAAAAACATTATTTCTCTATGGATGGCCACACCCCAATGTTTCGATGTTTCTGTGTAAATGTTTTGAAAAAACACTCGCGGGAATTTACTTAGCGGTCTCCCGACTCCTTTAAGTAGTATAAGTAAACGGAAATTATTTTTGACTTTTTAAGGGTCAGGGGTTTTTGATTGTAGAAACTGAAGATTTAAAAGATACAATCCAGAAGAATTCAAGATGAATGTAAGCACTTATACGTGTACTAGTTTCGCCCGTGGCTTCGCTCGCGGTAGACTCTGTTCTCGCGGTGGACTCTGTTTTTCTCTATCTCATGCTAACCATGCTTCTCTCTCTCTCTCTCTCTCTCTCTCTCTCTCTCTCTCTCTCTCTCTCTCTCTCTCTCTCCCCCGTCTTCTCTTTCTTTGATACTGCTCAGCCCTAAGGATATTTAGCGTGATGGTACATAGCCTACAGTGAGCCCCAAGAACTACTCTTTCCTTTGGTGCAAACCGCATCAAAATCCGAATCAAAGGGGGGTGGAACCGTTCGGTGAAATATGTCAGCTTTTATTATCTGGACCAACTGGCAATCCTGTTTGTAATCGTACATGCTGGAATAAAATTATTCTTCGTCATTCTAAAAAAATCGAGGGAGTCTGCATGTACACATCCAGCCGTCAAACTTAGTTCGTGAATTTGATGTTTGCGCAGCTTGAAACAATTTTTCCGTAAGAAAAATTTTCAACTTTGGTCGCCCATATTGCCCCACCTAGGCTTCATACAAGGTTTTGTTTGAAGTATCGAATAAACTAAAAACCTTTATATATTCGTTAGAGTTTGTCTCGACTATGCAGCGTTAACGACTAAAGCGCGAGAGGTGTTTGAAGTTTGCGTGTTTTCGCATTTTTCAAAACAAGCCAACTTGAAGGGCTGATTTGGGTCAGAAGGGATGGAATGACAAAACAAAAATGTATTACGTATTTGAATTCGTCAGATGGATCTTTCATCCGACATATTTAGAATTGTTGTTCGTAGTCTGGTTGCTGAGTACTACGCGTCGCAAAGTACAAAAAAAAGTCATAATTTTTTTTTTGTCGCACCCCCTTACCCGATCCCAGAGACGTTTCACCAAATTCACGTCAAAACATTTGTGCAATTCTCGTAAAACGATAATCACTGATAAATCAGTACCGTAACACCGAGAGGTTACGTCAGAACGTCCAACACACAATCTGCCCACACGTCGCGTCGCCGGTGACAACCAACACGTGTTACAACATTAAATGATCCTAGTAAATATTCACCTAGAAGGGGCTTGTGAAGTTAAAACCTAAAAAAATCAGATTTATTATTAGTATTGGTGATGAATTGATGATTGATATTTTTATGTTATACCCGCCATAATAACAAGTATTATTATTCTGTCAAAATTTCAACCGGCTAGCTATTAGGGTTCTAAAGACACAGCCATCGGAAAGACGGACGGACGGACAGACAGACAGACAGAAAGACAGCCGGCGGCGTAGGCGTAGTAATAAGTTTCCGAAGGGGTACGGAAACTTAGAAATTGTTTTTTTAGGTTTTAACTTCAAATACCTTCAAAATAATAAATCAAGGTAAAACCTAAAAAAAACAATTTTCAAGTTTCCATACCCCTTACGGAAACCTATTACTAAGCCTACGCCGTCTGTCTGTCTGTCTCTCTACCCGGCCGTCCTTCCTTCCGATGGCTGTATTTTTGGAACCGTAATAGCTAGCCGGTTGACATTTTGACAGAATAATATGTGTGTTATTACGGCGGATATAACAACAAATAATCAATCATCATCAATACTAATAATAAATCTGTAAGGGATGGTCATGGATTAAGTTACTTTGTTTTATGAGATATTGCGTTTGCAGACTCTAGGTATGAATGATACTAAAAATAAATTTAGAAATATTTTCAGTATGTATGTATGTTTCTCCATAACTTTCAAACCGATCATCCGAATTCGATTAAACTTAGTACAAGCACATTTACCTATACGTGACACAGGATATAGGCTGAATAAAATTCAGTTCCGGTTACGCTAAGATGTGGCTCTCATACAAACCGAAATGTTTCGCGCGCCGAAATAAAGGTACGGTAGCGGCCTCACTTACTTTCTCCGTTTTAAACACGAATTTCACGTGAGCGAAGCCGCGGGCAAAAGCTATAAAAAATAGATAACAGTAAAAAATTAACCCATACAAGAAACGTGTTTTTTTTACGTTTTTGGTGCGGAAACCTCGGTGCGCAAGTCTGATTCGAACTTGGCCGGTTTTTTTTTCTCATACCTGGATGGATAAGTAGGTATGCTATATTTATTTGTATGTTATATTTGATATATTTTGTGATTTATACGGACCACGGAGAGCACGCCGAAAAAAATTGTTTATTGTTTATTGTATAATTTCATCCATAGGTAGGTAACCTACCCTTGGACATGTCGAAAATTGCGCCAGTTCTAAATTCAATGCGAAGAAGAACTGACAAACAAAATTCGCAAGTCACAATGTTTTGTTAGTACATCATTAGTATTATATCACAGTAACTTACAAATAATTAACTCATACTACCGCTCACAAGAGCATTAATATTTACACCAAAACATGAATACTGAAGAATCTGACCACTCTGCCTATTTACATTACCTAATCTGGTGTACAGTGCCATCGTCAATTTGATACTTAAATATATCAAATGTTGTTATCAAGGTACACAATAGCGTTTCTGGGTATATATTATTTTTGTGACATTACGCAAAACGAGTTGCCGCCAGCTGCTAGCAAACGCCTGTGACCGGTGTCTGTCTGTGGCGAAAGCTGCTAATAATTTTAATTAATTCATTGTGTACAGAAGTTCCTACGCCAACACTGTTTTCAAGGTTTTCTTACAGGAAGTGCGAACTATACGGTCCTGTTCTACAGGTTTATGGATCTTAGCATAGTAAACGAGCCGGCATAAAGAGGGTATACCCTCATTTATGATTCGAATTTAGAAGTTTTTACCTGTAGATATTAGATAACATGAATTAATTAATTTATTTACGTTTTCTGTCTTCTTTATGATGGTATTTTTTGGTTTGATTACACACATACATTTTCTAGCGACGCCCATGGACATTCGGTCGTATGCGGGGGCTGCGAATGCCATGCCGGCCTGACAGGTGCCCGTTCTTGCTTCAATTGAAGGACGGAGGTGGAAAGGGGACGGCGGCGGAGGCGCGGCGGCGGGATCGCGTTAAGCAGCTCCTCCGAGCATTCCCATGGAATAAGCGATATAACACACTTAGGGCGCCGACATCCCTACGGAGTTGCAGTGTTCTAGATCGCGGGACACGTCGTCGTCGGGGTCATACATACATAACGTCACGCCTGTTTCCCGGTGGGGTAGGCAGAGACAACGGATCTCCACGTGCCACGATCCTGACACAACTCTGCCGCCTCTTCCACTATCATGATGTTCTTCATAGATGCCCGTCGGTTACGGGTACTACGCACTTGACCCTTTTTGAGCACGTGCCCGATCTGGTCCAGGTACGTGGTGCGTCTAGGGCGACCCTTCCCGACTCTTCCACTCACATTCGCTCCATAAATTTCTTTCGTCAGTCGTCTATCGTAATAAACGTAAACTAATTGTTTTTATATTTGACTTGATATTATTATATGAAATATCAAAATTGACGATGGCACTATACACTTGATCGCTTTATATTTGAATACATTTTCTAAATCTACGCACTCAATGAAAAAAAAAACTCCATAATGTCACAAATAAAACCTATTTATATTTAACAGATAAATGCTTTCTTCGTATTTTCGTATTCAACTGTACTTTACTAAATCATGAGCTCATCTAACCAATGGGAAAACGAATTCCCGTTGGCCAGACTAGTCTGACCATCAATCTGACTACTGGGAAAACCCTTTAAATAGGCAGAGTGGTCAGATTCTTGAGTACCTATTCATGTTTATTCTGTAAATAATATTTGAACATAATCGGACATAAATATTTACTAAATATTCATGTTCTTGTGAGCGGTAGCAAGTACCTATTAAATATTCTGTGGCGGTAGTATGGGTAAATTACCTACTTTGATATAATACTTATATATAAGGTACTAACAAAACATTGTGACTTGCGAAGCTTGTTTGTCAGTTTTTCATCGCATTGAATTTAGAAGTGGCGGAATTTTCGACATGTCCAAGCGTATGTTACCTACCTATGGATGAAATTATACAAAAACAATAACAATATCATCCATTCTTCCTACATGACCGAACCACCGAAGCATTCCTTTCTCAATCCATGTCACTATATCTAATGTACGTACCTAATAATCAACATATCCTTACCTATAATAAAATCCAACGTCTGCTTTCTGTCTGAGTGTCTGAGTGTCTGAGTGTATGTCTGTCTGTCCGCTTATAACTCGAGAACCACTGAACCGATTTTAATAAAAAAAATCTACGGATAGCTTGATTCTTCCCATCAACTATAGGCTACTTACTATCACGCTAAATGGCTTATGAAGTTGGCAGTGAAGTGAAATATGAGAGCGGGCGGAGCCGCGGGCACAGCTTGTTTCGCTATAAGATAAAGTGTGAAGAGATCTTTTTTCATTTGTAAATATTTATACCTGTCAGTATGCCTTACCTTTAATAAAATCCAACGTCTGCTTTCTGTCTGTCTGTCTGTCCGTTTATAACTCGAGAACCACCGAACCGATTTTAATACAGTTTACTTCTACGGATAGCTTGGTAAGAACCAAGCTATCCATCAATTATAGGCTACATTTCATCACGTTAAATGGCTTATGAGGTTAGCAGAGAAGTCAAATATGAGAGGGGGCGGAGCCGCGGGCACAGCTAGTATAAATTATATTTTACATTCCCACACTCAAGTCTTTTGCTACTACCTACTTATATCTCACAATATAAAACTCTCAAACATCCAAAGGTTGACTGGGAGAAATCCGTGTAAGGAACAAGTCCGCCTTTGGCCCTCGTGTAAATTACCTATCGTTTGTTACTGTAAAATGTTTTTAGGCACTAAAGTATATCTATCTATCTATCTATACCTGGTGTAGAGATGTGTCAGCCTCGGTAGCTCAGTGGTGCGATCGGTCGTCTGTCGTTCATGATCATAAAAACACCTGGGCGCGGTCAGAACTTGGATGGGTGACCGTTAGACGGTTTGAGGCTGGCCGTGCTTCATATTCCACGAAAAACTGTAGGTCCCTTCCCTTCTTACCTTACTCGGTGGTAGGGTTTAAACCGCCCCGGTTGGTACCACCGCACTGAATGAAAGGTCGTTCGAAGCGGCTATGTAAATAGTTCGTGTTTTCAGTCCAGTTCAGTGTAGCCGGCACGACTAAAGGAAAGCACTGACAAATGGCACCTAGTTCACCAAGGTCATATAGGCTGACATCACGGATGCTGTAGGTGATGTAGCCAACCTTGTCAGTTACGGTAATTTGTTGCAAATTTTTATTAAGATCACTAAACATAAAATTGTAAAAAAATAGTTTTACAATCTTTACACGATCGAAGATCCTTACATGATCGAAAATCCTTACAGTGATACTGATTCAAATGGGGTATCCCACACGATATGCTAAATTGATTACCCATATTAATCTTTGTAAAATAAACTTTATCTTGTTTTTGATGTGCGCGTTATCAAGATCTGTAATTATGCCAAATTTCAAGTTTCTACGTTACCTACTTAGTTTTAAGAGTTTCGTATACCTTTTATACCAAACATTTTTTCATACCTTTTAAGCTGCGGAACCCTAAAAAGGACGGAAGGACAGACGGCGTAGACTTAGTAATAGTTACGGAACCTTAAAAAGGACGAAAGGACAGACGGCGTGTAGACTTAGTAATAGTTACGGAATCCTAAAAAGGACGGAAGGACAGACGGCATAGACTTAGTAATAGTTACGGAACCCTAAAAAGGACGGAAGGACAGACGGCGTAGAATTAGTAATAGTTACGGAACCCTAAAAAGGACGGAAGGACAGACGGCGTAGACTTAGTAATAGTTACGGAACCCTAAAAAGGACGGAAGGACAGACGGCGTAGAATTAGTAATAGTTACGGAACCCTAAAAAGGACGGAAGGACAGACGGCGTAGACTTAGTAATAGTTACGGAACCCTAAAAAGGACTGAAGGACAGACGGCGTAGACTTAGTAATAGTTACGGAACCCTAAAAAGCGGTTTCAGCCCATTTCATGTTACCCTTTCGCTAAATTATGTATATCTTATCCGAATAAGCGATGAGGGTATAGGTACCCTACTTAGGCCGGATATCCGACCATCACGGTTGGTACTAACAGCTTGCTAAGCTCGTGATGTCAGTCCATTAGGTAGGTATGTCAGCCTCGGTAGCTCAGTGGTGCGGTCGGTCGACTGTTGTTAAGCACACCTGGGCGCGGTCAGTACTTGGATGGGTGATCGCTCGACCGTTAGAGGCTAACCGCGATTCGGATTCCACGTAAAACTGTAGGTCCCTTCCCTTCTTACCTTACTAGGTGGTAGGGTTCATCGCGCCCGGGTTGGTACCACCGCACTGAATGAAAGGTCGATCGAAACGGCTATGTAAATAGTTTGTGTTCTTCTTCCAGTTCAGTATAGCCGGCACGACCTAAGGGAAGCACTGACGTGCACAGACGAAGGTTAATTCGTCTGTGCTGACGTGGCACCAAGTTCACCCGGTGTTATGGGCTGACATCACGGATTTTGTAGGTGATGTAGTCAACCGTTTCCATAAAAAAAAAAGACTAAAATGTCGTCAGCAAAATGTTCGTATTTTTTGTTTCAACAACAAACAAAGTTCGTCGTGGTTTCAATACATTCATGTTCAGTAACGGTCGTTCCATGGCCCTTCCAGCTGCTCCTTATTCCTTGGCGGTTTTTTTTAACTCGTAAACGACTTGTCCAATTTTGATAATTCTCGAATCATTAGATTTTTCTCCATTAGGCGGGTGACTAACACTCTACTACTAATGTACTCACATCTTAAATTTACATCTACTGGGTATTCATTAGACTAATGTAAGACTAGCTAATGTCAGGACCTGTCCGTGTTAATACAACATTAAATTACTAACTAATCGTTTTAAATATTAGGATAATAATATTAGGGTTCCGTATCCGTCGTACGGGGCCCTATTACTAAACCTACGCCGTCTGTCTGTCTGTCTGTATATGTTAAGCCGTTCTTTATTTATTATAAGCGAAAATACATACAGACATACACACAGACATTGGATCTTGAAATGAAATGAAATGAAAATATACTTTATTATACAACATTGTATAAGAGGGGTCACTCATTCTTAAATGCGGAACTAACCTTTGGTATGTGGAAAACGCGTTAAGGCGGACACTTCAGTACTAAAAAAAACCGGCCAAGTGCGAGTCGAACTCGCGCACCGAGGGTTCCGTTCCGTATCGCTATGTCATGGTCGGTCAGGTCAGGCCACTCACACATGCATACCTATGTATTAGTTAAAATGGTTCATACTCTTTTCGGTAGATGGCGCGCGCGCATACACTTTTTAGTTTCTTGTATGGGACCCCTTTATTTTTTTACTTTTTCTTATTTTTATTATTTCTTGATATATCGGCTATAATAAATAACACATATCTGTGAAAATGTCAACGGGCTACCTATTACGGTTCAAGAGATACAGCCCTCGTACAGACGGACGGACGGACAGACAGACAGACAGACAGGCAGACAGACAGACGGCGTAGGCTTAGTAATAGGGTCCCGTGCCGGATACGGAACCCTAAAAATGGATAATAGTATGAATAAAACCACCTAACTCACTTATATACTTTACTTCTCTGTCTCTATCTCTATAATAAATCTATCTATAAAAGTAGAGACTTTTTATTAAAGGGAAAGTCTATCTGTATGTATGTATGTTTGAAGTAAACTCCGGAACCACTGAACAGATTTTTATGCGGTTTGCACCAGTGCAAAGAGTAGTTCTTGAGGCTCACTATAGGCTATATAACATCACGCTAAATAGTCTTAGGAATTAGCAGTATCAAAGAAAGAATATAGTATGGACGGGAGAGAGAGATAGAGAGAATATAAGAGAAGCGATCGTTTATTATAATATTTGCGTTTAAATCGGATTTGCTATTAAACCAAGTCTACCGCGAGCGAAGCCGCGGGAAAAAGCTAGTATATTATAAACTGAATTAGAATATCCTACTAATATTATAAACGCGAATGTTTGTGAGTATGGATGGATGTATGAATCTTTGTTCCTCTTTCACGCAAAAACTACTGAACGGATTTTGATGAGACTTAACAGTACTATGGCTTATACATCAGTATAATATATAGGCTATATACCATCACGCTAAATTGCCTTAGGGCTCAGCAGTATCTAATAAAGTATAGTATGGACGGGAGAGAGAGAATATAAAAGACAAGAAAAACAAAAGCCTGTCTACATCACATAAAAACTTGAATTTCGAATTCGGTTCTTTTTTTTTTAAATCCACGCGGACGAAGTCGCGGGCAAAAGTTAGTATTATTATAATCTTTTACTCGTATAAAATTTAGGGATAAAATAATCAGTACTTACTTTTATGGGCTTCATTTGGGTTCACACTACGACTGGCGACTATAGCGCATACTGTCAGTACCATAAACAACGGCGAAAAACTGTTCATTTTGCACTTTTAATTTTAAATTAATACAATATAATTTTAACTAAAAAAAATTTTTTAAATCGAAGTTATATTTTCCGTTTTGAGTTTCTCTTTGTCTTCGTGAAATATTTCATTGTCCTCCGAAGCCTATTTCACGAGTGCGCGGCGCAGCCTTGCAGGTATTGCATTCTGCACGTGACGATATCGGCGGAACTTTTGGGGCGTGTTTCTGTTTAGTTTCTATATTGGGTAACCGTTCTGAGCAAAGTCACCGAGTCAGTAGGTGAGCACGGTCAGCCAACCCGGCCGCGAGTGACGTATACACTGTCGCGAATTATCAGTTCAATACATTATTTAAACAAAACGCTATACGCTGACACGGAACACAGACTGGAGTGGAGTGGTCGTGGGCGTCTGATGTCACATGATTCCTGTCCACTATGCAATGCCTAAGATTTCATTGTCACGTCCACAGAGCATCAAATGCGCGCGCCCCTCCTAGAGGCGCCCTGAACGCGATTTCTCTACAACGGCGTTGAAGCCTGTGGGCGTGGCCTATGACTTACATATGTGTGTTGTGCGTGTGCATTTGTTTTGTGCGTGTGCCTAACTTGCTCCTCTTTGTGTGTAGTGTCGATACTTGCACACACACACACATACGAAGCGCTAGCAGCACTGCGTGTAGTTTTTGGGTTTCAAATATTATCGCTTAGGGCGTCTCTAGTAGGGGGCGCGCGCGGTAAGTATTTGATGCTCTGTGGTCACGTCCAACTGAGATTGTATCATAGGTTCATTAATATTTATTTAAGTATTATGTATAAGCATATGCATGTGAACAGAACGGTGGTCATTACTGCCCAACTAGGCAAAGCCTGTTCTAGGGCTAGCAATATACTAATATATAAATTAACATTATATAATTATCTATATACCTAATAATTACATTATACAATTTTAAATTTTCAATAGTCCTTAACAATGAAATACTGTCAATAAAACATAGTAACATAATATAGTAATAAGGAAAAGATATATGATTACGAGCTCGAATTCATTAAGTGATTCCTAAAATTATATAATTTTTAAAATATAAAATGAGTTTTGTATAGTTTATTAGTTATATATATATTAGTAGGGTTATCTCTAAGAAAGTATAAGTTTGTTTGTAGTATTAATATTTAATTATTTATTTAATGTTTGTGTGCTATTATATGAATTAGTTATCAGTTTATTAGTTTATTATATTGATTAGTTATATCGTATTTTTTATATTTAGTACGTTACAAATAATGTGTTTTTCTAGTTTTTAGGGATCTAAAGTATCTATTATCATTTATCAGGCACGGGACCCTATTACTAAGCCTACGCCGTCTGTCTGTCTGTCTGTCTGTCTGTCCGTCCGTCCGTCTGTCCGAGGGCTGTATCTCTTGAACCGCAATTGGTAGCCCGTTGAAATTTCCACAAAAAATGTGTTATTATGGCCGATATAACAACAAATAATAAAAATAAGAAAAAATAAAAAATTCACGGGGGTTCCCATAGAAGAAACCAAAAAGTGTATGCCCGTGCGCCATCTACCGAGTAGTGCGGGACCCGCGGGTGGGTCCCCGGCCGGACAGGGAAGGTGATATAAGTAATTCGAGTCCATGTACCGTGTGGGGCCGGTACTTAAAAGAATAGTCCCACTGCATCTCTCCCCGTGCATATCGTAAAAGGCGACTAAGAGATAAGGACAAGGTGCTGTGCTAAAGGGCGACAGTCTGGCCACCTTTCACCTTGGAACGGTCCTTCCACTTAATCATAATGTATGAATATGGGTCTAATAATATAGTAAATATAACACATAATTTAATAATATAATATGTAATATTTTAGTCGGCGCATACCAAGGGAAAACATGGAACAAGTTTTGGTGTGTAAATACGAGATATGAGAATTTTTATGTGCTGAAGCGAATTGTTATGTAACAATAACAGTGATAAAATAATAAATTAATGAAAAGGGGCGTGAAAAGATTCACATTAAAAGTCAGGCCCGAAGGGTAATCGCAATCCCCGGTCATCACAGAATGTCCATGGGCATCGTTAACCACCTGTGAATAGATGTAAATGTCCCATATGGCGTGTATATTAAAAAAGTGCGTAACGAAAAAAAAAAATCAAAAGCACTTTTCTTGTACGGGTACCCCCCTTAATTTTGCATTTTTTAAACTCTTAATTATTTGGTGTCAAAATCAGCCATAATAACACATCATATTCTGTGAAAATTGGAGACGGAATTGCACATGGAGACGGAACCCTAAAAAGTATAGTACTCGTGTATGTTCTGTCGCGTGCAATTTGAATGCATTCCAACCAAATGTTGGAAACAAGGTTCCAATCAAAGAGTTTGGTAATACAAACTCTTTGGTTCCAATGTGCAAATTTATATGACTGTGCGATTTCGTGATGTTGTTTTTCCTTGATAGATAGATATATAGAAATAATTTATTGCTCCAAAAACACATCTTCTAAACTTATAAAATTGTTTGTCCTGACTGACTGATCTATCAACGCACAGCCAAAACTACTAAGTCTAGAAAGCTGAAATTTGGAACATAGGTTTATTTCATAACGCAAGCATCCGCTAAGAAAGGATTTTAGGAAATTTTAACTTTAAGGGTGGGAAATGGGGGGTACGAGTTTGTATGAAAGTCTTTGTTCTTTGAAGTTACAAACATGAAAATTTGAATTACAGCTACTGAGAATAAATCAATAATGACGTGTTTCAAGGTTTTTGGATTTTCACATTTAAGGGGGGGAAATGGGGGGCTAAAGTTTGTATGGGGGTTTCGATTTTTTTTAAGGTAGGAACTTGAAAATCATAATAATGGCTACTCATCATAAATAACGACGTGTTTCAGGGTTCCTGGATTTTCACATTTTAAGGGGAGGAAACGGGTGGTTAAAGATTGTATGGGAGTATCGATTTTTTTAAAGATAGGAACATGAAAATCATAATTATACGTATTCGTCATAAATAAGTGTTTTAGGGTTTTTGGATTTTCATATTTTAAGGGGGGAAGGTTGTATGGGAGTATCGGTTTTTTTAAAGGCAGGAATTTGAAAATCATAATAATGGCTACTCATCATAAATAAATAATGAAGTGTTTCAGGGTTTTTAGATTTTCACATTTTAAGGGGAGGAAACGGGGGGTTAAAGATTGTATGGGAGTATCGATTTTTTGTAGGAACTTGAAAATCATAATTATGGCTACTCATCATAAATAAATAATGACGTGTTTCAGGGTTTTTGGATTTTCACTTTTTAAGGGGAGGAAACGGGGGGTTAAAGATTGTATGGGAGTATCCGTTTTGTAAAGGTAGGAACATGAAAATCATAATTATAGCTATTCATCATAAATAAGTGTTTTAGGGTTTTTAAGATTTCGTATTTTAATAAAATATTTTAAGCGGCGGGTGGCCGAGTGGTTTGGGCATCGGCTTCTCATGCGAGAGGTCCGAGGTTCGAATCCGGTCGGCGTGTACCAATGAGTTTTTTCTGAGGAAAAAATTTACGTGCATACCTACACCTGCTGCTTCACCGTTCGGAACCGGTGTAAAACTGTAGGTCCCTTCCCTTGCCCCTTACTAGGTGGTAGGCTCAAATTGTAGCCGACTGGGTTGGTACCACCGTACTGGATGTAAGATGGCCGCATAGCAGCCTCGGCTGTGTTCTCCTTTAGTCCAGTATAGCCAGCAATCCAGGGAAGTCTCCGGTATGGCACCTACCTTCTCGGAGGTGATATTGGCTGGTCGGAGCATGCGCTTTGGCCCCTCCGACAAGGGGGGAAGGGGGGGGGGGGGACGGAGGCGAAAGGTTGTATGGGAGTATCGGTTTTTTTAAAGGTAGGAACTTGAAAATCATAATTATAGCTATTCATCATAAATAAATGATGAAGTGTTTCAGGGTTTTGGATTTTCACAGAGAGGGGGGGGGGGGGGGGGGGTTACTTACTTTATTTGAGAGGGTTTATTGTATTCCAGAATGCAGCTTCGCCTGAAGCCTCGCCGTTAGTTACTTACTTTATTTAAGAAGGGGTGTATCGTCTACGTATACGCAGCTCGGCCTTCGGTCTCGCCCATGGTTACTTATTTTCATCGAGAAGGTTTACGTCTTTAATAATACAGCTCGGCCTTCGGCCTCGCCCATAGTTACTTACTTTCATCGAGAAGGTTTATCCTCTTCCTGAACGCAGCTCGGCCTTCGGCCTAACCCATAGTTTATACTTACTTTCACCGAGAAGGTTTATTGTCTTCCTGAACGCAGCTGGGCCTTCGGTCTCGCCCTATGCTACTTACTTTCTTCGAGAAGGTTTATAGTCTTCCTGAACGCAGCTCGGCCTTCGGCCTCGCCCTCAGTCACTTACTTTCTTTCGAGAAGATTTATGGTCTTCCTGAACGTAGCCCGGACTTCGGCCTCGCTCTTAATTATTTACTTTCTTAGAAAATGTTTACCGTCTTCCTGAACGCAGCTCGGCCTTCGGCCTCGCCCTTAATTATTTACTTTCTTAGAAAATGTTTATCGTCTTCCTGAATGCAGCTCGGCCTTCGGCCTTGCCCTATGTTACTTATTTTCTTCGAAAAGGTTTGTCCTCTTCCTGAACTCAGCTCGGCCTTCGGCCTCGCCCTTAGTTACTTACTGTCTTCGAGAAGGTTTATCGTCTTCCTAAACGCAGCTCGGCCTTCGGTCTCGCCCGCAGTTACTTACTTTCTTCGAGAAGGTTTATAGTCTTTCTGAACGCAGCTCAGCCTTCGGCCTCGCCCTCAGTTACTTACTTTCTTCGAGAAGGTTTATACTCTTCCTGAACGCAGCTCAGCCTTCGCCCTCTCCCATAGTTACTTACTGTCTTCGAGAAGGTTTATCGTTTTCCTGAACGCAGCTCGGCCTTCGGCCTCGCCCTTTGTTGCTTACTTTCTTCGAGAAGGTTTATGGTCTTCCTGAACGTAGCTCGGCCTTCGGCCTCGCCCTTGATTACTTACTTTCTTAGAAAAGGTTTATCCTCTTCCTGAACGAAGCTCGGCCTTCGGCCTCGCCCTCAGTTACTTGCTTTCTTCGAGAATGTTTATCGGTTTCCTGAACGCAGCTCGGCCTTCGGCCCCGCCCTATGTTAATTTCTTTTTTCGAAAAGGTTTATCCTCTTCCTGAACGAAGCTCGGCCTTCGGCCTCGCCCTCAGTTACTTACTTTCTTCGAGAATGTTTATCGGTTTCCTGAACGCAGCTCGGCCTTCGGCCTCGCCCTTTGTTACTTACTTTCTTCGAGAAGGTTTATCCTCTTCCTGAACGCAGCTCGGCCTTCGGCCTCTCCTTTAGTTACTAAGTTTCTTCTCGGCCTTCGGCATCGCCCATAGTTACTTACTGTCTTTGAGAAGGTTTATCATCTTCCTGAACGCAGCTCGGCCTTCGGCCTCGCACTCAGTTACTTGCTTTCTTCGAGATGGTTTATGGTCTTCCTGAACGCAGCTCGGCCTTCGGCCTCGCCGTTAGTTACTTACTTTCTTCGAGAAGGTTTATCGGTTTCCTGAACGCAGCTCGGCCTTCGGCCTCGCCCCTTGTTACTTACTTTCTTCGAGAAGGTTTATCCTCTTCCCGAACGTAACTCGGCCTTCGACCTCGCCCTTAGTTACTTACTTTCTTCGATAAGGTTTATAGTATTTCTGAACGCAGCTCGGCCTTTGGCCTCGCCTTCAGTTACTTACTTTCTTCGAGAACGTTTATACTCTTCCAGAACGCAGCTCGGCCTTCGGCCTCGCCCTCAGTTACTTACTTTCTTCAAGAAAGTTTATACTCTTCCTGAACGCAGCTCGGCCTTCGGCCTGCCCTCAGTTACTTACTTTCTTACTTTAATACTTCGAGAAGATCTATGGTCTTCCTGAACGCAGCTCGGCCTTCGGTCTCGCTCTTTGTTACTTACTTTCTTCGAAAAGGTTTATCCTTTTCCTGAACGGAGCTCGGCCTTCGGCCTCGCCCTTAGTTACTTTCATTGAGAAAGAATATCGTTTACGTGAACGCAACTCCGCCTTCGGCCTCACCATTAGTTACTCACTTTCTTCGAGACGGTTTATCGTTTACCTGAACCCATCTCGGCCGTCGGCTTCGCCCTTAGTTACATATTTTCTTCTTTGAAATACAAATTTCACGCGAGCGAAGCCGCGGGCAACAGCTAGTTTTACATAAACAATTGTAGGTGATGTAGCCAACCGTGTCAGTTTCCATAAAAAAAAAAACAAACAAACGAAAGTAATTTACATGAGGGGCAAAGGCGGACTTATCCCTTACAGGGATTTCTCCCAGTCAACTTTGGATGTTTGAGAGTCGTATGTTGTGAGATATAAGTAGGTAGTAGCAAAAGTCTTGAGTGTGGGAATTTTAAATATCCTTCCTTACCTATAATAAAATCCAACGTCTGCTTTCTGTCTGTCTGAGTGTCTGTCTGTCCGCATATAACTCGAGAACCACTGAACCGATTTTAATAAAACAAAATTCTACGGATAGCTTGATTCTTCCCATCAACTAAAGGCTACTTACTAGCACGCTAAATGGCTTATGAGGTTAGCAGTGAAGTGAAATATGAGAGCGGGCGGAGCCGCAGGCACAGCTTGTATAATATAACGAAAATAACTATGGTAAACTATAATATACACTACATATAAGTACGTACTAGTTAATTATTTAATTATCCTTGATGAAATCAAGGGAAGCACTGACATGTCACCTGGTCCACCAAGGTGTTATGGGCTGACATCACGCATCTTGTACGCGGATGAGGTAGGGTGAACAGTGTCAGTATCTATAAAAAAAAATTGGTTGTCTGTAAAGTTGGTTTACGGACGATAGTTTTACGTGATGATGTCATAAAGTAAATCAGTTCCGGCGGATATTTACCATGTAAAATTAATTTAAGTACATGATAAATATGTGATAATAAATATTAAAAAATATGAGAAAATAACGACTATTAATTAAATTTAAAAAACCTACATAACGCCATCTACAGGTTCAACGTTGCAACAATTACCTAACTGCTAAATCAAGTATACCGCTGGCTGAAGTATTTAATTTAATATTGACGCTAGATGTGGACGCTAGATGTCGCTCCATGAAATTCACATACTGTTGTCACATACTGATATAGTCTGGTCAGTGATGGTGGCAGGGACCGCGGGTTCGAGGCTCGCACAAGACGGAGTAAAATATTTTGTATTTCCTACTATTGTATATGCCTCTCTATCGCGCTCTCGCTTGCACACACAGGTTTAGATGGAACGTTACACTTCTTCGTGCGTGCAGCCGGTGTTCATCAATTTATAAGACGTGACATCATCACGTCAAAAAATATTTTAATGTACAGCTTCACATATCGGCACCACTGCCTCTCCAACGCTCTCGCAATGCCGACAAGCCGACCGGCTGCAGACGCGGCGCGGCGGTGGGTTCTGTCTGATAGCATAACGAACTCATTGTTACGTGCGAACCATACAAAATTTGTATTTAAATACATGCTTAATAATTTTCGAGCCTTGCCGGTGAACCGTGTCGGCGGCGTGCCACGAAATTGCATCTTTATTATATCGTCAAGGTCGTCATCATTCTATTGTGGCTACCTAGAACGATAAAAAATTTATGGACGCCGGACTGTCAAATGCTTGTATGAGAACTAGCGTCGCCGCGTTGCGGGGAGCGGAGTGTACTTACGGATAATAAGATATTCCACTATTGAGCACACTAAACTTGGATGTAGTGTTTTTACACGTAAACACAGAGCATGCGGGCATTTTAAACAGGTTTTTTCGAACGCAGCCGATGACAGACTGACGGGCCAGCGCGCGACCGTCCAATGAAACAAGTATGCTTTTACTTATATCGTGTTACTCTGGCGAGGATAGGGTTCGGGGTCCATACCTTTTTTATCGTTCTAGGTGGCTACCATTTGCCGGCGGCTTCGCTCGCGTGAAATTCGAAAATGACGAAGTAAGTCACTAAGGGCGAGGCCGAAGGCCGAGCCGCGTTGTATGTACTCCCTAGAAGAGTAAGCCACTACTTAGAAGAAACAAAAAACAGAAAATCTGACAGACAGACTCTATGGAAAATGTTTGATTGCACGGAATGGCAACCAAAGGTATTTAAAGGACCTTTGGTTGTATGTAACCATTCTAGCAAAAAAAAAAATATTTTTTTTTTCAAAACTGCTGCTTCGCTCGGTGGTATATCCTTACCTATAATAAAATCCAACGTCTGCTTTCTGTCTGTCTGTCTGTCCGCTTATAACTCGAGAACCACTGAACCGATTTTAATAAAACAAAATTCTACGGATAGCTTGATTCTTCCCATCAACTATAGGCTACTTACTATCACGCCAAATAGCTTATGAGGTTAGCAGTGAAGTGAAATATGAGAGCGGGCGGAGCCGCGGGCACAGCTTGTACTATATATACCTACTAAATAAACTTGAAAACAAATAACATAATATAAAATTTATCTAATTACATCCAAGTCGTTTGAGCCCTTTCCGAGAAATCAATTATATATATCTTAGGTAATATGGTAATTAAAGTAATATGATATTATGTATTAGCATCAGCCTCGATAGCTCAGTGGTGCAGACAGTCTACTGTCGCTATTGAATGTTAAGCAACGCTGGGTGCGGTCAGTACTTGGATGGGTGACCGCTGACCGTTGGAGGCTGACCGAGGTTCGGATTCCTCGTAAAACTGTAGGTCCCTTCCCTCCTAATCTTACTTGGTGGTAGGGTTTAACCCGCCCGGGTTGGTACCACCGCACTGAATGAAACGTCGGTCAAAACGACTATGTAAATAGTTTGTGTTTTCCGACCAGTTCAGTGTAGCCGGCACGATCAAAGGGGGAAGCACTGACATGGCACCTAGTTCACCCGGTGTTATGGGCTGACATCACGGACGTTGTAGGTGATGTAGCCAACCGTGTCAGTTTCCATAAAAAAAAAAAAAAAATAGTAATGCCTTTTTTGTCGGCCTCCGGTTTGGATTTTATAGTATTGATTAATTTAAACATACATACGGTTGTATGAATGTGATAACGTTTGTATAGAAACTGCATTATGTATGTATGTATGCATATATATACAGGTATATACCTAGATATACCTTTTAACCTGTAAGTATGTAATATAATTTTTTAATTGTATGTGAAATATGATCAAAATAATTTTTTTTTTAACTTTATTCATTAAATTTCGCACTACCCACTTACGCATCTTACCCACAATCTCAGGCACGCCTGGTAGAGATTGCCTTCAGGCTTTAAGTCCGCCTTTTGCCGCTTCTTTTGTGCAATAAAACATATTTTCATTTCATTTCGTTTCGTTACAGAGTTCATGTGGCCACCTTCCGGCTCCATCATCAGACCAGCTATGGCATCATTATACTACATTATGTCACTCGATTACCCACAGACACAGGGACAAGTGAAACTATTGTATTGTACCGTGTGGGGTCGGTACTTAAAAAGAATAGCCCCACTGCATCTCTCCCCGTCGCATGTCGTAAAAGTCGACTAAGGGATAAGAAAATTCGTCAGCCTCGGTAGCTCAGTGGCGCGGTTGGTTAGTCAACTGTTATTAAGCAACGCTGAGCGCGGTCAGTGATTGGATGGGTGACCGCTCGACCGTTGGAGGCTGACCGTGGTTCGGATTCCACGTTAAACTGTAGGTCCCTTCCCTTCTTACCTTACTAGGTGGTGGGGTTTATCCCGGCCGGGTTGTTACCACCGCACTGAACGAAACGTCGGTCGAAACGGCTATGTAAATAGTTCGTGTTTTTCGTCCAGTTTAGTGTAGCCGACATGAAATGAAGGGAAGCACTGACATGGCACCTAGTTCACCCTGTGTTATGGGCTGACATCACCGATGTTGTAGGTGATGTAGGAAACCGTGTCAGGTTCCATAAAAAAAAATAAAAAAACTAGATTCCGTCTCACGAAAGAAGTTCCGCAGACGCGGTACTACGGTCATACACTTCCATAATATTGCCGCGGGACTTCTGTCGTGAGACGGAATCTAAATAAAACGCTTGTAAAATTACTGTTCTATTCAGCTGAAGGCCGGGAGGATAGGAGAAAATTTTGAGAGGGATAAGTACACAAGAGTATGTAGGTAATCTTAAATACGTGGGGCAGTTGGGGCAGGATTGGTGACGAGTCGGTGTGTAGGTAGCGGCTGTCCATTTTTAAGTTTCCGTATCCCGTACGGAAGCCTATTACTAAGCCTACGCCGTCTGTCTGTCTGTCCGACCGTCTGTCGGTCCGAGGGCTGTATCTCTTGAACCGTAATAGGTAGCCCGTTGACATTTTCACAGAATATATGTTATTATGGCGGATATAACAACAAATATAACAAATAATATAAAATGTAAAAAATGAAGGGGGGTTCCCATACAAGAAATGTGTTTTTTTTTCAATGTTTTTTTTTTGTGACGCGGAAACCTCGGTGCGCGAGTCCAACTCGCACTTGGCCGGTTTTTTCTCTTTTACTTTTTTTTTATGGAAACTGACACGGTTGGCTACATCACCTACAACATCCGTGATGTCAGCCCATAACACCGGATGGACTTGGTACCACGTCAATGCTTCCCTACGGTCGTGCCGGCTACACTGAACTGGACGGAAAACACAAACTATTTACATTTTTAGGATAGGATAGGATTTTTAGGGCTTTTAACAATAATTTGTTAATATCAGCCCCATAGTACTCATCTTCTCCATCCCTTAGGGCCCAGAGTCCCTAAGGGATAGAGAACGCTCCACGAAATTACAATTAGGACAAAACACAATTACTAAATCCCTCTCACTTGGGCTCGCCAACAATTAAAATGTATGCTAAAAATCAAATTGAGTCTGTCCACCCTAAGTGACGCCCGGTTTTTCCTAGTGGACAGATTGATGGTCAGACTAGTCTGGCCAACGGGATTATTTTTTCCCATTGGTCAGATTAATTTGACAGCTGGATAAAAAACAAAAAAATACATAGAAAAAAGTACAATCAAAGTAATAACTGTTTTGCATTTCGAGCGTTTGCGTTATAAAACCATTAACTACACTTTTGGGCGAAAATGCGTTTAAAAACTCGCCCTACTTGTTTTTTTTTCGAATTTGTAGGCATTTTGTGCATTTTTTGCTGGCAATACCTAAAAACCTTGGAATATAAACTCTTTAAATGCATGTCAAACTATATTTAGAATACTATAAAATTAATAAGTGCCTTAATTCCACCTTATTTCATGAATTTACAAAAATCTAATTCACTAAATCACATGAGGAGTTTCCATTTAAATGAAATGTATATTTCTGTCAGTATAAAAAAAATGTTATATCACATAATAACTTTATCCTCAACTGTACTTTACTAAATCATGAGCTAATCTAACCAATGGGAAAAAAATTCCCGTTGGCCAGACTAGTCTGACCATCAATCTGACCACTGGGAAAACCCGTGACGCCTGCAATTCCGTCCGTAATTCCTCGTTCTGACCACACTCCATCAGCAAATGGTACTTGCCATCCTTCTTGTTGCACCGATCACAATTTGGAGAATCTCTCTTTTTCATCAGGAATTTAAATTTATTCAATGGAATGTGGCCAGCACGAAGTCTTAGAGCTATTTTTTTTTATGGAAACTGACACGGTTGGCTACATTACCTACAACATCCGTGATGTCAGCCCATAACACCGGGTGAACCTGGTGCCACGTCAGTGCTACCCTTCGGTGGTGCCGGCTACACTGAACTGGACAGAAAACACAAACTATTTACATAGCCGTTTCGACCGACCTTTCATTCAGTGCGGTGGTACCATCCCGGGCGGGTTAAACCCTACTACCTGGTAATATAAGAAGGGAGTCATATCCCTTAGTCGCATTTTACGACATACACGGGGATAGATGCAGTGGAGCTATTCTTTTGAAGTACCGGCCCCACACGGTACAAAGCTAGCACTATTTCAGAACTTCGTAAATTACACGCCTGGAACCAGGGCCAGGGAACCTGTGGAGGTTCGAATTGTAAGGTTTTGTACCATATTGTCAAAATGCTCTTTCCATAAAATTTTACATAGTGTTTTTACTTCTGGCAATCGATCCATACAGAATGGCAAGAGAATGGTTTACCTACATATTTAAAGTGGGGCATTCAATTAAAATTTAGCTTCTTTTGCTAATTTACACACTTTGATATTCCAATACAATAGAACACGATTAACGCACCCATACTTACTATTACCACAGAATACTTGTACTTTTGTGTGTGCGCACTTCATGGATTGTTTTTTCTGCAAGCAGCACTTCATCTCACTAGATAGCATAAAAACCGTTAAGGTCGGGTCGCGCAGTCGTGCGAAACTGATTCTCTAGGACGAACAAGGTTGTAAAAAAAATGTGCGTTATCAAAAGAAATACATATCCAGAAGCAGTTTTGTCAGACACCACCAATAAGATCGGTAATAATAATTTGTATTTCTGTAACATCATCATCACCATCTGAAAAATTCTGTTAGTCGGCCATATAGCGGCCGAGTAATAGATTTTTTTTTTATATACAACGCGACATGTGGCGCCTGGCGCTGTGCAACTGTCTGACGACGCCCATGGAATGCTCGGTGCCCATGGACATTCGGCCGCTTGCGGGGCTTGCGAATGCCATGCCGACCGCACAGTTGCCTATTCACGCCCCTCTTGAAGGACCCGAGACTGTACTTGGGGTAAATGTATGAGCAGGAAGAGCGTTCCAGAGGTTACCGGTTCTGTAGAGGAAAGATCTGCAGAATCGATTGGTGCGCATCCGCGCGGTAAGTCCAGCGTGTAGGTATGCAATCCCTGCCCAGTGCGCGTGGTGCGGAGGTGGAAAGGGGACGGCGGGATCGCGTTAAACAGCTCCGGTTAGTTGGACTGTAAAGCCATATTTGTGCAGTTCACTTTCACATCCTAGACAAGCGAATGCCTCTTATAGGTGTCTCTTTCTATGGCGCAAGTAATGCATAAAATATTGATGCTCCAATGGACGGTATAACTAGCATTGAAATTCCGTTAATAATACAATGATAGCAGACAAAAATACCAGTATTGTCTAAAAACGTCTGAATATATTTTCATGCTTCATTTTACTTTGTTCTTTTGAACTGAAACTAAACAATATTGTTCTGCCAAGCTTGGCCAATTTGAATGTTTTTTCAATGTTTTTTTTTGTTCTACGTGAGAATCTCCTTTACAATTTTTCATTAAATATTTTGATAGGTGCATAGACCAAAACTAAAGAAAGATAGGTATTGTAGATAAAAGTAGTACAATTTTCGTCCCATTTTATCACAGAGCATCAAATGCGCGCGCCCCTCCTAGAGGCGCCCTGAGCGCGATTTCTCTACAACGCCGTTGAAGCCTGTGGGCGTGGCCTATGACTTACATATGTGTGTTGTGCGTGTGCATTTGCTTTGTGCGTGTGCCTAACTTGCTCCTCTTTGTGTGTAGTGTCGATACTAGCACACACACACATACGAAGCGCTAGCAGCACTGCGTGTAGTTTTTGGGTTTCAATATTATCGCTTAGGGCGTCTCTAGTAGGGGGCGCGCGCAGTAGGTATTTGATGCTCTGTGCATTTTATAGTAGAGTAGTTGCGTCAGCGGCGGCGCTCGCGGTAAAATCGGTTTCATCGCAAATCGGATTTGAATAAAAAATTATCGAATATTGATAATATGAATAACTAGCTGAGCCCGCGGCTCCGCTCGCGTGAAATTCGTATTTCAAAGAAGACATTAAGTAACTGAGGGCGAGGCCGAAGGCCGAGCTGCGTTCAGGAAGACTATAAACCTTCTCGAAGAAAGTAAGAAACAAAGGGCGAGGCCGAAAGCCGAGCTGCGTTCAGGAAGACGATAAACCTTATCTAAGAAAGTAAGTAATTAAGGGCGAGGCCGAACGCCGAGCTACATTCAGGAAGACCATAAATATTCTCGAAGAAATTACGCAACTGAGGGCGAGACCGAAGGCTGAGCTGCGTTCAGGAAGACTATAAACCTTTTCGAAGAAAGTAAGTAACTAAGGGCGAGACCGAAGGCCGAGCTGCGTTCAGGAAGACTATAAACCTTCTCGAAGAAAGCAAGTAACAAACGGCGAAGCCGAAGGCCGAGCTGCGTTCAGGAAGACGATAAACATTCTCGAAGACAGTAAGTAACTATGGGCGAAGCCGAAGGCCGAGCTGCGTTCAGGAAGAGGATAAACCTTCTCGAAGAAAGTAAGTAACTGAGGGCGAGGCCCAAGGCCGAGCTGCGTTCAGGAAGAACATAAACCTTCTCGAAGAAAGTAAGTAACTGAGGGCGAGGCCGAAGGCCGAGCTGTGTTCAGGAAGACGATAAACCATCTCTAAGAAAGAAAGTAATTAATGGCGAGGCCGAAGGCCGAGCTGCGTTCAGGAAGAGGATAAACCATGGGTCAGGCCGAAGGCCGAGCTGCGTTAAGGAAGAGGATTAACCTTCTTTATGTAAGTTAGTAACTATGGGCGAGGCCGAAGGCCGAGCTGTATTCTGGAAGACGATAAACCTTCTCGATTTCTCGATGAAAGTAATGGCGTGTAGATAAACGATAAAACTTCTTAAATAAAGTAAGTAACTAACGGCGAGGCTTCAGGCTAAGCTGCATTCTGGAATACAATAAACCTCCACGAAGAAAGTAAGTAACTAAGGGCGAGGCCACCGTCACACCCCTCCCTCCCTCTCCCTCTCCCTCTCCCTCTCCCTCTCCCTCTCCCTCTCCCTCTCCCTCTCCCTCTCCCTCTCCCTCTCCCTCTCCCTCTCCCTCTCCCTCTCCCTCTCCCTCTCCCTCTCCCTCTCCCTCTCCCTCTCCCTCTCCCTCTCCCTCTCCCTCTCCCTCTCCCTCTCCCTCTCCCTCTCCCTCTCCCTCCATCTCCCTGCCTCTCCCTCCCTTCCGTTGAGTCTCGCCATCATCGATACTTCGAGTAAATATGGCAACCCCAAAGATGGTAAACAGACAGACATACATACAGACAGACAGAAAGCAGACGTTGGATTTTATTAGAGGTAAGGAAGAAAGGAAAGGATAAGGATAAGGGGGATTCCATCGCTATACCTCCACCTCCCCTCCCGCCCCTCCCTCACCCCCCTCCCTCACCCCCCTCCCTATATGCCTCTACTTATCCCCCCCCCCCCCTCCCCTCCTCCTTCAGGATATTGTAATGTCATCGGTTCTTACGCGGGTGAATGATTCCGTGTCCGTTACATACAAATATTGCCAAGTGCTCTCATATTTCACTTCACTGCTAACCTCATAAGCTATTTAGCGTGATAGTAAGTAGCCTATAGTTGATGGGAAGAATCAAGCTATCCGTAGAATTTTGTTTTATTAAAATCGGTCCAGTGGTTCTCGAGTTATAAGCGGACAGACAGACACTCAGACATACAGAAAGCAGACGTTGGATTTTATTATAGGTAAGGAGATAGGGTGTTACGATGACCATGTCATTAACTTCGGGAGGGTTACATAGACACTCAAATAAACACGTTACGCAAAAAAAAATATGTTTATAGTATTACTTTTCGAGAAATTTAACAAAACATGTTAGCTACCTAAACATTAACCTGTGTGTAACAGTAGGTAACTTGCATTGTACGGGGTCAATGACCGTACTATTTTCAAACGCAGAACAGCTGTTTGTTGTAAGTAAGTCACAAGGTCACTATAATTGGTTTTTACAGCTACTTATTTGATTTAATTTTTTTGTTAGGAGAAAAAATGCTCCTAGAAACATATGTTTTTTTCTTACGTAAAGTGTTTATTTCAGTGTGTATGTAACCCTCCCGAAGTTAATGACGTGGTCAGCGAAACACCTTATATAGAGACAGTGCTAGAGAATAGATGAACAATTACTGTATCTATTGTATTTTATTTATAATAAATAATATTGTATCGAAACACGCCAAGTGCGAGTCGGAATGGGGCACCGAATGTTGTTATATCGGCCATAATAAAATAACACATTTGTAACACATATTCTGTGAAATTTTCAACGGGATATCTATTACGTTTCAAGAGATACAGCCCTCGGACAGACAGACAGACAGACGGCGTAGGCTTAGTACTTAGTAATAGGGTCCCGTACGACGGATACGGAACCCTAGAAAAGCTCTTCCATAGGTACTGTGACCGCAGTCCCAAGAACCGAAGCAGAGCTTCCTCGCTGAATTGTTATTATAATTATGCTTATGTTAATTGTAAATTTTAATTTAAATGCTACAGGACTTCCGCTGTAAAACAATGTTCGTTCCAATTTCCTTCTTTAAAATCTTATCTAATTTTACTTTTTAACCGAATTCTTATCAGAACGAGTTTACAAATTAAGGATCCGGATCGCGGCAAGCTTGCCTTCGTTCCAACGAGTTACGGATACCACAAAATTAATTTCCAAAACGCTTCGTTTTAGAAATATTTGTACATACATACATACATAGCGTCACGCCTGTTTCCCGGTGGGGTAGGCAGAGACAACGGATCTCCACGTGCCACGATCCTGACACACCTCTGCCGCCTCTTCCACTCCCATAATGTTCTTCATGCATGCTCGTCGGTTGCGGGTACTACGCACTTGCCCCTTTTTGAGCATATGCCCGATCTGGTCCAGGTAAGTGCGTCTAGGGCGACCCTTCCCGACTCTTCCACTCACATTTGCTTCATAAATTTCTTTCGTTAGTCTCCTATCATCCATTCTTCCAACATGACCGAACCACAGAAGCATCCCTTTCTCAATCCTTGTCACTATATCTTCTTTCAGCCCACAGCGCTCTCGCACTACACTATTTCTCAATCTATCTTTCATTGTAACTCCACACATACTCCTCAACGCGCGCATTTCCACAGCATTAATCCTGCTTTCATGCTTCTTCTGCCATGCCCAACTTTCACTCCCGTACATAAGTGTAGGGGCCAGCACTCCACCATGGACAGCCAAACGTGCCCTAGTTGACATGCTTTGGCTGCTCATAATAGCGTGCAACGCCCCATTCACTTGGTTGCCGGCTTTCACTCTCTTTTCTACATCTCCTTCACATTTTCCATCCCGCGTGAACATATTCCCCAGATATACGAATTCGTTCACTTGCTCCAGTCTCTCATTCCCAATCCTTACATCGCATTCGGACACTATTTCATTCCTTTCCAGTACCATTACTTTCGTCTTGTTTACATTCACTTTCATTCCCTTCCTTTTAAATGCTTCAACCATAACAGTTACCATGTCTTGCAACTCGCCCACCGACGACGCAAGTATCACTTGATCGTCGGCGTACAAGAGGTATTTCACAACTAACTCATCCATTCTTAATCCACAATCATATTCTTTCAGATCAGCCAAGCAGCTGTCCATGAATAGATTGAACAGCCAAGGTGACGCCACACACCCCTGTCTGACCCCTCTAGAGATGTCAAACCAGTCGGTGTATGCCCCGTTTATCCTGACGCAAGCCCTAGAACCCTCATAGAGAGATTTCAGTGCCTGCACCAAGCGACTGACGACTCTATACTCGGACAATACTGCCCACAACTCATTCCTCTCAATATTTGTACTACGGAATTATGGAAGTTCTGAGGTCAATTGCTACCTTAAATTAAATAAAGCTTTTAATGTGAGTACCACACGCTGTATTCCGACAATCGGGGTAAGCAGAGTAATCGGGGATGCTCTGCAAGTACTCTTGTAAATTACAGCACAACACCGACCACCATATTAGAAAAGTATTACTTACCGAGGGTAATTCTGTAATGTCGAATAGTGCCTGTAATATACAAATTCGAACCTACAGAAGCTTCGGGCTACCTCGCGGGCTACCGAAAATTCCATTTTAACGTGAATTCCAATTTTCAAATTCAGAATTTCAGCAAGAAAATGTGAGCGCCATCTGTTAGCTAATTTAAAAACTACCGGATTTATTTTGAAAGGCAACTCACCAAGGCATTGAGTTGTAGTCTAATACATATCTGATTCACAGCAACAGCGACAGATGGAGCCACCTTCTATGGAAACTGCCCCGATTGCGCCAAAGTCTACTTATGCTCATCATAAACAATAATACACTTTAAGCCACTTAATGGTGGCAAGGACGGACTATTTGCTTTAAATAATTTCCTCCAGTCAACCCGGTGGACCCACATTTTTACATGGAATCCGAACTATGGAGCAGTCAGTCAGTCAGTCAGCGTGTAAGCGTCCACTGCTGGACATACGCGTCTCCAATTTTCTTCCAGTCATCCCGGCCTTCAGCGATACGGAACCACTGCTTTCCGCCGACATACTTGGAGCAGTGGGACGCGTGTTTTAGTATATTTCTATGTATAAACGTAAATGTTTCAAATGAAAAAAAAATCATTGGTACACGCCGGTCGGATTCGAACCTTGGACCTGTCGCAAGAGAAGTCGACGCCCAAACCACACATATAATAAAAAAATTATACACTTACGATAAAAGCCGGAATGCTTAGGTGGTCCGGTCATGTTGTGGATAATAGGAGACTAACGAAATAAATATTATGGAGCGATTGTGAGTGGAAGAGTCGGGAAGGGTCGCCGTAGACGCGCGTACCCTACTAAAGGGTCAAGTGCGTAGTACCCGTATTTGACGAGCATGCATGAAGAACATTATGAGAGTGGAAGAGGCGGCAGAGGTGTGTCAGGATCGTGGCACGTGGTGATCTGTTGTCTCAAGTGAATCACTCCCAGTTGAGTGGTTGTCTCTGCCTACCCCACTGGGCAACAGGCGTGATGCTATGTATGTAACTATAGTAATAATAAATCTGTAAGGGATGGTCATGGAGTAAGTGACTTTGCTTTTTGAGATACTGCGTTTGTAAACTCTATGTCGGTATGATTCTAAAACTAAATTGGCGATTTTTAGAAATCTTTTTTGTATATTCCTCCATAACTTTCATCCGAATTCGATGAAACTTAGTACAAGCACATTTGAGGAGTGAGGGAACAAAAGGGCACACGTCCAAAGGAGGATGGGCAAAAATGTATGAACTCTGGTATAGCCCCCAATAGCAATTAATTATATATCAATAGAAAGGTAATTTTATGTACATAACTATGCACTGGTGCGCAAGTTTCCAATTGTTGTCGGATCGGAGCTATTCTGCTTTATGTATGAAATATAAATGTACAGTTTTTTCTATATATCACATCTTAGCGTAACTGGAAGTGAATTTTATTTTATGTATCCTGTGTGTCGTATTGCTAAATGTGCATGTACTAAGTTTCATCGAATTCAGATGACCGGTTTAAGAGTTATGTAGGAACATACATACATACAGAACATATTTCTAAAAATCGTCAATTTAGTTTTAGTATCATACACAGAGCCTACAAACGCAGTATCTCATAAAACAAAGTAACTTACTCCATGACCATCCCTTACTGATTGATTATTATTAGTATTAATGACTAGCTGTGCCTGCGGCTCCGCCCGCTCACATATTTGACTTCTCTGCTAACCTCATAAGCCATTTAGTGTGATGCTAAGTAGCTTATAATTGATGGGAAGAATCAAGCTATTCGTCGAAACAAACTGTATTAAAATCGGTTCAGTGGTTCTCAAGTTATAAGCGGACAGACAGAGCGACAGACAGATCACTATATCTCCGAACGGACAACGATTTGGCCGAAGCGCCCATAGTAACTATTGATCTACTTTAAAAACCCAATTCAACCATGTAATACTCATTGCTATTGGAGGGGTGTACCAAAATGCCCATCCTCCTTTGACAGCTGTCGTTTTTTTTAAATCGTATGCAAAATACTGGATTACATCGATTTCCGCTTTTACTTCGTTCAAAAAGACACAAGAATGCATCTATTTTTGACGATTTTCGATCAGAAAGGCACTTATCCACAAAAAATATCAAGTTTGACAGGAAAATTTTAATTTTTCGATTAAAAGGACACTTTTTCTACACAAAAATGGATACTAATTAAAATGGTTTAATATGTGTTCAATGTTCTTATTTTTCCCCTTCAACCTACCATTAAAAAATCAAATTTTGCCATCATAAGGGAACATGTCCTAGCAATGTCAAATCAAAAAGGCACATGCCCATAGATTTTAATTTTTTTTTCTTTCGAATTATAAGCAAAATAAAAAAAATTAAAAGAGCATTTGACCAGTTTTTGGAATAGATGAGTAAAAAAAAATATCATTACTAAATAACTAAGGGTCATTGAGATAAACAGCTTTTTGCAGTTTCTGAAAAATTTTAAAGTCAGGACGTGTGACGTGTGACGAGAGAAGATTTGGAGTCGCTTAGGAGACACGCCTGAGCTCCCGCGCCGTGCTTGATAAGCCATTCCGTCGCTTTCTGTATCGCAATTAGTTCGGCCTGAAATACTGTACAGAAGTCTTCCAAGCGATACTTTCCGCTTCCTATTTCGACTCCATCTCTCCAGCAGGTTATCGCCGCTCCTACCTTACCATCTATTCTACTACCTTCGGTGTATATACACAAGCCGTCCAGGTCGCAATCTTGTTCTTCCGCTTGGTCTATTCCTTCCATGGACTTGTAAGTCATGGCTAAGCCGCCCGCTGGATGATCCGTTTTGTCAAATGTTATAAGGGTTTCCGCCTCCCTATCTGCTGCTTCCTTCAGAGGTATTCCTTTTTTGTTTGTTTTGTATAGTTGGAGGTTCTCTTTTAGGCGGAGATCCAGCGGTATCAGCCTCGCCAGAAGGATAATCGACGTGTAAGAAGTGGTTCTGTAGGCTTTGGTGATCTTGATGGCGAAGATCCTTTGAGGAGAACCACGTTTTTCTTGGGCGTATTTCCTGTCCGCAATCTCTGCCCAGGAGGGGGCGGTGTAGAGTAGTATAGGCTCTAACACCGAGATATAGATGGACCTTATTATCTCTGAGTTTAGACCCCATGTCCCCCTAGCCGCCGTACATAGCTTTTTATATATGCCGATGGTTATCTTACACACCGAGTCCAGGTGTGTGCGAAAGGTTAGTTTCTTGTCTATTGTAAGCCCAAGGAGTTTGACCGCATCGACATACTGGATACGCGCTCCTCCCAAAGAGATTTGTGGGATCCTTATATTGTGTTTTTTTGTTAGGACCATGCTGTTCGTTTTTTGGGGGGAGAACTTCAGTTTTCTTTTACGGCCCCATTCCAGGCCTTCGTCACTCGCTCAAGGTCGAGCGTTAAATGCCTACCGCTTGGCGTACCGGTTAATGTACAAGTTAACGTGGGCTGTCGCTATCCAGCCAGAGCGAGCGTGCGCCAACGCGCATCTATTACGTTTCGTTTCGAATTTAGAAATGTCGAAATCACGTCATTATTGTGCAGCATTTTGATTTATTTCTAGTAATTTATTTATTCGAGGGTGGATTTAATGTCTTTGGTAGGAGGTCATAGCTTTAAAATAATATTATCATATTGCCAATAACATTAGTTAGATGACGCCGAACAGCATGGTATGTAGGTATGGCCTAATTCGTATAAGGATAGAAATAGAACATTCATTCGTTCTCTGTCTCAATGTGGGTTTTTATACAATAAAAAACACCAATAAAACAATAGGTACATTGTAGATGATCATTAAATTTATTGATCAAACAAAACTATCACTGGAAGGTTGCACGCTTCCATGTGAGAAACTAATAGTGACGCTAACGCATGCATGAATTTGTTCGCATGAATTTGCCGTAGCTAAATATTGTATCGTTGGTAGGTATCATCTTTATTTTATTCCTCACAATAAGACAGCCCAAAGACACAGCCCTTACAAGCGCTGAACGACGCGCTATCGAGATAGAGTTACGCGACAGAAAGAGAAGCGAAATGTAGGTGGTTTTCGTGGATAGGCATGCAGCTCTGTGCGAGTCAATTTGTACTTTATCGCGTCGGCGCAGAGTAGCTATTTATTTGTGAGTGTTTGTACAGAGAAGCTTCTGTACGCAGTACTCTTTTCTATTCTGTGCCCATTCGTCTATCATGCCAAGTATCTCGTTGGCTCTTACTTCAATGGTTGTCATTTCCGTGGCCGATAAGACTAATACAATATCATCAGCAAATGCCTGGAAGTATAGTTCCACTTCTGAGGCCTTGTACTCTTCTAGTCTTTCGAGTAGAGAGTACAAGGCCTGAGGTTAGGTTAGGTTAGGTTAGGTTAGGTTAGGTTAGGTTAGGTTAGGTTAGGTTAGGTTAGGTTAGGTTAGGTTAGGTTTTTTTTAATGGTTCCAATGAAACACACCTCAGCTGTTTTTGCCGAGTCCTTGTTTTCTTCCTTTCGCTACATCACACCGTCTTGCACCCTCCTGCACCCTGGTTCAAGCAGAGGTGCAGGTTCCTTCTCATTCATAATTTTTTAATATTACTGTTTTCATGTCTGTTCATTTTTTGTTTTTGTTTTTTTTTTTTACTGTTTTGCTTATAAGATAATAATTGCCGCTCACAAATCAACATAATCTTAGATTAAAACATTTCTACTGCTACTCTACAGCTCTCTGCCCTAAATCAATAAACTTACATGTAAACTTAGATAACCTTAAACTTAAACTTAAGAGAACAAATATCTATTACAAATAACAATCCAAAAGAATAAAAACTAAAGCCCTAATCCGATATGTATTTACAAAAAAGAGAAGATTATATATGTCACATTTACATTCACTATCTATTTTCTTTTGTAATGACAGCCATTACCTCCTCACAAAACCTAAGGAACTTTTCCCCTACTCCGTCGTCGTTCTGCAGCACAGCGGCGTAGTTTTTTGGTGCTATATCCATCCTGGCGGCGTGCTCGAGGTTGTATCGCTTAGCGGCAAATCTCGGGCACTCCGACAGGATGTGCACCATAGTTTGGGGAGACATATCATCGCACGAGCACGAGGGAGAGTCCCTGAGCTTGAAGCGATGCAGGTATGCCGCAATTCCTCCGTGCCCTCTCCAAATTTGACTCCTCGTGTTCGTGAGACCAGTGCCTGCCAAATATTTGTGCGCCGCTATGAAAGAATAGCTTTGTTACATCCCCGGTGTTGGAAGAGTCGTAATATTCCTGCCATTTGGCCACTGCCATCTTCCGTATATGGTATTTGGCATATGACGCGGGAAACTTGTCATATGCCGGGGCGGTCTTCAGCTTGAGGGCGGCGTGCTTCGCCAACTCGTCGGCCCTCTCGTTACCAGCCGTACAGACGTGGGCTCTCACCCAAAAGAGTTGGAGTGTGCCTCCCCCCCCCCCCCCCCCCCCCCCTCCCCTGCTGTTGATTTCCGCAATGACCTGTCGACGCGGGCAGCACGCAGCCAGGGGGTGCGTGCTGCCCGCGTCGGTCAGGAGCTGGAGTGAGGACCTCGAGTCGCTCAAAATACTGCACCGCCTCGGTTCGCCTTTTGCGAACTCACAGGCTTTTTTTTATCGCAAACATTTATGCCTGGAAGACGGTGCAGTAGTTGGAGAGTTTGAAGCACGCCTTTTTAACTTCGGTTTGGCCGACCCAACACGTGAACGCGCCGCCGACGGAGCCACCAATTTTGCTTCCGTCTGTGTAGAATCTGACATCCGCATCGGGGTCCCACTGCACTTCCTCCTCCGACTCCAAGTTAGGTTAGGTTAGGTTAGGTTAGGTTAGGTTAGGTTAGGTTAGGTTAGGTTAGGTTAGGTTAGGTTAGGTTAGGTTAGGTTTTTTTTTTTTTATAGTTCCAATAAAGACACCTCGGCTATGTTTGCCGAGTCCTTGCGTATTCTTCCATTCATCTCGCCCCCATGCGCCCTCCTGCACCTTGGTTCCAGCAAGGTACAGGTTCATTCTCTTTTGTTCAAATTTTTATTAAATTTTATAACATAACAATAACATTTTGGCATAATATAAAACTTATCTTACAAATCTACATTCTTAAAGTTAATTTACAAATTTTCTACACTAAGCCTAAGTCTGTACATCTGATTCTACTATTGAATCTTCGGTGCAAGGTACATTACAGTGTTTAGGTGTTGGTATTATAGGGCTGTTACATTTTTATTACTTTCCGCTGACCATGCTACCACATGCACACAGAACTGAGCGAACTTCTCCGACAGAATCTTTTGTCAGAAACGAGGACCGGCCAGTTCTCCGTTATTAGTTCGGTTCTGGATTCCAGCTCGAGCTCTGATCTAAGCGCAGAGAACCTCGAGCAGTCATTAATTAGGTGGGTTATCGACTGCTCGGGGTCTCCGCAGAATCCGCAAGCTGGTGAATCCTTCACTTTGAACCTGTAAAGATACTGGGCCAGGCCCCCGTGTCCCGTCCAAGCCTGTGTCCGAAGATAGTTCGCTGGGACCCTGATCAGAGCTTTGTATGCTCGTTGAACATCCGGGAAAAACATCCTGGTGGTGGCACCGGTCGAGCTCTCGCTGTAACGGCGTTGCCATTCCGCCAGGGTGCGTCCCCGGATGCACTTCTTTGCAAAGGACAGCGGAAAATAATCGTAGGCGGCGGCCGACTTCTTTTTGAGGGCTGCCTCTTTGGCAAGGGAGTCCGCTCTTTCATTACCGGCGGTACCCACATGTGCTCGGACCCAATAGAGTTGAACGCTGCCGCCCTTGGTGGCGATGGTATCCAGGTTAGTCCTGATGGCATACGCCAGGGGGTGACAGGTGCGTGGGTTTGCAATGAGGTCAAGGGAAGATCGGGAGTCGCTGAGGATCTTTATCGGCCTCCCGCCTCCTTGCTTTAGTACCCAGTCAGTTGCTTTAAGAATTGAAAGCAATTCTGATTGGAATACAGTGCAAAAGCTTTCGAGACTGAAGGTTCGGTGGTCGATCTCCCGATCTCCCTGCCAGCACGTGAGAGCAGCTCCCACCTTTCCCTCAATCTTGCTGCCGTCCGTGTAGATAGACACTAGGTCAGCGCTCCCGTCGGGAGTCAATGTTCCGTCACCCGTTGCGATCTCATGCATCTGCTCATATTTGACGCGTTGTCCAGCAGCGGGGTGGGACAGCCTGGCGAAAGGCACTTTTGACTCCACTTCTCTGTCGAAAGCGTCCAAGAGAGGTCTGCCTCGCTTCGTCTCATAAAGCTCCTTGGCTTCTTTCAGACGAAGGTCGATGGGGAGCAGGCGTGCCAGGGTGACGCACGACGCGTAAGATACCGTCCTGTACGCTCTGCATATTTTTATTGCGAACATTCTTTGTATGGACTCCAGCCGCCCTCTAATGTAGACCTTGTCCGCTGCTTCTCCCCAGGCACAAGCACCATACAGCAGTATGGGCTCTATAACCGAGATGTAGAGCGTCCTGAGGATCTCAGAGTTTAGTCCCCAGGTAGCCTTCGCAGCTCTACACAATCTCTTGTGGATCCCAACCGCTTTCGCGATGGTTGCTTGTAGGTGTACCTTGAACGTGAGTTTGTGGTCGATGTGGAGACCCAGGAGCTTAATTTCATGCACCTGCCTTATTGGGGTACCGCCCATGGCAAGATGGGCTGCGTCAACTTTGAGTTTCTTCTTGATGATCATGGCCAGGGTCTTATGCGGAGCGAAATTTAATTTAGCGTTCCGCCCCCAGTCATTCACGGCACTCAGAATGCTGTTTGTAGTCGTTTCAATGGCTCCCATTTTGCCTCCGGACACGACCAGCACCACATCGTCCGCGAATGCTTATTGGTGGTACTTATTGCAGTTGCTTCCTACACAAGCATTGGCTTGGAACTGGTTAGGTTAGGTTAGGT